>JAECZD010000026.1:852871-1522871 GCA_024349325.1 Pogonomyrmex californicus
GCAATTGCGCATACAACAATAAAAAAATAATTAAAATAATAGAATGCTCAGTTCATACACTATATAATTTACATTTATTTTTATTTCCAGATAATGCTACGAAATCAGACAATTTTTTTATTGAATTGTTATGTAAAGGATGAATACAAATACTTATTTTGTTTACTTGTATTATATTTTAAACAATACAATACGTGAATGCTACGAAATCAGACAATTTTTTTATTAAATTGTTATGTAAAGAATGAATACAAATACTTATTTTGTTATCTTGTATTATATTTTAAACAATACAATACGTGAAGTCGTCAAAGATTAAGTCCCAGGTCTGAAGAACGCGCGCCAGCCCTGACCGCTATGTACATACGCGCGCTCATTCGTCAGTTTTAATTTGATTTACTGTAAAAACTACTCGTTGCAATTTTGCTAAAGGAAAAAGTTGTTTCTTTTTAGCATAAAAAATCACGTAGCGTATTCCAAATGCGGGAGTTTTGGGACATCCTATATATATATATATATATATACACTATTATACATATACATATACACTATTTCGTCGAAAAATACAAAAATATAAAATTATTAAATTAGAGTATATATATATATATATATATATATATATATATATATGTATGTATATATATGTGTGTGTATATATATATATACTAATATACATGCTAATATATATATATATATATATATATATATATATATACAAGGGTCGTTCGATAAGTCAGGTCAATTTTTGCGAGATAGCGCCACAATAAATTGTGTAATATATGGCCATGGAAGTATCTATTCAAACTACCTCATATCAAGTTTCAGCCAAAAGCGACACTTAGTTTACATGTAGCAGACGTTGGAAGTGAGCATGGAAGCAGTTGTCGTAAAAATGAAGAAAGTGCAGATTAAACATTTTTATTTAAAGAAGTGAACGGCTGCGTAGATTACAGCCGAATTGAACAAAGTTCACGGGGACTCTCATCAGCGTTGAAAACCGTTTATTTTTGGATTAATGAATTCAAAAAAGACCGGACATCAACCAAAGATGAAGCGCATCCCGGACGTCCAGTTGAAGTTACTACGCCAGAAATGATTGAAAAAATCCATTGTATCGTCATGGAAAATCGCCGAATGAAGGTGCGTGACATAGCTGAGATTGTAGGCATCTCAGTAGATAGGGTACATAATATCCTGCACAAAGAATTAGAAATGAAAAAGCCTTGTGCACGATGGGTCCCGCGATTGCTGACCATCAATCAAAAATGCATGCGAAAAGACATTTCCCAGCAGTTTGTCGATGCTTAAGCGCAATCCATAAGACTTTTGGCGTCGATTCGTGACCGTAGACGAGACTTGGATCCATCACTATACATCCGAGTCAAAACAGCAGTCGAAGCAGTGGACAGTGCCTGGTGAATGTGCGCCGAAGAAGACGAAGACTGTTTTGTCGGCTGGGAAGATAATGGCCACTGTTTTTGGGGATTCCCAAGGAATCATCTTCATTCACTACTTACAGAAGGGTTAAACAGTCATAGGAGGATATTATTCTACACTTTCACTTTTGAATCGTTTGTACGAAGAGGCAAACGGAACGGCCGAGATTAGCGAGCAAAAAAGTTATTTTTTACCATGACAATGCCCCGGCTCACACCTCCACAGTCGCAATGGCAAAATTGCATGAATTAAGATTGAATTGCTGCACCCTATTCTCCTGATTTGTCTCCTTGTGACTTCTTTCTATTCCTAAATCTCAAGATCTGGCTCGGGAGAAAGAAATTTTCGTCCGATGAGGTCATCGCTGCTGTGGATGCGTATTTTGAAGACCTCGAGACTTCCTACTTTTCCGAAGGGATCAAAAAATTGGAACACCGCTGGATTAAGTGTGTAGAGCTCCAAGGAGACTACGTCGAAAAGTGAAAAAGAATTTTTCGGAAAATTGATGATTTTATTGCTTTTTTATCTGACTTATCGAATGATTCTCATATATATATATATATATATATATATATATATATATATATATATATATATATATATATGTATACTATAATTTAATAATTTTATATTTTTGTATTTCTTGACGGAATTCCGTTTCGAATTCTGTTGTGAATTATTAATTGTATGAAGTAAACTCAACAATTATAATGTCTCTATGCATTGTGTGCCGTTTTCTCTATGTTCTATTTCTCTATGTTCTATTCTTTCTATTCTGTATCTTCCTATCTATCCTTTTTATCTGTCTTTCTTCTATTCTTTCTATCTATTCTTCTTATTTTCCCTTTTTTCTATTTTTTCTTTCTATTTATCCTTCCTTTCTATTTATCCTTCTTTCTATCCTTTTCTTTCTATTTATCCTTCCTTTCTATTCTTTATATCTATTCTGTCCTATCCATATTCTTTAGAAATATTGTTTTTTTTATATTATTATTATTTTATATTATTATATTATTACATGTCGAATTATTTATTCAATATGTTATGCTATAAAAAGAAACATGTACGTGCAAAAATTATTACAATTAAACGAAATAAATATTTCATATTTTTTTGAAGAGACCACCTCCTTCTCGCGGTTTCCGTTGAGCAACAACATGTACGTCATGTTATAAAATTTAAATAAAATATAACTATTATTATAAGAATAATTTCTGTTTTCTTAAGTTATCATATGTACTTGCAATTAGCAAAATAGGAAATATTAACAGAATGATATGAAATAGTACGAAATTAATTTTTAATTTCATATTTCTTATATTAACAATAAGCTTTTCTTTCGAAATTAATAACAAAACTTTAAAAAAAAAGCGTACATGGCCAAGAATGGATTTCTATTTTTTATTAATTATTTACGCTTTTGTTTTTCTTCTTTATTTCTCTAATTATTTTTAATATTTTTATAAATCTAATGTGTTTCTAGTATTTAATTTAAATGCTTATTTTCTGTTTTTATTTTGTACATTATATATATTTATTTAATTAATAAATATAGTTATAATATTTAATTCATATATATATATATATATATATATATATATATATATATATATACAGGGTATCCGGCATCGATTATATCACCTCTCGTGTACAAGTAGAGCTGGTAAAACTGAGGAGAAAAGTCCTCTATCATTTTATAATTTTCGCAATAATTATCGCATTATCTTATTGCTCATATTCGAGCATGATGATCTCTCTCATACCTGTGGCGCACGATGATTATTCACATGCATATGGGACCTACAGTTTAACGCTGGTTTTGGACGGCAAATTTTTGGTAAAGAGACACATGTCATGGCAAAGTTGCTCTCAGTGGTTTGCCATTGCGCCTTCCGAAAGGAGACGAACGTCAATATTTTGACTCTGTCGAGAATCGAACCCGGGATCTCTGGCATATTAGATCAGTGTGCTGTCTACTATGCCACGCTCGCACACAAAAATGTATAACAAGCTAAAATAATTGTAGTAATTTTTTTTTGTAAAAAATAATCGATGAGATACAGCAAGGTATACAACTAGGATGTGACACAAAACATAATTAGCCTCCGAATCACCACAACATATGTATACTACTCGCATATAATACTCGCATATGTATAATAAATTAATAATTATTATAGTAAAATTAATAATCAACAATTAAGTGTAAAAAAAATTATAGTCTAAATAACCGTCCAACTTTAAAACTTAAGACATAAAAATTAATAAAATTGGAAAAACATTATTAAAGACACTGCCATACAAAAAGACTACATTGTTCGATGTTAAATTGTAGAGTAGAAATAAGTTCCGGTGGTAAAATAAATGTAATCACAGAAGCTTAGGTTATTTAAAAATAGCACAATATGCAATTAACATATTTATTTATAAACGTAAAATAAGTACGATCTAACAATTCAATGTCTATTTTTAAATTTAGGCCATTCTTTTGTCTTTTGATATCATTTCTGAGATTAACTGTTTGTCATACGAGTCTCGACATCCAGAATTTTCAATTATCCCAATAAAATTCATGTTTCGTATGCAATCTGTGCGTGATCGGTCCGTGATTACAGAGCGGGAAGACGTATTCCGAATGATATACCTACGGTGTACTGAAATCCTAGTACTTAATAATCACTTCGTCTGACCCACGTAAGATGCATCACAATTACGATAATTAATCTTGTAGATAACATTTCTCTTTTATGAATTTGACAGGGGGGTCTTTATGCATTTTAATGACATCACGAAGTTCTTTGATATTATAAAAGCTAGTTTGAACTCCGAGTTTTTAAAGATGTTGACAAATTTATCGGAAATATTGGGGATGTATGGCATAGTAAGCTATGAAAATTCATTTTTCTGTATATTATCACTATTATCACGAATTAATCCCTGTGTTTGCTTATACATTAGGTTTTTTTTAATCGTTTATTAATATTATCAAAATAAATTCGGATAGTCATTCTCAAGTATATTGATAATAAATTAAAGATTTTTTTTGTGAAACTCTGGATGTGAAAGTAAAAATGCTTTATTCACTAAGTTATACCTTATTCACATAATTATGCCTCTCCTTTGGGAAATGGAGTGTTGCGACAAAAAGTTTAAACATCGACTTGAAAAAGTTGATTTATGGTACCAATAAAAACAATTGAACTATTCTTTATGGACAACGAGATGTCTAAGAAATTTATCCGCTCTCCTCCTGCTATCTCCAATGTAAATTGTAGCCTATGATGGAAAACATTAAAATTTTCTACTATTTGGTTGACAGCAAAAGAAGGAATCACCATAAAAATATCATCTATATATCTGTAGTAACCCGAACAGAAATTTGATCAAATATACCTGATACACGATCAGGACCTAATCAGGTAGGAATAGGGTACATTTTAAATGTTTTTCCTTATGTGATTTTTATCAGGACCTGAACACATAATTCTAGGGATGCGCTTAATAAGGATTGCCTGACATTATTTTAGATCTAAAATATAATAATAAGATTGATAAGACGCTCCTGATAAGGATTACTTAATATTTTCCTTATCAGTATCTGAACAAGTATTGATAATGCATCCTTGATAAAAACTACCTAATATTATCTTGATCAGGACTTGAATAAATAGTAATAGGATGGGCCTGATAAAGATTACTTAATATCATCCTTATTAGCGCCTGAATAGGTATTGACAATACGCCTCTGAACTGTCTGATATTACCCTGACCAACCCTATTACCCCGAAGAGCTGAACAAATAGTTATAAAAAACACTTTAATGCATAATAATAATAATAATAATAATAATAATAATAATAATAATAATAATAATAATAATAATAATAATAATAATAATAATAAATACCTTAATATCTTTTCTTTTTTCTATATTTGGAAGTCTGAAATATTTTTATAGAAATTCTTTTGAAAAAAAGATGCATTCTAAATTTTTGTAAAAATGCTTTTAATATTAATCAAATTAACATAACAAACAAAGATAATAACATAATATAATAACATATAATAATATAACAACATTGCACAATAATAATAATTACATTACAAAATAATTTTATATTAATCAAAATAACATTATTTTGTAAAACTTTTTCGCATTAAAACTAAATTTTTTTATGCAATTTAAACTTAAACTTAAAAAAACTTAAACTTAAACTTTTAAATTTAAACTTATTCCTTATTCTATGTTAATTTCGTAATATGGAAAGAAATTTCCATATTACAGACAAATTATATGTAGAGTTCAATAGATCCATTTCAACTAATAATAAAACCTATAACCAAAATTTTAAAAAAGTTTATGTTTCGTGACATTGTTATAAGTTATACAGCTAAAAAGCCCAAAGGTTGCAAAATAGTCATTAAAGATATATTTGGTGAATGCATGAAAGGTAAATTTATATTAATTTATATTAAATTTATTACTTAAACTTAATAACTGCTTGCCGAATAAATGCCATGTCTCGCATTGTAGTTTAACATGTACTTGGCTTATATCTATGTATTGTTTATTCTCACGTCGGCTGAAAAAGACGTTACACATTATTTATCTGAATATTGCGATAAATATTACCATAGCTTCAGTGGTCTAGTGGATAAGATGCCTGCCCGGAAAGCGGGCGATCCAGGTTCGATCCCTGGCTGAGGTGATATTTTTCGCAATATATATTTCTGATGGGGGGGATAATAAAAGGGATTTTAATCGATATCAATAATATTGATCATCGAATTATTATAGAACCACTATGTTGAAAGTCTGCTAAAAGAGCGGCACGCTTGGTAATAGTTGGTAATATAAAAATTAATTGAATTTATTTTCATATTATAAAGATTTTAGCAACCAAGATCCTGCTTGCCAAGTAAATGCCATGTCTCGCGTTGTAGTTTTTTAAACTAATAATTTTTAATAAAATCAACATATCTTTCAAAAAATTAATTTTTTTAAGAAATTTATTGTGAATTTTATTGTGATTTAGAAATATTTTTAAAGAAATTTATTGTGATTTAGAAATATTTTCTTTACATACGAGTATTCCTCTTTATATTGCTATAAGTATTTTCTTTAATTTTTATATCAATATATAAATATATTTCAGATATATTTCGCTATTATAACCGAACATAAGGCTTGTAATAATTTATCCCTAGTTAAAGAAGATAAATTTTTTCAAGTACTAGGTAGTATAATAAATAATGCCAAGGATTGGGATGGAAAAAGAAATGAACGAAAGTCGAAGGAATAAAAAAATGTTGAATTGTTGTTTGTCTGAAACTCTTTCTTGACTTTTACTCTTACATTACATTAATTGTTTAAATTGTTAATTATTAAAAATGTAAAAATGATTTGTTATTGTTAAAATGTTTAATTATTAAAAATTTTTAATTGTTTTATGTATATCATTCTCTTTAAATATAAGTTGAATTTCTTATTTAATTTAATTCGTTTCTCATTATATATAAAAATTCTTGTATAATGTTTAATTAACTTTATTTCTGTGAAAGTCTACATATAACAGATAACACAATAAATAATATAATAAATAATAAATAATAAATAAATAATAAATAATAATAAATAAGAATATAATAAATATTAAAAGTATAAACTAAATAATATTAAAATTATATTAAGATATAATAAGGTTATTATAGGGGCAATATCAGGCATATCAGGCATATCAGGCATTCCCGTTAGAGACTTGATAAGGACTTGATCTTTTGTTCTTTATCAGGTTTTTTAACGAAAAATTGCATTACATTTTTTGTAAAGCCCCTATCAGGGCTCTCTACTCTTGGGGACTTGATTTTGTCTTAAGGATTACCTGATAAAGGCCTTATAACACCCTGATTCAATTTCTACTTGGGAAATTGGCACCGGAAAATAGATTGTCGCAAGAACCCTCTCCTCCATCTATTGCATAATTAAATCCGCGACTATTGGTGAGAGAAAAGAACCTATCGGAGTCCCAAAATTTTGTTTATGTATTACGTTGTCAAATGTAAAAAAAATCGAATACAAGACAAACTGAACAGCCATAAGAACTCCTTCTTCGGTATTTTGCAATGGTTTGATATGAAGTATATATTACTATTTAAAAACCAACTTGTTTCTACTCTACAATTTGACATCGGAGCCTTTTTGATTATCATGGCAGTGTTTTTAAAATTTTTAAATTTAAAAAAATTTTTTTTTCGATTTTATTAATTTTTATGTCTTAAGTTTTAAAGTTGGACCGTTATTTTGACTATAATTTTTTTTATACTTATCTTAATTGATGACTGTTGATTTTATTAATTATTTATTATACATATGCAAGGTACTGTTGTGATGGTTCGGATGTAAACTGATTATGTTTTGTGTCACATCCTAGTTGTATACCGTGCTGTACCTCATTGATTATTTCTTACAAAAAAAATTTACTACAATTGTTTTAGCTTATATATTTTTGTATCAATTCCATTCAGTTGTGCAACTGTGTCATGGACAACGTTTTATATTGATGTACAATAAGTATGCTTGCCACAGCATCACAGCATAAGTCTTTTACCAATGACATATGATTTTGTTATCATCAGGTTAATAGTTGTATATTTTTTTATGCAAATTATATGTAAAAACATTTATATGTATAATTTATATTCACATAAAAATAATTGATTTTTGTTATTTATATAAAAATTTTCGTACAGTAAACTATATGCAGTACTTGATTCGAATAACCTTCGATGCTTTGAAAAGCAATATGAAAACTCAAATTGAATAGAGATATAAATCTGTGAGATCAGTTACGAATATGCACAGGTGAAAGTTTAAATTAGAATTTTTAAAACTTTAATGTGGTAAATGTTAACAAGAAATATTTATTATAAATTTGAAAGAAGTTGTATCAGTATTTCAGTACTAATCAGTATTAATTTTCATCTGAAAGTTAAATTAACATTTGTTGATAGAGTTTAAAACTTGAATTAAGATCACTTTGATAAGATTTAGGACCACTTTTTCATCAATTATCACTAATTCTATACTGAATCAAAAATTATTGAAATATTATAACATTCGATGCAATATTTCTCTTAGTAATTCTAAATTGGTAAACAGTAATTATCAATAACATTTTATTATTACTATTATTTAAAATAATAATTAAGGGCAAATAATTACTGAAATATTGTTCATACTTAATCTGTAAATTTCTTAGTAATTCAGTATTAAATTTCTGTGGGCTGATAAATTGATGATAAGAACTGAGCAGAGTTTGTTGACATAACATGATTTAGATTGATATAGAGTAAGATCTGTGTAATAATGCAATTTGACAATATTCTGACAACGAAAATCTTTACGCCACTAAACGCCATAATAATTCCAAGATTATTGTTAGATTATATCCATCTGTCGCATCAAAAGATACAGGTGGTGTCTCGACGCCAAATTCACGCGCAGCAAAGTTCGCGTAGAACGGCGGCGAGACACCCATGGCTCTATTTACGCGAGACCCTGAGATGAACTCAGTTTACATTTTTATATCTCAGCAATGACTGCATTGATTAAGTTTTAATTACGCTTAATCGATAGCTGAGTATCAAATTATATAAGAAAAGTGTTTTTATTTTTTTTCTCCGTATTCTATAAACTGAGATATCGCGACGCAATCATGACGCAAAGTTCAAATTGGTAAATTTAAGAAACGTCCTGGTCGTCGTCGTGACTCTCCTTTTTCTGTCGCAAGAGGCGCTAATGAATGTTTCTGTATGACAGCTTTTGTAGCGCTAATTTTTTTGATTTGATATGTCTTTGACAGATGTCCTTTGTGTGAAGTTGTATATATTGATTAATAAAAAAGAAGATATAACGTGTGTCACATATAATAGTAAATAATATTGTAATAATATATAATACATTGAAGAAATAGAATAAGAAATAGAAATAGAAATAGAATTAGATTTTTACAACAAATTAAATTATTAGATTTTTATTATATTATTAGATTATTGACAACAAATGTATTAGATTTTTACAACAAATTATTAACATTTATTAACAATTATTAACAAATTATTAAATATAAATTAATTAAACATAAATAACATAAATTAAACATAAATAATATAAAAAAACATATAACATAAAACATAAAGTAATAACATATAACATAAAACAACATAAATAACATAACATATAACATAACATATCAGAAGCGAAATTGATTACTATTTAAAAAAAATATACTAAAATAAAAGATACTTTATGGACATTACCAAAAGTTATTTCTTCTGTTCAAGAATCACATGAAACGGTTCAAAAAAATACTGTTTGGGTAATACATGGATTCCAAAATAAGAATAAAGTTTCATTTTACACAAATGCAGTTTTGCAAAGTCTTTTGCATTTAAATGTTATTAGAAAAGAAATTTTTGAGTGTGATAAATTAAATGTTTTAGATATATTAATGAATCGATATGAAAACGGAATATCTGATTTGAATAATATATTTACAGTACGACAAGATTTAGGAAGTAATTTTTCTAGCTGTATAAAACAAGATGCATCTGAATTTCTCATAGCTATCTGTGAAAAATATGATTATATAAAAAAATCTAGTTAAACATCAAATACGTTCCATTATATGGTACAAAACTTGTGATAACTTGTGATACAATTGTTATTACTAATGATAATATTTTTATTTCAATTCCCATTACTAATTTAAAGAAAGACAGTTACGATCTTAATGATTTATTAAATATTACTTTTTCGAGGTAGTATCACTCTCATAACCTAAATGCAAAAATTGTACAGGGAAAGATACAATATTTAAAAAAGAAATAACATTAACACGAGAAATACTTATCATTTATTTACAATTATTTTCAGAACAAAATGGTAAATTAATAAAAATAGATCAATTTAATTTGCGTACAGTACCAACAACTACAATATCAGTAGGGGGACAATTTTATAAGGTAATGAATGTCATTTTTCATCATGAATCATCTATTGAAGATGGTCATTATACAAGTATATGTATGAGATGAAACGTATAATAGATAGACATTGATGATGCGCAAATTAACAAGCCAAGAAAGAGGAACAAAAAATGTGTATATTTTTTTTAAAAAAGATTATTAAAAAATAATCTGAATAATGACTGATTGTTTTTTCTAGTATATATAAAGTAAAAAAATGTTTCAAATATGCTAAATAATAAATACTATTTGTTACTAAAAAAATAAGTGATATCCTAATAAAATTACCTTTTAAAAAAGGTAAAAAATAACGCCAAGTCATGCGCCCGTTTTCTTATTTATGTAAAAGAAAGAATTTTATACAAAAATTTCCATCTACAAAAGTCTTTTTAATAATAAATTTCTATATAATATTGGTACAAAAGATGTGATATGAAGAATTGGCGCCAACTTCTAATTTAATAAAATAAAAAGAGCTTTACATTGAAATATATTTTATTTTATAGTTTATTTTTATTGGAAAAATCGTTTCATTATTTCTATAAAAACATGATCAAAAATTGGCACAAACTTTTAATTATATGAAGTAAAAAAGAAACTTTGCAAAGGTGAAAAAAGATGTTATCAATCCAAAATTAATGTCAATTTGTAATTGCCAAAAAAATTTTATTGAATTATTGTACTGAAGTTAGCGCCAATTCTTCATCACATCTTTTGTACCAATATAAAATTTATTATTAAAAAGACTTTTGTAGATGGAAATTTTTGTATAAAATTCTTTCTTTTACATAAATAAGAAAACAGGCGCGTGAACTTGGCGTTATTTTTTACCTTTTTTAAAAGGTAATTTTATTAAGATATAAAATATACCAGGCTCTCTAATAATCGAAATCGCTATAATCAAAATTCAGACATGTCATCAAGAGACACTAGCCGATGCCAAGTTCATGCGTAGCGAAGTTGCGTAGAACGGCGGAGATGCCCGTGGTTATATTTATGGGAGACTCTAAGATGACTCGGCCTATAATTTCATATCTTAATAACAGCTGAACCAATAAAATTCTAACTAACTTTAATCGATAGCTGAGTATGAAATTTTATAATGAAAGTGTTTTTAGTTTTTCTCTCCGTGTTTTACAAACAGAAATATTGCAACTCAAAGTCCAAATAGATAAATTTTCAAGAAACGTCCACGTCGTCATCATCATCCACGGACAACATAAAAAGTTACTTTCAATACCAGAGGACAGCGTTATTTTCATAAGCACAAGATATTTTTTTGTCCATCTCTTTCTCATTTATTGTTCTCTCAGCACTGTTTTAATATAAATGCGCATGTGTGTAGGCGTATGCGATAAATCATTCAGATCGCTATATTATCAACTCTGTAAGATGTTATTCTATAGGAAATCATATATTTTATCGATTAAATACATTACTACATTTCTAAATATGTATATCTACGATGCCAATTTTCTTGCGTTTATATAAGAAACTATTATCATAGAAATTGTATATAATAGTTGTATGTATTCACTAATTCTCTCTCTCTCTCTCTCTCTCTCTCTCTCTCTCTCTCTCGCGCGCGCGCGCGCACGCGCACACACACACACACACGCGCGCGCGCGCACATTATGTTATTATGTATTATGTAATATACATATGTAATATACAGGGTGACCAATAGGAATGAAAGTAAACGGTTATATATCTTCTCCCCCGTTTCGACAATTGTTTTATTGATTAGGATTCGTTACCTAAGACTCGTCAATTTCTTTTGGATCGTCATATAGACCGGTTAGCGAATGCCAAGATGGGTGTGCTAAGCACGAAAGAAAAAGTGTATCGAATGCTTTTACATTAGAGGCAAATACTATACAACGGCATATCGTGATTTCCGTAGTAAATTTGAATCTAAAAAGGTTTTAAGTGAAACTATAGCTCAGAAGATATGTTTTTGATATTTTTTACCCATCCTTCCCCTCCGTAGAATCGCGCCTAATCATTATTATACTGGTTAAATGAGATTTTATTTATTTTTCGATATTTTTATTTTTCCGCAGGATTATTAATAATTTTACTACGTACGGCACTTTGAACGATCGTCGACATGGTTTATCCATCTCGTACCGTTCCGTACAATGGAAAAAACAATGACGTTAGGACATATTTTGATGAAAATTCAAACACCTCAATTCGAAAAGTTATTCAGGCTTTAGATTTAAAGCGAGAAACTCTCCGAAAGATTGCAAGAAATTTAATTCAATTGCATCCGCAAAGAAAGAAGGATCAGTGAAGCAATTCCATTTTATACAAGATGACGCAACCTCACACCGTATTCAGGAAGTGTTTGAATCGATACATAAAGTAATGTTTATAGCAACAAAGTAATTGAGTTAGGATACCTGAAATTTGCTCATGGAGGTCAGAAATGGCCTCCTTATTCATCCGATTTAAATTCGTAATTTTTTTCTCTGGAGTTACTTCAAAGGCAAGTATTACGCCGTACAACCTTCGCACAGCTAATAGAGAATATTTAAAAATGTATTCGCAGCATTCCTACATCCATGTTAAATAATATATTCAAAAACGATTGCAGTTTCAAAGTTTTCAAAAACGATTACAGTTTTGTATTGATTCTGACAATATTTTGAAAATATATATCACTGATTCATATGTACAAACGAATTTTTTTCGTTTTTTTATAAGGTGTGTTTCAATTATTAAATTATTAGAATCTTTTTTTATATATATGGTAATAAATTTGATAAGTTTTTTTCTACAAAACAGCGTTGAATTTATTTCGTTCGGCCTATTTGTTGCAAAATAATAAACATTTAGTTTCAACATATTCCCATTGGTCATTGGTCCCTGTATATATATTACCATGTGTATACACATATATATGTATATATAAAATAGTTGTTCTGAATTAACCTGTGTGTGTGTGTGTGCGTGCGAGTGCGGGTGCGGGTGTGGGTGCCAGTGCGTGCATGCGTGCGTGCGTGCGCGCGCGCGCGCGTGTGTGTGTGTGTGTAGGGTATATATATATATATATATATATATATATATATATATATAAATTTGGTAAAGGAAAAATCGTTTTAGAATTAACTCAGAAATACAACATTTTAAGGACAAACATTTGTTCTAAATCATCCTTTTATATATATATATATATATATCATCCTTTTATATATATATATATGTCGCTCATAATAATTAATGTAATGTAATAATGTAAAAAGTATCTACCAGGTGTATGCATAAGTTTTTTCCGGTTTAACTAAGAGATGTCGCCAGCGAAAAGTACGCAGCGTATTAATTTGACACATACATCATTTTGTTCGTCTGACATTTAAAACTACAAACACACACAAGTTGAGTCCGCCAAAAACTAGCGTCTTTGTTTTATCGTTCAGTGATCATGTCGAGTTTTGTGCCTGAAAAAGAACATTTGCGGCACGCATTGCTTTTTTTATTTAATCAAAAGAAAAAGGCTGTTGAAAGTCATCGTTTGCTGGTAGAAACATATGGTGAACACGCTCCATCGATTAGAACATGTGAGACATGGTTTCGACAATTTAAAAGTGATGATTTCAATGTGAAAGACAGTGAGCGCTCTGGTAGACCACAAAAATGCGAAGACGAGCAATTGCAGGAGTTATTGGATGATGACCCAACTCAAACTCAACGGCAATTAGCAGAAGCATTACATGTATCACAAGAAACAATCAGCAGACGTTTACGAGCAATGGGAAAGATCAATAAACTCGGTAAATGGGTCCCACACAATTTGAATGAACGTCAAATGGAAAATCGCAAAGTCACTTGTGAAATGCTGCTTCAACGCCACGAAAGAAAATCATTTTTGTATCGAATTGTGACGAAAAATGAATTTATTTTGAAAACCCGAAGCGGAAAAAATCGTGGCTTTCACCAGGCGAAGCCGGTCCATCAACACCAAGGCCAAATCGCTTCGGCAAGAAGACCATGCTCTGTGTCTGGTGGGATCAGAGCAGTATTGTGTATTATGAACTCTTGAAGCCCGGCGAAACCGTTAATATACAACGCTATCGCCAACAAATGATTAATTTAAACCACGCATTAATCGAAAGACGATCGGAATGGGCCAGAAGACATGGCAAAGTGATTTTGTTACACGACAATGCGCCGTCTCACACAGCAAAACCAGTGAAAGACACCTTGAAATCGCTTGGATGGGACATCCTTCCGCACCCGCCGTACTCCCCAGACCTGGCACCATCTGACTATCACCTCTTCGCATCAATGGGGCACGCGCTCGCAGAGCAGCACTTCAGCAATTTCGAGGAAGTTGGAAAATGGCTCGACGAATGGTTTGCCGCAAAAGACAAGCAGTTTTTCTGGCATGGTATTCATAAATTACCTGAAAGATGGGCGAAATGTGTAGAAGCCGATAGCCAATATTTTGAATAAAAAAAAAATTAGTTTCCCTTGAAAATTACGTGTCTTTTTTTACTAAAAAACCGGAAAAAACTTATGCATACACCTGGTAGATTATAAAATATAGATTATTTGTAGAACAATGTTTCACAATAAAGGATCCCGCCACGTGCTTTTGTCCCTCTGTAAAATTGGCTAAAATTTTAGTATGTTATAGTTCTTACTGATCAAGTTTCCTTAGGCACAAAGCTTAAAAATGGCTAGTTTTTTTGCTACAGTCGTTTGAAATGTCGTATTTTATCATTATTCTTGTAACGTTCCAAATTGGTTTTTTATAATAAATCGAAAGATTTTAGATAATAATATACGATTTACCTACATTTGAGAAAAATTTATGTGTACATATGTTTGCTTGTGCATGTGTATGTATTTGTGTGGGAGGAGAGGAGGGGGCTAAATAGTATGCTACTATTTAGCTTCAAAAACACATGTTTTAAAATATTGGAGTAACAACAAGTAACACATACTAATTTTCATCAACTTACTCAGCACACACACACACACACACACACACACACACACACACACACACACACACACACACACACACACACACACACACACACACACACACACACACACACACACACACACACACACACACACACACACACACACACATCAGCACACATACGTACGCACGCTATAAATATAGATGCATCTATAGATGTATCCATTATTTAGCTCTCTCTCTCCTCCACATAAATACACACAGGCAAATACATATACACATATACACATAAATCTTTCTCAAATGTGTAGGTAAATCGGATATTATTATCTAAAATCTCTCGATTCATTATAAAAAACCGATTTGGAACATTAAGAATAATGATAAAATACGACATTTCAATCGGCTGTAGCAAAAAAACTAGCCATTTTTAAGCATGCACAGGCAAACACATATATGCATAAATCTTTCTCAAATGTGTGTAGGTAAATCGCATATTATTATCTAAAATCGATTCATTATAAAAAAACCGATTTGGAATGTTAAGAATAATGATAAAATACGACATTTCCAATGGCTGTAGCAAAAAGCCATTTTTAAGCTTTGTGCCTGAAGAAATTTAATCAGTATGTCAAGAATTATAACACATTAAAATTTCAGTCAATTTCATAGGGCCAAAAACACGTAGTTTTGTGTGGGGTCCTTTCATGATATAATAATTTTGAAATTTTAAATTTGTGTAAATTCAATAATGTTTAACAAGCTCGCATATATTTCTTTGCTCATATTATAAAGGTGATATTTGAAATATATACAATTCAATATATGTAGGAAAATACCAGCTATATCTGGCAAAGCAACAGACGATGATTTTTTTCTGACAATATTTAATGACATTGTGTCCTGCAGGTTCGGTTTGTTTCCCACGTTAATATCGACGATCCATGAATGCAAACAGTAAGGAAGATTTTTCTCAGGAAAGTCTCTCTCTCTCTCTCTCTCTCTCTCTCTCTCTCCTCAGAAGATAGCATAAACAGCATGGCATTAACCATAAAGTCCCTCTTAGCAGACCCCCAACGAGTCATGCCATCTTCTCTTCGCTCTCCTTCGCAAACCCGTTTACCATTGAGAGAAATTCTCCCTTTCTTTCGCAGATAAATAGGGGTGAACCTGTATTGCAGGACAATATAATATCACTCCAGTGAAACAACCAAACGTACCCAAACGAATAATGGAAGGGGTTAGGGAAGAAGGAAAAGGAGCCTGCTTCCCTCGAAAAGTCGTTGGATCAGGGCGCTATGTGAATTATCATAATAAAAGCCGTCTAAATGTTATCTCATATTAAGTCATACTTTTGTTTTCTTCTTGTGCTATGGGAACTGCTCTTATATGCGTGTAACAAGAGAAATTTTCTCCTTTATTTCTACGCATGATATATATTGTAAAGCTGAAGATGTATTTGGATAGCATTTAATATGAGATCAATTGAATCATGATAAAATGCAAAATATCAATTAAAAAACAGAATCTGGAGGATTCGAACTTTATAAAAAAATTTTCTGAGAATTCTTAAATTTTTCGAATCTATTTTTTATTCAAAATTCCAGTTAATATTAGAGAATATTAGAGAATTCTTAAATGTAATTTTGAAATAAGTTTATTTTATAGTGTACATTTTTTAATGTTTCTATCACATAACGAATGCATATTACCACTAGCTTGATCAATTGAATTGGAAGTAAAAAAAAATTTTCTTTAGGCAAAAACTTAAAAATTAGTAGTCACGTAAATAAATGAGTATTTTAAATATTAAATAGTAACTTACAAGGGAAGTACAGCAAGTATAAAAATAATCTGAAACTAAAAAAATCTGAAACTTTGCATAAGTATAAAGTAAATAGAGCTAATCACAAAACAATTTTTTGTTGCTACTGATATTCACAGTTTTTTTAGAGACAGAAACACCTTTTCAGAAACAAAAATCAATCTTTATGTTTCTAAGCAAATAACGCGATAACAATAAGGAATATGAAAAAATATTTCCAATAAAAATTTCATGATTTCAGAAACACTTTACACTTGACATGATTAGATTTTTTTAAAATATAAAATTTTTCAAAATTCCGCTACCATGTACCATTTATTTTTAAACTAAAAAATATTTTTCGCAACTAAATTAAAATTTATTTCACGTTGAATTCAGTTATATATAATAAAGTTGTGTTCCATAAATATATTTTCGAGAAGTAAGCTAAAAATACTCTTATATGCATGCTATTATCTTTATTAGCTCGCTACGCCCTCCTCTCTCTCTCTCTCTCTCTCTCTCTCTCTCTCTCTCTCTCTCTCTCTCTCTCTTCCTCTCTCTCTCTCTCTCTCCTTCCTCTCTCTCTCTCTCTCTCTCTCTCTCCTTCCTTTCCTCCCTCTCTCTACATCTTTTCCTCCCTTCTTTCTCCCTCTCCCTCCTCTCTTTCTTCCTGAAGCATAAAGAAAAATAATCGTAATGCAGTGCCAAATCTATTAGAACAAGGTAATGATAAAACAAAATATTGATACTAGCTTGGATGTGTAAATGATACAATCGCTAAGGTGATATCAATTGTTCAAGATACAAATACTGAATACATAGAAAAGATCAAACTTCT
The DNA here is from genome assembly GCA_024349325.1 of Pogonomyrmex californicus. Classification (NCBI taxonomy): domain Eukaryota; kingdom Metazoa; phylum Arthropoda; class Insecta; order Hymenoptera; family Formicidae; genus Pogonomyrmex; species Pogonomyrmex californicus. The sequence goes on from JAECZD010000026.1 coordinate 870,917, forward strand.
TTTATCAGATTTAGAATATTTGATTGAAAAAGCGTTAAATTTCAAGTGAATAGAGCTTTCATTATTAGGAAACAATTTCCATTTATTAAGTGGAATTACTATAAAATAAAAGTTAAGGATTAAGTTTATAAAATGCTATTATGGATATTGGTAATTCTATATTCAATACGGGACGTTTCTTTATCATGAGTAACATCTCGAGAAGAGTTGTATAGAATTAATTACGATTTTTTATCTATAAAAGTTACTGAAAGTGCTGTTGATGAATATAATCGATAGAAATAAACGTATAAACTAGAAAACTAATTAATATTTTAAACAAGAAATTTTGAAGTAAAAGATGTTTTGTAAGTATGGCCAAAAGTAATTACTTCTGTTCAAGAATCACATGATAAAATAGTATGAAAAAATACTTTTTGGATTATACGTGATTTCCAAAATAAGGAAAAAGTTTCATCTTACGCAAATGCATTATTACAATGTCTTTTGTATTTAAATGCTATTAGAAAACAAATTTTCGATTATGATAAATTAAACGTAAGTACATTAATATATCAACATGAAAACGGAATTCATAATTTGGATACATACAGTACGACAATTTTTAGGAGATAATTTTTCCAGATGTATAAAACAAGATGCATCTGAATTTCTCTTAGCGAAATCTCTTTGTGAAAAATAAAATTATATAAAAAATTTAATCAAATGTCAAATTCAATGTTCTACTATATGATGCAAAACTTGTGATAATATAAGTACTGTTACTATGATAATATTCTTATTTCAATTTTTATTGCTAATTTGAGAAGAAGAGATTATGATCTTAATGATTTATTAAATATTATTTTTATGCACAGGTACCAATCATATGATGTGTATGAAAGTTGTACAGGCAATGATACGCTACTTAAAAAAAAATTAACGTTCACGGGAAGTACTTATTCATTCATTTACTATTTTCAAAACAAAATGGTAAAATAACAAAAACAGATAAATTTAATTTGCATGCAATTCCAATAATTAAAATATCTGTAGCAATTTTATAAAGTAATGAATGTCATCATGGATTATGTATTAAAATGATCATTATACAAGTATAATGTTAAGAAAAAATATTTAATAGCTGGATTGAAATTGGTAATGTGAAAATTAAAAAAAAAAGTAATGGTCTAGAGGTGCTAAAGATGCCTGCATATTTTTTTCCAAAAAATTATTAAGAAATTATAGATAATTACTAGAATTATTCAATATGAAGAATAGAAAGTTAGCAATCATAATAATAGATATTGTAATTAATATTAAATATATTCTTTTTATTACATATAAAGTGTAAAAAAAATGTTCAAAATAAAAGTGTTCAGTATACATTTTTAATATTTCAGAAATAATATTATTAAAAATACTAAGAAAATGTTTAATATTCGAACAAAATTATTTTTTAAAAAAGGTTAAAAGATGATGCCAAGTTCACGCGTCCCTTTTTCTTTTTAATTTCTGTAAAAAAAACATTATATAGAAAAATTTTCATACGAGAAAACTATTTTATAAAAAATTTATATATCAGATAAATCAATTTTTAATTACTACAAAGAATGTGATATCAAGAAACAGCGCCGATTTCTAATCTCATAAAAAAAACTTTACAAAAATAAAAAAATTTTATTAATTGAAAACTAATGTTAAGTTGTATAGTATATGTAGTTGTAGTTGTATATAAGAACTGTGCATAAAAAGTAAATTTTAAAAAATTGAGAAAGATTTTAATAATCAAAAATTATGAATCAACTTGTACTAAAAAAATAGAAAAATTCCTAATACATAAAAGTCTACTTTAAAAAGGTTTACATAGGTTTACATTTATCAGAGAATAAATTAAATAATTTTTTTTAATTGATACAATATATACTGATAAAATTCCAAGAAGCTGTTGATGTGCAAATCTATCTTTCATGATATAAATTTGCAAAAATGGACGAAATAAAAGAGTAAATAGATTTAGCAGAACATTGGTGGATATTTTAAAAAAAGCACATCGAACTACATCACGTAAAATAAGGATATTTAAAACGCAATCTAACTTATAAGCTGATGTAATAATACGTCAAAATACACAATTTATGAAAAATGTAAAATCACATATTGATATAATTGATGAAGAATAATATAATTGATGAAAAATCAACTTATAATGTAAATGAAAGCGGTTTTAATCTAGAAATATATTCTGGAAAAACATTAATTAATGTGGGAGTAAAATAGTCGAAGCTACTATTCAATCTTTATCTTCTATAAGCCACAGTTATACTGTTGTGCCAATTATATCTGCGGACAGGTATCTTCTTTCTTTATATACAGTTTTGAAAGAGATTACAGGATCGTTTGGACTCTGAAGAAATTCTCTTTCGACTTGCTAATATTTATATTGAGACAAATTCCGAAAAGCTCACAACTCAACATTTTAAATTAGTTTGTAGATATATATCTTTGCAACACTAAAAAAAGCTTACTATTTTTAAATTCACGGACAGGCCACTGCCGGGAACAATTAAAAAAACTTATATCAAATATTTACTTTGTATAAACAATTGCTTTTGTACAAGCTATAGATGTTTTTGGCTTTAGAATATAAAAAATTTTATTCGAAGCGCTTTTCTGATAACAGTAGACATACTAGGCTCCTGTTAACGTAGGAGCTCCGAAAGGGACGCGGGTGTGCGAGGGAAACCGCAGAGTGAAAGGAGGGAGAACGCTGAATCGGAGTCTTGTGCCGCGGAGGGAAGGGGGTAGATAAGATAATAGAAGCATAATTCGGCTGCTATAAACAAATAGAAAAACAAATTGCGGAGGACGACGTCACAAGGCTCGGACTCGCCGCCGCCGCGTTTGCCCGCTGCCACGTCCGCCGTCGCCGCCACCATGTTCTCATATAATATAATTTATCATCTTCTCTTTTCGTTGTGCTCTCCCTATTGTACGCGTATACCTACTATCTTTTATCTCTCTCTCTCTCCCGTTGCGACTCACTCTTATTACGAATCTTAATTTTATGACTATTTTTTCAAATAATTATTTTTTATTATGGCGGCAAAAAGAATAAAAAGACATATTTTGTATATTATATATATATTTATTTTTTAATCACAATTTGAATATATTTTGATTTAAGCATGAAAATATTTTCACATCGTCTTTTTTTTCTTATACGCTAAAAACTAAAGCTAACAGCTCGCAATCGACGAGTTGACGTCTATCGAAAATATTGCTATCGTGTATCACGTTCGGTACCTCCTCGGGATCTGTTACAACAGATGTTGGAGAACCGTGTATACTTGGCATCGATCGTATTGACGAATTTGACTAGTCGATCGAACGTTACATCGATATATCCGTCGAGATCAAACATACGGCATAGCTGTCGATTCGATCATCGTTATACGTATGTTTAAAGATTCAAGACGTACGAGTGTAACGTCGTACATCAGGCAAACTCTGACGGTTAACGGTCCGACGCTTATAAAATTGTTTTTGTAATCGTTTTGAAGCAATTTGTAGATATTCCATCGTTGCTCATAAAGCCCCTTCCACGTTCTGAGAGACAATATCAGTTCCCGATAACTTCTTAGGACGATCTCCACGTAGCTCGGAGGACCAACAAACCTCGGTTCCAATTTCCAGAAACTTGCAGCCGTCAAAGTGTAACGTCTGCTCAATACGCGCACCGCGCGAATTTCCACCGAAATGCTGTGTAACAGAAATTAAGTACATAGTATTGCATAATGTTGTAAAAATAAGGAAAAAAAAATATTACGCGTTAACTTACGTTCCTTCTTCGTTTTGCCAACGTACAGTGCGCTGCTTCCTTTGGCGGAGTACATTGCGTGCGAATCGTTCATACAAACGAATGATGGAGGAACGGAATACATTGCGTGCAGACCGTTCGATGGAGGACTGATCGCATCTGCGTAAATTTTGACATGGCAAACCGTTAACCCCCCTCCCACATTTCTAAGAATTTCATTGTCGATTAGACATGTAACGGAGCATCCGAAAGATGCTCCGTTACTAGTGCGCGTTAATGCGGCCCGCACCATCCGAGGCCGCCCGAACACTCCCGACCGACACACGCGAGCTGTCACGCATCAACGACGTGATCAGCGATTTTTCTTAACAAACGCTAACCAACTAAACGGTGACACGTGGCGCAGAGACGGGTATAAATACCCGACGAATTTTGGGAAAAAGGCACAGTCCTATTCGCTCCTCCGACCCGTCCGTTACCAACAACCGTTCCGACCAGAACAGCGAGAGGAAATTCTCTCAAAGAATACCGAGCGTTCTCCGTATTCTTGTTCTATTCCTTCTCGAGAAATCGGAGTGTTCTCAGATTTTTCACTCCACAAGACTACCGAGCGTTCTCGATATTCTTGTTCCTCCCTTCTCGGGAAAAATCGAAGTGTTCTCGGGTTTTTCTCCTCACGACAATACCGTGTGTTCTCAATGTTGTCGCTCCATCTCATCTCGAAAGTCGGAACGTTCTCGGACTTTCCCGCGACATCCGCCCCACTTGTCCCGGCCAGCATCGACGGTTGCCTAGCAACGCACACGAGCGGACCCGGTTGCCTGGCAACGCGCTACCGATACGACTCCTGGCATCCTTCGTATTCGCAATCGAATCGCGTTACGAACATCGCAAAGCGACCGGCGGAAAAACGACAGCGAACGACCGCACAGCAAAAGGCGTCACAAATTATTGTAAATTAATTAAAGCCCGGCGGCCGCAACGTATCTCCCGAACCCGGCATCCGACGAGCGACATTAACCGAGCGCACGTCCCCGCGTCCGTGCCAAGGAATAAAAACCGAGCGCGCAGGGACGTACCGTTACAGACATGTAACAACATGTTCGCCAAAGGAGCGCGTGTTATTTAAATTTTTTTCCAGGAAAAGCCGCGATAAGATGGCTTTTCGTAGAAATCGACGTACGTGTCACGACGTGTTAAGAGAAGCGACAATAATCCGGCTGCTATAAACAAATTGCGATTTGAAAGACTTATGATGATGCCCCGATTTAGACAAAGAAGTAGCATCGACAACTGTATGTGTCGTGGCATGTTAAGAGAAGCGCCGATAATCCGACTTCTATAAACAAATTGCGACTTGATTGCAACGTATGACGACGCTCCGGTTTAAATAGAGAGTGATTGATAGTGTTTAATTAATAGATTTGTTATTAAAATCAGTAAATTGCTTGCTATTGTCGAATAAACTCGTTTTATGTGTTAATAACGTATTTTTTTCCGCGAGTGATTTTCAGTCATTGAATAATTATTGGATAAAGTGATTGATAATAATTTAGTGATAAATACGTTAGCAAATTTCTCGTTTCTTTAATCGAATGAGTAAATAGATCAAGTGTAAAATCAATGAAAAATTTATGAAAAGAATCACATGGAGCTCTGTGATGGTCGGAAAATTCGCCCGTCTTTCTCAAGAAAGGCAAGGAACAGCAGTACGAGATCGAATCATCTTTAAGTCATCACAAGATAACAGTAAGTGAGTGTATGGGTGAGAGAGAGAGAGAGAGAGAGAGAGAGAGAGAATGTGTGCTAACAAAATAATTTTGTCCTGAAAATTTTGTATTTCTATTTTAATTTTGTGATGACTTTTCTTTTTAAAAACATTTTAATGTGTACGCGTGTACTATTATTTATAGTTGGTTGATTGATTAATCATTTGATCACAATAAGCATCCCGCGTAAGCGCCCACTGATAGTGAGTTGCGCCGCCCCTGCTTTCGTATCTGATCCGTGATACAACAACTATTTAATAGTTCAAAAATTAAGCTTCGGACAAAATTTTGGAAAAGGAAAAATTATCTGAGAATACAGTCATCAATGCTACTTCTTTGTCTAAATCGGGGCATCATCATAGGTCTTTCGAATCGCAATTTGTTTATAGCAGCCGGAGTATCGGCGCTTCTCTTAGCACGTCGCGCCACATATGTCGACTTCTACAAAAAGCCATTTTGTCGCGGCTTTTCCTGAAAAAAATTTAAACACGTTATCGCGCTCCTTTAGCGAACATGTCGCTACTTATTTGATCGCAACAATAAAATTTCTGGAAATGGGGAGGGGGAATTAATGGTTTACTTTTTCAAAACTTACGCGGGTGCGATCAGTCCTCCATCGAACGATCCGCACGGAATGTACTTCGTCAAAGGAAGCAGCGTGTCGTATAATGGCGAAACGAAAAAGGAACGTTTTTTTTTTTTTAGTATTTGCAATCTATCCAAATAGGGACGGTAAGCAAATGTGTTATATTATTTGTGGCGTGTAGGAATTATCCATCGATAAGCGCTCCCTCAGGGAATTACTAGATAGTTATCATTTTAAATTATAACTTGGTCAAATCCGAGATACGCTTTCTCTTGTGCTGCCTCATTCCTGGTTCAATATGTAGATTCTGTGCAAGACCGTTTTCATTATTTTCGAGTTCACCATTGTATCTTAGGCTGAACTGTTGGATAATTTTCTCCGAAGTGGGTATTTCAGCGTATTCATGGACTTCATTGTTGCGTAGAGACCACTACGCATTAAGGATAGTGCGCAGTGCTTTATTTTGAAATCGTTGGATTATTTCAAGGTTCGAAGTGTTTGCTGTGCCGCATAATTCAAGCCCATAAGTCCAGACTGGTTTTAATATCGATTTATATATTAAAAGTTTTGTTATTGGTTGATAGCGAGGATTATCTATCGACGTCAGCCAGTTCAATTTGTTAAATCGGAGATTTAATTCCGAGCGTTTTAATTTAATGTGATCTTTCCAAGTGAGACGCCGGTCGAGATGCATTCCCAGTTATCTAACTATAGTGGTCGCTGGTAGATCTTGCTTTCCGAGTTGCCATAGGGCAATCTTCTCTTTATAAAGCAAAGATTATGTGGTTAGATTTAGCTAAAGGATTCGTTTTAATACGCCATTTCTCCATTCATTGTTTTACGTCATCTGATTTCACTGGTAGCTTAGCTGTAGCTTATGTAGCATTAACGTGACTTACCAGTATTGCTGTGTCATCTGCATATATGGCTATTGTGACATCCCTAGTCACTGGTAAGTCTACAGTGAATAAAGTATATAATACAGGGCCAAGAACAGATCCTTGTGGAACTCTAACTTTAATCTCATAGAATTTTGATTGTTCCTCCTGTTGTTTGATCTTTCTATTTTTCAGATAGGAGATCATTAGTAAATAGTAGCGGTGTAATAAATTCTTTTTTAATTTGTAAAGCAATTCTTTATGCCAGACTCTATGAAAGGCTTGTTGGATATCTAAGAATGTTGCAGAGTAGAATTCTTTCTTTTCATAGGTTTATACTATTTTATCTAGGACTCTGTGCACCTGTTCCACAATCGAATAATTGGATGTAAATCCGAATTGGTGATCTAGAATCAGATTTCCTTCAGTGAGTATCGCCTTTGGCCTGTTGAGAAGGATTTTCCCAAAGAGTTTAGAGATAACTGAGAGCAAGTTGATTGGGCGACATGACTTGACGTTGTTAGGAGGTTTACCAGGCTTTGGACACATTAGATAGATAAATATATATTTATTTCGTGCCTTTTGGCTTTGAAAGGGTTCTTCAATCTTACATAAATTCTTAATTTGATAACAATGTATAAACATAAGACGTATTGAAATGATACATAAATATTTTTTTAAGCTTAGTTACTTTGATTAAATCTCTTTCTGACTTTACTATATGCCTATCTTCCTACTTCTTTATATTTTCTTTTTGGGTTTGTTCTTTTTTCTTGCTTTTACGATTTTCTTCATCCACTTGATTCCTTCCTCCTTTTCTTCTAGCAATTGACTTATTCTTGTGTTATCTCTTATCTCTACCATATGTTTTGTCGCCAAATGTTCTAATGTTTCAACTTTAGTATGGCACAGCCTACATACGTTCTTTTCCTGTTCGCGCCAATATCTATTACTTAATTTTTCGTTTTCGCATCTAAATATTGCAATAATTCTTTGAAAGTCTTCACTACTACTTTTCCTTAAATATTCGGGATATAATAAATATCCCTATCGTATATATTAGGTGTACAAAAAAATTCTGAGCTTTAGATTTCATACAACCGAAATAACAATTTAAATTTTATTAGGTATACAAAAAAGTTCTGAACTTTAGATTTCATACAACCGAAATAACAATTTAAATTTTATATATCTTTCCGCCCTTTTGCGGTTTTAAAGCGTTGACATAACTTCAAAAATCAGTAGTGTTCATAATGGCAATAACAAAAGAGCATATTCGATTTTCCATCCACTTCGCGTTTCATCTGAAGAAAAATGCTGCTGAAGCCACTGCAATGATTTGTGCTGCATATGAGAGAAGTCATACTACATGTAAAAGATGGTATCAAAAATTTCGCTAAGGAGATTTCAGTCTTGAAGATGAACCGCGTGCTGGACGCCCTCAAAAGATTGAAACGAACGAATTGCAAGCACTGCTGGATATAAACTCTGCGCAAACAGAAAAAAAACTTGCAGAACAGCTTGGCGTTACGCAGCAAACCATTTCCGTACGTTTACATACCAGGTGTATGCATAAGTTTTTTCCGGTTTTTTAGTAAAAAAAGACACGTAATTTTCAAGGGAAATTAATTTTTTTTTTATTCAAAATATTGGCCATCGGCTTCTACACATTTCGCCCATCTTTCAGGTAATTTATGAATACCATGCCAGAAAAACTGCTTGTCTTTTGCGGCAAACCATTTGTCGAGCCATTTTCCAACTTCCTCGAAATTGCTGAAGTGCTGCTCTGCGAGCGCGTGCCCCATTGATGCGAAGAGGTGATAGTCAGATGGTGCCAGGCCTGGGGAGTACGGCGGGTGCGGAAGGATGTCCCATCCGAGCGATTTCAAGGTGTCTTTCACTGATTTTGCTGTGTGAGACGGCGCATTGTCGTGTAATAAAATCACTTTGCCATGTCTTCTGGCCCATTCTGGTCGTCTTTCGATTAATGCGTGGTTTAAATTAATCATTTGTTGGCGATAGCGTTATGTATTAACGGTTTCGCCGGGCTTCAAGAGTTCATAATACACAATACCGCTCTGGTCCCACCAGACACAGAGCATGGTCTTCTTGCCGAAGCGATTTGGCCTTGGTGTTGATGGACCGGCTTCGCCAAGTGAAAGCCACGATTTTTTCCGCTTCAGGTTTTCAAAATAAATCCATTTTTCGTCACCCGTCACAATTCGATACAAAAATGATTTCCTTTCGTGGCGTTGAAGCAGCATTTCACAAGTGACTTTGCGATTTTCCATTTGACGTTTATTCAAATCGTGTGGGACACATTTACCGAGTTTATTGATCTTTTCCATTGCTCGTAAACGTCTGCTGATTGTTTCTTGTGATACATGTAATGCTTCTGCTAATTGCCGTTGAGTTTGAGTTGGGTCATCATCCAATAACTCCTGCAATTGCTCGTCTTCGCATTTTTGTGGTCTACCAGAGCGCTCACTGTCTTTCACATTGAAATCACCACTTTTAAATTGTCAAAACCATGTCTCACATGTTCTAATCGATGGAGCGTGTTCACCATATGTTTCTACCAGCAAACGATGATTTTCAACAGCCTTTTTCTTTTGATTAAATAAAAAAAGCAATGCGTGCCGCAAATGTTCTTTTTCAGGCACAAAACTCGACATGATCACTGAACGATAAAACAAAGACGCTAGTTTTTGGCGGACTCAACTTGTGTGTGTTTGTAGTTTTAAATGTCAGACGAACAAAATGATGTATGTGTCAAATTAATACGCTGCGTACTTTTCGCTGGCGACATCTCTTAGTTAAACCGGAAAAAACTTATGCATACACCTGGTATGGAAAAGGTTCAGAAGGAAGGCAGATGGGTTCCGCATGAATTGTCCGAAGACAACAAAAATCGTCGGCGTGACACTGCACTCACTTTGCTTTCAAAGTTCCGAAAAAAAGATTTTCTGCACAAAATCATTACAGGCGATGAAAAGTGGATTCTTTATAATAACCCTAAACGTAGAAAATCATGGGTTGACCCTGGTCAACCTTCGACATCGACGCCAAACTCCAATATCCACGCCAAGAAGGTTTTACTCTGTATCTGGTGGGATTGGAAAGGTGTGTTGTATTACGAGTCGTTACAACCGGGTGAAACAATCACGGCAGACCGCTACCAACAACAATTGACCAATTTGAGTGATGCATTAGAAGAAAAGAGGCCATTTACTGGCCAAGGACGTCGTAAAGTGATTTTGCTTCATGACAATGCTCGACCACATGTTGCGAAAGCGACTCAGGACCATATCTTTGCGTTAGGCTGGGAACTTCTCCCGCACGCGGCGTATAGCCCAGATATGGCGCCTTCCGATTACTACCTATTCCGGTCGCTGCAGCATTTGGCTGATACACATTTCGTGAGATTTGAAGAGATACGAAAATGCATTGATGACTTTATCGCTTCGAAGCCGGTGAGCTTCTATCGTCAAGGAATTCGCAAGCTACCCGAAAGATGGCAAAAGGTCGTTGATGCAAACAGGGAATATTTCGCTGATTAATATTTTTTTGTTTCTTTTTGAATAAAGATTGAATTTTATAAAAAAAGTTCAGAACTTTTTTGTACACTTAATATATAAAAATAGAAAGAAACAGAAATAAGAGGAGATGGGAGCGGAAAGAGAAATGTATTTTCGTAGAAACAGAATGTCGGGAAGAGAAGTTAAAAACTTTAGAAAGGAAGGACACGAGATTGTAAGCAAACTAACGGCAAGGGACCTAGAAATACAGAAATAAATACAACATAATAAAATCCAGGATTCGAAGTATGGGAAAATATATAAAAAATTATAATATAAATATTGTCCATCGTGCTACGTTTTTTCCTGAACCCTGCTTGCGTATCTGGAAGAATTTTATTTTTCTCTACCTCCTGTTTGAGCCTTTCTTCTATGATCATGGCGTAGATTTTATATGCCGTATTGAGAAGAGAAATACCGCAATAATTCGTTATTTTTGTTACCTTTTTTATATATAGGAACTATCACTTCTTTCCTCGAGCTATTTGGGAAACGTTTTCCTCTCCAGACTCTCTATAAGATCTCTAATAATCTGTATTTTGCCTCATCTGTACAGTATAATCAGGCTTCGTTTTTTATTTCATCTTCGTCCGCGGCTTTTTTTTTCTTCAATTTCTTTATTTGGTTTTCCATTTCCGTTAGGGTGATCTCGTCCCCTGCATCTAATATTTGTTCTTTCTCTTTCATTGCCATTTTTCTTTCCTCTGTCCTCGGAGAAATCTCATAAAATGTCTTTATTTGTTAGCAAAATGCTAGTGTGCGAATGATTTTCGCAAAAAAAAGGTTTAACGTGATTTAATAATTTGCGTGCGAAAGTGTTAACTAAGTGTCGTTAACTGGGGCGAGCACCTGTGCGGACACCTTTTTATTCTCGAGAGCTTCTAGAAAAATCGAACCGTGTAAGAAGCTGCGCGGAACCGGTCCTTCCAGAAACTCTCGGGTAAATTTTGCAAATCGCGTGAGTCACAGAATTTGAAGCAGTAAGGCAGGTGATTGGCCACCACCTTCGTACGAAATTACTCACTTTTCACACATCGCGCAAACACTGGCGATAATTTATGCCGCAGCGATTCTGTCACGAGTGAGCTTATCTAATGATTCGCTGCCTTATCGACCTCGTTTCATACATACCGCCAGTCTCGATCAACATGATCGACATAGAATCATATTAAATTTGTTGAGAATTGTTATCGTGACTGATGTTTCGCGGCATCGACATATACTCGCTGTGGCGAGTGTTTACATTTTGTTACGTAAGTGCAGTGTTATTTCACAACACAAGTTAATTGTCTCGTGTTGCGATTGAGTGATTAGTCTGAGAGTGACATCAAACGTTCGTAGATAGTCAGGCTTATCACTGAGATTCAAATCACGCACGTGAATTTATAAAGTTTAATGATCAGCTGTCTTATTTATCATTGTCTTGTTTCTTCATCGACACCGAAACTGTTTCATTAGTGGCGGCGTCCGGGCCCCTTTGACGTCATGTCCACGCGCCCTGTCCACGCGCAATTTGTTTATTTTCTTATTTATATCATCTTTGTTTATCTATTTGTTTATCTATTTGTTTATCATCTTCGCTTTTGCCAGATCCTACTAGCTTATCTACCTCCCCTCCTTTGACTTCATGTCCTTTGAGTCACAATTTTCTATTTGTTTATATCAAATTTGTTTATCTATTTGTTTTTATAACTACAAGTCATATCCTCCCCCCCCCGCGGCTCATTTCAAAGGACCGCTCCCCTGCCTTCCCCCTCCCCTCTACCCCTCGCCCACCGTTCCCCTCCGCATACCTGCACCGATCTCTCCCCCCCTCGGAACTCCCGGATTAGAACCGGCCTAATATACCTACTCTCGTGCGATCGTGTCTCAAGATATTCTTTGCATTGCAAAAACTGAAAGCAGAATCCTCATCCTCAATTAAAAAAGATTTTTCATCGGAATATCGACTACCGTAAATGCAATGTATAGCTTTGATCGTCCGATCACAAGCTGTAAAGAGTCTGAGTGCATTTCTGTACGGAACTCTTAGATTCGCGCACGCGACGCGAATGGGAGCTGTCCATCGAGAGTACAAATAATTCACCTGAATACGAACTCTTTATATCGTTTATAAAGCAACACATGTATACGTTAGAGATGATCAGCGTATTAAAAGCTGAAACTGTTCCGCCAAAATCGCACAAACATTCAGGATGCGCCGCATCATGTGCAAGGTAAAGAGACGAAGCCCGGTCGGTTAGAATAACACGTCAACAATATAATGATACACATATATTACAATATACATATATACATATATTCTCTCGAATCCCCACGACCGGTACTCCAGACAGATGATGGTCCTATTCTCTCGATGGATGCAATAGACGTCATCTTGAGAGCAGACATCTATTCTCTCATTATGTGCAAGGGCCTGCGAAAAAGAAATTATCATCAACCAATTGCTCAAAAAACTGTCTTTGGTTGGATATTATCTGGAAATGTTTCCAGCAATGTCCACAGTAATCATGTGCAATCTTACCACTGCATGGTTGACGAATCGCTTTCTTCATTGGTATGAAGGTTTTGGGAGCAAGAAGAGCTTCGCCCCTTCCACTCACAAAGCTTGATTGCGAAGACCATTTCGTGCGAATACAAGAGGAGAAAATAGTCGCTATATGGTTCGACTGCCGATCAGAAAACCTTTGCCGAGTTTAAAAAGTTCTCGCAAAGCAGCATCACGGACTCTTGTTACATAGAGAGACAAATTAAAAGAAATGCAGAATTCTGTAACAAATACAAGAAATTCATGCAAACATATGAAAATTTAAATCACATGTCAAAGGTGCGAAGTGGTAGTACATCACATAACAGAGTGTTACTTGCCTCATTACGGCATCCTCCGCGAGTTAAGCCTAACCAACAAACTCCGAGTAGTCTTTAATAGCTCAAGATGCAGCAGGCAATTGTCTCCTTGTAGACCAGAATCTATTGCTCACCTTGACGGATGTGCTTCTCCGTTGGCACCGATATGTCATAGCAGCAGAAAAGACAAATATCTTTTCATCCTGATGATAGAGATCTTCAGCGGATCCTATAAAGAGAAAATAAAGATGAAGACATGTCAGAATATACGCTAAACACTGTTACATACGGCTTGGTATGTGTTCCACTCCTTGCTGTAAGAACAATCAAGCAGTTCGCTCACGATGAAGAAGGTAATTTTTCTCAAGGAGTTGTAGCACTATGTAAGAACATTTACGTCGACAATGTATTAACGGAAGCCGATTCAATCCATAAAATACTGGAAGTGTAACATCAATTGATTAGTATATGCAAGGCAAGTAGCTTTCCGTTAAGAAAATGGACAGCTAATCACATCGACTTTCTTACCGGCATTTCAAAGGAAGATCAGTCATCGTTGGATCACAAGTCATGAATTATGCAAGAAGGCCATCATTTCATGCTAGGCCTTCTATAGAACTCCACCAACGACTACTTCACATTCTCTATCAAGCACTCGCCTATCGAAGCAGTCATCAAAAGAGCCATTCTATCAAAGACAGCTCAAATATTCGATCTGCTGGGATGGCTGTCCCCCGTGCGTCCACCGTGCGTGCTAAAATAGCTCTCTAATCAGTCTGGCTTCTGGGATTGGATTGAGACAACCCGCTGCCTGAGCAACATACAAATCAATGGTTACAGTTTCAAAGCCAATTACAATTATTAGAAAGGGCTAGCATACCTCGCTTTCTGGAGAAGGAAACTTCGAATCAGCAGAAAAAACTCCACGATTTCGCCGATGCCTCCGAGCGAGCTTACGCAATGATCTTGTACTTGAGAGCGAAGCAGGACGGCTTCAGAACAATGTCATTGATCATCGCCAAAAGTCGCTCCGTTGAACAAGTCTCACTGCCGCGTCTGGAATTGTGTGCGGTTCATCTCCTAGCTAAACTCACTCGGTACGTAAAGAAAATCTTGGCTCTCGGCAAATGCCTAGTGTTCTTGTGGACAGACTCTACGGTAACTCTAAGCTAATACGGGGCCGTCCAAGTAAATGGATAACTTACGTAGCCAATCGAGTCACTGAGATTCATCATTTAGTACCAGATGCGATGTGGAGTCATCTGCCAGACAATCAGAATCCAGCTGATTATGCATCACGAGAACTGTTGCCAAGCGAGCTGTTGGAGCAGGACACTTGGTGGAAAGATCCTGAATTTCTGCATGGTGATCGGCCTCTGAAGATCGCTGCCGCACCGCCCAAAAAATGTGAACTGGAAACCAAAATGCAAGCAAGTGGTGTCGGAGGTGATTGCCAGAGGAAGTCTGCTCAGAGAGACAATATGTTGGCCGCAGAGGAGGTGTTCGACAGCGAGAAGACATGGATTCGCTGGACGCAAGCAACTTGCTTCAGAGAAAAGTTGTTATCAATTCAAGCCAAGATCCCTCTTTCTGTTCACAATCTCTTGGCCAAATTGACTCCATTCCTAGATCACGAAAACATCATGAGAGTGGGTGAAAGACTGAAGTATTATCTGCTGTCCTATGATGAAAAACATCCCATTATTTTATCCTCTCAATCTAAACTAATTTATTTAATTGTAGAAGCTTGTCACAAAAGAACTCTACACAGAGAGATTCAATTCACCTTTGGGAACTTTGCGTCAACAAGTCTGGTTCTCTCGAGGCAGAGCTATAGTAAAAACATCCATCCATCGGTGCATCACTTGCGTGAGATGGCGGGTGGCTACAGCTCAACAAGTAATGTCAGATCTGCCTCGATCCAGATGACTCCAACGCAGCCATTTCAATATGCTGTAGATGTGGTGCTGTAGATATGGTGTAGATTATGCTGGTCCAATCATGCTGCGAACATTGTCCGGACGAGGACACAAAGCAACAAAGACATTTCTGATGGTATTCGTCTGCTTGTCCACCAGAGCTGTGCACTTGTTGCGTCTAATTACTCAGCGAACGCCTTCCTTGCCGCCTTTAAATGATTTGTGTCTCGACTTGTGCATTGAAATTTTTAGTAATTGTGGCACGAACTTGAATTTCAAGTTTGTGCCGCTGAATTTCACAAACTGTTTACCTCATACAGCTGAGAGCGACGAGACATCCATAAGGACCTGACTGCACTGGGAGTAAAGTGGCGCTTCAATTCTCCGGCAACTCCTCACTTCGGCGAAATTTGGGAGGCAGCCGTCAAGTCTGTAAAACATCACTTATGACGAGTTCTTGAAAGCAACACATTAACATTTGAAATGGCCACGTTACTCATTCAAATCGAAGTCTGCCTCAACTCAAGGCCCTTGTCAGTGCTCACCGATGATCCGGAGGATGTCTCAGCGCTGACTCCATTTTTTAATCAGCTATCACTTTCTGAACTATCAACACTGCAGATACCTGCATCGAGATTGTCTCGATGGCAGCTTCTTCAACAAATGCGAGATCACTTTTGGTCTCACGGGACAGAATACATCAAGGGCTTGGCACCTTGATTAAAGTGGCAGCAACTTATTGGGTCTATGTATAATTTCGTAGCAAAAATCGAGTAAATTTCAAACGCAAAATATTTAGTAAAAAAAAAGTGATTTTAATCAACTAAATATGTTCCATTCTGTTCAATGACTTTCTGCCATCTCTCCACGAGAGATTCATTATTCCTCTTTCATAGAAGTCCTGAGATTTTTGGGCAAAGAAGTCATCCAAGCTTTTAAGGACATCCAAGGAACTAAAGGTTTTGTTATTCAAATTGTTCTGTAGCGCCCGGAACAAGTAATAGTCTGAAGGTGCAAGGTCCGGACTATACGGTGGGTGCACCAAAACATCCCATCCAAGCCGCAATAATTTTTGCCGGGTCATCAGAGAAACGTGTGATCTAGCGTTGTTCTGGTGGAACACAACGCCCTTTCTATTTGCCAATTCGGGCCGTTTCTGATCGATTGCTCGCTTTAATTTGGCCAGTTATGAGCAGTACTTGGTCGAATCAATCATTTTGTTAGGTGGCAGCAATTCATAATAGACGATTCCTTTCCAATCCTACCAGATACTGAGCATGATCTTCTTTGGGTGTAATCCAGCCTTTGCGACCGTCTGAGCAGCCTCTGAGCGCTTCGACCATGATCTTTTTCGACTGATATTGTTGTAGACAATCCACTTTTCATCGCCAGTGATCATCCGTTTTAAAAATGGTTCGTTTTGATGGCGTTTAAGCAACGAATCGCAAGCTGAAATTCAGTCATTAAATTCTTTTCGCTCAGTTCGTGCGGCACCCAAACATCAAGCTTATTTACTATCCCAAACTTCCGTAAATGTTTCAAAACAGTTGATTGATCAATGTTGAGATTATGTCCAATCTCTGTAGTCGTCAAATGCCGATTGGAGTCGATTAAAGCCTTGATTTGATCGACATCAGTAGTGACTGGCTGACCAGAGCGAGGAGCATCTTGGAGATCAAAATCTCCGCAACGAAATTTCGCAAACCATTTCCGGCACACACTTTCACGGCATTTTCTCCATACGACGCATATCTTTTTGTGAGTTTGCGACGCGTTTTTGCCTTTTCGGAAATAAAAAAGCGAAATACACCGAAAATACACGTTTTTTCCTTCCATGTTCAAAATATAATTAAACTTCGTATACGTCACGGATTTCGATGAATACTTTCTTAAAATGTCGGCACAAATTTTAGCTTTCACTTAATGTACGACACTTCATATGTTTGACATGTACGAACGAAAAAACAATTGCGAACAATATCTGTCGGAATTTTGTTACGGAATTATAGACTCAATACTTACATTCAGTCAAAGCTTCTCTGCATTCTGACACGTGAAGCAACGTCGCCAGAAAGATAGCCATTAGCCCGAATCCAGAAAGTGTACCCGGATGTTGATGGCAACATACAGTCGTCACACAAAACCGCGACCGCTGAGCTGTGAGGCCCGTCACAAAATTTGTGATACTTCCTGTGGCTAGCCGCCGCCGCCGTCGCCGCGCCGTCATGTTTTCATCTTCTCTTTTCGTTGTGCTTTTTCTATTGTATCTATTGTATTCTATTGTCTCTCTCTCTCTCTCTCTCTCTCTCTCTCTCTCTCTTTCTCTCGTATACGTACTATCTTCTATCTCTCTCCCTCCCATTGCGGCTCTCTCTTATTACGTATCTTATGACTATATTTTTCGGATAATTATTTTTATGGCGGGAGGAAAGGAGTAAAAGAAATACATGTTTTGCATATTATATATCTTTATTTTTCTAAATTGAACACATTTTTTATTTAAGCGTGAAACTTTTTTTATTCACATTTTTTTCTTACACACTGAAAACTAAAGCTAACAACTCGCAATCGACGAAGTGACGTCTATCGAAGATATCGCAATCGTGTATCGCGTTCGATACTTCCTCGGGATTTGTTACAACAGACGCGATGTTGGAGAATCGCGTATACTTGGCATCGATCATATCGACGAATCTGACGAGTCGATTGAACGTCACATCGATACATTCGTCTAGATCAAACATTCGGTGTAACGTCGATTCGATCATCGTTGTGCATATGTTCAAAGATTCAAGACGTACAAGTGTAACGTCGTTCATCAGACAAACTTTGATGGTTAACGGTCCGACGCTTATAAAATTGTCTTTGTAATTGTTTCGCAGCAATTTATAGATATTCCATCGCTGCTCGCAGAGTCCCTTTCACGTTTTGAGAAACAGTATCAGTTCCTGTCCCCGATGATATCCCAGAGCGATCTTTATGTAGCTCGGTGGATCAACGTTGATTCCAATTTCCAAAAATTTGAAGCCCGTGGCCGTCAGAGTGTAATGTCTGCTCAGTAAGCGCATCGCGCGATGCTCCATCAAAATGCTGTGGAAATTAAATATATAATATTGCATAATATTGGAAAAAAAACAGAAAAAAATAAAATGCAGTTGAAACTTACGCATTACGTTCCTTCTTTGTTTCGCCATCGTACGATGCGCTACTTCCTTTGGTGAAGTACATTGATCGTGTTGATCGTTCATACAAACGAATGATGGAGAAACGGAGTACTTTTTGTGCAGATCGTTCGATGGAGGACTGATCGCATCCGCGTAAATTTTGACATAGTCATTAATATAAACCGTTAATCTCCCCCCTCTCCCCTCTCTTTTTCAGAATTCATTGTGATCAAACATGTAGCAAAAGATGTTTACAAAAGGAACGCGATGACGTGTTTAAATTTTTTCCAGGAAAAGCCACGATAAAATGGCTTTTTGTGGAAATCGTCGTACGTGTCGCGACGTTAAGAGAAGCGCCGATAATCCGGCTGCTATAAACAAATAAATAAACAAATTGCGACTCGGTTGCAAACGTACGACGACGCTTCGGTTTAGTCAGTGGGACGAAAGAAACTGCAGATGATATATAATATAATAGGTTATTGGGCACGCGGGATCACAGTAGGTGCTTTGGAAGTCTAATGAATCAATCTAATGAGAGAAATATGGAACCCCTAGAGCGAGTGGAACGCGAGCTGCTACAGCAGTGCAGCCACGTCGCTACCTTGGTGGAGCGTTTCGCGTGGCTGCAACGATGTGACGAGTGCATCGAACAATTCGAGGAACTTAGCTTTGTTAAGCGTTCTCGACTCACCATTGCAAATAGACAATCTATGGTGGCGAAGATTGCGCGACTCGCGAGTGCAAAGGTACAATTAGAAAGACGTTTCGTGCACGTTGGTGGCGAGTACGCGAGCACCAGTAGAGACAATGGATCTCTCGTTTGGCGCGAGATTGATACGGCGTTTGAAAGCCGTATATTGACTGGTGCGGTGATTAACGTGGACTATATCGAACCGCGGCGATTTTTGAAAGATGCTGATGGTGTAATGCTCGAGCGAGTGCGAGACATTGTACAAAGACGCGATAGTGTGAAAGTAAACACCGCGTTCAACGGCAAGTTTGTGACGGATGATAAACGTGCCAATAAAAGTATAAACACGAAATACTATGAACTCTTTCGAGTGTTAAATTTGGACGAGTGGTACGAGTAGCACGTCATCAAACCTACGTTGGCGTCATTTGAAGAGTTCCAAGAACGCGACAGTGGATGGACGTTGTCGCGAATTCTCAATCTCACAGTAAACGTGAACAAATATAATCCTCTACGCGGGATGTTACATTGAGTTACCGCGGAAAATTATGTTAAAGCGAACGGTGATCCGTGATCCGGAGACAGTGCGTGTTTCGCGTGGTCGTGGCTCTGCATCCAGCCGAACGGCATACAGATCGCGAATCGTCGTACTCGCATTACACGTCGATTCTGAATCTCCAAGACATTATGTTTCCGATGACGTTGAATCAAATTAAAAAGTTCGAACATCTCAACGACATCTTCATTAATGTCTACGGCTTCGAGGGAAAAAAAGAGATTCTCCCGATATGGCTAACAAATAAGAAGATGGAGAAGCACGCAAATCTGTTGTGCAGGATCCGCGCGACAATGCGGGGCATTTTGCGTGCATTAAAGACCTATCCCGCCTCGTAAGCTCGCAAACAAAAAAGAACACAAGAACCCAAATATGAAGGGAGGATATGCGTTACGGCGGGGTCCGACCACGAACCAGCCGTGAAAACTCGTAATTATTTTGCGAAAAAATATCACCTTAGCCAGGAATCGAACCTGGATCTCCTGTTTACCGAGTAGGCATCTTATCCTTTTGACTACCGAGGCATGTGATGATATTTATCACAAGAAATATTTTTGCGACCGGTAGGTATACACATTTTTAACAAATTTCATTATTTCTCTTATAAATTGTTTATTAAATATTAAAAAAATCATATTTTCCTTTCTTTTGCAGATGTTTACATTACTTCAATTCATCTGAAAAATTGCAGTCGCATACAATAGACTGCAAACATATGAACAATTGCGCCGTCCGATTGCCGAGCGAAGACAACAAGTAGCTCGCATTCAAGAACCACATGAATAAGGAACGACTTCCATTCATTGTACGCGGACTTGGAGTGCGTACTTGGAGTACTACGGCGAATGGAATCGGCAGAGAAGGAAGATGCCTATCAGCAGCATAACTAAATAGAGATATTTAGAATCGGATACTACGGATGCTTGTACGATAATGCGTTATCGGCGTATCGATTTCGCGGCGAAGACTGTGTTGCGTGGTTCGTTCGGCAACTCGAAGACTTGGCGCGAGAAAAAATTTTGTTATCCGCGAATGTCCTTATGGAAGCATTATCGAAAGAACAATGGGAAGCATACCGTAGTGCGACGCGTTGTCACATTTGTGAAAAATCATTTGCATCGGACGACACGCGGTCATTGTGTATGCGATCATTGTCATCTTACCGGTCGTTATCGTTGTCCCACATATTGAAATTGTAATCTAAATTATAAAGATTCATATTGCATTCCCATAGTATTTCACAACTTATCCAATTATGACGCATACTTTGTCATCATGGAAATAGGCATTCGAAGGCAGAATCGACATGCTGCCGATAACAAAAGAAAAATACATTTCGTTCACTAAACACGTTAATGATACCGCCGAGAAGTCAGATTCTCGAAATTGCGTACGACTGCAGTTCATCGATTCGTACAAATTTTTAAATACCAGCCTCGATAAATCGGCATCTTTTCTAACGAGAAATTAAAAATTTTACGTTCTGAATTTTCCATGTTATCAAACGAAGATTTTGATTTATTGACGCGTAAAGGTGTCTTTCCATACGAATATGTGGATCGCGCGGACACGCGCCTATCACCGCGCAAATTATTTTATAACTCGTTGACCGGTGATATGGTGTTGGAGAACGATTACGCGCACGCATACGTCTGGTAGCGGTTCTTTATTGAAACGTTTGACTCGCCCTAGGCGAAAATAGCGATCTGTATTTAAAAACCGATGTCTTGTTATTGGCCGACGTTTTTGAAAATTTCCGCGAAAGTTGTATCAAAAGTTACAGTCTCGATCTCGCTCATTACTACACGTTGTCAGGTTTCACATGAGATGCCATGATGAAACATACGCGTGTAAAATTTGAGTTGCTCATCGATATCGATATGATATGATTATGTTTATCGAGCGCGGTATACGCGGTGACCTCAATCAATGTTCCGGCAGATACGCGCAGGTCAATAACAAGGCCAATAACAAGTACATGCGTTCATACGACCCGTCAAAACCGTCATATTTGATGTACTACGACGTGAACAATCTGTACGGATGGGCGATGTGTCAACCGCTGTCCTATGTCGAATTTCGATAGGTTGAAGACGTTGCGAACTTTGACGCGAGCGCGATCGCTTCAGATTCGCCTACTATTCTCGAGGTCGATCTCAAGTATCCTCATCATCTGCATGATCGACACACTGACCTACCTTTCTGTCTGACGCGTGATAAACCACCCGGCACGGGGCAAGATAACGACTTCTCGCGACGTTATATAATAAGAAGTGGTATGTCATTCACTATCGCAACCTGCAGCAATGTACGCGCCACGATCTTCGTATCGCAAAGATACACCGTGTACTACAATTTGCTCAATCGCTTGGCTCCGTGATTACATTCAATACACACTTTAGAACATGCGCGAAAAACGATTTTGAAAAAAATTTGTACAAATTGATGAACCACGCGGTATTTAGTAAAACAATGGAAAATGTTCACGTGGGTGTAAAATTGATAACAAAATGGGATGGACAATATGGCGCGGAGACAATGATCGTGAAACCAAATTTCCACAGCCGCAGCGTCTTTGCGGAAAACTTAATCGCCGTCGAACTGCGTAAACTGGAGGTAAAATTCGACAAATCGATTTATATGGGTATGTGTATACTCGAAAATCTGCTTGTACGAATTTCACCACGAGTATATGTCACCGCTGTATCGCGACAAATCACCGACACTGATAGTCTCATATATCACATCGAGTGTGATAATGTGTACGAGACGCGATCTATCGCTAGATTCGATACGATCAATTATCCGCCGAATAACGCATACGGGATGCCTCTGAATAAAAATGTAATGGCCTAATGAAGGACGAAAATAACGGTACGATAATGACGGAATTCGTCGGACTCAGAGAAGATGTACGCGGTAAAGGTTGAGGGTAAAAAGGACACCAAAACAGCGAAAGGTATAAAGAGTAACGTCGTAGCGCGAACAATAACGTTCGACGATTACACGCGGTGCTTGAATGAAGAGGTCAAAATGACTTGTCGCCAGTCATGTATAAGATCCAAATTACACCAAGTATGTACGAGTTGAAAATCGCTCTGAGTCCGTACGATGACAAACGATACATCATACCGGATTCAACGGAGACGTTACCGTGGAGATATTGGCGGATTCCGTTGTAATATACATGTACATACAATGTATATATATTTTTATATTTTTATATATGTAGTTTATATTGTGATGTGGCGCTTTGAAGCTACCGGTCACAAGGGGCGTAAGCCCCGACTGCGGGGGAGATTGACTCGGATCCGCGTTCTCTGATAGGTGGAAGGCGGGTGATTATTATTTGACCAGCGGGCCCGTTGTCGCGGTCGCGTGCGGCGATTATTATTTTCAGGACGCGAAGTGATAGTTACTATTTCTACATGTATTATGCGCTCCGACGAACGAAGATCAGCGTGATGGATGTACGGACGTAGGAGGAACTACCGAACAGAGGGCGACATGGAGGAATCAGAAGATCATATTACCCCTCTCGCATTTACGCCAGCGGGAATGGAAGTGCCGTTGTTATATGAATCTCTTTTCCAGCTAAAGAAGCTGTTATTGCCGATCGAGAACGGGGCGAGGACGGAGAAGGCGCCACCCCACGGAACAAAGTATGGAGGACCCCCGTTACGGGACATCCCGGTGAGGCTCCAGAGAAACGGAAACCGGCAAGGATACCGGATTGATGGAATGAGATGCGAGGATCTCAAGACCCAAGAAGCCAGGAAATCGAAGGACACAGCCGTAGACGCCGCCACTCTTTTGAATTTCCCGCGAGGTCTTCGCGGTGCGCGGCCGATTTTCGGTCAATAAGAAATTGCGAGAGGGGGACAGCGATCGCCTGCGTATGTTCCGCGAGGGCGCGGAAGAATCACTTATCGTGGTGCACTCTGATAAGAAGGACGTGTATCCGAAGCCGTCAACCTGTCGAAAGGAAGCAACTGTCGTTATTGATGAGCGGGGCCTTCTTGTTCTTTGTGAAGCCGTCACCTCCGTCGTCGCGCGAACAGCGGGTGAATCGGGCGAAAATCGCGGGAGTGCCAGTAGCGCGAATTTGCGCGAGTGATAATTAGTGTAGCGGATCTAATGCCGGTGCCTGCGACGATCGTGTCGACCGCCCGCCACAGAGGGAAGCCTGGACGATGTCTCGTCCCCCCCAGCGGCCACGCTAAGTCGTCGATATTAATGTTATTTTTTGTCGTTCCGTAAGCAATGTACACGTTATTTTTTGCGTGTCATTTTTTGAATCGTCCTTAATTATTGCGTTAATTATTGCAACGCATTGTGGAATGATGCCGCATTCATACGTTAGTTGTGTTGGCGATTGCGAATCGCTTCAGGGTAATGTCGCGTATCTTAGTGTTATCGCTAGCGTTCGCTTTAGTACGGTGGTTGTTTATTATTCTTTTTTTTGTGTATTGCGCTATTATGCTTTCGCGAGCTTAATTTTCAGTACCTCTTTGCTGCGCGTGCTATTAATCAGGCTGCGGGCTGCTGCGCATTTATTGCCGTTTTCAATTGCGTCATTCAACTAATTGCATGCTTATTGTTTTATATTTGCTGCCAGTCTTGCTCCGAATTCCGAGTGTTCGTTGCGGCGAATTTCGCATGAGAAGCCGGCGTCGAATAGTCGCGAATATTGTAACCGAAAGTGCTTATTGCCAATCATCATTATGTACGTCGCTCGTTCTTCGAGTCAGCTGTTTATCGCGTAATCGGCAAGGTCGCATACGTATTGCAACTGCTACGAGTTTATTCGTAGATTTCTCGACGGTTGCGTCGAGAAGTCTACGAATAAACTCGTTGTTAATTATTAACTACTGTCAATTATTTATTGGCCTTCTCTCTCTCCCTCCTCAAAGAGCGCCCTGATTGCCGAGTCACTGTCGTGTGCAGGTAAATTTTGACGGGCCGGGAGGCGCGGACGCGCAGCAGATTTGAATCGCGCGGTAGTCGCTTGTGAGACCGGTGACCGACGATCTCAGGACAGCGGTCGCAATATATATATATATATATATATATATATATATATATATATATATATATATATATATTATATTATATTATATATATTATATTATATTATATATATTATATTATATTATATTATATTATATTATATATTATATATATATATATTATATTATACATATTATCTTGAAATAAAAATAAATGTAAATAATATGGTGTATGAACTGAGCATTCTATTATTTTAATTACTACACAATTGCATATAATAATTTAAAAATATGCCAAATTATTTAGACACTATTATAAAAAAAATCAATTTTTTGACTTTTCGTGATTACGTACTCACGTAATTAATAAGTATTCATTAAATTCAGTATTTTTTTATTGTCATATGCAATTGCACATACGACAATAAAAAAATAATTAAAATAATAGAATGCTCAGTTCATACACCATATAATTTACATTTATTTTTATTTCCAGATAATGCTATGAAATCAGACAATTTTTTTATTAAATCATTACGTAAAGGATGAATACAAATACTTATTTTGTTAACTTGTATTTTAAACAATACAGTACGTGAAGTCGTCAAAGATTAAGTACCAGACTGCGCCGGTCTGAAGAACGCGCGTCCGCTCTGATCGCTATGCACATACGCGCGCTAATTCGTCACTTTTAATCTGAGCCACTGTAAAAACTCGTCGCACGCAATTTTGCTAAAGAAAAAAGTTATTTTCTTTAGCATAAAGACTCACTTAGTGTACTCCAAATGCGGGAGTTTTGAGAAACCCGGTGTATATATATATATATATATATATATATATATATCCTTCTAAAAAATGTGAATAAAAAAAGTTTCACACTTAAATGAAAAATGTGTTCACTTTGTTTAAAAAAATAAAAATATATAATATGCAAAATATGTATGTATGTATATATGTATATATATATTTCTTTTATTCCTTTCCTTCCGCCATAAAAATAATTATTCGAAAAATATAGTCATAAGATACGTAATAAGAAAAAGTCGCAACGGAGGGAGAGAGAGAGAGAGAGAGAGAGAGAGAGAGAGAGAGAAAGAGTAGATAGAAAGAGCACAACGAAAAGAGAAGATGAGAGCATGGCGGCGCGGCGGCGGGTCCGGTCCTCCCCCCATCACGTCCACGTGCCCTGTCCACGCGCAATTTGTTTATCTTCTCATTTATATCATCTTCGCCACCTGTTTATCTATTTGTTTATCTATTTGTTTATATCATCTTCGCCTTTGCCGGATCCTACTATCTTATCTATTCTTCCCCTCTTCGTGACGTCATGTTCTTCGAGTCGCAATTTTCTATTTGTTTATATCAAATTTGTTTATCTATTTGTTTATCTATTTGTTCTTATAACCGGATCATATCGCCCCCTCGCGGCTCATTTCAAAGAACCGCCGCCCTTGCTTTCTCCCTCCCCTCTACCCCCGCGCCCCCTGCCCCCCCGCACATCCGCACTCCTCTCGGAGCTCCCGGGTTAGAATCAGCCTAATATATCTACTCACGAGAGTGAGTACTCTATTCTTTTATTTTCATAATAATTGTATAAAACAGACCAAGCACGCTTGTAATTGTCGCGAGTGAGCTTATCTAATCACTCGTTGCCTTATCGATCTCGTTTCATACATTTCATTCCTCTTCTATAATTCGTCTTGTTTTCTTTTTTCTTCTTTCCATGTTTATGTATTTCCATGCTTCCGTTTCCGTATTAATTTTCTTTATTTTTTCTTCTTTTTTTCTAAATTTTTCTTTTTTATTCTTGCAAAAATTCTGGTATTGTTGTCTGTGATATCTATATTCTTCTAATAGCTTTTTGTTCTTCTTTGCTCTTCTGAGAAATCTCCTGAGTTCTCTCTTCCTCTCTTTTCATTTTTTATTCTAATCACTTTTTTTCACGTAGTGTTTTTTCTTTTATTAATATTTCTTTTTCCTGTATAGCTGCTTTTATCCTTTTTTTCAGTTCCGTCTATGCATCGTCCAGATTTGTTTCCTTAAATTTCCAAGATCTTAAAATTTCTTTAAACTTCTCAATTCCTTCTTCTATCCATATTTGTTGCTTAAAGTTTATGCTCCTGTCTTCTTGTCTTGTATTCAGAGCGCGTATTTTATCGTCTGCCTGTATATATACACAAATTGGTAAATGGTCCGATTTTGTTCTCTCTTCAACTACCAGCTTTTCAATCTTTTCTCTTGTCTCGATATTTCCTATTGCATAATCAATTACTGAGCTGCCTCTTATATCTATCTACATTAATTCTTCTTCTTCATCTCCAGTAGTTCAGAATGTTCCATCTTCTTTCTTCTATCTCTTCTAGACATTTCTTACCCTCGATGTTTATCGTCTTGTCCCTTGATTCTCTGCCTCGTCTCTGTCGTCTCTCCACATAAACGTTCCTTCTTTTCCTGTTCTGGCATTGAAATCTATTAAAAGACTTCCTTCACTATCTTCAGATATTAAAGCTTTGATTTTTGTCATAATTTCGGTTATTCCTTTAAAACGGAGCTAGATTTTCGTCGAATACGAATATAATTGGTTGAGCGCGGAATAGCTCGCCAACGGGACGGGTTCGGTCGGAGAAATAATTATTAGAGATTTAGTTGTAAGTAATAATAGATAGAATTTATTGTAAAATAAAATAAAATAAATAACAGCAGATATGTAACAATAGTGTTGGTATAACAAAATGCAAGTGCAGATGACAAAAATGTTGATTTAAATTGTATGTCGATGCGAGATATAGCGCGGATACTTGCGGGCGGGCGATTGTTCGGCGAGATCACCAGAGCGCGGTATTTGTCGGAGCGCGATTTCAATAATTATAACCGCGGTATTTTCGCAAGTTTTTGCGGGCTTGAGGCGGTTGCAAATCATCGCGGGCGCGATTGCCTAGCAACGGCGGCCGTAAATTAAGCGTCAATATTTACGCATGTGATTCGTACACTCAGCGAATCTATCGAACTTCTGTCGATCTATTATCGCGTGGATCGCGGCGCGTAAAGATGGCTAGTGTGCAGCGGAATTTAGCGAGTGTACCCCGATTTCTCGGATGCAACTGCGAAGGAAGCAGCAATCAGCCGGGAATGCCCGGGCGTGACGAGAAGCCCTCATCACTGCGATGCTGTATTTGGAAGCTCATGGAGCGCGATCGGTCGGGAATCATCAGGCGGTGGCGAGTTGTTCACCTTCGGTGATGCGTCCTCTTGAGCGGATGTTGTGAGAGATTTAGAAATTTTGCAACTGCGTGCCGGTTAATCGAGCGAAGCAGGGAACATCCTCGTGTACTTCTCGCAGTTGTAGGAAAGCGATGGTCGGTTCGGAAGATACACAGTTTTTAGCGTCAGCCAAAAATTTCCTGGCGGCGGCGTGATACCTCGGTATTTCGCTTAGCTTCTCTTTCAGAGCAGAGCGCGGATCGACTCATGGAAGCGAGTCTAAGTAGGAGCGATTCAAGGAAGATCTGGCTTGATAGAGCGAAGGACGACTTTTTATACCCTCACGATCCAATATTCGATCGGATTCGGAGCAGTTCGGATCGAATCGTAGGTGATCATTAATTCGTCACCGCTCTAATTAGTTGATCGCTCTTTTTAATCTGCGATTATTTTCGGCAGTATTCGATTAATTTCGGAGATTGCTCTCGCTGAACCGAGATCTTCTCTTACATTCGGACTTGCTCGGTGTCTGTTCGGTTGATTTCGGCGGCGCTACGCAAAACAACCGTCGGCTCGCAATTAGTTTTGCGAGCCTAATTAATTAAAATTAAAATGGCGCAAAGCGCCTTTTGCTCGACGGATCGTCGATCGGGCAGCACTTGGCGACGAATGGACGGCCGCGGAACGATGTATAAAAATATGCACTGTTACATCTTTATTATTATATACTATTATTATTATCTTCCATTTATTTCTTCTATAGTTACTCTCCTTACGTAGTAGTCCTTCAGTCTTTTTTTCATATATGTTTCTATCTTGTTCTGTGTTGTCTATGTTCTCTTCCTGGATATTCTTCTTTACTCCTGTAATGATTCTTCTTATCGCTCTTTTTTTATTCTTCTCTCTCTTGGCGTGTTGACACTCTCAGTTGAAATCCTCCTGCGCTCTTTTAATTTATTCCCATGTTTTTTTTCTATCCACATTTCGACCATTATTCTGATTATATCGAATTCTTTGATATATTCCCAAAATTGCGCATCTTTGTTATCCAGTCCTGCAACATTTTTTTTTTCGTAACGTGGGGAAAAATCCCCTTACGCACGATGTGTGGGACTCGAGAGTACGTAAAAGAGCGCATCCCTTATCCGCTAAAAACCCACGAACCTCTCAGGCGTATAAAGAAGGTGGCCAGGGAATCGTGGTAGCATACAACCCGACCACCCTCACGCCATGGAGTAGACACCCCAACACTCAGGGCAAAGCTCTAAAGAATGGTCTAGGCATTACGAATGCCTAGACCAATCACCCCAAACATCGTGGTAATCTACCCTAAATCATGGGGCGGGAGTACGCTGACGGAGCACATCCTCCTCCCCAGGAGAAGGAGAAATATTCCCTCCCCCCCACAACAGGCCCGTTTATCTGACAGGCCCTCGGGCGAGTTACCCGGAGTTACCGCCGTATCCGTACCTCTGTGTCGAACCTCCGCGAGGAGGGGACACAGAGGGACCAGCAACATCGTCTCCAGAGAGGCGAGGCACAGGGCGGACGGTGCGCTCCGCAATGGAACGCAACCCGCACCACTCATGGGATGAGAGGACTTGCGTCCTCTCTCATGGCACGCGGGACAAAATGACGGGTTACGATACTCCGCCCGCACGTATCCCACTTGCCGCCAGTTATGGCAGCACCGGGACAGGTCAATGTGACCTAGGCATCGCTGCTGCACACCCTGAGCTAAACACCTAAAAACACCTAAACACCGGAGTGATCTATCCTTGAACAGGTTCACCTGGACTGATGCCTAGTTCAGCACGATTCGCTCCGTCTTCGTGACGTAAAGGACGGCGGCAGCAAGGCATTAGATCCAAGACCCGAATCGGGGCTTGTGCGCAAGCCTCGGCTGACTGGTGCGGACGTCAGCGACATTACAGCCGCCAACAGCCGCCATGTGACCGATGAGTCGAACTTGCTAATGTGGAAGTCAAAACTCCGCACGGATCGACTAATGTGGATGGATCGTCCGCGAAGAAAGACTCTATCCGACGAGCAAGCTCGTCGGCAAGAGGACCCGAAGCAGTGTCGCTGAGGATGTCAAGTAAGAAACCCCCGGCAACAGAGCGGTGGGGACGAATTTTCTGGATGCCAATTTCCTCAAGGGAGATGGCATCTCTAGCGCGCCGCATTATAGGAAGCCTGTTCATAGGAAGCATTTTCCCCCACCATCGCAACAGAAACGGCAGCAGTGCGAGGGAGATGCTTTCTGGCGACAGAGAGGGGGATAGTTCCCGCCCTCTGAGCGCCGTCCATCGATTTGAAGAGTGGGGGCGGGTGGAAGGGCAATCCCTTCAGTCCGCTTCCTCTTTTTCCTTTTCTTCGCCTTTGTTTTCCTCGCTTCAAGGTGAGGAAAGGAAGAAGTATCGTAGCCCCAGCCACGCCAGAGACGTCAACACTAGTGGCCGAGGCCCCCACCGGAACAGAGTCGGCTCCCTTCTTCTTTTTCGCCGACGAATGGAAGGGAGGGAAGGCGGAGACCCAGAGGTCTTCGACCCCACAGGAAGGACAATGAGAGGGAAGACCCTCTCCTCAAGAGCTCCTCGCAGACAGGCTCCTCCGTCATCCAATCTGGAGTCCGGAGGACCTCTATATCCAGAGCTTGCTGCTGCGCGATGGGGGAAATCGGGCGAAAAACGCCCCGAGAGACCTCGTCTTGCGCCTCGCGACCCGAGGGGGAGCCAGGCCCGGTCGCTCGCGACCCAACATCACCCCCCCCCCTCCCGATGGGCCAAGAGCTGGAGAGACCGAACGCAAATACTTATTTGCGTTCTTGGTCTTCTCCAGCTCCAATTGCAGACGATCTAACTCGTCTTTGAGCACTTGGTTTTCGGAACTCACGGAGAATGCCCGCCGCGCATCCCTGTCTTACGCACTCTGCGTGAGTAGAGAGCAAATAGGGCCTCTTTAAGGAGATAATGCTTCACCTTCATGCGCCGGCTGATGGATCCCTGCAGAGGGAAGACAAACGAGACGTGTCTTCTTCCAGCTCGTGAAACCACGACATGCGCAGCAACTTTCGAGGGCGCTCGATGAGACGAGCGAAGTGGTCGAACTCACGCCGCTGATCATTGGTTAGATTTGTGACTGGCAGCGCGAGCGACTTTTTCTCATCAGAGGATAAATTCTCCTCCACCATAAGGCGGCGGGTGATAGAGAGGTGAGAAACCTTAGTCTTTACCGCCTTAGGAAGAGGTTGACCCCTGGACCTAGCCTTTTCAATCTGCAAAACCGTTGGCGACGCAAGTCGCATAGAAGCAATCCCGTCAGAACAGGCCCTATTTCTCTTCAAAGAACCAGAAGGTCCCACATCCGAGTCCCCGGATGCACGGGAGGAGGCCCTAATCCCACTGGGATCAACCACTCTCACCAGAGCTAGGGGCGGATTGACCACCTCCATGGAGGTGATCGTCGGCCCAAAGATGGAGAAAGCCGATGGCAAGCCACCGGCGGCCGATACCACCACAGCTGGGGGATCAGGTCAACCCTGCCGCATCAACCTTGATTCCTGGGTCCCAGACAGACCACAGGAATCAAGAGCTGACCACATCCACCACGTATCCTATCGGAAGTGTGCAAGAGCAACTCATCAGCCGCAGATTCCTCCGAGACCGAAAATATCTCCTTCTCTTTGGCAGGAGAAAGAATGGTCACCGGATTATCTTCCTCCTCGAATTCGGAGCAGACCGCGTCCACCCCGTAGCCGAGGCCGGGGATGTGCTCGAATGTCCCCGAACGAATCAAAGATTTGTAGAAAACGGGAACATCCGGAGAAAGCCCCGAGAGCATTTCCAGAAGATTTCGGCAGATGCTCTCGCCTTCATGACAAGTTCTAACCGTCTCACGAATAATATCACGACGGAACTGGACCCGTCGAGTGATCACGGAGGGATCAGATCGACGTAATCCAGCTTAAACACAGGTCTGAACTTACTGTCATGCTCTGAGGGCCCGCGAGAGGCAACAGAGCAGGCATTGCAAGCCAGCGAAGCTCACCGGAGACTCTGCTACCCACCCGTCGTCGATGATGACGTGGGGAGGGAGGGGGAGGGGCGGGACGCTACCCCCACCAACACGCCTGAGTGTCACTCTGGGCCAGTAATCCTTTCTCTGTTGAATCCATATCCATAAAAAATTGAATATGGTTTCTTATTCGAAGTGGCCTTCCTCTCGATCGGCTGCCATGACCCGGCTAAGGAATCCAATCTACCCCATACGTCATACCATGCCGTCAGACTTAGACCTCGAAATAAGTCCGTGCGGCCTTGATGACATCTAGACGGCGGACTCTGCCCCGGAATATATCCAGGCAGCCCCGCAGTCCGTTCTTTGGGAGAGCATAGCCCCCCTTCCCCCGTGGTCTGTGTCAAGCCGCATCTTATAACCGATTTTTACTTTGGCTCCCCTTTTTTTTCCGCTTCTGCTGTCATGCGTATTTCCTTTTGCACTTGCTTCTCCTTCTAAGTTAAATCATTATCTATGAATATATTCTTATCTTTCAGATTCTTTTTCTTTACCATAATTTCTCTTTTCTGGTCCTTGCCTTTAATTTTACTGTTACATGTTTGTTCTTTTTCCTGTACGAGAAAAGTATGCTTCTTCTACAATCGCCTCGACGTTGAGTTCATTCTTTAACATTTTTTCCACTGCCGCTTTTAATGATTCTCTTTTGGGACCTCCCATCTTTTTATTATGATATTGTTTTTTCTTCTTTTTCTCTTTCTTATCTCTTCTAATTCTTCTAATTTTCTAATTTTTTCCCATAAATCTTCGTCTTCTCTATTTCTTATTACTAAATTTTCTATCTTGGTCTCTACTTCCTTGATCCTTCTTTTCCACTTTTCTTCTTTCTTTCTCCATTCATCCTTGATTGCTTTTATTATATTCCTCCTATTGCGCTTTTTAATTCTTTTCTGATGTCTTTCATTTATTGTTCTTATGTCTTTTTCCATTATATTATTCTTTTGAACCTCCCTCTGTTTCTGTTTTTGATCCTTTTTCTTCCTTACAATGTATTTTTCTTCCTGGTGATCTTGCAATTTTCTTTGCTTTTTTCGAATTTTCCTAAAAGCTTCTTTTCCGCTTCGATTCTGTCTTCCTCTTCATTTCTTCTTCTTTTGTTTAAAATATCGATCGACCCCTCACTTCCCGCTCTCGACCTTGGTACTAGATGGTCTGAAATTGTATTTCCTTTTTTGTTTCCTTCTCTTTTCTCCCTCGTCGACGCTCTCTCTTCCTGTATTGTCCTCTGTTTGTTCATGTTATTCATTGATCGTTTCCTGATCGATCAAACTATTCTTCCCACTTCTATTTACCGCTGTTAGTTTTATTCTATTTTATCGATCTTGATCTTGCAAGGGTGAGACTTATCAGATATCACCTTACCTTCTCTGCTATTTTCTCTACGTACATGACGTGGACATAACCTTATATACTCTTATATACTCTTATATATTATATTATATACTCTTCCTTGACTTGCCTCTTTTTCTTTAACTTCTTCCTAGGATTTCTCGCCTTTATTTTCCGTTGCATCTCTCTCTCTCTTTGCGTCTTCTCTTGATTATCTTTCCTCCTTTCCTCTAAAATTCTATTTCTTTTTTTTTATCTTTTTGAGAAGCGCTTTTTACTTCTACATGTTACTCTTGCGACTTCGATCGATGCGACTCTCGTGTAAATAGTATATAAGTACATACCATTATCATTTTCTTCTATTACATCTGATAATTCACTTGAAATTACATTATTTATAAAATATTCATTGAAAAATTCTGAATCTGCAAACAGTTAAGTATTATATATATATATATATATATATATATATATATATATATATATATATATATAAAATACTTAACTGTTTACAGATCCAGAATTTTTCAATGGATATTTTATAAATAATGTAATTTTAAGTGAATTATTAGATTGCTTTCAGATATATATATATATATATATATATATATATATATATATATATATATATATACATTTATATATATATATATATATACACATTTTTATATTAAGTATTATACATATATATACATATATATTATACATATTATACATATATATATATTTGTAATAATGATGGTTTGATTTTGCGTGTAGAGTGGATTTTGCTGCTGATTGTGAGAAAGCAAGTGTGATTGTGCGAGAATGAATGGAAAAAGCGAGAGCATTGCCTGTGGTGCTTGCGTGTGTCTAATGCAACTTGGTAGGTGGCTGGCGTACGAGGACGAGAAACCCTTGGCATCTCCTTCTGGAGTTGAAGTGTCTCACCAGCTGATCTGACCAGCTATGTGGGAGGCCAACGATGAAAGAAATTGGTGAGCCAAGCAGGCAAGGCGGAATAAGCAGGAAGAGATCCGCAATATGTTGCAAGTAAGGCAAGTAGAGCGACGGTAGTGCAAGCTTATCTCTAGTGAGGGATGCGAGGATAGGAAGGTTGTGTACACGCCCAATAATCTTGATACAATGATTAAAAATTAAAAGCCATGCCTATATTTAGCGATTATGTACAGATGTATAGATGTATAGTTGTAGACGCGAAAGTGCCAGGGTATAATGTTTACGGCTGCGAGGAAGGCTGTACGGCATTTACGGCCGCGAGAAAGGAAGCGGCGTTCACGATCGCGTGAGAGAAGTCGCCCGGAAACGGATTGTGCTGCGTTTACAGCCGTTAGAGTACGACCGAAGGTCCGCTCGGTCTTCTCAGCGTTTACTGCCGTATGCTGGCACTAGGCTGGAGCTGGCCCCTGGGCTCCCAAAAAGATCACAGCAATAATGCTAACTCGGGACCGCTTACAGCACACTATAGCACACAAACACAACGCTCATGTACATGTGCCCGCCGTACTTCGGCCAGCGTCGGGAGGACACAGACATATTCTCTAGTGTCTCTTTTTTTCCCGAACGCTGTCTACGGTGTATAGTGAGCGGTCTATCGTATATGGACGCTTATATATACTTATACTTATACTTACTTATATATATATATATATATATATATATATATATATATATATATATAGTAGATAAGCAAGGGGGTCCCAAGCCCCCGGAGCGAGAGGGGGGTGAGGAGGAGGGGGTCGTAGAATCCCCAGGGGGTTCGTATCCAATCCTGTCGGTAAGAATGGTTTTCTTTCCTCGGGGGTTCGAATCCGGGGAGCATGGATTTCTTTCCCCAGGGGGTTCGTATCCGGGGAGAAGAGAAGGTGGATCCCTCTGGCGGTCGTCGAGACGGGTTTGTCCCTCTCGGTCGGTAAGGCGGTCGCGGGGTTTCCCCGGGTCGGATTCCCCGTCCTCGACGTCGCCCTAGCGTTTTTTTCTTTTTTCTTTTTCTTTTCGGGGCGCGTTCTCGACGCCGCCCTAGCGTTCTCCGCGCGGTCTAGCGTTCTCCGCGCGGTCTAGCGTTCTCCGCGCGGTCTGGCGTTTTCCGCGCGGTCTGGCGTTCTCCGCGCGGTCTGGCGCTCTCCGCGTGACCTCGGGGTGCGTCCTCGGGCCACGTCGCCCTAGCGTTTTTTTTTTTCCGCGCGATCTAGCGCGTCCCGTTTCGCGGGGATGCCGCGGTTTGTCGCGTCGCCCTAGCGTCTTTCGCGGGGTGTGGCGCTTCCCGCGGCGTTTTCCGCGGGGTCTAGCGTCGCCTTAGGCGATTGTCTGTTTTCCATAACGGGCGCGTCGTCGAGACGATTCGCGTCGTTCGCAGGATGTTGCGGTTTGTCGCGTCGCCTTAGACGCGTGTCAGTTTTCCATAACGGGCGCGTCGTTCGCAGGATGTTTCGGTTTGTCGCGTCGCCTTAGACGCGTGTCTGTTTTCCATAACGTCCCGATTAGGCGCGTCGAGGCGATTCGCGTTTTCCGCCGGATCTAGCGCGTCCTGTTTACGCCGCTTTAGAGAGTATTTAACTAGGAGTGTCGACGATATATTGTTAGTTTGCGAGATGGAGAGTCAGTCTAATGTTTCGGAGAGTCAGTTTAATGTTCTGGAGAGTCAATTGAAGGATCCGGAGATAATATCGCTCTTAGACGATTCGCTCGAGTTTTCGAGAGAGCTGGAACGCGAGATAGTGGAACGGGAGAAACGCGCGATGACGATGGGGCGTGAAAAACGGCCTACGATCGAGCGGGAAGAGGAGAACGAGATATCGGCGGAGGTCGAGAGCGACGCGGTCGAGAGCGACGCGGTCGACTCGCTCGAGTTGATGCGCGCGATGTGGACGTCTATGCATTCGGCGGCGTGTAATTTGCGGCTAATGATGGCGTTTCTGTCTAAACATCTGGCGGTTCACCGAGGAACGGAGCCGATCGCGCGTATACGCGAGGCCGAGCGTATGAGGAACGCTATACGTATCGTCACTGACGTCTGGAGTCGAAAGGGTCCGTGGAACTCGTACTGTTCTGGGGACAGCATGGTTCGCTTGGTCGAGAGTTCCGCGACGCCGGACGAGCGTGCGTCGCTTATGGAGATCGAGATAACGAAGGAGGCTTCCTCGAGTTGGCTACGAGATTACTGGGAATATCTGGCGCGTTTGAAAACGACGAAGGGGGATCTCGACGACGAGTACGAGAAGTATCTGGCGCGTTTGAAAACGACGAAGGGGGATCTCGACGATGAGTACGAGAAGTATCTTGCGCGTTTGAGTACTACGAGAGGGAATGATGAAAGTTGTGGCAGTGGTTTAGACGCGTTGTTCGCGTCTTTATCTGGAGATAAAGAGGAGGCTGATCGATTCGTTCAATACATGACGAAGTTGAAGGGTGGACGACAGCTCGAGGCGAGATCTCCGGGCGAGAAAGGGACCAATTGTGAATTGGTTCGAATGTACGTGTATAACGTCAAGGATATAGTTAAGAAGAAGAGACGCAACTGGTGGAAATATGCGAAATTGAGAGTTCAATTTTTGAACTCCGTGTCGGATCGGAAGAAGCAGTTGATGCAACAGTTGATAGATCGAGTCGCCGATGATCTGAGGAAAGTGCCCGGAGTTCGCGGGGAAGCGAGAAGCGTCGAGTGCGACAGCGAGTAGGGATGTATAGCTATGACGCTCGCGCGAATTATCGTCAGGGGTATCGATTGTAGCGAAGAGCGCGAGTATATGTAAAAGAGAATTTACTAATATGTCTATGTAAAAGAATATATATTAATAATATGTATACTAATTCGATTGTAGCGAAGAGCGCGAGTATATGTAAAAGAGAATGTACTAATATGTCTATGTAAAAGAATATATATTAATAATATACTAATATGAATATATGTATAAGAATATGTACACACAATATATGTGTAAAAGTGTGTGTACAAATATGATGCCGAGTAATAAAAACAACAAATATATGTACGAGATATACTGAAATAAAGAAAGAGTAATGCGAATCGTCATTAATACGCATCGTTGTTGCGTCGATTAACCGATTGTGAGAGAGATAAGAGTTTTTTCTCGTTTCGAGAACGTATGAGAGAGAGACGAGAGTGGGAATCGCGCGAGAAGGAAATTGTCGTAGGAGTAGTAATAACGAGGGAATGTTTCATTAGAAATGTGAATGTTGTGCGATGCGTCATTTTCGCGCTCGCTACGCGTGACTACGGGAAGTCAGACTAGTACTTTTTTAATGATTCGGTCTCCGCCCTCTCGCGACCGATGGCAACATCGATCGAGCGGTTCGCGCGTATTTCGGTCGGCGACGCGCAGTGTCGATTAGACTCCCCGTCTCGCGCGATGATGATGATCGCGCGCGGGATCGCCGTGATCGCTTGCGCGATAGCCGTTCTCGCGGCGACTCGCGACTCCGTCGCCGATAGCGACGAGGAGGCCATTCGGTTTTTGCAAACCTACGGATACCTGGATGGCGATAACGTGCAAACGATATCAGATAACGCGACGTTGGCTCTGAGACACGCGGTTGCGCTTTTCCAGGAGTATTATCGTATACCTGGTGATGGTGTTCTTAACGAAGCTACATTGGAACAGATGCGTAAACCGCGATGCGGCGTCAAAGATATATTGAGTGACTTGGACAAATCTCCGAGAAAATGGGCGAAGACGCATCTCACTTGGAATTTTCACCTGGCGAGCGAGAGCGTTCTACGAGTCACCGAGGTCGCGTTCGAGATGTGGGCTGCGAATTCGTCGCTGACGTTCGAGCGCGATTCGATGAATCCCGACATCGTGATATCGTTTCGGAAGGGTTTTCACACGTTCGTAGATCCTCGGCATCGAGGTAGCCGAATATGTCCGTCGTTGTTGGACGGACCAGGAAATGTACTAGCTCACGCTTTTTTACCATCATCCGAAGTGTCGGAGGTGCACGTGGATAACGCGGAGAAGTGGCACATCGAGCTGACCGCTAATCCTGACGATACGATTCATCTGCTGCATACGTTGACGCACGAGATCGGTCACGCGTTAGGATTACATCACACTCCTCTGAAAAATGCGATAATGTACGCTTTTGTTCCCTCTAAGACCTTTCCCGTGCGATTGAGCGAGGCGGATTTTCTCGCCATTCAGAATTTATACGGTTTAAGAAATAAGAGCGAAATTGCGGGACCAGTTACGACGACCGTAGCGACGACCACGATCGCGACGCGCGACACGGGAGATTCCGCGGATCTGTGCGCGTTGCGACGCGTCGATGCGGTGTTGGTGTTAGAAAATAGAATGTACGTGGCGTATCGACGCCACTTATGGTCGATCGATCTAAACGGAAAATCTTACGGCAGGTCGTTGTTACTGACAGACTATCTGCGTTTTCTTCCCGATAATTTTACGCGTTTGGCGGGCGCGTATCGACGACCCTCGGGCCAACTCG
Source organism: Pogonomyrmex californicus (assembly GCA_024349325.1). NCBI lineage: Eukaryota > Metazoa > Arthropoda > Insecta > Hymenoptera > Formicidae > Pogonomyrmex > Pogonomyrmex californicus. Next base: position 909,786 of record JAECZD010000026.1, read on the forward strand.
TATTGTTCGTAGATGATACGGTTTACATGATAGAATATCCGAGTTTCGAGCTAGTACCGGGTTGGCCGAGGAAATTGAAGGATATGAATCTTCCTCCCAACGCGAAAATCAACGCTGTGGTTAATACTAACGCGGGGCGAACGTTCGCGATTTACAACGACGAGATCGTGGCCGAGATCGACGATTGCTCGATGATAGCCGTTAGACATAACTCGTTGCACGCGATATTTCCGGGGATTCCACCCGCTGTAACGTCCGCCGTTCGATACATCGACGGTAATCTGTACTTTCTCGTTAAACGACAGTTCTTCAAGTACAACGAATTTACTAGAAGTGTAACTATGGCTGGTAAATTTGATTTAGAGATTTTTAGTATCGTGTGTCCAAGGGACGGACTGTTAGAGCAATTGCGCGCTCTTTTGAAAAGACTCGCTCAGATGAGGAATGTATTTTCGAGCGAGGATGATTTAGAAGAGGAGAGGGAGGAGGAAGAGGCACGGAAGTTTTCGTATAGTGTATAGAGCTAAGGATACGAAACATTTACGAACAGTATCGCGCGATCTCTTCGATCGTAAAGATGTACGATATCGAGCACTCGCAGGATTCCGAGACGCGCCGAGTCGACGAGAGCGACGACGTGAAAAGGAGGAAAAGGACGCTCGACGATGACAGGCCGATCGCGTCGAGTCATAGTAACGCCGGTTGTACGAACAATCCAGTTAGAATTCTAGAACGAAAATATTCCTTGACTAAGACGGGATACAAGTTTCTTAATGTATGTGTCACTCTTGAACGCTCCTCGCGCGTGAATATTATCCTGGGAGATAGTCATGGCAAGGAGGTCTCGATGTCGCCCGATACGTGGAGGCAGCTTGTCGAGCAACGACACGTTCTCTCGAAGTATCTGCAGAGTACCAACGGAGAACCGTCCTTTCCCGCCCCGTCGCATATTGGAAATATGACCGTGCGTTTCGGAAAAATCAACAACTTGACGATATTACGCCTGGAAACATCCGCGGCTCGCTTGGCCATGTCGAAGGAAACAGTGAATAACATGTTCGAGCTCGAGCATTGCATCAGCAGACTCGTTATCTCGTTGACCAAGATATTAGGAAAAATCGATGCGAAATTGGCGCGTTTCAAGGATATCGCGTTCACTGCTAAGGATACGGAAAATATCTCGAGAGTCATACGCGATAGCGATGCCTACGATCGTAACGATATTATCGATTGCGAACTCGTTGCTCTGTACTTTGGATCGTAACGACATTATCGATTGCGAACTCGTTGCTCTGTACTTTGGGATGTAAGATTGAGATGAAATAAAGTGAGATATATCGTAAACAATGTTTTTGTATTTCCTCAAGCATGTATATATAAGTATAGCGAGCGATAAAAGAATTCGATTATAGTATAAGCAATGAATCTAATTATAATATATAAGCACTGAATCTGATATAATACAATAATTAAAAACCAATCTGACATATGATATAAGTCGTTAAAGCGATATTACAATTCGGTGATACATTCCCGTCGTTTCGACCACCAGTCGTACAGTTTGCACACGTTCTCCATAGCGCAATGCTTCGCGTGACGCTCGCAGTGAAATGCTCGAACGTCGTCCAGAGTGCTTAGGCGCCCTATATCCTCGAAATCCGCGTCGATAGTCTCGACGATCACGTCGTGGTCCGCGATGAAGTCGCAGCCGAGAATTTCCTCTAACCACTTCTTTTTCTCCAAGCCTTTGACGTACACTCGTTTAGGCGCGTCTCGCGATTGATCGCACAAGCCGTTTCGAATCACGTGCTTCGAGAGTCTGTATGCGACGTCGCCGTCGCTCCACTGCAGGCCGTGATGATTGGAGGTTATCCAGCACGCTTTAGATTTTTCCGTCTTTGTAAGAAGATTCCAGGGTATCGCTTCTCGAAATATTCGATGAGTTAGCTCTTTTCCATTTTTTAATATCGCCACCTCTTTAACCATAAATTTCTCCCGAACGGTAAAACCTTGCAGATCGACGAAGATCGGTACGTTTGGCATCGTTCTCGTAGGAAAACCGCGATCACGTGAGTTTACGTACGACGTTCGTCAGTGGGTTATACTCTACAACTCTATCGTGAATGATGAGACAATAAGCCGTTGTGTTAGCCGGAACGTTCTCTTTGCATTCGAATTCTACACGAACGTCGACGGTGGCGCTCTTGATCGATTCGTTCTGGTGGGAGCAATCGATGACCACTAGCGGACCGTATTGCAGAAATCTAGTGACAGTCATGAACGGTTCGCAGGTCTCGCACCCGTAATACGTCTTTCGAAATTTCAGATACATATCGTACAGCACTGCGAACTTGTTACGCTCGAAATCTAGATTCATATCGTCGTAGGGATAGAACTCGGAATTCAAATAGAGTTTTACATTAGTCAGCTTGCAATCGTCGAATTTAGAAACGTCTTCCGACGGTACGTTTTTCCTTCCGGTCTGTAGCGCGAAGATCACGTATCGTGGTTTCTCCAATTGCGTCGCCGCTTTTACCGCCCAGGAATGCTTGGTCGTACTTTGCAACAGCGGAAATTCGTACAGATCCCACGAACGAAAGCCCATGCTCAGATATCGTCCACTGTCCAACGTTCGCAGAAGCGACAGTTTGTTAACGTCATTAAGTATCACGTGTGGCATTCGCCACTGTATTCTCAACAAGGTGATTTTTGGTCTCTGATCTGAATGTGCCACGACGCAATTGATATCGTTGCGAGCGCGTATCAGAATGAGTTCGTGTCGCGCGTTTATCACTATGCGTTTGTAATCCTCGCAGAAACCGAGGAGTACGTTGAGAGGCACGCAAAAGTTGAAATCGTCCAACGCTATAGGCGGTATTTCCCATCCGGTGTTCTGTAAAGCTCTATCTCTCTCGTAGCTCAACGATGCGTAGTTTTTCATCAAGGTCGTTATGCCAACGTTTCTGCTCTTATCGATCTCCACGCCATTGAGCTCGTATCGAATCTCGTCGAACATAAACGCGACGCAGTTGTTGACTAGCCTCGCTCTCGTAACTTCCTTCGCCGTGCCTTCCTTCGTCGTTCCTTCCTTCGCGCTCTCTCTCATCGCGAATTTTCCCTCGATGTATAGAAAACTTTCGCATGGCAACGTATACAGATCTTGTTGCTGTATAGGTATTCGTATCTCGTCGCTGTATCCGAACGTTGTGTTAGCGTACGGATTGTAAGTGTGGGTTTCTATTCTCACGATACGATCGTCAAAGATCGGGGCACCTCCGATACTTAAAATGTCGCTCGCCATGTCGATTCTTCACGACGAAACCTAAAGATCTTAAGAACGCAACGTTCGCAGCGTTCAGCTCGTTCGCTCTTCCCTCGCGCGCCTTCCTCGTCGCGTCGTTTTGCGGTAGGATCGCGGATGTAGCGTTTGCGTCTCCTCCTCCTCTCGTGTACCACTCGTTCAGAACGAGCATCTTTCGCTCTCGCGCATTTCTCTCTAATGCCTTCGTCGTCGCACGTGAAGTCGCGCCGTTATCTCCTCTCCGCGAAAATCGATCGATCGTCCGTCTTGATCCACGACTCGAAGCGTGATATCGGTAACGTTTCGCGCGATGATCGGAAAGTAAATGATCGATGTCGGAGCGTTCGACAGCTTATATCCCGGAGGAACGTTCGGCGAAAACTCGTGTATCGTGTGAACCGGCTCGTTGTTGCTGTACGCACCCGCGGTGATATTGCACTCCACCCGAATGATATTCACGCTCATGATATTCACGGGTCCGTCGGAAGTGTGCCATTTGTTCGGTCGTAGCACGCGCGACGACGAGAATCCCAGGAGCGAACCGATGTTGTTCGGTTTCGCGAAATCGATTTGATGTTCGCACCTGATCTCGCTTTTCATAGTGTTCTCATTGGCTCGAATGATTAGAGACCGCGCGCTCCTCTCGCCTTCGTCGCTCTCGTCGTAGACGATGTCGTCGCTCTCGTCATCGTCGCTCGTCCTCTTGCTTTCGTCGATCTTTCGCTTTTTAGAGATAGCGGCGTTCAGATATCTTTCTATCGCGCTCAATTCGTACGAACCTTCGGGAATCACGATCGTTTTGTCGTCGTAATAGAACTTATTATTTGTAGAATCGACGTTCGGTATAGTGTTGTACGTTTCGAAATTCGTGAGACCTAACTCGTAATCGTCGTCGCTCAGATCTAAAGCGGGAAAATAGCACGCCGTGAGAACGCTACTCTTACCGGTGAACGAAAGGCTCAGCGACATCGCGACCGATTCTCGAGAGAAATCGCAGGCACAACTGACCGCAAATGCTCTGATCGAATGTCTGATACGATCCGCGATTGTACGTTATATTTACGCCGCCTAGATATTTCTCGAGTTCCCTCGGCGGTCGAAGATTGCCGAAACCGTCGAAGTAAATCGCGTCGTTTCCCCTCTTCGCATAGGCGACCCAGTGAGTACCCGAGCCCATCGAGTCGTCGAGATTCACGATGCCGCTCTCGTTACGTCGCGCCTTCGATGGTAATGCGTCACGCATAAACACTCCTCTGAAGAAGGGCACTCGTAGACGACGCGCCGAGCGGTTCAGCTGTTCGTTCGTCGTAATGCCGGAGAGCGGTAACTCGAGCGATTCTAACGTTTCCTTCCATGATTTTTTTTTTCGTTCTTTTCGTCACACCGCTGCCACGTTTGTAAGGCGCTAGATGCAATCCGTGACCCTCCATCGCTCGATTGTGACGTTGCAATTCCTCCAGTTGACGCCGTGCGGTTTTACTGGCGTTTACCGCCTTCGCGACACCCGCCGCGCCACCGATCAAAGAACCGAGCGCGCCTAATATCGGAAAAATGGGTAACAAGCCTCCGCGTTTCACCGTTGGAAGTATCCTCCTCCTCGTTGTCGTCTTCCTCCTCTTCTTTCTCAAACCCATACCTAGCTTTGTTTTTGCTTTCATAGCAGCCCATACGGCGGTCGCGGCGGCTCTCTCACCGAAGGTGGAATCTCCGGCCGTTATACGTTCGCGCGCTTTCTCGGCGAGAGCTCGGTCGGCGTCGTGGCGATCGGCGAGTTTCTTATTTCGCGAATAGGCAATGTCGTGCTCGCGGCACGCCGCATCCAACGGATTTACGCCTCGATCGCCACGCGCCAATCGCTTCGCGAGATGAGTGCCGGGCCCGCAAAATTGATACCTGGGAATATGTAGTTCGAAGGGAAGCGCGTTTATCGCTGTATCGAGTAGTCCCGCGCCGCTAAGCATTCGTTACAATTTTTGATAAGAGGCGCAGGACCGTCTATATGCGATTGTTGCCACGGACGATTATAATGCTCCAGACACACGCGACAACGTTGTACCTCGGGGTCCGCTCTCAGATGATCGGGTAGTCTGTTCCACAGTAGCTCCACGTATCTGTCGAAATCGCGCACGAGAACGAACTTCGGGATAAGTCGCAACTGTTGGGTGGATAGATTGAGAATATCGCGTTTGTCCGTCAATAGGGGAAACATACCGATCACTGTGCGCGATCGAATCGCCGTCGAGTATAAGTGGAACGATTATCGGTCGTGTCTCCTCGAAGCGAGCGCGCGTAAATGCGATTCGTTCGACGGTCGCCGGCTATAGGAGTGCTCAATCTCGACCGTAAGGCTCGACGAATCTCGGGCGACGCGGTCGGGAGGGCGCGCAGACACGGCCCTCTACTACCGAACACGATACGTTGCATCATTTGCGGCCCCTCCAATTGCGGTAAAACGAACGTGTTGATAAGCATGCTCGAAAGTCCGCACGGCGCGCGCTTTGAGAACGTGTACGTCTACTCGAAATCCCTGCAACAACCAAAGTATCGATACCTGGCGGAACTGCTCGAGTCGATGGACGAGATCGGCTATCGCGCGTTCTCAAACAATAGCGACGTCGTGCCACCGAGCGAGGCGCTTCCCGATTCGATATTCGTGTTCGACGACGTGGCCTGTGACAAGCAGAACGCGATCAGGGAATATTTCGCCATGGGTCGACACTCGAACATCGATTGTTTCTATCTTTGTCAGACATACGCTAAAATTCCAAAACACCTGATACGCGACAACGCGAATCTCTTGATTCTGTTTAAGCAGGATGGCACTAACCTAAAGCACGTTTACAACGAGCACGTGAACACGGATATGTCGTATGAGAATTTTTACGCCTTGTGTCGCGCGTGTTGGAAACGCAAATATGGTTTCGTAGTCATCGATAAAGACAGCGCGTTAAGGAATGGTAGATACAGACGAGGATTTAACGATTTCGCCGTGGTGTAAACCGATCAGTTGTGCTACGAGGATGGACGTTGACGCTGCTGCGAGTATGAACGTTGACGCTGCGGCTGGTACGGACGTCGCTCGGCAGGAAAAAACGGCGCGAGAGATCGCGAAAACTCAGAACTCTATACGTAAAAAGTACAGAGAGTTAAAGACCGGTGAGATAGAAGAGGAGATCGCGCTGGAGAGGCGACTCAAGCCGATCGTTCAGCCGTTGAAACGAATCGCCGAGAACACCGCGCGAGACGAGTCGACCGAGGGAATCGACCCGATCGCGTTCGTCGGCGCTAAGAGGAAACGCGAGACCGATGACGACGACGAGCCACCGTCTAGATCGACGAAGAGACGCCTCTCGACGAGATCGCCCTTGATCGCGACGGTGAATCCCGCGACTAGAAACGCATCGGAAGAATCGATCTCGAACGCGCAATGGGGACCGTTAGGTCGCAAATATATGGGCGCGCTTCTAAGCGGGGACAGACAGAGCGAGATCGATCACGTTTACGGGGTGTACTTCGACTTAGACGGCTCGATGCTTGGCGACAGGCGATTCGACGTGACCGCCGATGACAGCGTAATCGTGGGCGACACGCGATATCCGGGTACCCCGGGCTTATACGAGTTGATCTTCAAGAGACTTCCCGACGACGCCGTGTACACGGAGAACGACAAGCAAACGTACAAGAGTATACTGTTAACTACAAACGCCCATCGGCGTGGTCACAACGCGCTTATGCCCATTCTAGGAAACAAAGGTTTCAAGTACAAGCATATCATCGCGCCGCTATTGCTCGATAGAGACAAAAGTGGCGCTGGTACTGGTAAAGCGAGAAAAAAGGGATCGATTCTGTTCCATCCGCTATGCGGGTGAGAGACAAAGGAATCGAGTACGTTCATTGGGACGATCCCAACGAACTAGTCGATCGTCTTCGATTGCTCGATGCCTCTAGACGAGCTGGCAACGACGCTCACGACAACGAGATTCTATCGATACTCGAGGAGCTTCGCGAGATCGACGCGATCGAGTAAAACGCGGCGCGCGCTCGCGGCGACCGGTATTCCCGTTATGTTGGTGAACAAGTTCGGAAAACCGTTGGAGTCGTTCGGCGGAGGCGACAGGGCACGCTCGCGACCGTCGATCGATTCCTTGCGTCGCTATGTGCGTAATAACGCGCTCTGTCTAAGTGACGATTACTACGACGCTAGAGACAAAATCATACGGCGTTTAGCCGCACCTAGAACCGATACCGACGCCGCGAGTAAAAGCTACGTGGACAGCGCGTTTCGAGACGCGGAAACGAAAATCTCCGAGACGAGCGAATTCTCGGCGAGCACTCGAACGTTGCTGTCGCAGATGAACGAGAGCACGGTTAGATCGATCGGCGAATTGGAGGAATCTATGACGCGCGTAGCCAGATTGTTTCTCAAATACGATATGCAGATCGCCGAGATTACGAGCAGATTATCGCGCGCGGTAGATTCGTCACCCGCGAGGGCATGATGTCCGTGAACAAATTCGGAAAGTCTCTGGAGAGGCAACGCGGCGTTGACGATCGTTCGACGATCGCATCCCTGCGGGCGTACGTGCGTCGCAGCGCGCTCTACCTTAATCCGGACGACTACGACGTCAACAGACGCAAGATACGCCATTTGGATACACCGATCGACGATACCGACGCGACGACCAAGAGTTACGTCGACAACGCGCTTCGCGTAAGGAGCGAAGAGTCGAAAGTTCTAACGAACGAGCTACGAAAACAGCTGGAAGATATGAATAAGCGAATTCGGAATATTCTCCTACAGTATTACGACGTAAAAACCGAAGTGGACGTTCTGCGACACCTCGAGAAGAAGAGCGAAGCCTCGCTCGTCGATCACGACAAACGAATAGAGGAGACGAGAGACGCTGTGGAACGAGAGCTCGAAAAACGGGACGCTCAGGAGAAACGAACGCAACATTTAGAGGAATCACTGCGACAAATCGAGGAGAGAAGAGAGGCCTCGCTCGTCGATAAACGAATAAGGGAAACGAAATAAGCGCTCGATAAACGAAACAACCAACGAATTAAAGATCTGCTTATGTTTCAACGTGAGTTGGGACGAACGGAGGAAAAACAGGACAAAACGCGAGCTAAAGACTCGAGCGAGATCCGAAAGACCGTCGAGACGCTCGGCGACGCTCAGGAGAAACGAACGCAGATTCTAGAGGAATCACTGCGAAATCTAGAGAAATTCCTGCGAAACGAGCTCGACGCGTCGTGAGAGAATATCGACGAACGTGGAGAATCTCGCGCGTAGCGTGACAGATCTGACGAGAATCGCGAAAGAGCTGACGGACAAAGCGGTAACGAGAGAAACGCTGGACAAGACGCTGACCTCGTTGAACGTGGATAAAATAGTGACTAGAGAAACGATAAACAAATTACTAGTCGCACTAAAAATGGATATTCCAAATACCATGAAACACGCGATTAACGTTTGGAACGAGGAACAGGAGCGAACGCGCACGAATAAAACCAACGCGAATCGCGCCTCCTCGTAAAATCAGCGATGAGCGTCGAGAAGAGGAGACTCGTCGAGGAGCTTCACACGCCCGCGCGAAGAAACTTTCCGCGTCGTCGAGTCGTGGTGCGCGGTTACGACGACCTGTGGCAGGCCGATGTCGTCGAGATGCGTCCGTACGCGCGACGAAACAAAGGCTACAACTACGTGATGACGGTCATCGACGTGTTGAGCAAATACGCTTGGGCTGTGCCGCTGAAGAGCAAGAGCGGAGGCGAGGTAGCCGCGGCGTTATCCAAGATATTTCGCGACGACGCTCGACATCCGCGAAATCTACAAACGGACAAGGGCAAGGAGTTCTACAACGCCTCCGTAAAAGCGGTTACTGATAGGTACGATATACGCCACTACTCGACGTACTCGGTGATGAAAGCGGCGGTTGTGGAGCGATTTAATCGCACGCTCAAGAACAACATGTGGAAGCTCTTCACGCTCAACGGGTCGTACAGATGGCTCGACGCTCTACCGCGTTTAATCTCGGAGTATAACAACCGCGCGCATCGAACGATCGGAATGCGACCGGCGGACGTAACTCCAGCCATTGCCAAGAGACTCCTCTCCACGGTATACAGTCACTTGAAAATCGCAGCCCCCGCAAGATTCAAGGTGAACGATCCGGTACGCGTCAGCAAGTTCAAAACGATCTTCGAAAAGGGATATACGCCTAACTGGACGACTGAGATTTTTCGAATCGCTAAGGTGCAACGCACGAATCCCGTGACGTATCTGCTGAAAGACTATCGTAAAGAGCCAATAGCCGGAGGGTTTTACGAACACGAGTTACTGCGAGTTTCCAATCCCGATATCTATCTCGTTGAGAAAGTGCTACGTAGAAAGAACGATAGAGTTTTTGTCAAATGGTTAGGAATGGACAATACACATAACTCTTGGATTCACAAAACAGCTGTATTGTAATGAATAAAGAGTGTACAGTATTACTTATTCTATATTGGTACAAATTTTTACTTATTCTATATTAATACAAAGTTTTTTATACTACATTAGTATCTAATAACGGTATCTTATAATGGCCCCACGGTAATGTATTGGTGGAGTCGGGTATTAAGTATCGCTTGTCGTCGTGAGGACTCAAAGCTAGCTTCAGTTCGGACACGGTGTAAACCTCGTGCAGCATCGAGCGTATGCACGCCTGACGTCTCGATTGCTGCGACGATTCGTTCAAGCAACGCGCGAAATCCTCGAACGTTATCGTTTTCGCGACGGTACTCCTCCTGACGCCCTTTATTCTCTTCGTATCGCTCTTTCCCAAAACTCTCAGAGCGTACATCTTCGCCCTAAGTCCTATAAACTCCGTCATGATCGCTCCGTTGTTCTCGTCTTTCATCAAACCAAGAACCTTCTTATTCGCGCGCGGTATATCGTACGCGTTGTCGTCGGAATAATCGCTGGTGTCGAATCTCGCGATATCTCGCTTCATATTCTCGTAAACGTTTCGACATTCCAGAAAATATATCAAGCTATCGGTATCCGTGTACATGATTTTGCATTTAGAGCGATAGAGCGGCATCATATAATCGTAATGAAAATCGTACAATCGCATCTTGGATATCTCTAGAATGCACATACCGACGTAGATTGGTTTGTTAAATTGAACCTCGAGTTTGCGTAACTCGATAGCCATGAGATTCTCGTCGAAAACGCTCCTACTGTGAAAATTCGGTTTCGCGATCAGCGCCTCCGCGCCATATCTTCCGTCCCAACGCGTCACGAGTCTCACGTCTACGTAATTGCGCACGTTTTCCATTGTTTTGCCGAAAACCGCGTTATTCATCAGCTTATACAGATTCCTCTCGAACTCGTTGCTCGCGCGAGTTCTCCGTTCCGTATTAAGCTCGATGTACGCGCGCAACCAAGGAGACTGCGCGAACCGCAACGCGCGATAGATCTTCGTCACGCGTAAACCGTGTCGCACGCACTGCTGAAGATTGCGATAATGCGTCACGTAACGCGACTTGTCGTAGAGCGTAGCGAGTAGCTTTTCGTTTCGATTTCCCGGCGGTCTTTCACGCGTCGGGCAGAACGGAAGATCCGCGTGATCGTCGTGAAGATGTCGCGGATACTCGAGATCGACTTCTAGAATATAACCGATATCGGAGTCAGATGGCACGGACATAATATCAAGACCCTCGACATCCTCGACCCACCGAAATTCCGCATACGGTAAAGGTTCGCACATGGCCCAGCCGTAGAGATTGTTCACATCGTAGTACATGAGATACGACGACGGCTGAGACGAGTCATATGACGATTCATATTGGTTATTAACTCGCGCGTATCTGTTCGAGCATTGGCTTAAACCACCGCGTATACCGCGCTCTACGAACATCACCATATCGATATCGGTAAGCAGATCGAATCGAACGTTCGTGTATTTCAACATAGCGTCCCACGTATATCCCGGTAATGTGAAATAATGCGCTGGATCCAAATTGTAACTTTCCATACAAGTATCTCGAAAATTTTCAAAAACATCTGCCAAAAGAAGCACATCCGTTTTCAAATATAGATCGCTGTATTCGCCGAGAGTTTTCACGTGAAAACGCTCCCATATCCTTCGCGCGTGTTCGTAATCACTAACGCTCACAGTTTCACCAGTTAAAGAACTGTAAAAGGCTTCGATCGGCGGTAATTCGGTCACTAACAGTTTATCAACGCTATCGATGTACTCGTACGGAAATACGCCCTTGCGCGTGAGCAACTCGAAATCCTCCGCGATGAGATCGGAAAATTCGAATCGCGAGATCCTCAATTTTTCCCGATCTAGATACGAGGCTACTTTTTCTAAACTAGTATTGAGAAACTTAAACGAATCCACGAAACGTAGCTTAACACAATTTTTCCATTTTCCGTACGCCGAATCGTTGACGATTTTTGAAAACGCGATGTAATTCTCCTTAGTCAACGGTAACAAATCGACTCTACCCTCGAAAGCGTTCGCTATATCCTTAATAATGAAATGTGCATCATAACCGGATAGATTGTGAAAAAAACGGGAATAACGAACGCGTTCTGATAGTTCAAATTGCAGCTCGCGTGCGCGGGTCCTCTGTATCGTCCGGTAAGATGACAGTGATCGCGCACGCGAATATCGTACGACTCAAAGCTCCTTCCGCACACGTGACAATTTGTCGCCTTTTGAAAAGCGCTCTGCTCGTTCGGCGTGAGCTCCGACATCGGTACGCTCGCGCACAGAATCTTCTTCACGCGACACGCGAGAGCGCGCAGCTCCTCGACGAACCACGAGACGCAGTCGTCGCCTCGGCGAGATCTATACACGGATACGATTCCGTTGTACGTGCTACGCAAATAATATCCTACGCTAAACGCCTTGTGGTGTTGATAGGCGAATCTATTGTCGAGACTCCCGCTGAATCGTTGATCTCCCTTTTCTAAGACGCACTCCAGATCTGCATACACGACGAATCGTAGTCTCTCCTTTCTGTCGTGATTGTGAAAAGAGAGCAACTTGTCGTCCTCGCTCGGAAGAATAACGGCGCAGTCGTTCGCTCTTCCGCACTCGACGCTATGCGCGACCAATTTCTCGTCTGAATAAAAATAATGTAGACATCTGAAAAAATACAATTTATAATTAATACAAAATTTATCTCGCGACGAGCATAATCTCTCTTACGCTTACCGGTCGCATATGTATTTTTTTTCCTTATGCTTGTTTATTTGCGACGTTAACAGTCGAGACAGGTGCTTTATCCATACGAAATGACCGACGTTATCGCCGCGCCGCTCGTTCGACAGATAGAGCAAATTTACGTGCGTAGACTTTTTGTTCCCCGTAAGCGACAAAGGAACGATCATGATATCGTTCCTCCCCGTTTTCTCTCGAATGGCAAATACGTTAATAGACAAATCGTTAAGACGTTCGAATCTAGCGATGTTTCGTAGTGTCATAGGAAAGTCAATACCATCGAAATTCAGCACCAACGAATAGTGAGGATACGACGACGATCTATCCGAGTGTACATCAACAGGATATAGAGCGGCCATCACCGCCCACGCGAAACACGCGTTGTCGTGTGAACGTACATTAATCACGGCTCTCTTATATCTTATCTTCGGAGGAAGTAACATCCAACATCCAGCGTGCATGGGATTACACTTATTTACATTAATCATTAAATTTAATATCCGAAGTAACGCCCAACCGCTATCGCGTTCCTGAAATTCCTCCAGCGACGTCAGAACAACATTCATAACGTCTCCGTCGTACCATTCTCGTAGATCGGACATACCGACTAGCTGACAATTCCTCGTGCGAATGCTCTTAACGGCGCTCTTATCATTCGCGACGAACTCCCCGTGAAACACGGTGTTGACCTTTAAACACGCGTGCATATCGAGATCGACTCGCACTCGCTCGAGCACCGTGGCCCTCGCGTCCTCGAGAAATCGTCGAGGTTCGATGTACTCAATGTTTACTACGGCACCCGTTCGTACGCGATTCGCGAAAGCCGTCTCGATATCCACCCATTCGAATCCCTTCGAACCATCGTATCCTGCACCCAAGTAACTAAAACGTCGACTCAAAGCGAATCTCGCACCCTCCAACTGCGCTATTCGATAAACCAGAGAATTTATCGTTCCGGTAACCGTAGGATCGACTCTATTCTCACATCTATCTCTCAAGACCTCGAGACACTCGATACACTCCTGTTCCCAAATACGATAGGCGCACACCCCTTCAACCCCCGCCGCTCGTTCGAGAAGGTCGCGGCTCTTCTCCATATCGCAACTTCCCACACTGTGTTACCCCAACTGTCCGTAGGAACGACGAATTTAACGTCTCGAACTTTTCTCTCTCTCGCTGTTCTCTCGTAGATTACCGCTCTATCGCTCAGAGCGAGCAACGTTTCGATCCATAGTTTCTCTCGCGGACTCTCCGTACCGATCCCCCGTCGCAAGTGATATGTGGCCAAGTTCCAGCGAACATCTTCTCTCGCCACGATCCACTCCTCGTCGTTACCAGGCGCGATAGTCTCGTGACACTCTAAACTATCGTCACTCTCGATAATTAACTCGCAGCGATCGTCGTCGAGATCGCGATACGTCACGTTACGATCGAACGCGCGTAAAAGCGAATCGTCGCTCTCGCTCGAAGACGAACCACCGTTAAGCGCGACTGCTTCCATATACGTTCTTAACAATGGGAGAAAATGCCTCTCACGACTAGATATATACTCCGAGGCAGCGTCGAAAACGCGACAACCGCGACATTCCGAAATGACAAAACACGTGGTATCTTACATAATCAGAACACGCGTCTTCCCGTTGCAACGAAAACAGGATGCGCTAGATCCCCCGCGGAAACCGTCTAGACACAGAACGCGCCTAAAAATAATACAACAATAGAGTAATAAATTAATAACAATAGAGTAATAAAATATTCTCTCGTCATTAACACTCCTACAACGATTCCCTCCTCGCGCGACCTCCATCTCTCTCATACATTCCCAATACCGTTGTCCTTGATATAGCACATTAATTTCTCATTATTAACACTCGTGCGACGATTTCCTCCTCGCGCGGTTCCCACCTCTCACACTCGTGCGACGATTTCCTCCTCGCGCGGTTCCCACCTCTCATCTCTCATACGTTCCTGATAATATAACGTCATTCTCGGTATCGCTAATTGAAGACTCCCGACTCGTCGCCGATCCGCCTCTCGTCCCCGCGATACGCAAACGAACCAGAAAAACTCCGTCTCTCTCTCGCGATTAATCTTATTCTCATACATATTAATATATAATCCATAGTTATATTACGATTATAGTACATACCTATATGCGCGCACACTTAGTTGCGCCAATTGTTGTCAACGCGCTCTCTTCTTGCTCTCTCCTTCTCATACGCGGCTGACGAAACGACACTGCTTTTCCTCCAATACTTGCGATGAGCGCACAAAAACATCTCGTCGTCATCGTTATCGTTGAATACATCGTAATAGCCGCTTTCGCTAAAATTCACCATGTACTCCTGTCGTCTGCTAATCTCGATCGGCTTCTTCTTTTCATAGAGTACCTCCAGTAAAAGATTATATGCCATCCCTCGATAGTGATGACATACGCACGCCTCTATTATCCTTTTAGGTGAAATCTCACGCTGAAGCGGAAATCGACAACCGCGCCTCTTTAATTGATTGGAAATTGATGCGTATTGTCCTCTCACGATATACTCCGTCACATTGACCGATGGATACGCCGTCACATTTCTCAATGGAGAAGACGTTAGATCATCCAGCGAATAGCACCAACACATCTCATCGTCGTCGATCAATCGTGTCTTACATAGCTGGCACCGATTCACCACTTTAACGGTTCTCGCCATCGTAAACACACGGGCGACAAGTATCGCTTAAAAGAATCGCCTCGACGACGCGTCAAATCGCAACGTACTACAAAACAGGACAAGCGGTACGCGCTATATCCTCATAGACACCTAGACATGAAACATGCCTAAGGTGACGTAACAAACCGCGACATCCCGCGAAAAACAGGACGTGCTAGATCCGGCGGAAAACGCGAATCGCCTCGACGCGCCTAATCGGGACGTTATGGAAAACAGACACGCGTCTAAGGCGACGCGACAAACCGAAACATCTTGCGAACGACGCGCCCGTTATGGAAAACTGACACGCGTCTAAGGCGACGCGACAAACCGCAACATCCTGCGAACGACGCGAATCGCCTCGACGACGCGCCCGTTATGGAAAACAGACAATCGCCTAAGGCGACGCTAGACCCCGCGGAAAACGCCGCGAGAAGCGCCACACCCCGCGAAAGACGCTAGGGCGACGCGACAAACCGCGGAATCCCCGCGAAACGAGACGCGCTAGATCGCGCGGAAAAAAAAAACGCTAGGGCGACGTGGCCCGAGGACGCACCCCGAGGTCACGCGGAGAGCGCCAGACCGCGCGGAGAACGCCAGACCGCGCGGAGAACTCTAGACCGCGCGGAGAACGCTAGACCGCGCGGAGAACGCTAGGGCGGCGTCGAGAACGCGCCCCGAAAAGAAAAAGAAAAAAACGCTAGGGCGACGTCGAGGACGGGGAATCCGACCCGGGGAAACCCCGCGACCGCCTTACCGACCGAGAGGGACAAACCCGTCTCGACGACCGCCAGAGGGATCCACCTTCTCTTCTCCCCGGATACGAACCCCCTGGGGAAAGAAATCCATGCTCCCCGGATTCGAACCCCCGAGGAAAGAAAACCATTCTTACCGACAGGATTGGATACGAACCCCCTGGGGATTCTACGACCCCCCTCCTCACCCCCTCGCTCCGGGGGGCTTGGGACCCCCCTTGCTTATCTACTTATATATATACTTATGAATTAAATATTATAACTATATTTATTAATTAAATAAATATATAATGTACAAAATGAATGTAGAAAATAAATATATAAATTAAATAATAGAAACATATTAGATTTATGAAGATATTAAAAATAATTAGAGAAATAAAGAAGAAAAGCAAAAACGTAAATAATTAATGAATAATAGAAATCCATTCTTGGCCGACATGTACGCCTTTTTTTTTTTAAAGTTTTGTCATTAATTTCGAAAGATAACTTATCACTAATACAAAAAATATATAAACTTAAATACATGAAATATAAAATTAATTCCACTTCACTTATTTTGTAATAAGTATTCTGTTAATGTATTTCTTACTTTGCAAATACATATAAAATATAAAATCCAATCGGACAATCTTTACATTGTGTATAGTTATTGTTGGGTATTCTCATAAAAATGTTTAGTTAATTATGCAATTGTACTCAAAACAATCATTCTTTGACAAACATAAAGAAAAGATTTATTTTATAAGAATTTTTATATTTTTCTTATCATTGCGAAATAAGATATAAAAAAATAAGATATGAAAAAAAGTTTTTAATTTGACAGATTAAAAAAATATTCATTTTTGCAAATTTTTGGGGAATAAGAAAGTCTTTTCTATTTTATTACATTTTTTTAATATCGTAATCAATCATTATTCATATTATATATATTTGCATAATATTAAAGCATGAAAGTGCAAAGAAATAGAATTTAATATTGTAACAACAATAATATGAATATATAAAAAGTTTGATAGATGACAGTAGTAAGTGGGGCACTATGGCGCGTCAAATCCCCACCACCTTCCCACTGACGCCAGGGGCGTGGCCCCCGACAGTCAAAAACTGGCAGCCACGTGGAAATGGAGCGTTCTGATTGGTCGGTGGGGGTGGAAGGTGATAATTAGGTAATTAGTGGGAGCGTTCTGATTGGCTGGCTCCGTAGCTGCCCGGCGCGTGATTGGCTCTACCCATAGTGCCCCATGTGTGCGATTGGTTGTCGAAATGCTAGACGAAAAAGTAGGGGAAGGGGAGAAAGTGTCTGGGACCGTTCGGAGTCCGAAAACAAAATGGCGTTTGCGAAAAGAAATATGGCGGATCTGTAAAAGGAATATACTTGTTGAGAATGGAATGCGATTTTTTGTGACACACGGGATGGAACGATGAGAAGAAAACCAATTTTTTGTGGGATTTTATTGGCTGTATATGGGATATGAAGAATCACGTTTTTCTTAGAGCGAAAGGTTTCTCCGCGCCTCATAGTCGGTGAATTTAGATAAATTTCTCGATTCGTTTGACATTTTTTTGTATGGAGAAAATGCAAGTTACAAGTGGATATAGGTTTTGAGGACGTGAGGTTTGTCGGAGTGTAATAACCGTTAAAATTATTCAGCGTGTCGTACGGTATTTGGGGGTGGAAAACAGGAACGGACAGGTTCACACTAGAGGTTTCTGACGACGACGACGATGACGACGAACTTGGAGTAATACGAGGATTTTCCTATCCACAAACACGTGAGCTGAAAAAATTTTCTTTCGACGTGATGATAACTATGCAAGCATACTGAAGGGAGAGAGAGAGAGAGAGAGAGAGAGAGAGAGAGAGAGAGAGAAATGTGTGGGTCAGGAAAGCATAGAGGTAGAAGACAATAAGAAAACACGCTAACGCATTTACCTGCGTAAATGACTTTCAAAAAAAAGAGGAGTTGTGAAAAATTTAGGATAAAGGGAGAGATAAAGAAATGACGTAAATTTGAATGTATGTTATCAAGTATAAGTTGAATTTATTTTTAGCATATATATGAATATGTTTGTTACAGAGTTATTCTTCTTGTTACAAAATTAAATACACGATTCGGTTATTATATAAAAATTATAACTCACCATTCAATAAAATTATAGTAGTAATTTCTTTAAATTTCAATGTAATTAATTCTAAAAATACAATATCAAAATATGTATCCAAAAATGGTAAATTATTTATTTGCGTTCTCACAACAAGTTCGATATCCTTTTGGTTGCTTCAGACAGTGAGCTTGATGATATCGGCGTCGATGTAATTGTTAGGTAGACATAGTTCTATCTCCCTGATCAAATAACATGCGCATTCGTTAACAATATCGACGACGGATGCTAGCTGGTTTATACGAGCATCGATACATTTGACGATATTCTCCATTCCTTGAAAAGTAGCTTGTTGTATTACAACTGCGACGGAATAAGTTTTCTTTTTTTCGACGGAGGTTGTTCCCCCGTTTTCGAGTCTGCTTGTGTATTTCTAGTACTGTTTTCTTTAGGAAAATTTTCATTTTCCTTATACGTCACCTATACAGCTTTCGCTCCGTAGGCAGAGGTGAAATTGATGAATATGTTTGCAAACGCGATGGGATTTACTTTGCTTTGCTGCTTCTGTTAAAGTATGCGCTCATGTACCGAATACTGTCTTGAAATTGCTGCCACGTGTCCGGATCAAAGCTGATTCCTTTTGCAGAATTACCACTCAATTTAACGACAGGCTCGAAGATCTTTTCCTTAGATAATTGTAATCCCACGTGTAATTTCTTCGTATGAGAGATATTGAGAGGGTACGTCGTAGAAAGCAACAAATTTTGTTCCACATTTTGCACAGAGTTTTTGAATATCTTGGGAATATTTTCTAATTTAGCGGGATTCGCTAACTTCTTGTCCGGCCATATTACTCGATGAGAGAATTTTGAACAAAATGTCCACTTTTAACAAACGAAAACTCGGAGAGATATTTTCGAAGTAGACGCTTCGAATGTCGATACTCGAGTGAAGCAGTGTAGCGCTACAACATTACCTACTTATTTCGCATCTTCCCCTCCCTTTGAAATAAATAAAAAAAGTACGTTTTATAAATAATATACAGTTAAACCGTAGAAAAAACGCGTCTTTTCGCTTTGTCTCTGCTTTTTTTCAAGGAAAAATTTTTCTCGAATAACAGAATTATTACAGATTCGATCATGTTCGAACACGCGTGAGTCTTGGATGTTAGATGAGAAAAATTTTAAATAAATAAATTATTAAACATTCGAGTAAACTATAATTTTACGTTGCTCTTTTTCAACAAGGAAAGAATTTTCTCGAATAAAGCGAATATTACAGATTCGATCACGTTCGAACGTGTCAGGGTATTAGATGAGAAAATTAAAAAAAAAATCATTGTAAAATCATGCGGAAACTATTTCAAAAAGAAGAAGAAAGTAACGAAATATACAATAGAAGTACGAGTAAGAAATATTTTATAAATGTTTAAAATTTGTTAATGTTTAATTTATTAAATGTTTAAAAATTTGAAGAAGCAAGAACTTTCTCCAAATTTAAATAATAATAACTACTTATTTGGACGTGTTATATATCTGGCACCATTTATACGCCGTTAGTAAACAAAAAAAAGTGAAATCGAAAAAGGGTCAAGCTACAAGTAATATAAATTTTTCAAGAAAAAATGATTTATTACTTGGGCTGAGATAGCATTCTTATTCTCACGCTCTCGAAACTACAAGATAATTCTATAATTTTTTATAAATCTCTTTGGAAAAGATTTTCCCTATAAATAGTACGTCTTGCGCTATTGGAAATCTATTCCCGAATTGAACTCTGCTGTGTTTCACCTTGGTTTTGTCGTACAGAATTTAAAAGTTTGTGTTCGCGATATTTTGTGCGAAAAATGGCTAGTGTAGTTATTAAAAAAATCATAAAGCTAGCATCGAGGTTGGATATCCGCATAAACGAGGACAAATTTTTGTTTAAAATATCCAACGTTTCGCTCGATGATAATTTTTAATTATCTAATTTTTATGCGTTTTTCGTGCGAGTGTTCAGATATAATATTAGGGGTGCTGTATCAATTGGGATACTTCGCTGGCGACGAGCGTTTACTCCGGATTGTCGGAGAAATAATTGAAACGCGACGTGCGGTTGGACACGAGGAGGAGGATGTGGGTGGACACATCCAAAATCTCCTCTCTCATCTTCATAATGGTAAGTGGCTCTCTATTATTTCCATAAAAGTAACTCCTATATCTAATTCGTGGTTTAGCTAATTTTTAATAATAAATTGTAGCAAGAAATGCGCGTCAAAGAGCTACAGCGGTAGTGTATTCACTCACGCAGATTCGGAGGCGACGCGCGGAGGACGAGCCAGAAGCAGGACCAGCACATAAGTAATTTCGCTAAAAACTAGCTAGGAAGAATTTTAAATATAATTTTTACAATTTTCTAAGATTAAAATATTAAATGCTTTTAGGAAGGGCTCGTATTTTACCTACACAGGAATTGGCGGAGGAGGAGGAGGAGGAGGAGGAAGAGGCGCCTCCGGAAATTATCCAACTATCATCTGATAGGTTTACATTTTTAATAAATAATCTTTAAAACAAATGGTAAAAGCTAGAAAATCTTAATACAACTCTGTTTTTAGATACGGCAGTAAGTATTCCCTATCAGCGTGTTTTCACCTGGTAAGTTGATAGAGAACAAATATTAATTAAAGTACATAATATCTTTATTAATCAAAGGACATAATATTAATATCAAAAATAAAAATTTACGATATATTTTTTCTTAGAATACGATCATATGTACTCCCCCATAATCCCAGAGGAAAGAATTTGGAGCGAGGAAGAAGAGGAAGAAGAAGAAGTGCAGGAAGAAGAAGAGGAGCAAGAAGAAGAAGAGGAAGAGGAGAGGAAGAAAGAGGAGGAAGAGGAGATGGAGGAACGCGAGGAAAAACCCGAAGAAGGCGAAGAGGAAATTAGAGAAACACCGACTGGTATATAATCTTTTATCTTAATTTCTCGATTTATGTTCGTATTTAATTTTAAATTATCGAATTTTTTAATAGGAATTCCTCCCAGTCCTATTCTCTACGCGAGAAGGAGCCGGCGATAAAAGGCGTTACCTCAGAAAAATGTGTATGTTTATCAAATTAAATACGAACATAATATTCTAAGCAATCTCGAAGTATTTTCTATAAAATTCTAATTTTTGTAACTTTTGTACAGAAGCGAACATCGAAGAGCCGCAGCGTGGAGGAGGACTTGCTGCTCAGGAAAATTTGGAGAAGGGGGAGATGGAGGAGGAGCAGGAAACAACAGACGAAGAAAGGGAAGAGAAGGAGGTGGAAGAAGGAGGTCAAGTGGAAGAGGAGGAGGAAGGAGGACAAATGGAAGAGAAGGAGGAAAGAGAACAAGCACGTGGCGGCGAGGTTAGAAATTTTAACAATTTAATATTGATCGGGGAAAATTCGCGCCGGTTTAGAAATTTTGCAATATTAGGAAGAGAGGCAATATTCCGTTTGCGTCCGCTACCCGAAGGAGTCGATGTTTATAACTGGCTTCAAAACGCATTCGCCGAAATTTACGCCTATGCGTTACATATCTCCGAACCGCATGATTACGTAGGATTTTCATTCGATTCGGAGGATTCAACGCGGTCCGGCGGGATTATCATTTCGACCGGCACGCGACTTAACTCATGAGGACATTTGGCGTCTCGTGAGTTCGGTAGCGCAAAGTTCCGGATGTTACGATGTCGCGCAGAATTTTAACGTACGCGTTTTTAATGTCGCGATGCCCAGAGGTCGCGGACGCGTTTTAAATAAACTTACATGGGAAGACGTTGCAAAACGTTCGATTTTAACAATCTCCAATTCGGACAATTTATGTTTTCTTCGCTCTCTCGTAACCGCACAAATTTATCACGAGCGCGGAACGTTGCGTGCGTGGGGGAACTTCACGAGCGGTGGAATGTAGTAAGACATCAGAATTCCTCATTACAACGCGAGCTCGCGTTGGATTTGACGAGGAGAGCTGGTGTCATCATTCCACCGGAGGGTTGCGAGATTCGAGAGATAGAATGTTTCCAACGCTTTCTCGCCGCATCCGATATCGTCATTATGTTTATAATTCTGCTACTTTTGGACGCGGCGAGAGACCTTTATTCGACGGAAGCACGGTACTCGCCTCTCTAGAACGCGAACCTTTATATCGGTTAAATATTATATATCACGAGCAACAACGACATTATAGCCCTATTTTAAATTTAAAAGCAGCCGCGGGGAGTAGAGGGGAATATTGTATATCATGTAATATCGGGTATCGTGAGGAAAGGGGTCACCGCTGTTCAAATAAATGTTCTCGTTGTAACAACGTGCCGCCGTGCGATCAACGCGAAATCGTAGAACTCGTTAGGTGCGAGACTTGCAAACGTTCGTTCTTCGGAAACGCATGGTTCGAACATCATCGTGCGACAAAGTCGTATGACGGTAAAACTCCGACGAGCGTTTGTAACACCATTCGGCTCTGCGAAGGATGCGGGCAGGTTGTAAAAACGACAAAAAAATACGAATGCGGAGTTTCTTTTTGTAAAATTTGCAGTTTGCAAAAACTGGTAAACCACATTTTGCTACATGCTACATGCAACCTCTCTCTTGCGAAGACAGATCCTCCATTGTTGAGTCCGGCGGAGATTCTTCTATAATCGCGAGAGAGTGCGAGCAGAATAACTCGGGTGAGCGAGAAAGCAAAAAGGGGTGAGCGACATTCGTGTTTTATGATTTTGAGACACGTCAAGATCAATCGCTTGAGGGAACCGATATAAAAATTTACGTCTCGACTCTGTGCGTCGCGCAACAGATTTGCGATTAGTGCGCGGAGATAGATAATTTGTCGGTGCGATGCGAGTGGTGCGGAGTACGTGAATTTGTTTTTCGGCAGAATCCGGTAAAACAATTTATCGAATTCGCAACACGTCCTACAAAACATTTTACACGTATTATTTGTATAGCTCATAACGCGAAATCGTTCGACGCACAGTTTATCCTTCGGCACATTGTAGAAAATTATTCCGGATTAGAACCTTGTATAATTTTGAACGGTACAAAAATTATGGTCTTAACAATAAATCGCACGAAATTTATCGACAGTATTAACTATATGCCTATACGCTTGTCGGAATTACCGAAAGCCTTCGGGTTACTGGATAATTGTGACAAAGGTGTCTTTTCGCACTTATTTAATACTGCCGATAATCAAACATATGTCGGTCCACTACCCGATGTGCGTTATTATGCGCCCGAAACAATGCGAACAGAGGAACGCAAGCGTTTTCTCGCGTGGCACGCAGAAATGTCGGGAAAAAATGTAGTATTTGATTTCCAACGCGAAATACTCGAGTATTGTCGCATCGATATTGATATCCTTCGCCGAGCATGCATGGCCTTCAGAAAAATATTCTTACAGCGAGGAAATGTGTGTCCATTCGAGGAATGTACAACTATCGCTTCAACGTGCATGAGAGTTTTTCGGAAAAACTTTTTGCGCGAAGGAGAAATAGGAATCATTCCTTCGGGTGGATATAGGTTTAAAGATAACCAGTCGCGCAAAGCCGTGCAATGGTTAATTTTGAAGGAACGTGAGATCGGTCATCGGATAATTCACGCGGGACGCGGACGCGAGTATCGTTTAGCGGAAGGCATGCTCATTGACGAGTATTACGAATGCGAGAATGGGGGTGAGACACGGCGTCATGTCTTGCAATTTCACGATTGCTTTTTTCACGGATGTCCGTCTTGCTACCCATTATACCGTGATAAAATGCTCGAAAATTTTAACGATACGCGCGTTACGAACGAACGGTTGCAGCGTCTTGGCGATTACGTCGTCAAGGATATATCCTAACGGAAAAATGGGGAGTGCGTTTTCGAGGAAGAAATGCGCGGGAATCGAGAGATGCGAGAATTTCTTGAAAATCATCCCATGGTGCAAATCCCACCTCTCGATCCTCGCGATGCATTTTTCGGCGGACGCACCGGCAATATCGTGACTCGATACGAAATTACGGGCACCGAGAAGATACGGTACGTAGACGTATGTTCTCTGTACCCGTACGTACTCAAGACCGGAGTTTTTCCCAATTGGTCATCCGGATATTTATGTGGGCGAGGAATGCGCCGGTTTAATTGGAATCGCGCCAAATTTTAATTTTACTCTGGTCGAGGGTCTCGTACGTTGCCGAGTACTCTCCCCGCGTGATCTCTTCCACCCGGTACTACCGTATCGCGTACGCGGTAAATTATTATTTGCTCTTTGCCGTACATGTTGTGAATCATTTTCTCGCGACGCGTGCACTCACGACGATCCTGCGGAGCGTGAGTTTGAGGGCACGTGGGTGTCCTGCGAATTACGCAAAGCAGTCGAAAAAGGATATCTCGTGATGCGGATAGACGAAATTTGGCAGTACAAATCCACGCGATATAACCCCGAAACGCGTCAGGGAGGGTTGTTTATTGAATATATCAACACTTTTTTGCAACTGAAACAAGAGTCGAGTGGGTGGCCGAGCGAATGCAACGACGACGTTGCTAAAGAACGCTACCTGCGAGTATATGAAGCAACCGAAGGTATCATTCTTAATAAATTCAGCATCGAATGTAATCTTCTTGAATTCATTAACACACCTTTCTTATGCTCACAAGTCTGCTTGATATATTCGATTATACTTGGTTAAACGTCGTGGGTGACTTGCGTATCGCGTATTGGCGGCCGACGACCGAATATGTCACCTGAGATGCTGATAGTACTCGCCGAATTCGAGAAATATATTATTATAAGTCCGATTCCGACGACACGTAGTTTTCGACTCCCGACTCTGCCTTGTATGGTCGATTATATAGACTGGTCGATGCCCGATCACTGATCGGTTGTCGCGTGATATTGATTGCTCAATATCACGCCTGATTCGATCAGCAAATTGAGGAATTTGCTGATAGACTTTTCGCAAATGTTCGCAATGTTCTCGAGCGAAGCGGTGGTTACGCATTCGCCGAAAGACTAATGCGGATTAATTTTGTTGTCATGCGGACTTTTATTATTAGTTGTAGATCTGGTTACAACATACACGACGGCACAGGCGCGATTAAAATTATATGAATATTTAGAAAAATTAGATCGTCGCGTATTATATTACAGATTCTTGTATATATACGAGCAGCGGTGATCCCGAGGAGTACGAACCGCGTACAGGTAATTTTTTGGGTGACATGACTGACGAACTCGAAAGTTACGGACATGGTAGCTTCATCGAGGCGTTTGTATCTGGCGGGCCGAAGTTTTACGCGTATGTGATACGTACACCGGACGCACGAAAATATGAAATATGCAAGATAAAGGAGATTAAATTAAATTTTGAAAACTCGAGGCTGCTTAATTTTAAGAATATTTATAATTTATTATTAAATAGGGAAAAAGAGAAGGAGGAAGAGATAAATCTGCAATTTAAGACAATTTGCCGCATCGCGTTTCATAAGGTAATAACACGAAACGAGGTAAAAACGTGTACTCCTGTTTTATTAAAGCGCAGGTTCATCGACAATCGTCTTTCTTATCCCTATGGTTTTACGATATAATATTTTACTTAAAATTAAGTTAAGTTAAGGCTCGGATTTTCCCCGTCCTCCCGCAAGTGTAAATATGTATACAGGATAAATATGCATATAAAAATTAAGATTATTTTTTATTTTAGTCATAGTTTATTTTAGTATTAAATTTAAGAAAAAATGTAATTTGAAAAATGTATATTATATGCAGTTTCGATTAAAAAATGTAAAATTACAAATGTAAATTTTCGTTTAGTTATTAAGAAAAAATGTAATAAAAATATTTATTTCTCTAATTGTAAGAAAAAGTATAATAAAAAAATTTTGTAAAATTAAATTTTTAAATCCAATTTTTTCTTACTTTCCTATAATTTTCCTATAACTTTCTTTTATCACTAATTTTTTATACAGAAAATATTTTGAATTTACAATAGAGAATCTTTAAAATACTTTATAAAATATCTTTTAAATTATAATCCTAAATTATAATTGCATAAGTTATGATTTTTTAAATTACTTTGTAAAAGAAAAAGTTATAAATTTTTACGTCCGCAATAATAAGTATTCAATTATTTTTTCCGCGAGTAAGTTTCGCCGGCTTGAATTAGCTTTCGAGGAGCACCGCGTACAAGCTCGTAAGCGACGGTGCTCTCGCGGTGGACGCTCGCACGAGCGTACGAGCGAAGCTTGTCGCGGACGAGTACGAGCTCGTTACGCAAAGATGCTAGCGCGAGCACCTCCGCCGCGGTGAGGCCCTTCCGCGAGTAAGCTAATCTCAAAAATCTCAAAAATCTCTCTGAGAAAAAATCAAGAACTTCAAGTATCCCTTTATTTATTAATCTAAGTACGACGCGCAAGACGTTCATTTCGCGAAATGGATGTACGCTGGAAACATCCGTGGACGTCGATCGTGTGCGGACCGACGGGATGTGGAAAAACAATCTTTGTAAAGAGATTTCTTCATCATTTATCCGTTACGGCAGATGTCTACTTTGAGAGAATTTTGTTTTATTACGCCGAATGGCAGGATGCTTATCAGCAACTTCAATACGAAACTCGAGATTCCGCAATCGAATTTCACGAGGGATTACCACGTCCGGAAGATTATTCTAACGATCCATCCCGCGCGAAATTGATAATAATTGACGATCTTATGAGGGAATCGTCCTCGAGCGAGGCGATCGTGGATCTGTTTACCAAGAGAAGTTATAAGAATCTCAGCGTAATTCTCATCACGCAAAATCTCTTTCATCAGGGCCGCGGACAACGCGATATATCTCTCAACGCGAATTACTTTGTGGTTTTCAAAAATCCACGAGATCGCGCACAAATTCGCCATCTCGCTCGACAAGTCTATCCCAACGATCCAAAGTTCCTCGAGGAAGCGTATCACGACGCCACGTCTCAACCTCACGAATATTTATTGCTCGATTTGAAACAATCGACTCCTGACGAGTATCGTTTTCGCACGTGCATATTTCTCGATGATACGCTGAACTACGTTTACGTATCGCGCAGATCCTTTTCCGGAAGTTTCGTATAAAAGTATCGCACTCGCATTCTCACGCGACAGTCGCGCAACTTCTTCGATGAAGAAAACGTCTTCGGTTAATGAAAAATCGCAGAACGGTCGATCGGTAAGAAAAATATCTGTCTTCTCAAAGCGCTGTGTTATTTGAACAAAAATCAACGCGTCTCTTTCTTACGTCAGTCGGATGAAAAATTCATTCGTTGTATCATCTGCGAATGTGTTTTCAATACTCTCAAGGGTAACGTCCCGCTCAAACGTTCTGAAAAAAATCGTCTCGGCAAATATAAAGCATCTTTGCGTCGCGTAGCGAAAAAAGACGGTAATTGGAAAAGTAAGAAAAGGCTATTACTACAGCGAGGTGGATTTTTACCGTATCTCATAGGGTCTATACTTTCGTTCCTATTTTCGAAAATTATCAGAGAATAGTCAGAGAAAGAGAGAGAGAGAGAGAGAGAGAGAGAGAGAGAGAGAGAGAGAGAGATGGCCTTGATTTCCACGGAAAATCTCGAAAGAATGCAGCAACGTCTCCAACAACATCAGCGATCAGAAATAGGCATCAGGAAAAACTCCATGCGACAGAATTCGGAGACGATACACGGAGAAAATTTAAATTCCGTACAAACACCCGGAACGACTTTGTCACGGCTCGATTCCGATATGAGCAGAATTCTTAATTCTCCCACCCCGCGCGATGTAGGTGAGAAATGGAAATTGTATAAAGAAGTACTTTGGCGATATCTCCATTTTGATAAAGCGCAAAAGGAAGATTCGACGCGTAACGCCGCCGATGAGAACAATTCAGATGCGTAGGAGGGGATCATGGTGGAACCAGCGCACGAATCACATTGAGCAAACTTTCTCATCTTGATGAGCAAGTAAGTAATATACTACGTGCCGAGTCTCTGCATAAGCGCGAACGGCAAAGCGTCGAAAAAATATTAGAAAAGGTGCCGAAAAGTTTTCGCGCCAAGGCGCGTTTACTTTTGAAACATTTGATAAAGCAGTACCCGCGAGAATTACTTGGGACAAGGAAGGAATCGTGACTATCGATGGTGACGTTATAAAAGATTTGAATATCACGGAACTGATAAACGACGCGATGCGCGAGAGAAAAACCGTGAAAGCAATAGGAAGAGGTCAGTTTGCGCGATTACTACTTACGACAAATACCCCGGCTGCACTCGTAGGAAATAAAAAATTGTTAGCAACCACATTTGTCAAGATATTATCACCACGAGCGAGTTCCACACCGAAAATATCGAGAAAACTTTCAACGTCAACGACGACGACGCCGACGACGACGAGGAAAAGGGTACGACGCACGAGAAAGGGACAAAAACGCAAGACCGAAGAAGAAGAGCGAGCGAAGTGCGCATTGTTTCTTTTGCCGCGTTTTCGTAAAGACGATATCCCTATAACTTTCGTGAAAGATTCTCGACAGGCAAGAAAGAGACGCTTACTCGATTGGAGTGAATTGAAATGACCAGGCTTGGAAATTTGTATTACGATCCAGCGCGCTATGCGGGGTATTCGGCAACGGATAACTTGTCGCGTGCCGCTAAATCGAATTTCTCTTGTAAAGAAGTAGCTCGCTGGCTCGAATCGCAAGACGCGTACACGTTGCACCGTCCGACAAGACGAAAATTTCCGCGATTATGTGACGAATATCGACGATCTGTGAGAGGCTGATTTGATCGAACTCCGTAATCTCAAAAGTTACAATGACGGATTTTCTTATCTTCTCGTGATTATCAATGTACTTAGTAAATTTGCTGGGTAGAACCGTTGCGAGATAAAACGAGCAATTGCGTGACAAGGGGCTTCCAAAATATTCTTTCGAGAAGCGATGGTCGAGTACCCGTGTACTTACAAACCGACAAAGGTAAAGAATTTATCGCGCGACCGATGCAAGATTTTTTAAAAGAAAGAGGCATACGTTATCGAGTAACTCGCAATCCGGACATCAAAGCCGCCGTCATTAAACGCTTCAATAGAACGTTGAAGGAGCGAATGTGGCGCTATTTTACACATAAAAATACGCGGCGTTACATCGAAGTGCTGCAAGATATCGTGGGCGCTTACAATCATACTCGTCATTCGTCCATCAAAATGCAACCATTACGAGAGAAAATGCGCGCATCGCACGCGAAAATATGGAGCGGCGTAGAGGGGAGAGAGAGAAAGGGGCGTCGAAAGTAGAACAAAAGGCTAAATTCGATGTTAACGATCGTATCAGTAGAGCAAAAGCCACTTTCGAGAAAGGATACGAAGCGCGGTGGAGCGAGGAAATATTTCGAGTTTATCGCGTTCTTCATTGGCGAAGACCCCGCGTGTACGAATTGTGTGATTTATCAGGTGAACACATCGATGGGATTTTTTATGAACAAGAATTAACACGGGTCAGTAAAAATTTGGGGGAGAAAGAGTTTATCGTCGAGCGCGTGATAAAAAGCAGAGGACGCGGTGCTAATAAACAGCTGCTAGTTAGCTGGCAAGGATATCCCAGTAAATTCGACAGTTGGATTCTCGCTTCGAGTTTAACTTATCTCCAGGAGGAGCAATTTTTTATGGTTCTTCCGAGCGGTAAGAATTTCCCGGGAAATACATGCTCTTCTTTCACCACGCAATTATCTCACGGCGTACATTTATTCAGGGAATGGGAAGTCGCGCTTAGCGAGATTCAATTTCCCTCCAGTTTTTTTCACGTACGTCGAAACGATAATAAGATTAGATTTGTTGATTTGAAGAACGTAAAGGATGAAAAGAATGCTGATAAGTTTACGGTGAAAGAATTGCACTTACAGGCAGAGGTTTATGAAAATACAGAGGAACTTATCTACGCGATTAATAAAGAGTGTAGACACACCGATTCGCATTTTACTTTCGAACTATAAAAAGGCTCAGGTAATGTCCGTATAAGCATCGATTGTGACGACAACTGTACTCTCGTTCATTATATAAATCTGCCAGTTAATATTTTTCAAATATTGAGGATCAACATCGATGATACCGGCACAATTTACTGTCACAAGTTATCTAATTCCAACTATTAACGCCGTTTTTGAAACTCTGTTATGCCATCGATAGTGGACTGCAGAACCCTGTAGCATGTGGCACGGAATCCCTGATAAAATGTACGTTTATTGCGACATTTGCGAGCCTTACATAACCGGCGATACGCGGAGTCCGCTTTTTCGAATCGTTCCAATCGAAATATCCGGATGTAATTACACGTACGGGATGAATCTAGTAAAATATTTCTCCACTTTGCAATATACTCCATTGCGTCAAACGAAATTCCATAAAATTGAAATAGATATAAAAGATCAGCGTGGAGAAAAAATACCATTCATATCCGGAACGTTGATAGTAACATTACACTTTAGACGTGTCCGTTAATTACCATTCGCAGTGGAAAGTTTACGAAGCTTTGAGAAAAAACTAAACCTCCATGGAATACGACGAGTATTACGAAATGCAAAACGGTGGAAGCAGGGGAGGTGGAATTCCACGAATTTTCGTCGGTTCAGCCTATCAGCGCGGTCATGGGATTGGTAGTTTCCTCGGAGGATTATTTAGAAGAGTACTTCCTTATCTAAGCAGGGGAATGCGCGCAGTCGGGAAAGAAGTTTTACGCGCCGGAATTGGTGTGATAGAGGATGTTGAAACAACACTCCGTTCAAGGAAGCAGTCAAAACGCGGCTCAAGGAATCGGGCAGAAATCTTAAGAAGAAAGCCAAAGAAAATATAAACAACTTGATGAAGGGCTCAGGATATAAAACATCCATGAAAATACGAGCGGGCCAGTTTCCCTTCGGAGGGCACGACGCACGCACCGGTAAATCTGGGAGAAGCACGGTTCGTAAACGCAGACAAGTCGGTAAAAAACAGAAATCATCGAAAATCGGCGTGAAAAAAATGATTAAAAAAAAATATCGAAGAGGAAAGCGGGCAAAATTAAAAAGGCAACGAAACATCGACGAAATAGTGGGAAAAAGCGCACCGATAAGCGAAAAAGCGTATCCGATATATTTGCTTAATCGACGCACTTCTTAAATTTGAGAGATATGTCCTTTCTTCATACCCACTCGAGCGAGTGTTTAAAGAACGAGCTCGATCTTTTCAGTTTACCTCCTACTCAAACCAATATCGAGAGTTCGCAATGGGTTTATTACAAACCGATAACCTCGCTCGTGGACGATGCACCTATAGAATTCGTCGTACTCGGACACGGAGAAGATTGTCTAGATCTCACGCATACCATGCTAAACCTTCGCGTACGAGTGGAAAGTTTATCCTGGAACGTCGACAGGAGGAGGAGGAGGAGGAGGAAACAAAGTAGGCCCTGTGAATCATTTACTACATTCGATGTTCAACCAGATCGACGTGTACTTCAATCAAAAACTCGTATCACCCCCAAACAATGTCTACGCGTACCGCGCGTACATCGAAGCATTGTTAAATTATTCTTCACCGGCAAAAACTTCCCATCTGACTTCCTGTCTATGAGACACGGACCCGATTATATGGACGCGCTATTAGAATCGGACAACCCCAATCAAGCTCTTGTGAGAAGCGCTCGATACATCCAAGGAGAACGTTCGGTAGATCTAATAGGTTATCTTCATTGCGACGTCTTTAATCAGGATAAATTTTTAATTAACGGAGTGGAGGTTAGAATGAGACTCGTTCACTCGAGATACGCGTTTTGCCTCATGGAAGACAACTCAACGTCGAAAATACGCATTCTAGATGCTAGTTTACTCATAAGAAGAGCAAAAATAAGCCCTGAAGTGTTACTCGAACATGCAAGAATGCTGAGTAAAACAACCGCCAAGTATCCTCTGACGCGAGTCGAAGTTAAAACATTTACGATTCACGCCGGAGTGGTAGGAGAATCGATTGATAACGCGATACTCGGGCAATTTCCGAAGCGAGTAATAGTCGGATTCGTCGATAACAAAGTGTTTAACGGCGACAGAAAGTTAAATCCATTTAATTTCAAAAATTACGGCATAAATTTCTTTTCGCTATATGCCGATGGTGTGCAAATTCCGAGCAGACCGTTGCAACCGAATTTCTCAAAAGACCATCCGCCCTACGTCGAGGCTTATAACACCCTCTTCTCAGAAACAGGCATCCATTTTCTAAACAAGGGGAATTCTATAAACAGAGAAGATTATGCCAAAGGTTTCACGCTTTTCGCTTTCACTTTTTTTGATCTCACTCCCGATCTATCGGCAAATTTACGCTGGACATTGGAATCTTGTCAAACATGGAAGTTTACGATTAGAGGTGCGATTTGAAAAAGCTATTACCTCAACGATTAATTGTATCGTTTACGCGGAATTCGCTAACGTGTTAGAGATCGATTCCTCGCGTCAAATTATCGTTGATTTTAGTGGAGACATACTCAAATTTCTCCCCTCCCTCCGTTATCTACTTTTCATTTCTATTTCTTCGAAAACTTAACAAAAAATAGCCGCAGTTTTGCTTTAGACGTGAACGTCGTCACTTCGTGCAAAACAGATTGAAAGTATATTCTACGCATTATGGATATAGTTATCGATATACAAGGTTTCCGCGATGCTGAGGGGAAGTTTATGCCGAAGGAAGTAACGGTTGTCGCCATTAACGAAGCGTTCATAAGTCACTCATTATGATACCTCCATATTTATTTGTCGAATTACCCGAAAAATACAGACGAAAAAACAACTGGCTCTCTCGAAACTTCCACGGGATCGAGTGGTTTGACGGAACAGTCAATTCCAAACATTTCATGGCGGAACTACGTAAAATTGCACGGCAAGCGCGTTACATATACACCCGAGGTCGAGAGAAGATACATTATTTGGAAAACACACTCGCAAGAAACGTATATAACCTAGAAGGAATCTCTTCTGCTTTCAAGAGCATGAATTGTGCTGCGGTCATCACGGGTTTCATCGAAATTCCGACAAATTTCATTGCGCGTTACGCAATGCATGCAAATTGAGATACTGGATGAGATCTCAAGAAGGGAACTGCGACATAAGCAGCGCTAATTCTTTTACCAATGAAAGTTCCGATGACAGTGATACAGAGAGCGAGGTTTTTACAATAAAACGAAATTTTCCGAATCTCGTTACGTGGAGAAATAAGGGATTGGAAACAGAACAAGCGAGGTGTGAACAAATAAAAGCGGAGAAAGAAGATCTATCGAAACTCGAGCGTGAAAAAAAGGAAACTTCTACCGTACAATCCTCGCAAGAGGATAAAAATATAACGACACCGACGAACCAAGAAATAACTCAAACATCATTCCTCTCTGCGAAAGATGAATTCGCTCGAAATCTTACGAGCGTTGCATCATCTCAGTGTCGGACATGTGGGTGTGTATCCTGCCGACAGAATCTCGAGGGTGTGGACGAAGTCGACGGCCATCGTCGCGAACACAGATAATCACGATCGTCCTGGACAACACTGGGTTGCTTTCTACTTAGACAAGCACGGAGAAGGCACGTATTTCGATAGCTACGGATTACCACCCCTGGATTCCAGATTCAATCTACGACTTCGACGAAACTCTACTACTCATAAATGGAACATCGTGCGATTACAAGACACATTTTTCTCAGACCTGTGGACAATATTGCTGCGTATTTCTTTATTATTTGTCTCGCAGTTATAAGCTTAAACAATTTCTTAAAATATTCAGCGAAGATTACGAAGATAATGATAAGCTAATCGTACAATTATTTCGTAAAATCTTTCTTCACGGAAAAAAGAAATGTGAAAAATCTCATATAACGTGGTCATATACAAACTTGCACTTTTAAGAATAATTAAATAATAAAGAAACACTTATTATAAATCGATATAATATGTATAATGATATAACAATAAACTTAATTTTTTGTAACATAAATTCCAGTCTTTGTCTGACTTACTCTCCTTTCCCGACGACCTAAAATCAATCTTAGCTACATAACTCCAAGCTAAAAATATCCAATCATTTTTCAGATATTTTCGCTTGCTTACCATAAAATTAAGGAAAATAACCTCGCTAGTGTATAAATCCCAATGTTAGAAAAATCTGGAGTTTTATATCTAGAAAATCTTTTCAACCAGCGTGTTTGTCATAGGATAAAAGCCTCGTATAAGCCTCCAAGCTTCTAGTGCGAACCTGACCGTTCCTGTTTTCCTCCCCCAAATATCATACGATTCGATAAATAACTCTAACAAATATTACACTCCACCAAACCTCGCGTTTTCAAAACGTTTATACATTTATATGTTTATACATTTCCTTCATACAAAAAATGTCAATCGACTCGAGAAATTTATTTAAATTCGTTAGGCACCGAGAAATCTTTCGTCCTAAGAAAACTCGATTCATCATATTCCATATACACGCGATAAAAACTCGCAAAAAATTAGTTTTCTTCTCTTCGCTCCATCCCACGTGTTACAAAAAATCGCA
This sequence comes from Pogonomyrmex californicus, assembly GCA_024349325.1. Classification (NCBI taxonomy): domain Eukaryota; kingdom Metazoa; phylum Arthropoda; class Insecta; order Hymenoptera; family Formicidae; genus Pogonomyrmex; species Pogonomyrmex californicus. The sequence goes on from JAECZD010000026.1 coordinate 944,413, forward strand.
TTCCATTCTCGACAAGTATATTTTTTTTCGCAGACGCCATTTTGTTTTTGGACCTTGATCGGCTCCAGACACTTTCTCCCCCTTCCCCTACTTTTTCGTCTAGCATTTCGACAACCAATCGTACACATGGCACTATGGATAGAGCCAATCACGCGCCGGGCAACTACGGAGCCAGCCAATCAGAACGCTCCTACTAATTACCTAATTATCACCTCTCACCCGCACCGACCAATCAGAACGTTCCATTTCCACGTGGCTGCCAGTTTTTGACTGTCGGGGGCCACCCCCCTGGCGCCAGTGGGAAGGTGGTGGAGGTTTGTTTTGACGCCATAGTGCCCCACTTACTACTGATGACAAATAGAATTAAGGAACCTGTGATATATTAGTTTCATAATATTTTATAACTTTAAATCTTCTTTATTTGCGCATACAGTAAATATATGTGTGTTTGTATATCACAGCGGAAATTAGGACGCCCTGGTTCCTCAGTACTTAGATGTACTTAGATAGACTATAGATTTCTATTTGCGTTATAATTTGAACTTATAATTGATTTATCTGTATTTATTACATATAGTATAATTACTAGTTTATAGTATATAATTATATAATTATATAGTATATAATTACTATCAGGAGACACGGTAGTGAGTCTCGGGTGTCAAGTCAACCGAAAACACTATCGTGTGACTTTACGCGAGTCGGCGCGATCCGAAATTACCGAATCTCAATGGCTAAACCGATTAAGTTCTAAGTATCCTTGATCGATAGCTTGAGTTCAATTTGCATAATAAAAATAGTAAAAGTTTTTTATTTTTCTGCTACGTGCCTTACCAGCAGAAATATTGCTACGCAAAGTCCGATTTGGAAATTTTTATTTTAGAAACGTCGTCATTATTATTATCGTCGCCTTTGTACAACTGCAACGTCTATCACGAGATGTAATTATTAATCTTATCGACCCTACGGATTAACAGATTGATAAATCAGGATCACTGCAGGATCTAGCGAACCAATGTTCGTTGGATCCTGCAGTGATCCTGACTTATCGGCCTGATTTATCCGCAGAGTCGATAAGTCTTATTACGTCCGGGGGACGTCACGAGTTCTTCTCTTTCGGAAAAAGATAACGGTTGCTAATCGGCAAACGAAATGCCTCGAATGATCTAGAAAGACTTTTTCTTTTATTACCGGAAACGCGAGACTCTGAAAAAATACACAAATTCCTCTCGAGATACGTTCCGTCGTCCGAAAAAAACAATTTTTTGTGGAGAACAGTCACCGGCGCCGAAAGATTTATAACATACTAATAAAATTCGAAATATTAACAAATCGAAATTCCTGACGCATGAGAAATGCATCGGGATCGTTCGAGGCCGACACCCCCGAAACTGGAGGGAAACTAAGAAAACGCCAATCAAAAGAAAGCGATCGGCAGCCGTTGACGAGCGTGCCAATGAATAGTTAAGGATGTGGAATAACGGATGAAATTTTTATAAATTAATTCCGTCATTCGCCAGGAAAACCGGAAACATAAAAATGGATCACAATCCACGGAACACCGCTCCCCTCCTTTCCCTACACTCGCTTTTCCCGAATTACCATTCGAAAAATAACATAGAGATCCATCACGCCCTCAGATTCTTCCCACCCTTCCAGAACCCTATATAAACTGCGACTTGGAGCGGATCTCTCTCTTCTCTTCATTCCTCACCTCCAAGAACTTCTGGAGCGGTCGCCGAAACACATTTTTCGTTGTATTAGAGTCTATGCGCGATCTTACAACCTCGTTGTGAATCTCCAGGACGGGATCCAGCCAATCAACCAGTTCTCAGCCACGACTTGTGACCCACGATGACAAAAGTAAATTTCTCTTAATCATTTTCCTTCCGCGTTTGGTTGGCTGTTCGGTTCGCATTTTTAACTTTTCCTTCTTTAAATCATTCCCATACTCCAAATTGGCAAGCCGCTGATTAACTCGGTGAAGCTGTCCTGCCCGGCTCCTCAATATTCTAAATCGGCAAGCCGCCGATTTACTCGGTGAAGCTGCTTTCCGCGGCTCTTCTCCGCGGCAATTCTCTTACTTTGTTCAAAATCCTCTTTCTAACCTAACTTGCATTTCTGATAGTAAACCAAACAGAAATATCGGCCGGCATCCCGAATAAACGAACAAAGCGGGCGTTTAGACACCTTCGGGAGAAGCAGAACAAGCGGGCTCGTCGTGAAAATGTCATCGAAGTTGCGGAACAATTAATAGTGGAACCTAGGTTCGCGAGTATTAGTTTGCAAAAATACGCCACCGCCCTCCGCTCCACGGCAGAATTTGAACAACGGTGCACTCCAGAAAACTTCGATTTGGAGAAGTTCTATAACCTCGTCCGCCAATTTCCTCAATCCCCCACACACCCATCTCTAGAAGCTTTTTATGTAAAATGTAAATTCAAACCTGACCACAAATTTTGGGAGGAAATCTCCAAACACCAACTACACGATACCATCCCCATGTACATTTCCCGTGATCCTCTTCCCTATCTCGTTAAGTGATTCCGCAGAGCGCATCCTAATTCTCCGCCACCCCTTGCACCCGACCCCATTGATATGTTCGCCATAACCAATTTTTTGCCACAATTAGAAATCTAGCAATACGCGAACTCACAATTATGTACCGTTATTCAAATGTAAACCAAAGAATTCAAATGTAAACTTCAACCTTTGTTTCACGTGATTCCGTTCTAAATTTTCAATAATCAGAGTTGTCATTAGATATGAATATAGGCTTAAACTTTTTTTTGTATTTCCTTTTTTTTCTTTTTGTTCTTATTAAATCATTGTTGAACCAAACTACGTTTAAATTTATTAAAAAATAAACCTCGACCATTCCCAAGCCCTTGAAGATCGCACGAGGTCCTATCCCTAGTTAAAGAGATTCGGTTTTCTGACCAAAAAAACGGACCACCGATCGTGCTAGCGCAGGCAGGAGTTATAGCGTTATCGACGTTGACCCGTTACCCTATGCTCAAAGGGTGCATTCGACTTGCAGGCTTCAACGACGATCTGAGAAAATAAAGACAGTTCCATACCTGAGTTCTTTTCCCTCCTCTCGAACCTCGGATGTAACAGTCTATTAACGTAACATCGATTTTTATATCTATATAAACATATATTTCGTAACTTCTAACTACAATCTCTCCTTATGTCACGATTTTGATTGATACTAATAAATACATATAACAAGAATAAACACATATAACAAGAATAAGAAAATAGAAAACGAAAGAATGAACTGTTTTTATAGTTGTATAATTATGAAAAAAAGATTTAGCAACATAAAAGTTACATTAAAGTTTTCAATGTTCAAAAGAGACATAAATGATATCTTAAATGGACCTGATATGTATGTACAAGTGAAACTCTAAATTAACGATAGGATTAATAAAATTATGGATTTAGATAAGTATAAAAATATATAAATATTACCATTTTACTACATGTACATTTCAATTTGAAATCACTTCAGATTCTTTTCAATTAAATAACTAATTTTAGTATATTTTATTTCACGATTTTTATAAAAATTTATAAACATTAATTGAATGGCAAAGAATAATGTTTAAAAGAATAATGTTTAAAAGAAGTCAAGTTGAAATGTTAATATTAACATTATCATTTTGCATAAACGTTTCAACTTGGTTTCGATTCTCTGTAACTGCTTTTATAGTCGTATAATTAATCTCTTAATAAATTATAATTCTTTCATTTCTTTTTATGAAAAAAAGATATTTATTTATTTCAATGTTTCTTCCTCTTGCAGGTTTAAATATAATAAAAGTTATAAAAGCTACATGAAAATTATCAATGATCAAAAGAGCCATAAATGATATCCCAAATAGATCTGATATGTGTATACAAATGAAACTCTAAATTAACGACGGGATTAATAAAATTATAGTTTTAGATTAGTACAGAAATATGTAAATGGTATTATATATTTATTATATGAACATTTATATTTGATGTTATCTGGATTCATATTCATATACATATTTTTATGTAAAATAGATAGCTTTATTTAACTGTGGGGAAAAAATACTAAAATTAATTAATTATTGAATGACAAAGTTCAGAAGAATAGGAAATTGAAATGTTAATATTAACATTACCATTACATAAACGTTTCAACTTGGTTTTAGATTCTTTGTAACTGTTTTTATAATCATATATTTAATTGATAAATTTTATAATTCTTTCATTTCTTGTTATAAAACAAAGATATTTATTTATTTTAACGTTTCTTTCTCTTGCAGATTTAAATAAAAGAGTTACATGAAAGTTATCAATGTTCAAAAGAGAAATAAATGATACCCTAAATGGAACTAATATGTACAAATGAAACTCTAAATTAACGATAAGATTAATAAAATTATAACTTTAGTTCGATGTTATCTAGATCATATTTATATATATATATATATATGTAATTATAGAAAAAAAAATCTCAAGCATAAAAACGTCGAGACGTACTTATCGAATATAAAAAGATAGTTGATACTACAAAATGTCTGATATCACTATAAAATTACCTTTTTAAAAAAAGATAAAAAAAGGGTATCAAGTATAGTGGATGCTTGAAAGAAAAAAGAAACTGTTGTTAACCAAGTTAAAAAATAGAATCTAATTGACAATACCTTTTATTTTCTTTTTACTCTAACTCATGTGGTAATTTTAATTTTTTAAAAAAGAGTTATGTTACGAAATTGCTATATCTAATGCAATTCTAGTTGTGATCAAACTAAAAAATAAAATCTAAGTGCTAGTATCTTTGTGATCTTTGTGATCTTTGTATTGAAAGTAACAGTACAAAATAAATGATAAAATTTTATTTAAATAAAAAAAATTTTTATGTAAAAACACTTGGCATTACTCAAACCTCTAAAAAGAACACGAATAATAAGTGAATATATAAATATATATAAAATTGTAATTATCATATTAAACAATAAATCCTTTATTTATAACATTCAAATAATTTCATCATTAGTTTTGCATTTTTCTTATTTTCCTTATTTCTAAGCAGCGCCAAATGTTTTTACATAAAAATTTTTTTTAAATAAAATTTTATCATTTATTTTGTACTTGTTACTTTTTAATTCTTTATGATAAGAACGTAGGTTGAGTAAAGCAATTTTGTGATATAATAATATTTTAGAACTAAATAATTATTACCACTTTAAAAAAAGAAGTCTTGAATAGATAGAAAGATATATATATATATATATATATATATATATAATTTGATTTTTATTATTTTTAAAGATATTACTACTTTGGATTTTATTTTTTTTTTAAATAGTGGTATATTAAATCTTTTATACAATTGAAATACATAATTTGACTAAGGATTTTTGATAAGTAGACTTCTAGCTCAATGTTTATAGAACTATAACTCAGCGCCAATTATTGATATCAAATTTTTTATACAAATTTTATACATTATTACAGTTATTATACATTATTAGTCATTTGAGTTGGCAATGTGGAAACAAAATTTTCTTTTTTAAAGAATTAAGGCTAGTATCATTTCGGTCAAAATAGGAAGATTTTTCATTCAAAATTCAAATTTTTTTTAAAGAATTAAGACTACTACTACATGGGTTAGAGTAAAAATACTCTTTAATGAAGATACGTACCACTTAGGTTCTATTTCTTTAAAATAAAAGATATTGTCAATTAAATTTTATTTTTTAATACATCACTTTAATATATCACTTGAATTTAGTAGAATAACGTAATTTTTATAGTAGGATTATAACTTGGCACCAGTTATTGATATCAAATCTTTTATACAAATGATATCATTTGAGTTGAGTTGGCAATGTGGAAATAGACTTTTTGTTTTTTAATTAAAACTAGTACATTTGAGTTATATATTGAGAATAAGCAGGCTCTTCAATGAATACAAAGATCACAAAGATACTAGCACTTAGATTTTATTTTTTAGTTTGATCACAACTAGAATCGCATTAGATATAGCAATTTCACAACTCTTTTTTAAAAAATTAAAACTACTACCACATAGATTAGATACTATATACATGTATACTGTATACAATATTCCCAAAAATCCCACAACAGTTAAACATCTTGGAAATAATGCATTTTTCAGGAAAATCTTTTAAATAAAAATCTTTTAAATAAAAGTTGTAAGATTCAAAGAAGGTAATATGATTATAATAGTGATTCATTTGCAGATAAAGTTATTAATAATATTTTGTTATGATCATTATTTTTTAAAATAGACTTTTTTTACATAATATAATTTCTTTAACTATTCAGAATATAAAAATACTACAATACAATTATGAAAAAATGAATATTTTAAAAGATATAATACAGAACGAGATTACAGAATAAAGTATTTCTTAATTTTGACTTTTTGATAATTATACCTTAATACTTTTACATCTAGAATAATTAAAAGAATCATGTTACTTAACGATAATTTAATAATTTTATATTTTTGTATTTCTTGACGGAATTCCGTTTCGAATTCTGTTGTGAATTATTAATTGTATGAAATAAACTTAACATAATTATAACATCTTTGTGCATTGTGTGCCGTTTTCTATATTCTATTCTTTCTATTCTGCATTCTTTCTATCTATTTTTTTTTATCTGTCTTTCTTCTATTCTTTCTATTCTTCTTATTTTCTCTTTTTTCTATCTTTTCTTTCTATTTATTATTCCTTTTTTTTCTTTATATCTATTCTGTCCTATCCATATTCTTTAGAAATATTGTTTTTTTTAATATATTAATTTTTATATCGAAACATTTTTTTTATATTATTACATGTCGAATTATTTATTCAACATGTTATGCTACAAAAAGAAACATGTACGTACGAAAATTATTAAAATATTAAACAAAATAAATGTTTCATATTTTTTTGACGGAAGAGATCTTCTCACAGTTTCCGTTGAGCAACAACATGTGTCAATTTATAAAACTTAAATAAAATATAATTGTTATTACAAAAATAATTTCTTTTTTCTTAAATTATCATATGTACTTGCAATTAGCAAAATAGAAAATATTAACAGAATGATATGAAATACGAAACATAAATTAATTTTTAAGTCCATATTTCTTATATTAACAATAAGCTTTTCTTTCGAAATTAATAACGAAACTTTTAAAAAAAAACGACGTATACTCGTGGACAATGAGGTTGCAACACTTTTTTTTTCAATAAGTTTAGGAACGTGCGATTAAATTCAAGATGCGGATCACTGTTCTCGCTCATGCGCAATGAATGATTATAATGTTATTAAACTTGCATATACAGTATGTAATATAAATTTAAATGACAAGTTTCCACGAGAAATCTATAATAAATAAAATATGTATCAAATTCATCAAATATAAGATCAATAGATTACATTACATTAAATTTTTTAACTTGTCTTTGATTTAATTCAATATATGAGTAAAGATTAATCGCAGAATCATATTATATCTATTTGTGATAAAAGTATTGCAAAAGAAATGACATATAATTATATAATAAAATTAATAGATGTAGTAATTATATAATACGATTAACTAAAAAAGTGCCAAAAATCGAGATGGAATCTTAATGGAATCTTAATCTTCTAATAAACATTTGTATATAAATTTTTCAGTCCTACAAGCTGCGCATTATTATTATCGGACTTTTTTTTTATTAAAATTTTATCATATTGAATGTGTAATATTTCATGTTGCAATATTTTCACATTTTAATTTAGGAACAATTAATTGCATTTCTATAAGCATGGATTAATTTAATGTCTTCGTGCACAATTCTATTTCTAAATGTTTAATAAAAATGTTTAATATAATATAGTTAAGATATTTTTCTCAATTATTTAATTTTGCAAATATATCACTAAGATGATTCGCCATATCGTTAGTATTAGGTGTACAAAAAAGTCCTGAGCTTTAGATTTCATACAATCGAAATAACAATTTAAATTTTATATGTCTTTCTGCCCTTTTGCGGTTTTAAAGCGTTGACATTTGGCCTTCTAAAATGCCATACAGTTTGGCATTTGATGCACATAACCTCAAAAATCAGTAGTGTTCACGATGGCAATAACAAAAGAGCATATTCGATTTTCCATCCACTTCGCGTTTCATCTGAAGAAAAATGCTGCTGAAGCCACTGCAATGATTTGTGCTGCATATGGAGAGAACGCTGTAAGTCATATTACATGTAAAAGATGATATCAAAAATTTCGCCAAGAAGATTTCAGTCTTGAAGATGAACCGCGTGCTGGACGCCCTCAAAAGATTGAAACGGACGAATTGCAAGCACTGCTGGATATAAACTCCGCGCAAACTGAAAAGGAGCTTGCAGAACAGCTTGGCGTTACGCAGCAAACCATTTCCGTACGTTTACATACGATGGGAAAAGTTCAGAAGGAAGGCAGATGGGTTCCGCATGAATTGTCCGAAGACAACAAAAATCGTCGGCGTGACACTGCACTCACTTTGCTTTCAAAGTTCCGGAAAAAACATTTTCTGCACAAAATCATTACAGGCGATGAAAAGTGGATTCTTTATGATAACCCTAAACGTAGAAAATCATGGGTTGACCCTGGTCAATCTTCGACATCGACGCCAAAGTTCAATATCCACTCCAAGAAGGTTTTGCTTTGTATCTGGTGGGATTGGAAAGGTGTGTTGTATTACGAGTTATTACAACCGGGTGAAACAATCACGGTAGACCGCTACCAACAACAATTGACCAATGAGCGATGCATTAGAAGAAAAGAGGCCATTTACTGGCCAAGGACGTCGAAAAGTGATCTTGCTTTATAACAATGCTCGATCACATGTTGCGAAAGCGACTCAGGACCATATCTTTGCGAGAGGCTGGAAACTTCTCCCGCACGCGGCGTATAGCCCAGACATGGCGCCTTCCTTTACTACCTATTCCGGTCGCTGCAGCATCATTTGGCTGATACACATTTCGTGAGATTTGAAGAGATACGAAAATGCATTGATGACTTTATTGCTTCGAAGCCGGTGAGCTTCTATCGTCAAGGAATTCGCTACCCCAAAAGGTCGTTGATGCAAACGGGGAATATTTCGCTGATTAATATTTTTTTGTTTGTTTTTGAATAAAGATTGAATTTTACAAAAAAAGCTCAGCTTTTTTGTACACCTAATATTTTGCCGAAATACTATTTCAAAATTAATTGCACAACGATCATTAACATTTCTACATTTATTGGTTTTGATAACAATTTATTTAAGTGTTTCTTTCACATCAATAAATTTTGCATTCTTATCAATAAAACATAGATTGTGGAAACTGTGAATTCCAGTAAAAAAAACTCTATATATAATCATATAAATATAATCATATATATATATCATATAATCATATAAATATAAATATATAATTATAGATAAAATATATATAAAATATGTTCGTGTATGTTTTTCCTCTTTCATATTTAAATGTACCATATATATGGTGTTCTATTTTAACAGTTGCATCAAAATATCTCGTTAAGTATAAAAGATACGAGAAAATGTTTTAGACAAAAGTTTTATGATTTCGATGGAGACATGAGATGGTACCATTGGGTGACGTCGCCAAGATCATATAAATGTCAACTTTGTTTTTTTAAATGGAATTTCTCATTTTTTATTACAAATCCTTGTAGCTGATTTCGAGAGTTCTACAAAACACTATAATAAAATATTTTTTTAAATAAGTACTTTTTTTGTAAATGTAAATAAATGTAACTTAACTATATTAATAATATTAATAATTAATAAAAATAAAAAATCTGTAGTGAAGGAAGGAATAAAAGAGAGGAAGATGAAAGAGAGATAAATTTTTTTAAATCTTTCTGTCACAGTTGCTATAATTTTTGTAATACTATAATGTTATTAGGTCTACAAAAAAGTTCTGAGCTTCTTTTTGTAAAATTCAATCTTTATTAAAAAACAAACAAAAAATTATTAATCAGCGAAATATTCCCCGTTTGCATCAACGACCTTTTGCCATCTTTCGGGTAGCTTGCGAATTCCTTGACGATAGAAGCTCACCGGCTTTGAAGCAATAAAGTCATCAATGCATTTTCGTATCTCTTCAAATCTCACGAAATGTGTATCAGCCAAATGATGCTGCAGCGACCGGAATAGGTAGTAATCGGAAGGCGCCATGTCTTGGCTGTACGCCACGTGCGGGAGAAGTTCCCAGCCTAATGCAAAGATATGGTCCTGATATGGTCCTGCTTTCGCAACATGTCGTCGAGCATTGTTATGAAGCAAGATCACTTTACGACGTCCTTAGCCAGTAAATGACCTCTTTTCTTCTAATGTATCGCTCATTGGTCAATTGTTGTTGTTAGCGGTCTGCCGTGATTGTTTCACCCGGTTGTAATAACTCGTAATACAACACACCTTTCCAATCCCACCAGATACAGAGCAAAACCTTCTTGGAGTGGATATTGAACTTTGGCGTCGATGTCGAAGATTGACCAGGGTCAACCCATGATTTTCTACGTTTAGGGTTATCATAAAGAATCAACTTTTCATCGCTTGTAATGATTTTGTGCAGAAAATCTTTTTTCCGGAACTTTGAAAGCAAAGTGAGTGCAGTGTCACGCCGACGATTTTTGTTATCTTCGGACAATTCATGCGGAACCCATCTATCTTCCTTCTGAACCTTTCCCATCGTATGTAAACGTACGGAAATGGTTTGCTGCGTAACGCCAAGCTGTTCTGCAAGCTCCTTTTCAGTTTGCGCAGAGTTTATATCCAGCAGTGCTTGCAATTCGTCCGTTTCAATCTTTTGAGGGCGTCCAGCAAACACTCTTATCTTCAAGACTGAAATCTCCTTGGCGAAATTTTTGATACCATCTTTTACATGTAGTATGACTTACAGCGTTCTCTCCATATGCAGCATAAATCATTGCAGTGGCTTCAGCAGCATTTTTCTTCAGATGAAACGCGAAGTGGATGGAAAATCGAATATGCTCTTTTGTTATTGCCATCGTGAACACTACTGATTTTTGAGGTTATGTGCATCAAATGCCAAACTGTATGGCATTTTAGAAGGCCAAATGTCAACGCTTTAAAACCGCAAAAGGGCGGAAAGACATATAAAATTTAAATTGTTATTTCGATTGTATGAAATCTAAAGCTCAGAACTTTTTTGTACACCTAATATTATTAAAGCAATTAATATTATTATTAAAACAAGGAAAAAGATTTTATGGCTAACAGAATCTCGAAGATCATGTCCTGCTAACAAATTATACACGAGAGAACACACACATACACACACGTGTGCTTACGCGCGCCATATTGTATGTGCGTCTGTGCGTATTCTCTCGTATATATTTTGTTGAATGTGTAATTTTATATATAAAATTCTATATATATTATATATTGTAATATTAGAAAAATTATAGCAATTACAGCAGAAACATTTAGAAAAATTTATTTCTCTTTTCTTTTTTTTTATCCCTTTTTTACTACAAATTTTTAATTTTTATTAATATTATCGATATAATATAATATTGTTAATTTATCTTACATTGCGTAACATGGATATTTCTATGGATATCAGTAAGTCCTGAAATGGAATATGCAATTATTTCACTTCTTTTGTTTTGTGAACTACATCCAGGCATTTTCTTTTCTTTACTTTTAAAAACACAACACAACAACAAGACACAATGTCGTGCTGTTAATAATTTATCTTTCATTGCCGTTGTGAAATGTCACGGATATCATAGCAATATGAAAAAATTTTGAAAATGAATTTATTTCAGATAGCAAGAATATTATTAGATAACTTTATTGCTCCCTTTGGGGTTACAAAAATCTGCGTCATTCTTTACAATCTTTATTTCGCTCGCCGTCAGTCTTTATCCTATAAACTTAACCTACTTAATTATATTTATATATCTAGTTACTATGGCCTACTTTCTCTCTCTACATCGCATTCTCTCTCTCTCTCTCTCTCTCTCTCTCTTTCCGCTCTAAGGGACTTTCGTTTCCGTTCACAAACTCCTTCCATCTAGATCCATTCACATCTTACATTCTCTCACTTCCTTCTCTCTTCCTCTCTTCATCCACCTCCCTCATCCACTTCTCTCCTTCCACTTCCTCTCCTAAGGTTCTCTTATACTCCTCCAACTTCCCTCCCTTCCCTCTTTCCATTTCCTACATTTTTCCCATACGTGCTCCCTCGTCTCTATTCCTCCTCCACATATCCTATATACCTTATATTTTTGCTCTTCTCAATATCTCCCTTCTCTCATCTCATTTCCTAGCCTTATCTCATTTCCTAGCTCATTATCTCGCTACCCTCTTTCACCTACTCTCCCCCCTTCGCTAAGTAGTTCGGTATTCCTTCCTCTTTCACCCCCCATACCACCTATTAAATCTCCCTCCCCTTATCCTCTCCCATTTCTGTTCCTTCTGCCTCTTCTTATCTCTTTCCTCTAAGTCCTCCAACTTTACCCCCTTTTCTACCTTTTGCTTCTCCCAATCTCTTACCTCCATTCCCCTATCTCTGAAAAATTATCCCCTTTCCCTTTCCCGAAAAATTGTCCCTTTTCCTTTTCCCTTCCCTTCTCTCATTCTCTCTTTCATTTCCTCAACATAGCTGTGCTAGCATACTTCTGCCCCCCTCCTCCAACCTTCTTTTATATCCCTCCGCCCTTTTTCCCATCCTGCCCCTCATCAGCTCTCTCTGCAACTCCTCTCTCTCTAAATACTCTGGCGTTTTTCCTTCCATTCCCAGCCCCAATCTCAAGTATCTCTCAATACCTTCCCTCTCCTTCCATCCTCAGATTTCCACCCCATACCCCGCCACTATCCATACTAATCTGTCAAAGAGCCAAATTCTTCTTTTTCAGTCCTGCCTAAATCTCCTCTTCCCAATCCCCCACACTTGTCCCATCACCGTTGCTGCTTTTGTCACTCTATCCTTAACCTGCGCCTCCTGCCCTCCGTTCCTCTGTAATTTATATTTCAGGTATTTAAATTCTTTTACCTCCTCTATTCTTTTTCTTCTCCATCTCCAATTCGCCCTCACCATCCTTTCCCCCTCTCCCTAAACCTCAACACCTTCGTCTTTTCCACATTAAGCTCCAGCCTCTTCCTACTCAAATACTCTTCTAGCCTCTCTATCATACTCCTCATCTCTCCTTCCCCCTTCGCTAATAATACTATATCGTCCGTATACGCTAACATATATATCTTACCTTCTCCCAGTTTTACTCCTCCCCACCTAATATTTCCCATTTCCTCATCTAGATCTGCTATCAATCAATTAAACAGAGTTGGGCTCAAGGGACAACCTTGCCTCAACCCCCTCGCCGTCCAGAACGCCTTCTCTAATTCCTCATCTACCCTTACCCTACTCTTTGTCTGTCTCACTAACTCCTTCACCCTCTCTATTAAACCCTCCATGATCCCTCTCTCTCTCATCGCCCTTAATGACATCCGCCTGTTCATTGAATCAAACATCGCCCTTAAATCTACAAATAACACCACCACCTTCCCTTTCCTTCCCCCTATCTGTTTATTTATTAAATAGTTCAACACATATATGTTGTCTATCGTAGACATCCCTTTCCTAAATCCTGTTTGATTCGATAGCAACACTCCCTTCTCCTCCATATCTTTTCTTATTCTTCCGCCATGCCTCTGCGTAAATTTTATGTAATGCCGGCATTATCGTTACCCCTCTGTAATCCTCTACTACCTTCCCCTGCCCCCTCTTCCTCACCGGCATCATTATCCCCTCCCTCTACATCTCCGGCCAACCTTTCCCTCTTCATACCCTATTGCATACCCATCTTACCCAGTCCTCCACATCCCTTCTGCCATACTTCCATACTGCTTCCGGTAATTCGTCTATCCTCATCGCCTCTCCTTCATTCAACTTCCTTATTGTTCTATTAATCTCCCGTCTCTCTAACTCTCTTTCTTCCACTCCCCTTTCAACACTACTCTCCCTTCCACTCCACCTAACAAGCTTTTAAAATATTCTCCCTACTCCTCCACCCTTATCTACCTGTTAATCCCTCTCCATCTCTTCCTCTCCCTGTTGATCACATTTGTTCCTCTGTTCTTGTCTCCTCTGCCTCCCTTTCCCACCTTACAATCTGTCTAATCCTATGTTTTACATTCCTCACTGCTTCTTCTAAGCCACTTTCCATCAATATTTCTCCCTTTATCTCTCTTCTAAATTTCCCTCTTCCCTCCTCATCCCATCTCCCCATACATATTCTTCTCCCTCCGCTTTTCTCATTCCTCTTTCTCCCCTTACCTCCTCTCAGCTTAACTACCAACGGCGATCTGACTCCACACAATCTTTTATTTCCAAGCTTACCACCTCTTCTCTTGACCCCTCCTCCACCAAAACATCTATCACTGATTTCCCTCTTCCCCATGTGTATGTCCAATTCCCTTCCTTATCTCTCTTCACTCCTCCATTCAAAATTGACCAACCTCTCTCCTCCCATTCCCCATCCATCATTCTATCAACCATCCCCTATCCATCCTTCCTTCCTTATTCATCTTCTTATCTTTCGACCTCCTCCCTTCCTCCTCCTCCTCCTCACTTCCTCTTCTCCCTCCCTCTTCCCCTGTTCTTGCATTGAAATCCCCCCTAATTATTGTTCTCATTCCGTCTCTTCTTCCTTCCACCCAATCAGCCAACTCCTCCAATTTCCTCTCCATGTCTCCCTTAATGTATACTTCTACCACTCTCCAGCTATTTTTTATTTTACCCATTATTATCTCTTCCATCTCTCTCCCTCTCTTCTCCTCCTGCTCCGCAATATCTTTCCTAATCCCCAGAATCATTCCTCCCAACGCCCTCGCTTTCTTACTCTCCCTCTTCGCTGCTTGTATCTTTCACACGTATCCATCCGATAATTTCCTTCTCACCCCTTCTCTTTCATCCAAGTTTCCATCAGGACTATTACTTCTCACTCCCCCAAAATTCTCTTCTCCAAAATTCCCTATCCTTATTACCTAATCCTGCCACATTCCAAAAACCTATCATTATACCCTTCTCTCTTTCTTCCTTCCCTCCTTCCCCAACCTCCTCTTTCCTCCTGCCTTTCTCCCTGACTCCATCCTTCCCTTTCTTTCTCGTCCCCCTCCAATTCCTCCCATCCCACACCATCTTTTACTCCCTTTCCCCTCTTCCCTTTATTCCAGTATTCTCCCAACCCTTTCCCCTTTTTTCGCCTGTCTTATCCTTCTCCTCCCTATCCTCTGCCTTTTTTCCCTTATCGCTTTTTTCTCCCCTTCCCATTCCCACCTCTTTAACTCCAATTCTATTTTCCCGATTCTTTCCTTCATCTCCTCTTTTTCTCTTGCCCACTTCTCCTCCCTCTCCTTTATTTCCTTTCTCATCTTTTCCATCTCTATCTTTACCAATTCCTTCTACTCCCTTGCTATCTCCTTTATCTCCTCCCTCATCCCTCTCATTCCCTCTCTCATCTCCTTTGCCAACCCTCTGATTAATTCTTTCACTTCCTTATTCTGATCCCCTTTCGTCGGCGATCTTACCATCTTATTACTTTTTTTGAAAACCTCTTTCTCGTTCTCCTCTGTCGAGCCTTCTCCTAATAATTCCCTCTTCCTTTTCGCTTGCTCTTCCATACTCTCTCCTACACTGTCATATTTATCTCGTCTCAGTCTTTTGCATCTCTTATCTCTCTATATCTTATTTTTCTTATGGTGGCGCTGCTGTCGCCCTTTATACTCACTTCTTCCCCTTTTCTTCCTCTTTATCTTCTCTATGCGCTCCGAACCTGTCTTCCCCCACCCTTTCGTCCCTCCAATCTCCACACTAATCTCAATCATTCTATCCTTTTCCCTATTATCTCTCTGCCCTTTGCCCTATTGCCCCTCCAATTCCTTGCCCTCTATTCCACTCACTCTCTCTTCCCCTTCACTCCACCACCCACTCTCTCACTCCAATACACTTATTGCCTCTTTTCATTTTCTCACACCGATCTTTTGTCTAATTTCTAACCGCCCGGAAATGGAAGTCAGCAAGATTATTATTATTATTATTATTATTTTATTATTCTTTTATTTTTAAAATCCACGGGTAAGGTAGAATATTTATAATTACTTTATAAAACAAAACTCTTTTTTTTCTTTTTTATATTGCTATTACCCGTGACATTTCACATGGCAATGAAAAATAAATAAATAACAGCACGATATTGTGTCTTACTGTTGTGTTATGTTTTCGAAAGTAAAGAAAAAAAAATGCCTCGACTGTTTGAGAATTATCTTAATTATTATAAACATTTTGGGACGATGATCGATAACCTATACCGCGATTCGTTTAAGTTTATATCACAGAGTTTACCGGCTAGTATTTTGATATTCTCATTATCAAATGAATTCTTGAAATGCGTCACGAGTGAAACACCAGATGAGCCGATACACCTTTAAAGTTTGAGAGCAGTCTGAGTTGAACTGTATTTCACGAATCTTAGAGAGATTATATTAATGCTCTCCAAGCGAGCAAACCCAAATCCGAGAAACGAGATCACGGATTCACTCGCCAGCCATGTGAACACCACGTAGTGAGCACGATGTAGCTTTACAAGAGTCCGGCAGCACTCTCGGTCACATCACTTTCATTGACTTTGGGTAAGCGAGTCTTGAGAGCAAAGCTGTCCTTTTATGGTATTATCACTATATGCACGAGTCATGATAGCCAAGCACTACTTTTAGCGATATGCGATATGCATAATGGCCAAAATGAGAGTGATCTAATGAGAGAGCGCACTAGAAAAGGAGGCCATGAGCGCTCCCAAATGCATCCAATTTCGGACGATCATGCATAATACTGCCATCTAAGAAAGAGACACCTGCGCTTGACTTTCATCGAAAATATAAGCTCATTTTCGAACATTTCGCCCGCCATCAGCAAGTTTTTGCTGATGTTGATCTTCGGGCAAAGGTGCGAGCTTGGCGATGGATCAAGTGAGTATTGTGGTGGCAGTTTCCGTGGACAGAACTGAAAATCCAATCTTGATGATGTTTGATGGGTGATGCTACTTAGAAATAAATTGTTGACGTTGTAACTAGTGTGCCGACCCCATTGGGACCAGAATTGTTGAACCCGTTGTTGAATGAGTTGCCACCTAGACAGCCTTGAAAAGGATAGATTAAGTAGAGATGGTTCGAGAATTGAGTTGAGAGAAGATCCAATGAGAAAATGTCCAGGAGTTAGAGCAGAGACGTCTTCAGAGTCATCACTGAGCGGATCAAGCGTTCAAAAATTAAGAATGGCTTCTATCTGAGTGAGAAAGATTGAGAATTCTGCGTAGGTATCTCCAATTGTCCGTCCAATTGTCGAAGATGGAATGTGATAGATTTCACAACAGTTTTTCACTTGCCACTTATATGTGGCGATGCTGGAGCGTTGAATTTCCAATTGGTACTGTTTGCTGAGATAGATGAAGTGATGACCTTGTGTTCTGCTGAGCTGTCGATGAAAAGTTTCTTGAGAGCCGAGTTTTGATGAAGTTGGTTCCGCAGTCTGAGTAAAGAGTATGAGTTACTCCTCTTCTTGAGACAAAGCTTCTATAAGTAGCTAGGAAACCTTCCTTTGAGTAGTCGTTGACTTCTAGATGAGTTGTAGACGTTGCGAGATACACAGACACACAGATCCAGCCCTTGTATGTTTTAGAACCTCGTCCCTTCCAAGCTTTGAGCTGCACTGATCTTGTGTAGTTCACTCCTGTATGTAGGAAGGTACGTGAGGGAGTCACTTTTGCAAGAGGGAGCTGATCGATGAGCTGACATGCACGAATTTCTCGTTGTCGAGCACTGACCATACATTTAAGTACATGAGATTTTACTGGAATTCTTCCACCAATTATCCCGTAAGTCTGACGGGTGGCAAGCGTCAGTTGCGTGCCACCATGGAGTGTGGCCTTATGAGCGTCGTCGATAATGAGAGATGAGAGCTGAGAATAATGTGGCAGGATTGCTGGATACCTTTCTTGATAACCGAATGAGAGTTCATTGAGTCTTCTTCCAACACGAATACCTTGATCATCGATGAATGCCGTCAATCTGGAGAAGGCATGAGTTGATGATAGTTGAGTTCAATATCTTGCGTGAAAACAATGATAGCTGGAGGAGAGCTGAGCTTTTGCTTGAGCCTGCATATGAGACTGGAACATAGTGCTGTGAGCCTAAGCAATTTATTGAGTGAGCAATTTTTAGAGTACCTGTATTCTAAGTCCCATTGATATGCTGATGCTGAGGCAGCAAGCAATGCGAGCCTCCATGTTAATGAGTCCTGGAGAAAGTTCTGGCCAAAACTCTTGAGCCTGAGTAAGCCATTAAGATCCAGTCCACCACAATGAATGAGCAATAAGTTGATCAGTCGAAACATCTCGAGAAGCGCAATCTGCTGGATACATAGAGCCAGGAACGTGGCGCCAGAATTTATCGATAATTGTTAAATTTGGGCTATTCTTTTCCTGAAGTAATCTTTCCAACGAGATGCATAAGATTTGATCCATATGAGAGTGACTTGAGAATCTGTCCATAAATGAGTTGAATTTACCTTGAGCTTAAGTATGGCTTGAACATGAGATATGAGCTTCATGAGTAACACTGCAGCAAGCTCTAACCTGGGGATGGTTAGTTTCTTGAGCGGAGCAACTTTCATTTTTGAGCATACAAGCGACGTCACAGAGTCAGTGGACGGTGAGCGGACAATTAAATAACTGCTGCCATGGCAAGTTGAGATGCATCAGAAAATCATGAAGTTCCACCCTCGCTCCATGTATTAAGCCATCGTGGAACTGAGACGCTAACTAGCGATCTGAGCTCGGCTCTTATTGCCGACCATTTAGAGCTGAGAAGGGCCGATAATGGGGGGGCCGATCATTCTAGCCCAGATCGTGCAACCAGAGTTCTTATAAGAGCATATTTGCCTTAATAACGACCGGAGAGAGAAAACCGAGGAGGTCGAATATCTGTGCCACAAATGAGATGTTTCGTGAGTTTACTTGGCTAATCACTAAACTTGGATGAGAAAATGAATTTATCTTCTGGAGGAAGCTAACTTAATCCGAGTAATTTGATCGCGCAGTCGTCAAGAGTTAGTGTTGACTTTGATGAGGTGTAGGGTGAGACTGTTGAGAGTAATAATTCTGGATTTGTTGCATGTCATTTTGTGAATGGAAACTGCCCGCGTTGCATAAGCTTATTACTTGTTGAGTGACAGAAATGAATTGGTCAATTGTATCTACACCTCCGAATATATCATCCACGTATCGACCATGGGTGAATGATGGTATAGCAGCGGGAATGAATTCCACCAGTTGAAGAAGAGCCCGAGTTGCTAAAATGGAGCAGCTTTTGTTTCATATGTAATCGTAGTGAGCTTGAAAAGGACTCCATTGAACTAATGATGCGTCGAAGACCCCAATCTTCTGGATGAATTCTCACTTGTCAATATGGTACATCTTAGTGATGTTAATCGCAACCATGTGCCGATGATGATGAATTCAGAAAACGTCCGTGGTATTGAGTAGCAAATTTGCCCCGTGTGCATGATTGAGGCAAATAATAAGGAAAATGAGGAGAAGAAACTTCGACGAAGAGCCTCAAGACTTTCATCCCTCCTGATGCTGAAATAACATGTGCCAAGATCATCCCGGGAGCATGATCATCTCCGTTAACTCTTCTCATGTGATTGAGTTCCTCATATTCCCTCATGAAGCTTCCATAGAACTGTATTTTACATTTTTGTTGAGCTGACGTCAAAGCATCTCTAGAGACAGTTTGATAAAAAGATCCTAAAGTTGTTGCAGATGTTTTCAGTGAAATTCGCACTATGCATCTTTCAGATGAGACTCTTGAATGAGTAGTACGAAAATGAGCCTTGCATTGCTCCTCTTCAGATGATAATTGAGAGAGAGTGTCTATAAATAATTCTTCTTGGATCCAAAACTTAATGAATAATTCCTTAATGTCATCCTCTTGTTGAGCAGAAATTTAATGAGCCTATATGAGTGAGATATATTGATAGGTCCTAGTATTGTTCAACCGAAAATTGAAAGCTCAGCAATTGGCATCGATGAATGATGTTCAATAATATTGGATTTGATAACTGACTCCATAAGAGTCCGCGCCAATGATGATATCAATCGGTCAAGAATGGTAGTGTTCTAGTAGTGTTTCTGCAAGACACACAGTTTCTTTAAATGTGGCCATCCTTGAGTTGATACTTTACTGGAAGGCGTAATTGATGAAACAATTCTCAGGATATGGGCGTTGATCTGGATTATCTCTTGAGGAGTTAGAGAGTCCAATTGTAATTGTACGACACCAAGAGTTTGAGTTGATCTTCAGCCTCCTAGTCCATGAATGATAAGTGATGATTGTTGGCGAGGAATGCTGAGCTGACGTACGAACTGTTCGGAAATGAAACTGAGCCTGAATCAATGAGCAGACGTACTTTGTGAGTTAAAGAAGTTTTAACTTGAGCTAGATCTGTTTCTAAAAGAGCTGAGCATGATTTGGCATTGGCATGCAGCGAGCTGACGACTGCACCGACCCTTCAATGAGCTGATGATGATTGTTGAAATGAAGACGACGGTTGAGCAGACTGAGATGAGCTTGAAACTGCTAGGGTTGAGCTGAGCTTGGTGAGTGGGCGATTTCGTGTAGCAGTTTCGTGTAGCATCGTATGGTGCCGCCCAAAGCAGATCTTGCAGTCCTTTGCACTCTTGCATGCCTTGACACTGTGATGTCCAAGGCAATTGAAGCACAATCGCTTGCGCTCGGATCTTCGGATCGCTCGCCAAGGATCTTTGAATCAAGGATGCAAGATTCCTGAATTGTTCACATGTGACAATGTAGTGTTGGCCTTCACAATAGTCACATGGGTGACTATGTGAGTCCTGAGAGAATGCCGTAGTTTTCGAGACGGCAGACTATCTTGATTGAGCAGCAGCCGCAAGAGCTGTCTTTTTTGGTGCATGAACCGATGGCGGATGAATAAATTCTATTCGCTCGAGAGCTCGGGCTCGTGCAGTCAAGAATGTCTTTAATTGAGCGAACGATAGATATTCTTGAGATGAGCCAAGAGAAGTCTTCCATATTTCTCGAGTTGAGCGATCCAGATGGCGAGAAACATGATGAACTAGGATGTGGTCACCCAAATCTGTGACACCCAATGTGTCAAGGCTGTGTGAGTCTCTATCACCGTGATGATGAAACAATTGAGAGCAATGGCATTCTTTTGAGTGAGCGTCGAGATGGTTCAAAGAGCTGGTTCAAATGAGAGTCGTTTTCGAAGCAATCCGTGAGTAATTTCCACGAGTCTCCAAGAGAGGCACCGATAAGCAGCAAATTAGATATGAGCAGAAGGAACCTTTCAAACAGCCTCGCAGATAGTGGAGACGCTCCACATCCAACAGATGCTGATTATCCAAAATGAGACTTTGGAATATATCACTGAACATCGGCAGCAATCCGCATAGTCGCCTCAAAATTCCGGCAATGAGATATCCGGAAGCTTAGAATTGCCTTGTGAGCTGGCTGATGAGCTGGGAGGAACTGAACGAGTGAGCTGCGTCTTGGCCTTGGCAATCTCTCGCTTCAGAGCGAAATAAATTCTCTGAACCTATATGTAGAAGTTGTTCGAGAAGTACTCATGATCTAGGAGATTTGCTGGCCATGAAACTTCGAAAAGGAATGCTTGAGATGGTCTTGAACTCCTCATCGGCCTGAGACTTCCATTCATTGAACTCCTCGAGTGACGCAGTTGAGCCAAAATCGTCGAACAGTTCCTGCAATATAGTGAGCCTGCTGTACTGAGATTTTACCTTTAGAGAGAGGACCGTTGGCTCAGTGTGTGAGTTGCTTCTCGAAGAGTGGACCGAACTGGCTCAAGAGGAGCACCAAGATGAGCGATTAGATCCGCGAGCACGAGCAGAGTTCAACGATGCCGATCAGCAATGCCGACGGCGAGAGCAGAAATGAGCACTTCAAATGGGCACTTTGGTAATTTCCAGCTTCTTAGAGTCAGCCATATTAAACACGAGAGAACTCGATAATTTTCATGTGCACAAACAAGGTTCACATTGACTCGCGCTGCCCACGGTCACCTTCAAAGAACAGTCTAGAAGTCACGGAAAGTCACTGTGATGTGAGTTGATCACGAATCACTAACACGGCACCTCGGATTTTTCACTCATGATCCGGCACGAAGGACCAAATGTTTGAGAATTAACTTAATTATTATAAAAGTTCTGGACTGTGAGCGATGTACCAATAATCTATGCCGCGATTCGTTTAAGTTTATATCACAGAGTTTACCGTTGACTAGTTTTTGATATTCTCACTATCAAACGAGTTCTTGAAATGCGTCACTAGAGTCAACATACCTCTAAAGAGTTTGAAAGCAATCTGAGCTGAACTGTATTTCAATCTTACAGAAATTATATTAATGCTCTCCAAGCAAATAAGCCCAAATCCGAGAGTCGAAATCATGGATTCACTCGTCGGCCACGTGAACACCACATGGTAAGCACGAGCACATCACGATGATGTAGCTTCGCAATAGTGGCAGCACGTCAGGTCACGACACTTTCACTGACTTTGAGTGAGCGAGTCTTGAGAGCAGAGCTGTTCTTTTATGATATTATCACTGCACGAGTCACGATAGACAAGCACTACTTAGCGATATGTATAATGGCCGAAATGAAAGTGATCTAGTGAGAGCGCGCACTAGAGAAGGAGGTCGTGAGCGCTCCCAGGCGGCCAATTTCGGACGATCATACATAATGCATGCGTTCGTGAGGTGCTGTCATTTAAGAAAGAGACACCTGCGCGCGATTTTCATCGAGAATATAAGCTCATTCTCGAATCTATGGACTTGGACCTATTTCACAAGAGAAAAGAGGTGAAATAATTGTATATTCCAATTCAGGACT
Source organism: Pogonomyrmex californicus (assembly GCA_024349325.1). Classification (NCBI taxonomy): domain Eukaryota; kingdom Metazoa; phylum Arthropoda; class Insecta; order Hymenoptera; family Formicidae; genus Pogonomyrmex; species Pogonomyrmex californicus. The sequence goes on from JAECZD010000026.1 coordinate 967,429, forward strand.
TACTGCCACAGAAATATCCAGATTATGCAATATAAATGTAAAATAAATTAATAATATTATACGATATCAACAATATTAATAATTAATTAAAATGAAAAATCTGTAGTAAAAAAAAGGAATAAAAAAGAGGGAAAAAAAGAGAAATAAATTTTTCTAAATCTTTCTGCTGTAATTGCTATGATTTTTCTAATATTACAATATACAATTTCGTATATAAGATTACGCATTCAACAAAATATATACGAGAGAATATGCACGCGTGCGTGCGTGCATGCGTGCGTGCGTGCATATATTCTCTCGTATACAATTTGTTGGCAAGACACGATCTTCGAGATTCTGTTAGCCATAAAATCTTTTTCCTTGCTTTAATAATAACATTTTTTAATGCAGATAAATACACTATACAGAATTAGAAAGAAAGAAGTGAAAGTGCAGTATACAGAATTAGAAAAAAGAAATGAAATGTTATACAAATGCAGAACCTATATTGTGGCTCATCTCGATGCACAACGAGAGAGGAAGATGATTTAATTATAAATACAATTAGACAAAACGACTTCCAGTCATCCAGAAAGGTATAAAAATATAAGTGAAAAAAATTTTAAATTAGATTTTTATTTTTGAATTCTCATTTTTCCGAGATTTTTCCGAGCGATTTTAAGATTTCAAAAAACGATTCTTTTGAGCTATTCAAATATCATTCTCGCGAAAATAAAAATCGTAAATGGAATGTATGTGGAGAATGACAGAAGTACCAAGAAACTTTTAGAAGTTTTAATGGATAAACGCTTCTTTTATATTTGGCTATTTTCATTTACATTTTTTAAAAGTTTCGTTTACACTTTTGTCACTTTCCTCTTACATTCAACTTATGCTCCGATTTTTATTTTCGTTAAGCACGTATGAAAATTTTTCACTTGTCTAATTATCAATATTCTGATATCTTACAGATAAAAATTGATTTTGAGTTGAATTATTCAACGCGACGTTATACGTAAGTGGAATGAAAATGGATTTTTCCATCATATTCCTGCTCATAAGGAGTTATTAAACGCACAACATAAGAAACATCGAATGGCTTTCGTTTTGCAATATTTAAGATGGAACAATGAATAGATGACAACGATTTTTTCAGATGAAAAAGTCTTTTGTACAGATAAGAATGGAAGTGATATTGTGGAGAATGAGAGAAACTAGGTATGATGAGGAAAATATTTGTTTTCGTCAACAATCTGGACGCATTACATTGGGATTTTGAGGGTGTATGATCTCGCATGGTCTTGGACCATTGGTACGTACTACACTACATATGAATAGCGAGGAATATATTCATATATTATCCAATATGATGATGTCATATATTACGGAGACATTTCTTGACATATGTAAATTTCATTCAAGACAATTGAGGAGTGCATCGAGCAAGAGTTGTCTAGGATTGGCTGGCTGCACAACCCAACCTTAGGACGTTGGATAGCCAAATCTCCGGATATGAATGTTATCGAAAACCTTTGAAGCATTATAGTACAAAAGTCCTATCCTCGGATCCTCAAATTCAGCGTCACGCACTTGCGCAATATGTATCATTTGATCAGTGAGAGGGTCTCCGCGCAAGGCCGGCATTATTTCAAAATTTAGTTGCATCTATCTCAAAGATTAAATGCTGGGGTGCGTTCAGAAATAACCCGAGTTCACCCATATCGTTTTATCCTTGTTTAATATTCGACAAAAAACACGAATAAAATGATACATCCAATGTTTCTGAACTCAGCCGAGTGTTAGATAACCAGGAAGTGTTATTCGATTTTAAATAGCCTTCTTCTTGGTCGATGTATGAATTGTTGATGAATAAATTATTGAATGATTGCACTGAGGATATAATGTTAATCATATAATAACTTTAAAAAATTGTTTAAAGTAATTAGTCAAGTTTGTCACTCTTGTTTCTTAATTTTTTTCTTAATATTAATCATTAATGTTCATTTTCTTCAATGTTTGTTTGTTTTAATTGTTAATTTATTATAATATGCTTAAATTGATTGAAAAGAATAAATCTTGTCTGAATGTGACATGAAAGGATAAATGAAAAGTCATCCGTTGTAATCTCTCTCTCTATTTTCCTAATTTATTTCTTTTCCTTATCTGTTTATTCACCGCTCAAAACTTGACTTGAATGATTTACTGAAATTATGTTAAAACCATTCGCATATGTAATTGTTACGTTATGCACTTAGTAACTTTCATTGTATATAAATACAACAATACATTAATAATAACAATTCTGTTTCTTGCAAGTATGCATGTTGCATGTTGCATGTTGTATATATATTTTTATTGTAATTATACGTGTCTTAATATATATAAGTAAATACTAACGTGCATGTATGCATGTTATATATTGTACATATCTATTTGTATTAAAACCCTTTATTATTGTTGTTATTGTTATTATTATTATTATTATTATTATTATTATTATTATTATTATTTGTATATATTTTGCCGAATGTGTAATTCTATATATGAAATTGTATATTATAGTATTAAATAAAAATTATAGCAACTGTGGCAGAAAGATTTAGAAAAATTTATCTCTCTTCCATCTTCCTCTCTTTTATCCCTTCCTTTATTACAGATTTTTTATTTTTATTAATTATTAATATTATTAGTATAGTTTAGTCTTACATTTACAAAGAAAGTACTTATTTAAAAAAATACTTTATTATAGTGTTTTGTAGAGTTCTCGAAATCAGCTACAAGGATATGTAATCAAAAATGGGAAATTCCATTTAAAAAAATAAAGTTAACATTTATATGATTTTGGCAACGTCACCCAATGGTACCATCTCATGTCTCCATCGAAGTCATAAAACTTTTGTCTAAAATATTTTCCCGTATCTTTTAACAAGATATTTTGACGCAAATGTTAAAATGGGATACTTTATATGGTATATTTAAATATGGAAGAGGAAAAACATATACATATTTATATATATTTTATATATAATTACATATATTTATATTTGATTATATAGAGTTTTCTTTATCGCGATTCACAGTTTCCACAATTTATGCTTTATTGATAAGAATGCAAAATTTATTGATGCGAAAGAAACATTTAAATAAATTGTTATCAAAACCAATAAATGTAGAAATTTTAATGATCATTGTGCAATTAATTTTGAAATAGTATTTCAGCAAAATACTAATGATGATACTAATATGGCGAATCATCTTAGTGGTATATTTGCAAAATTAAATTTGGAAGAAATAATTGAGGAAAATATCTTAACCGATGTAACAATATGCCTTCCGCGCATCGTTCTAGTCATAAGTGCGACCGGGCTCCGCTACCGAACACACCGATCGACGCGCACGCTCGTGATACCGAACGCATCGACCGTTGCGCGCGCAATCGAACACGCACTCGCCACGTGCGTGTCAAACACCGCCGACGATCCGCTATTTTGTTAATACAAAATAACAAATGCGGCCGGATATATAAACTCGGCCGAGCCAGGATAAAAGAATTAGACCGATCCAATCCTCCAGCCTGTTCACATTTCCGATCGATACTCGACACCAGGTATCATCCATCCACAAAAGTGAGAAAATCGGAACAGAGTATTCTCAGTCTCCGTCAAGCATACTTGACTCTCGCTTCTCTCGAGACAGAGCATTCTCAGTCTCAATGTTTCCTTGCTAACGATACGAGTAAACCGGGACGGAGCATTCTCAGTCCCCGACAAGCATACTTGTCACTCGTTCCTTTTATCTTCCACTCCGCATTCTCGGTCTTATCAATCCCGCCTATACACGAGCATACGGGACGGAGTATTCTCAGTTTCTGACAAGCATACTTGTCTCTCAAAATTCTCGAGCCGGAGCGAGCATTCTCGCTCCTGACATTCGAACGCATATCGACTGCGCGAAAATACCGAGTAACGCGGCACGCACTGCAAGCGCTACTGCCGAATCACCGCTTGACCAATCACGCGCCTACGCGACCAGTAGGCCCCGACACGAGTCAATCTCTTGCCCCGATGCACGCGTTGCGCATACCGCGCATACTTCGTACGCACTGAGAACCTCACGGCGAACAACATATCACATCTGCCAACAAGCACGCTACGCGAACCAACATCGCTGTGTATCGATTAGTTCAAATAAATATACATTTTTTTAACACAACATCCGAGTCAAATAATTTTATTAATTACCGAATCCGGCCACCGACGAGTACGTTCGCGCATCCGCATGAACTCGCACGACACGCTCGGCGAAAATGGACCGTTATACCATATTATATTAAACATTTAGAAATAGAATTGTGCACGAAGAAATTAAATTAATCCAAATTAATCCATGCTTATACAAATGCAAATAATTGTTCTTAAATTAAAATAATAGAAATATTGCAACACAAAATATTACACATTTAATATGACAAAATTTTAAGAAAAAAAGTCCAATAATAATAACGCGCAGTTTGTAAGATTGAAAAATTTATATACAAATATTTATTAGGCATCAAGATTCCGTCTCGATCATTTTTGGCGCTTCTTTACTTAATCGTGTTATATAATTACTATATCTATTAATTTTATTATATAATTATATGTCATTTCTCTTGCAATACTTTTACAAATAGATAATATAATTTTATGATTAATCTCATATATTGAATTAAATGAAAGACAGGTTAAAATATTTAATGTAATGTGATCTACTAATCTTATATTTGATGAATTTGATACAAATTTTATTTATTATAGATTTCTCGTGGAAACTTGTCATTTAAATTTATGTTACATACTGTATATGCAAGTTTAGTAACATTATAATCGTTCGCATTGTGCATGAGCGAGGACAGTGATCCGTATCCTGAACTTAATCACGCGTTCCTAAACTTATTGAAAAAAAGTGTTACACCTCATTGTCCACGAGTGTACATGTCAGCCAAGAGTGGATTTCTATTATTCATTAATTATTTACGCTTTTGCTTTTCTCCTTTATTTCTCTTATTCTAATTATATTTAATATCTTTATAAAGCTAATATGTTTCTAGTATTTAATTTAAATATTTATCTTCTACATTCATTTTGTGCATTATATATTTATTTAATTAATAAATCTAGTTATAATACTTAATTCATAAGTATATATACATATATACTTTTATATATATATATATATATATATATATATATATATATATATCATAAGTATGTGTGTATATATATATATATATATATATATATATATATATACACACATACTTATGATGATATATATACTTATTTACTTATATTTATATTTATATATATATATAAGTATAGTATAAGTAAGCGTTCAAATACGATAGACATGATGGTGGCCGCTCATATACACGCTAGACAGCGTACGAAAAAAAAAGAGACAACAGAGAATACGTCTGTGTCCTTCCACCGCCCGACGTTGGTGCCCGACGAAGTGCGGCGGGCACACGTACACGAGCGCTCGCTTGTGTTTGTGTCCTGTAGCATGCTGTAAGCGGTCTCGAGTTGGCATCATTGGGTCGCAGTTACTACTCTTAGCCTACTCGGCTGAAAGCAATTGAGATGAAGAACGGTGCCCGCAGCCGGTCTTATATAGCTCTACAAAATGAAAGCGAAACGCGAGAACTGATCAAGCCTCGCGCCACTTCGTGGTGATCGCGTAAACTACAGCGTCCGGTGGGCCCGCGCGATGCAGCGCGTCGTGGTGTGATTATGTAGTGATGAGCGCTACAATATACATGTATATGTATAATTTATAGATTATTGTGCATATGTTCAGAAGATTACGAACATGTATATTCATTTAAATATTTAGAAGTATAAAATATATATTCGCATATACATTATATGAATATCTTATATATATGAGAAATTAATGTTATATAATTATAATATAAATATATTTATGTATATTTATATTTCTATAAATATTATTATAATTTTACCATTTTATTTTGTAGTTTTTCGTGTATATCATTTGTTGCATGTATACTATAATTAATATTATTATAAGTATATATTATTTTTATTTCTTGTTTAGGTTCAGTTTCTTATAAAGAATCACAACCGCTACCACTATCCAACATGTTGTGTGTCCGAGAACAAACTTTTAATATGATGGATAAAATGGCGACCGCTCAGCAAACATGTTGCGAGAGCATAAACTGCTACATGGCATTCAGCACAAAATCTTACAACAATTGTGCCGCCACTTTCTCTGCTGAACGCAGCCAATAACTGCTTATGTTTTTCAATGCATATACTATCGATATATATGTCAACAATAATGAGCGGTAACCAAAAAATGTTGGAGATGGTCGACCATCATATCAAGAAAGATAGAATACAATAGTATCTCTATTCTCTTTTCGCAGCGCGTCGAGCGCGAGAGAGTACAGTATGTAGTGGTCAATGCGTTGCCTATCTGTAGTCTAGGCTGAAACTGCTATCTCTGCCAGGAAAGCAAGATGGCTGATCCCTGAAAAGTCGAAAAAGCAGAAAGGATGCAAGACAAACTGAATTTTATTACCACGATTTGATGTTCGACTATCGCCAGCAACGACTCGCGAAGTTCTGACTCGGTCTCGTTTATTTCGAACAAACAATGGAAAATAATATCTAGAACATTCAACCAGTTAGCAACAAAAACGTGAACGTGATATTTACACGGCTTACAGCTAATATCACAAGACAAAGGAAATCGGAAACGTACAATGTCAGCAAGGCACACGAAGGAGCGTTCGAGACTAGAGATGCTGAAAAAATAGGAAAAGCACTGAAATGATCGCTCGCAAGAAAAAGGCGGAGCGCCTGAAAACGCACGCTGCGTGGCCACGCTCGCGAAACGTAGGAAATCGCGGACAGCTGCCGCACGCAGAACGCAGATGAAATGCAGACTAGAAAGATGCGACGCAGACGAAAGACGAGACGTAACGCGGACGAGAATAAAACGCAACGCGGATGCGGATAAAACAGCGCATGCAAAAGAGAAACGCAGAACGTGAGACGCGGAACTTTGATATTGGCGCAGAACGCAGATAAAACGCAGAATAAGACGAGACGGAACAGAACGGACGCGGGATAAGACGCACGCTGATCGCGGATGATGCAACCGCTCGCGAGCGAGAGAGAACTACTTGGCCGATCGCACGCAAGCAAAAGAGAGAGCGGCGAAATGCGAGCGAGAAAGAGGCAGCACACATGCGAACGAGAAAGAGAGCGAGAAATCAGCCGGTCACACGCGAGCGAGAGAGAAAGAACGGGTGCACTAGGTCCGCGCGCAGGCGAGAGAGGTGGAGGCGCACGGAGAGCGAGAGGGACGGCGAACACTCGGCGCGGAACAACAGATGCGGAACGCCGCACGTGATCGCACGATGCCGACGAGACTAAAAACGCGACACAGCACGGAACCCGGCACTACGCGACACTGCACAGGGCGCGGTCACGCACTTGCACGACACGGTGACAATAACGATTTCTATAGACGATACGGGTCTCTCTCTCTCTCTCTCTCTCCGCCAGATGTGTGGCTATCTGCGCGTCCGATGGCTGGCACGAAGAGACACGTAATAGCCGCTCGATGCAATGTGGCTGACGGGGAAGAAGGCAGAAGTTATCACACTGATCGTGGTACAAGCATCTGCTTCCTCGATGGACGATGGCGCTCGGCGGTGGGCGCGCCAAGCAGCAGAGCAGAAGTAGGTAGCAAAGACGCTACAAGTATTTCTATTCTTTCTCGCAACGCGTCGAACGTTCGAGTCTTTTGCCGTTTTGCTGGTTCTTTCACTCTCTCACTCGCTCTTTTACTGTCTTCCTCGTTCTTTTACTCTCTCATTTGTTCTCTTGCTGTTTGCTGGTTCTTCCACTCTCTCACTTGCTCTTTCGCCATCTCATTCCCTCTTTCGCTCTCTCGCTCACTCTCATATGCTCACTTATCATATGTGTACATCACTCCAAAAGAGTAGAGCCAATGCTGGTTCTTCTCTCAGATTGATTCTCGCCATTTTACGATCAGTTTCCGGCAGCCAGGCCGCCTGAGTGTTTGTGAAAAATCATAAGAGTAATTTATTAATTTATTAATTTATTAATTTTTGATACGTTTAACTATATTGGATAATTGTAATTGCTTATCTTTATTCTAATATTCTTTCTGTGTCAGTATACTATTCAAATATTTTTTTTCTTATTAGTATTATTGCAGTGAAAAAATTTCAAAAAAAGAAATGTTACCGCGGATTAAATAAATAATTAAATAAATTATAATTCATGGATATTTAAAACATATACTGATAATGGAAATAAGTTAATATATCAATCTGTACAATTTCAATAAAATACAATGTGTTGTAGCCAGATCTACAACCAATAATAAAATAATAACCAATAATAAAAGTAGTCCGCATGGCAACAAAATTAGGCCCCATGAATCTCGAAAAGTCTTTCGAAAGACGACACAAATGTGTGACCGCCGAAATTGCGACCAGTCTTTCGAAAGACCGCAGAAATGCATCACGCGAGAACATTGCGAAAAGCCTATCAGCAAATTTCTAAATTTGATGATCAAACCGAGCGTAATATTGATTAATCAATATCACGCAACCGATCGACGCAACCGATCAGAATGCTGATCGGGCATCGATCAAACTATATAACCGGTTACATAAGGCGGAGAGTCAAGAATAACGTGTCGTTCGGAATCATTATTATAATTATCACGCAAGATATTACAAAAGCGCGGCGAAGTTCACGCGAGCCGTACTATCAGCATCTCAGGTGACATACTCAGTCGTCGGCCGCCAGAGTAACGCGATACGCGCCGAGCCGCCCGCCGACATTTAACCGTGTGTAATGTAATAAAATAAGAAATAAACTCAAGAATTTGTGCATTTATTAAATAAACCAATTAAAATAAAGAAAGTGTGTTAGTGAATTCAAGAAGATTTCCTTTCATTCTTTTGATCCTGCTTGGAGTCCCAACTCCTTAGGCTTAACGAACCCGACTATCCCTAATATTATCGTTGTAGCCCATCCGGGGTACAACAAATATTACATATATTAATTTGAAATATTTATTTTTATTCCAATTTATCACTTTTGCAATATATATCTCGAAAATTTATGTTTTCTAATAATAAGTTCAGTAAGATTTTTTTCGCTCATATCTTATATATATATATATATATATATATATATATATATATATATATAATATTCTATCTATTTTTGCTTTATTGTTTTAATTATTATTTATAGCCGACTCATGTTCAGTACTGCTAACTTTGCGGTCCATTATTCAGAATTATTATTCGTATATTTTATTTTTATATATTTTAAGATGAATATTCTTAAGGGATTCAATCCTAATGCGTAATAAATTTTTTATTCATTCAGTTATTCATATTTAAGAGTAATAAATTTGAAAACATCAAGCGGATTGAAGAATAATTTGTTTATTTACATATGATGTATTAAATGGGCAAATGAGAATCAGCGTTGTTTACGGTGCGCAATTGACATTCTTTATTACAACTTAACTGTTCATTTACATATTTTAAATTTACGCGCCTGAATTACGCTGTTAAATGGCGACTTCCAGCTTATTGGCTTCACTCTACTTTTACCCACTCTATAAAAATTTGATCGCTAGCGCCACCGCCTAGTAGTAGTAAAAATTGCAACTGTATACCATACGGCCGGCGACGATGACAATAATAATATAATAATAACGACGACGTCTCTTAAATTTTTAGAAATCAAACTTTGAATTGTAATATCTCCGCTCATACAACTAAAAACACTTTTATTATATAATTCGAAACCTAAGCTATCGATTGCGCCTTCAGAAATTGATCAATTCAGCCTGAGATTCGATAATCTTGATGGTTAGATCGTCGTAAAAAGACACTGGTCTCGCGCTTGTGGAGCTCTGACGCTCACACTTGGCAACGAGCCATGACCGTGTCTCTTGATAAATCCGATGTATTATTTTAAGTTTTTTTTATATTTTTCTTATATCATTCTAAAATACTTTATTTAGTACGATTAAATACATCTTAACACAGGTTAATCTTAAGGTTCTTCTTAATTAGATTCTTCTTATTTTATTCATCTTAATTAGATTTATTAAACGACGTAATTAATTAGAGCGCTACGCAAAGTTTATGCTAAACATCACGATATGTTTTCCTTTCCGCTTGCTTTACTGTGTTGTTTTAATTTCTACGCTTCGAGACACTATTTTGATTTTTTCGACACGTTCGCGTTATGTTATATTTTCTCCAGTATAAGAAGGGAGGGTGTGCGTCACAGCGGGGCCCGACCACGAACCAGTCGTGAAAAACTCGTAATCATTTTTGCGAAAAAATACCACCTCAGTCAGGAATCGAACCTGGATTTCCTGCTTACCGGGCAGGCATCTTATCCTTTCGACTACCGAGGCATGTGATGACTCACCGGATGGATCATTAAGTCGACCGAGGCTACCTTAATGGACAAGAGTGCGTCTACTCCCATGGACCCGCGCGGGCCGAGGGTTACTGGCTGCGAGGAAGGGTGCGCGTGGAGCGCCTCTCTCCTGGGACGTCTAGGAGACTGAGTCTGGGGGACATCGTCCCACCATCGCCGACATTGGGGGATCGTTCGGTCGGCTCGTGCGACCTCTTACCACAGGATGAAACGGCTTTGGCTAAGCCAAAACTTAGGGGCCGTCCTCCTGGTCCTAATTATAAGGGCCCCTATAGGCCCACTCCGAAAGAGGCGGCCATCTCCTGGCCCACTGGCGAAGTTGGGTGAAACATGACCCGTCCCGAGGAGGATCGAATGTCCACCACCAGCAGCGTTGGATCGCGTTTTACGCGGAAGAGGAGAGCTGTCATCATGAACAGTGATGACTCTGGTGACCGAGCTAAGGAGAAGGAAGAGATTGACGACCCCGTTGATCTCCTTATGCCGATGGTCCACCTCGGAGCGAGGCTGGCTTATTTCGCGGACGAGGCCGAATTGCTGCGATCTCGCTGCAAAAAATTAAAGGGAGAATTCTCGGGCGAGTTCCGATCGTATTTTGGAAAGATGAAGATCATCTCGGAGGAACTGAGGGAGAGCTGAATCCAAGTCCGACGACGATAGGCTCAGGCGCTCGGTAACGTCTCTCACGCGAGAAGTGAAGTCTCTCCATGAGGAAATTCTCTCTCTTAAAAGGGAGAACAAGAGGCTCATGCTGGAGAACCAAAGGTCCAGGGGCAGCAGTGATAGAAATGTGGACTTCCCTGTGGCGGTGAAGGAGACTTCCTCCTCTCCTCCCCGTCCAAAAAAGAGGTCCCCGCCCAAGGATGCTCTGGGGGATACTAGGAAGAAGTCTTATAGCGAGGCGTGCGCATCGACTGCTCAAACAGGCAAGGAGTTTTTTAGCCTGCCTGTGGTAGAGGAGAGGGTGGCTACGGCGGTATTTAGTCGCATAGTTGACCTGTTTACCTCTCACGGTCTCCTTGCTCTTCAGGCGTTGGCTGCATCTGAAGGAAAGAGGAAAGCAGGTGCTGTCAAGAAAGTTGAGATCAGGAAGGTTTCCAGTGGAGCGGAGCCCCCTACCGAGAAGCGACAGTCATCTCTGTCCAGGAGATCTTTTCCCGATGCCTCCGATCCGTCGACTACCGATGCGTTTCCCCCGTCCGCAACCGATACGGATGGGGAGTGGAGATCCGTGGGGAGAAGGACCAAAAGGAGAAAGGTCTTGAGGAAGGATCTGAGAGATTCTCCTCTTCCCCCCTCCCTTCTACTAGTCTAGCCCGGAGTGAAAGGAATCAGGAGGGAAAGGGCTCGGACTCTGGCTCTGCGGTCGTTCGCGGGGATAGACGTCATCCCCCTGATCATCATTAATTTCAAGGACAAGAGCGTTACTTCCGAATCCTTCCGGAAAATTAAAGAAATGGTGGCCTAGTCAGCTTGGCATTCTTCGCTCGAGGACCAGGTATACGGGCTCCGGTGACATCCTTATAGAGGTCCAGGGAGAGGACAATTCGGCCAAGGCGGATCTCTTGGCCGAGAAAGTGAAGCAGGTGGCAAATCCTAGTGTTAAGGTCTCGCGTCCGGTTCGTATGGTGGAGGTTAAACTGTACGGCCTGGATGACTCCGTCACCGGTCAAGAGATCGTTCGCGCGATCGCGGAGTCTGCCGGCTGCAAACCGGGCAGTGTTGTTCCAAGTGAGCCTTTTAAACTCGCGAATAGACTTAATGTAGTGTGGGTTAAGTATCCCTTCGTCGCGGCGTTGAAGTTGGCTCGGGAAGGTCGACTGACCATCGGTTGGTTCTCGATCAGGGTCTCCCTGATGCCCCAACGTAAGGCCCAGTGTTTTCGTTGCCTGGATTTCGGCCATCTTAGCTCTGCCTGTAAGAGCGAGGTGGACAGGTCGGGTTCTTGTTACAAGTGCGGTGAAAAGGATTACATCGCTAAACTTTGTGTTGGTGAGTTACGGTGTGTTCTGTGTTTCAAGGCCGGAATTCAGTACAACCATCGGATAGGCAGTGCTCGGTGTGGTGCGATAAAGTTTCCCGGCAAACTGAAGCCAGTTCGGAGGCTGGCTCCCGCGGAGGAAGTGCGCATGGAAGTTAACAATGGCTAGAGTGCTTCAAATTAACCTCAACCATGACAGGAGGGCCCAGGATCTTATGATTCGTTGGATGCTTGAGCGTAGGATATCCGTTGCCGTCGTCTCGGATCCGTACAAAACTTCCGGAGCAGGTATGTGGTACACATCCAGTAGCCAAGTATGTGCCATTTTGGTCCTGTATAACAGGGGGACCATCTCCTCCACGCTCGTTAAACGTGGAGCCGACTACGTAGTTGTCTCGATCAACGACTTGCGCGTCGTGAGTTGCTACTCTTCTCCGAGTAGATCCGCGGCAGAATTCGGGTTGCTCCTCCACGAGCTGCACGACTTGTCTGCTGACTTTCGGTGTCACACTATTATCGCGGGTGATTTTAACGCTCGATCCACTAGCTGGAGGGACCGAATCACCAATGATCGCGGTGGGGCCCTGGAGGATTGGCTCGACATGGCCAGCTTTCGGGTGGTGAACGATCGGGGTGTGCCGACATTTGAGAGGCCACAGGGTAGGTCTGTCATGTGTCTCGTGCCCAGTGATTCCTCTCGGGAGTTCGTGAGGTGCTCGGTGGACACCGTTAATTGTTCGTTCCCGGACCACAATTACATTTACTGGGATATCGCGAAGCCACGTTCCAGGGAGTCCTTCACGAAATGCGCTGTCAAAGATTGGAGCTTTGATAAGATCGATAAGGATAAGTTCAAAAGGTCCTTCTCCCTCTCTTCGGCTTTTGATGAGGCCGGTCAGGCCGCTTTGAGTGCGGATCAATTGATGAAGCGGGTCACGGACGATATTTCCTCCGCGTGCGATGTCTCTATGCCCAGGATCAGGACCAATCATCGAAGGAGAGTCTATTGGTGGTCCGATGAGATCGCGGCTCTTCGCTCCGTTTGTATCAGGGCGAGGAGACTCTACACTCGAGCGAGAAGGAAGAGGAATCCGCCCGAGGATTTAGGTGACTTATGCCGTTCCTTTGTTAGGAGTATGAGGGCGGTTAAAGTTGCGATCAATAAGTCTCAACAGGCGGCGTGGAATGAACTTATCGGTGAGATAGACAGAGACCCGTGAGGTCGACCATATATTATAGTGATGAAACGTGTCAGAGCGCGTGAGTCTCTCTCCCCGGTGAACCATCTTCCGATGTCTTGTATCGGAGATATCGTTCGCCTGCTCTTCCCCGTTAAGAGTAGGGTCGCGTGGCAGAGATCGGGCGTCGTCAGTAGCGTTCCGGAGGTCACCTGCGTCGAGGTTGACCTGGCGCTCAAGAAGTCTTGCTCCCGTAGAGCAGCTCCTGGCCTGGACGGTATTACGGCCGCCGTTGCCTCCCTGGCTCATCTCGTTAACGACCGTTGTCTCGTTAACTGTTTTTCGAGATGCCTTAACAAGGGCGTATTTCCCGTATCGTGGAAGCGTGCAAGGCTAATTCTTATTCGCAAGCCTGGAAAGGAGGATGATTTGCCTTTTTCGTTTAGGCCTATTTGTCTGCTTAGCGACATGGGCAAGATCTTGGAGCGTATTGTTGCGGGCAGGATTTTGGCTCACCTGAGATCCCTTCCGAATAGCGGCCTAAACCCTAACCAATATGACTTTAGGGTCGGAAGATCGACGTGCGACGCGATTATCAGAGTGCGAGATATCGTCGACGGGCATAATGTCGAGGGCAAGCTTTGTCTTGCAATTAGCATCGACATAAAGAATGCCTTTAACTGGCTCCCTTGGGGCTGTATAGTTGAGGCTCTGATTGGTAAGGAGGTCCCCTCCTACCTTGTAAATATTGTAATGGACTACCTCTCTGATAGGTCGATAACGGTTAAGAGTAGCGGAGTGTCGCGTTCCTACTCGATGTCATGTGGCGTTCCTCAGGGCTCCGTTCTGGGCCCTCTTTTTTGGATCATGACGTATGATTCCATACTTAGCGTGGGTTTTCCTCGAGGCGTGCACGCTGTTTGCTTCGCCGACGATACCCTGTTGCTCGTGGCAGCTGAGAACAGAGATGTGCTGTACAACAAGGCGAACATCGTATGCGAGGTGCTATTACAGCATTTTAGAGCGTTGGGCCTGGAGGTCTCCCCGCTCAAGACCGAGGCAGTGCTCTTCTCGCCGAAGAGTGTTAAACCGGAACCCTTCCGATTCGTGTTCGATTCCGTTTCGGTTGTGACCAAGGCATCGATGAAGTATCTGAGGGTGATCATCGATAACCGATGGCGATTCTCGGATCATTTGAGCGGTGTGGCGTTGAAAGCGGGGAAATTTCTAAATGCCCTTAGCGCGTTAATGCCCAATCTTCGCGGGCCCTCGACCGGTAAGCGCATGTTGTACTCGAGCGTTATGCATTCTGTAATGCTTACGCGGCCCCTGTGTGGGCATCGGACCGCGTATTTAATAATAAAAACCTGCGGCTTATACACAGAGTGCAGCGTCGTCTGGCTATCAGGGTGACATCGTCGTATCGCACGGTCTCCTTTGTAGCGGCCACCTTGTTGGCCAGGATACCCCCATTTCGGCTGATGGCGGAGAACCGTAGATATGTTTATAACATGATTTCGCGGATTGAGAATCGTGACGGGCATTCTATTTCGAACAGGGCTCGATTGGCCATCAAATCAAAGGGGAATAAACTCATGTTTAACATGTGGCGAGCGTATATCGGGGAAATGGGTCCTGAGGATCCGGCTCCTCGCACCAGGGAGATTATTTTGCCCCACTTTCTTGAGTGGATGTCGCGCGACTTCGGCAGTCTGTCGTTCAGACTGACGGGTCATGGGTGTTTCAGCGTGTATCTGAAAAGAATAGGCAGATATTACTCAGACGGCTGTGAGCACTGCGAACTCGGGACCGATGATGCGTCCCATACATTAGCGGATTGCGAGGCGTGGTCCTTTCTCCGGGACATTCTTTCGGATAGCGTAGGCCGTGCCCTGAATGACGAGACGATCGTGCCGATAATGCTCTCCGGCGAAGAGAATTAGAGACTCGTCGCTTCCTTTGCTGAAGACGTTATGTTCGTCAAGGAGTGTGCGGAGAGGGTGAGACAGCGAGGTCCTTTATCGGACGGATAGTGCCGTTAGACTCGTCGTTGAGTCTCGGTGCTCCCCGCTCCGTCGGGAGATGGGATTGGCTTTCCCCGCATGGCCAATGGCATCACCCGTCTTACGCGTACCCCGTATTGCGCTTTTATGTTTCCTCGTTGTCGTTTATTGTGATGATGTCTGGTGACTTTGTCGCCATTCGTCTCCTTCTCTCCCTACTTGTTATTTATTGTAGTTCGCGTATTGTCGCTTTCTTGTGGTTGTGTTGGTCCTTGTCATTCCCACTTGTTGTATATTTGTTATTTATTTATTCACTGCGCTGGATGCCCGGTAAGACGTCATTTGTCGTCTTATCCGTGAGATGTCCCTTTACCGTAGACCTCTCAGCAGGTTTTATCTATATGTGGTTATAATGTCAACTGTGATGGATGTGGCTTATCGCTATGGCCTGGGATGGGCCTGAAGTTATGCCTGGCGTTCCGGGTCCTTCCCATTATGTGTCGTGGTTGTACTTTGTCCTTGAGGAGGGGTTTTAGTGGGTATTTCCGCTTATCGGATGAGTCCCACTACCTGGAGGAAACGGTTGCTCTCCAGGTGTGCGTAAATGCATTTTCCCCTACCTCCGTTAAAAAAAAAGGCATGTGATGATATTTATCGCAAATAACATATTTAGAATAACATGTCAACAATACAATGATACATATATATCTATATATATATATATATATATATATATATATATACGCATATTACAATATACATATATACATGTATTCTTTCGAATCCCCATGACCGGTACTCCAGAGCGATATTGGTCTCTCACTCGATGGATGCAGGTCGGATCGCAGCGGCGACACCCTCCAACGCCATTGGCAAATATACAAATAATCCTCCTGATGCGCCAGTGCTCCACCGCTTACGCTTGTTCAATCCCATCACTTTTCAGTCGCCAACGTCATCGAAGCTACACGAGGTTTCTCTCGTTGCAAAGTAGAGCCGGAAAAACCAATTATTCCCTCTGAGTGAAGCGCGGCGAAGCCGCATTTTTTCAAACAGGCGAAGAAAGAACAATGGGTCCCCCTGCAGGGCGGCAGGAGAGATTGCATCAAGCATGGCTCGAGCCCCCGAGTATGTCATTTTTTGACATGTTAATGCATGTAAAAATTGTACATTTGGAGTTACAGCATAAGCTACACTATAAATCCAAGTATATTATTTTTACACGTATAAACATTGAAAAAATGACACATTAGATGGAAACTCTTTTTTATATGTTTTTTAACAAATTTAATTGTATGAAATGATGTAATTAATACGTTCAATTATGCTTACTGACGTGATTCGGGACAAAAATTGTACATTTGGAGTTACAGCATAAGCTACACTATAAATCCAAGTATATTATTTTTACACGTATAAACATTGAAAAAATGACACATTAGATGGAAACTCTTTTTTATATGTTTTTTAACAAATTTAATTGTATGAAATGATGTAATTAATACGTTCAATTATGCTTACTGACGTGATTCGGGACAAAAAATGTAAGAATAAAATAAACTAAAATGATATACTTGGATTTGCAGTGTAGAGACGCGATTATTATAATTACGAGACTACTTTATAAGGCAGAAAAAAGTATTAGATAAAATTAAAAGCATATTAAATATTTATGTTATAAATTTATATTATAAGAAAGAAACGACAGAAAGCAATGAGATGTGCAATGCATTCATCTTTCATCAGAGATAATAAAAATATTCCGTGATAAGGAAATATTATTATTTCCACTTTGAAGTAGATAGCTTGGCGCGTTTTTTTTAAGTGATTCCCCCATTGGCCTAATCTACTCTTTTTATTATTGCATTTAATGCGATAATTCGAAGCATCTTCCTCGTGCTTGTAAGCAAAGTTCGGCTCTTCCAATTATCGTATGGTACACCATGTCCGGGGTGATAGTATTAAAGGCCAAATTAAAATTTCTTCGCGTACCTCATGTACGGTACCATCACGCCTGTGTTCCGTTAAGTCTTTAATATGACTCCAAACATAGCAGTCAAGCACATTTATATCTGGTGACCGCGCCGAACAAGTGATCGGACCACTACGATTCATCCACCTGTTCGATAAAGGCACGTCTAAAATAGCTCGTACTTGACAAGAGAAATGTGCGGGATCTCCATCATGTTGATAGATCATATTTTCTCGAATATGGAGAGGTACATCTTCGAGAAGCACCGGCAAATCATTCTCGAGGAAATCAACATAACCCCGTGCAAAAATGTAGCGGCAAAAAATATAGGTCGATCTAAAAATTCTCAGTAAATACATTAGAAAAACGTATAAAAAGATATCTTTTTTATTCATAAGAATATTTATCACATGGTCCTTTATTATATCTATCCATATATTAATTGTCCACCGATATTGAAAGGCGCTCTCACAAATAGCGTGTAGATTTTCCACTTGTCAGAGCAAGTGGTTTCTTAAAATGAATACACCATTTGGTTTAAAAGTGGCTTCATCCATCCACAAGAGATGATCGAGAAATATGCCGACATTTTGCCGACATTGTACGAGGACCTGCGCATGTTTTATTGATATTTAATCTTCACAAAAAAATCATCATGATTATAGAAAAGTAAGAATATGCAAATATTTTCATAAAATTGGACGCGCGCTGCTTCATCTCGCGAGAACAATTGCTGTACTTGTTGGTAATGAAATGGTCGTAAACCATTTTGTCGTAAAATGCAATGCACTGTTGATCGCGATAAGTCAAATGCTGCACGGCGCACGCTGATCCCAGAATTTTCTTCCAATTCTCGGAGAATTCTTCTTCGACACCGAGATTGTGACGTACCGGTACATCATCACGGTTTCGCCTATTTCCTAGAATGCATCCTGTTTCTTTATTCCGTAAGACACATTTTCTAATAACTTTTAATGAAGGATGCCGCTTGCGGTTGGGAAATCGCTCCACATAAATATGCGTCGCGGCTTCGCTTATTTCTAACTCTTATTTATTAAGTAAGATTGGACAGTAGCACTGAAAGAAGCGTAATATTCATTCCGTCTTTTTATAACACTTAATATATCACCACCAATCTAATATTAATCAAAGATTATCAACTTGCAACAAGAAATAAGTAAACATAAAATAGTAAAGAAAAATTTTTAAATATATTTAACGCTACTTTTTAAATAATTTCTTTTGCTTCTTCCACTGATGGTTTAATACTTTTTTCCAAGTTTTATTCTGCTTGTTGGTTTACATATGATAGAGTTTATATAAAATCAAATAAAACAAAATATAATCTCTAATATGTAAAATAAATGAAAAACAATACAAACAATAGTTTTATAAGAAGAATAATATTTTTATGTGCTACAATTTCTATGCTATTAGTAATACTACTAGTAGCATAGAAATTGTAACTAATTTTTTTTCAAAATATAAACAGTTATTTAAATTTTCTTCCGTTACACTCACCATCAGATAGATCTTTATTCTGCAAATAAGATACAGTCTTTTACATCATTATGATTTATAATATTGTAATGGTGTATATTTTTTAGCACCATTCTGCACAATCAAACCGCCACCAAGGCGTTTTGCACCACTTATAATCTGTAAAATTAAGCTTGTAATTCCGCATGTACCGATTGCATCCTATGTCGCGCCACCGAACTCGACCGAACACCGCCAAATTCGAAAGCGGAGCTGATCTCCGCGCAGATACGAATTCGACCGAGGACCGTTGAGCGTGCCCGAAGTTTAAAAAACATTCTTACCGCAGAGCAACATCCGAGCGTCTCCGAATTTCCCCGAACCATACCGGAGATAAAAAAATTGCTGATCCCATTAGAACATGTGGTGGTTTGATTACCGCTCACGATCCGATCTGAACCGTTCCGAATCCGTCCAAATATTAGATTGTGATAGTATAAAAAGCCGTCCTTTGTCGAAGAGAACAGACCTCGCACAGATCTTCTTCGGATCACGCTCGCTCCCACGAATTGATCCGGCACTCCGCTCCTACAAAGAGTCGTAACAAAACCGAGATGAGAGAATCCCGCCGCCACCTAGAAATTCCCGGCAAAAGCTAAGTTCTCTTTTCCGATCCGATCTCCGCTTCCTGCAATCGAGAAGAATAATCACAAGTTGGGGTGTTCCCTGCTCCATCGAAAAATCGGCATCCGATTGCTTACAATACCATTCAACAAATCAAGCGAATCGTTGAGATAAGAGAAATCCGCCTCCATCCGGACCACTCACCCGGGTGATCCCGGCCAATCGCATTCCCAAACCAGCGTGTACTCCGAAATTTTGAGCGAGAACGCATCGCCGCGGTGAGGGTAATCCGCCATCGTCCGAGGAGTTCCCGCCCGATCATTTCCTCCGCAAAGAATTCAAGTGCATCCGCGGGTCATCCACAATAATCCGCTCTAACCAGCCATCTTTACGCACCGCGATACATACCAGGTGTATGCATAAGTTTTTTCCGGTTTTTTAGTAAAAAAAGACACGTAATTTTCAAGAGAAATTAATTTTTTTTTTATTCAAAATATTGGCCATTGGCTTCTACACATTTCGCCCATCTTTCAGGTAATTTATGAATACCATGCCAGAAAAACTGCTTGTCTTTTGCGGCAAACCATTCGTCGAGCCATTTTCCAACTTCCTCGAAATTGCTGAAGTGCTGCTCTGCGAGCGCGTGCCCTATTGATGCGAAGAGGTGATAGTCAGATGGCGCCAAGTCTGGGGAGTACGGCGGGTACGGAAGGATGTCCTATCCAAGCGATTTCAAGGCGTCTTTCACTGGTTTTGCTGTGTGAGACGGCGCATTGTCATGTAACAAAATCACTTTGCCATGTCTTCTGGCCCATTCCGGTCGTCTTTTGATTAATGCGTGGTTTAAATTAATCATTTGTTGGCGATAGCGTTGTGTATTAACGGTTTCGCCGGGCTTCAAGAGTTCATAATACACAATACCGCTCTGGTCCCACCAGACATAGAGCATGGTCTTCTTGCCGAAGCGATTTGGCCTTGGTGTTGATGGACCGGCTTCGCCAGGTGAAAGCCACGATTTTTTCCGCTTCGGGTTTTCAAAATAAATCCATTTTTCGTCACCCGTCACAATTCGATACAAAAATGATTTCCTTTCGTGGCGTTGAAGCAGCATTTCACAAGTGACTTTGCGATTTTCCATTTGACGTTCATTCAAATCGTGTGGGACCCATTTACCGAGTTTATTGATTTTTCCCATTGCTCGTAAACGTCTGCTGTTTCTTGTGATACATGTAATGCTTCTGCTAATTGCCGTTGAGTTTGAGTTGGGTCATCATCCAATAACTCCTGCAATTGCTCGTCTTCGCATTTTTGTGGTCTACCAGAGCGCTCACTGTCTTTCACATTGAAATCACCACTTTTAAATTGTCGAAACCATATCTCACATGTTCTAATCGATGGAGCGTGTTCACCATATGTTTCTACCAGCAAACGATGACTTTCAACAGCCTTTTTCTTTTGATTAAATAAAAAAAGCAATGCGTGCCGCAAATGTTCTTTTTCAGGCACAAAACTCGACATGATCACTGAACGATAAAACAAAGACGCTAGTTTTTGGCGGACTCAACTTGTGTGTGTTTGTAGTTTTAAATGTCAGACGAACAAAATGATGTATGTGTCAAATTAATACTGCGTACTTTTCGCTGGCGACATCTTTTAGTTAAACCGGAAAAAACTTATGCATACACCTGGTACATATAGATTCATCGATCCGGATATAGATCGAAATCGCAAACACCACCTACTCGCGAATCAGCACGTCTAACAAGGGAATACAACCAAGTGTCCCCCTCCCGATTTTAATGAACTTCGAATATGTTAAAATATAGACAAAAATAAGAGAGAGACGTATTTTTTTATAAGTGCTGAGCTGCATGTTAAGAGGGTGAAACTTCCTTTAAAAAAAAATCGGTTTTTTTCGTTCAAAGAGAATATCGTCAAAACTATAACAGATAGAGAAAAAAATTTTTATACAAAAGTTAAATCATTTTAAAAATATTTTTTAAAGAAAATAAAAAAGATTTTTTTAAACTGTTTTTAAATTTCCCCCACTACTCCATATCTATATTTTTGAAATTTAATTTTGAAATTTTTTAATGACTAAATTAAAGATTATTTTTATACGAATTCAACCATATATAATAAACTTATTTTCCGAAATATCAATTTTGAGTAATAATTATAAATCTCTACATATACACGCTATTCGTACTCGTCCATGCGCTTGATTCTTCGCGCTGAACGAATTTCGTTTCATATTGTACTGATTACGCGAGAGAGCAAATCAATACAGTACATTGAATATTGAAATAAGAGTTTTATAATAATAATAATAATAGTAATAACAATATTATAAGTAATAATAAAATAGCAGTGAGTTTATTAAATCGTTAAAATCAGTCTAATATTTTAACGATATGTTAACGTATATACTGAATACATTAGACAATTAAAAACAAATTATTATATGATTAAAGAAAACAAATTATCATATTTACGAAACATCGTTTATTTAACTTTGATTATAGAGCAGCTAATTGCAGCTAATTGCTTAAGGTTTAGTTTTTCCCTTATTATATATATGAGTAATAAAAAAAGATCTGTAATATCTCAAAACCTTGAGAGCTTCTTCATATTTCATTATACCTAACTTTATGATTTTTGTACATGTTTTTGAATTAATTTTTGTACATTTTTCTCAAATATTGTTTTCCAGATATTTTACCGATTGAGGACTTTTTAAGCAACTTGTAGAATATTAAATGTTAACACTTTTATTTTATTTTATTTATATTTTAGAGTACAAATAAATAATGTACATTTTTGATAAACTGTAATATAATTAAGCCATGATAATTTTATAAGCATAAAACGTCTCTTCGATTTCGTGTAGATCGGGTTCTGCAGGATAGCGTCGGTCGGGTATGGTCAGGATTTTGAGAAGAGAAATAAAATATTGCGAGCCCCTTTGAGTTGTTATATATACAAGTCTATATTTATAGTTCCGACTGACTGAGGTTTTCGTATGTACAATATTTACAAGTGTTAGACTGAATTTCGCCGTTGGTACGGTGAAAAGAGGCGCGGTTTCTACGTATTCTATTATTGCCTGGTTCGCGGTCGGTTCCGCGAATTCAGCGCGTTCAAGATAGGCGCGGTGCGGGCGCGACGGTGCGCGGGGTTTTCGGCCAGCGTGTTGTGATGGATCAGCTGTTCGTAAGGATATGACGGCTCGAATGCAGGGAGCTCCCTGCTTTTCGAAACGTCCGCGGTGGAAGGTGTGCACAAGGGCTTACTTTCCGGAGCCCAGATTGAGAAGCTCCTCAATCTGTGAATATTTTGTGCGCTTCTGGATTCAAGGAGCGATCGGCCAGAAGCTCCTGGCACGATAGGTAGCACCCTAGATCGCTGTTGTGAAGAGGATTCGGAATATCGAGAGCAGTACTGGATTGGCTACTGTCTCGTAGGAGATAGGTCCCGATTATCTCTCGGAGTCGCCTAATATACCCGAGCCGGCCATCGGTCGGGAGTCGTCGGGAACGGGTCGGCCGGTCGGGGTAGTTCCGGGGGATGTCTTCGGAATCTCCGCGATAATTCGCCGAACGCGCTCGGGAATTCCGCGAGGATGTTCGGTGGCGCGGTCGGTAGCGGGGCCGGCGGTGGTGGCCTTACCGCCGTGCTTATTATTTCACGCGGTGCGCACGTGAAGCCACGTGATCGCCGGTTTGCCGCTGTTCGACGGGCTTTTCGCGACGGTGGGATCCTGGTAGGATCGCCGTGTCGGCGCCCCGACGGTTGATCGGTCGGGGACTTTTCCGCGATAATTATAAGTATTTGAGGGGGGGTGAGTCGGGTGTCGTTACAAGCATTATCTTTACAAGTAATGAATTTCAGTATCAATATTTACGGTTTATATGATTGCAAAGATGATGATCGTGAAAGAAATGCGTTATACAAAGAGACTTTTTGCACTATGCGCAAATAATTAGACACTTCATCATAGATTGATTTTGACTGTTTTTTAAAACAGAAATCTACAGAAGTATCAAACTCAAGTGTTTTATATTCTAAATAATCACTTTTGTATTATGCATATTTGAATAAGTTCATAAATTTTGATGATGAAAATTGATTATTTGGATGATATATCGGATTAACGATTGTAATTTTAAAATAACGTTTCTTAAATGAAGCTTTATTTCAAGACCTAGAAGCATGACAATATCTGAAAAATAAATGACGATGTCTGATAAAATTCTTCCACAAACGGAAGCCATATACATTTAACGGTTGTATTCTTCCAGTTGTTCCAGCTAGTTAACAAAAGTATACATAGTTAACAAAACAACATCTTCTGCATATTCTGGTCTACTTCTTTGAATTATAT
This sequence comes from Pogonomyrmex californicus, assembly GCA_024349325.1. Classification (NCBI taxonomy): domain Eukaryota; kingdom Metazoa; phylum Arthropoda; class Insecta; order Hymenoptera; family Formicidae; genus Pogonomyrmex; species Pogonomyrmex californicus. The sequence continues at coordinate 991,552 of JAECZD010000026.1, forward strand.
CAGGACAATGACCAATCCATGAATCTAATAATAAAACTGATTTTGATCCAATATTTGAGAAATATACTTCTTTTAACCAAATTTCAAAGTGATGAGATGATAGTTTCCCAGATTTCAATGCCATTAGATGCGAAGATATTGTTTCCTGTAAATATTGTCTCTTGTACTCTTGGACCTAATGTCCCACTAGTCTCTCTTAATATTATAAAAAGAAGAGAAAACAATCTACCATCAGCTGAAATAATAGGCTGTATTGTGTAACTATGTGTAATTGCAGACGTTGATTGCATTACAAATTCTACTTTAGCTCTATCTTCACAAATCGATCAATCCCATACATCACAATAGTATGTAATTATTATTATATTAGGTCTTATTCTTTTAAACAGTGAAATTCTATCACTTGGGTTTTATTTTTTAAGAATAGTTGTAAATAATTTACATAATTTGGCGCCAATTGATATCAAATCTTTCGTACAGATAGTATACATGGTATTATTTAAGTAATATCAGATTGGATACATATTATTTAAATTAAATCAGGTAATGCAATTTCATACATCATTTTTTTTTTAAATCAGAACTACTATCATTTCAGTTTTAGAATAAGAAGACTTTAATGAGAATATAAAGATACGTATCACCTGGATTTTATTCTTTAAAAGCAAGTATATTGAACCTTCGAAATAATGTAAGTATAATTTGGCGCTATTTTTTTTATATGAAATTTTTTTTATACAAATACAATTTTTTATACATATTTTGGTGTAAAGATTTGAGTTAGATTATAGGCGAAATTATATTATAATAATAGTTTATTGAAATAAAAAGAAATAACACTATATAGTACCGGATGGGAATGCACAAATAGCCAAAAGGAACGCGAATAGAATGGACCGTGACCGGGCGAGACGGTGATCGGCGTGTGTTTATAGTTTTTATGCAGATGAGGTATCGCTCCGGCAGTCGGCGCGATACTGGTATCGCTGCGCGTAACTCGGTGACGCGGGGTGCGCGCGGCGGGCGGCGGTGTCGCACGTGTGGTCGCGGACCTTTAAATCTTCGGGCAATTTAAATCGCGTAAGCGTGTTAGGAACGCGGACGTTGTCTGTGTCGCGAGGGTGGAATTTCCGCGAGAGGATTTCTGATTGGGTCGGAGAACGGGAGTGTCCGTTCTCTGCCGAGTGTACTCGGCTGATGGAAGATGTGCCTCGTTTGTATGAAAAATGCCGAGTGAACTCGGCCAGCCGGGGAGAGTCCCGGTTGTGGCGGAAGGCATCAGTGTCTGTGCCGGTGTCTGTGCTCGGCCGATCGGGGTGTACCCCGGTGCTCGAAATCGGTTGGATGGAAGTACGATTGTATCGGGGGGGGGGCACTCCGATACGGTGATGGAATTCGGAAACGGCGGAGTCGGATCGAGCAGACTCGCTGCGCTCCAACAGATCTCAGGCTTTCTACCAGAATCGGTTCGGATACTTGCTTTCCTCGAGACGTGCTCTTAGAAGATGAGCGCGGAACAGGATGATTTTCTGTGGAGAATGATTTCGCCTTTTTATACCTGAGATCGACCTTAGTATTTTTCGGTCGGATCGATCGGATTGGTCGATTTCGGGAGTAGCATCCCTCTCTACAGGAGCGGAGAAAAAGGATCAGATATAATTGATTTCTTGGGATGATAAGGAATCGGAGCGGGGATGTGGAAGAGTAGGAAGAGGAGTTCGGTGATGATGTAACGGCGCGGCGCGGGGTCGGTTACGCGCTTGTAGATGCGATCGTGGCGCGGTGTGGGACGCTCGCTTGCTTGCGTAGCATGGTGTTGGTGCGGCGCGGGGCGCATTCGCGCTTGCTGGTACAGCGCGTGGTGCGGTGCGGGGCGCGCTAGCGCTTGCTGGCGTGGCGTATGGCGCGGCGCGGGGGGGGGAATACCGAGAAAATACTCGTATTTTCGCGGCATTCCTTCGCTATTCTCCGACGCTTCGGAGTTTTCGCTAATTTATATAAGATTAAAAGAAGCGTAAACGCCTTTTGCGGCCACTGCCGCACTCCGCCTGTTGGTTGGCGGTCTCCGACGGATGGTCGGTCGGAGGAAAATCGGAAGGGCGCTCCGTTACAACCGGCAAAACAACAAAGAATCCAGTGCTGATTTCAGTAAATACTTCTGAATCTAAAGGCGATCCTAGGGTGCTTCCTAGCAAGCCTAGGAACTCCTGGCAGATCGCTCCCGTCTCTGAAGCATACGAGATTATTCTCAAGTTAAGGCGCTTCTTAACTTGGCTCCTCAGGTAGGCCTTGTGTTGCAACTTCTATCGCTGTCGGTAACAGAGCGGGGAGCTTCCCGTCTTCGATTCTAGCAAATTCTCCCGCAGCAAATTCTAAGTCCCGATTCTAGCCCGAAAATCCGTCCAAAAAAACTGTTACGAGACGATACGTTTGACAGACGAATAGCTGTTCGATCACGCGACAAACACCACGCATTTCGGGACCCCGTGCACCGTCTCACACGGCGCGCTTACAAACGTGACGCGCCGAATTCATAGAAGAGCCGCGAATCGAAAACTGTTATACGATTCCTGAAATCCGCGAATGATTTCTAAGAACAGCAAATATGATTCCGAGATTAAAATCTATGTCACACCGAATTTTGTAAATATTGTAAATAGCAGTCAAAAGGAAGTTTGTAACCACCAATCAGTAGTTGTAAATAGTATCCAATCTTTTATAAATATATACATATTAACATCCAAACGCTTCTATATTTTATTTTTCACTCTCTCATCCTGACGATTTGATTGAAGCAATTCCGCAACCGTGAGAGCGAGTCACGAACCGAACTGACCCGACGCGTAATTTTAGATGCAAAGATATGTACTTGAGCTTTATTTTTATTTTTTTAGAAAGCTATAATTGATGCCACTAATTGATAATAAAATTTTAAAAGAAAATTAAAAATATAACTGTTATCACTTGGGTTAAAAGAAAAAGTTTTTATACTTATCATTTGGGTTTTATTTTTTAAAAGCAGTTATATATTTTCGAGAAAATGTAACATTAATTTGGCACGACAACAAGTAGTCAAAGCTAATTAAATAGCAGGATGCTTAAATGATTTGATCTGGCGAATAAGTATCTACGAAATGATACAAAAGCCCAAATTTATAAAACAATTATCAGACCAATTATGACATATACTACAGAGACGAAATATGGCGAGGACAAGGCAATTATTGCAGACTAAAAAAATGAGAATTCTAAGACGGATATCGGGAAAAACGTTGAGAAATAGAGAAAGAAACGAAAACATTAGGCAAGCACGCAATGTGGAAAACATCAATGATTGGGTGCTACAAAAGAAGGAGTGGAATCAGCATATAAGTCGAATGACGGAAGATAGACGGTTCGAATCACTAGAGATAAATCACTGAACAGATGTAGTATAAGCCGACCAAGGAAAAGATGGAGTGATTGTTTAAAGCCGGAGGGAAGGCGAAAATCGATGGAACAGGTGCTAGCCTATAATAGAAGACAGAAAAAAAGGAGAAGAAGAACTTGGCGTTTTCTTGGCGTGGACTTTTTTGATACTAAATCTTTTATACAAATGGTATATATTATTAATGTGGTGTTGAGGATAAGGACAGAAATGTTCGAGGCATGTTTATCTCGAAGCTTTCCAACTGACGACTCTCGTCGCCTTACAAGTTAACACACACACACAAATACACATGCACATTCATACGCGCCAACACACCTTGGCCGTTGCGGCCACATACACTACACTCCTCTCCGTTAAGTTTGTTTACATAATTTTTTTTGTTACAATGTTTTTCGTTGCAATCTCGGCGATCTGCGCAACGATGTTTTCGGGGCAATCTCTGTTTTCGATTTCGTTTCCCCGACTGTACTTCCTGCCTTTGCCGCGCTAGCGCGTACTAGCTGATCGATGTGTCGCTTGACTACTTCGCCCGAGCCTAATTTCGCCGTATATGTTACAGGTCCCAACTTCTGATCGATCGTAGCTTCGGTCCATTGCGCATTGCGACTAAAGTTTCTTGCCCATACTTCTTCTCCTCTCGCAAAACTTGCCTTTCTCTCCCTTTTTGCATTTCGTATTTGTTTCATCACCGTTTGTTCTTGTCGTTTGTTTATATCAGGTCGCATTAGATCAAATTTTGTTCGAAGTTGTCTGCCTAGCATTAATTTTGCAGGTGTTTCTCCCGTCGTGCAATGTTGGGTCGACCTATATTCCATTAGAAATGAATCTACCATTTCTTGTGCCGTTTTCCTATTTTTTAGCATAATTTTGAGTTTTCTTTTAAATGATTTTACTAGATTTTCTGTTCCATTTGATACTGGGTGTTTTACGGCCGACCGTATATGTTTAATCTCTGCTTTACTTAAAAACTTTTGGAAGACGTCGCTCATAAATTGCGATACGTTGTCGCTGACTATTTGAATCGGAAGTCCGTGCCTCGCAAATGTTTGCCGGAACGCATTTATGATTTTTTTCGCGGTTGTCGATTTCATCACAAGAATCTTGGGCCATTTTGTCCTCGCATCTAACAATAGAAAATTATGACCTTTGTACGATCCGAAGAAGTCGGTGTGTACTCTTTCCCACGGTTTCTGTGGCCAGTTCCACGGGTATAGCTGCACTCCTGGCGGGTTGTCACGGAATTCCGCGCAGTTGCGACAATTTCTTGCTAGTTCCTCTATTTACTTATCTAGTTGTGGCACGATAATAAATGTGTATACATTAACATTGAACATCATAATGTTATATGGCACTGAAAAGTGTCAATTGTTGTTAATTGCGAACAGAGAGTTCCAGTGTGATAATTAAAAAATGGGCGCTGAAAAGTGCCATTTTCTTTTCCTTCTTCAGGAAAAATAATAGATGATCCCTTGTAGATCCTTGAGTATTCTCCTAGTATCTTCTTAGTCTCAATGGTGACATCCTCACTATGTACCTAAAACTGTAAATGAAAATTTATAACATTACAGCTAAATTATCAAGAAATTATACAGATTATACAGATAATAACGATGGCATGTAGAAAAATTAAAGCGATAAGATTTAAACAATAAATTAATCGATTTATCATAATCGAATATTCTCAATAAATTTATATTATGATTGATCGATTTACTTATTATTAAAATGTAACGGTAAGATTTAATTACGTTACAACCGTTACAATCTTTTTATATGCTTACGGCTCTACGAAAGAAAGATAAAGTTGCTGCATACAATACTTATTCATCCATCGATTCCGCATTTTCATCCTGTGGCTCGTCGCTCCATAGATTACGGTCGGCAATTCTTACATTGGCTATCCGCATTAACCTCGCATGTTTTATTTCTATGTTTCTTTTTAGCCGTCCGAAGAGCATGTGCGTTTGGAATTCCAAGCGCGTCAGTCTATCGAAATACCGATTACTTACAGCTTCTGAAAAAGAAACACAATTGTGCAAAAATTATTTTGCAAAAACTTGCTATCAACAAAGATGTGTAAAGAAATTATTGTACCGTAGATTGCCATAATAAGGCGGGAGTTATAAAGTGGTTGTTGTGAGTTTCGTAGCCCTCCTTCACGGCCGAACCAAGTGAATAAAAGTGTTATAGCATCCGTAAGCCCTTCCTTCAAGCAGAGATTAAGTGTTTCTTTTAAATTAAAACCGCCGACATAACGGAAATAATTCACTTAAATAATCAAAGTATTAAGAATTGAACATGTTATACAAAAATCATAAAGAACGCATAATTTTTTTCTTTAAGAACAATATATTATAATAAACATGGGCTAATAAACGAGCAAATTTCAAGTGTAATTATAAATAATATATTTGTACGACATTTTTTCGTTTATTGGCCTATGTTATATATTACTATATTATTCTTGTAAATACGAGCCAGCTAATTTATTGATTCTTCTTTCGACTTACTATTTCGGAATGATCATTTTCATTGATATTTTCAAATATATCCATCTCTGCCAAAGATGAAATGGAAAGGATGATTGGTTTACGAATTATGCGTCCGCGATTTTGAACTATTTTTAAAATATTTTCTAGTAGGGTGTTTATTTTCCTATAAATGTAACGTTAAAAAGATTATTATTATACTCGTAGAAGTATTTCAATAAGTACGATACGATATATTTGATACTTCATCTCTGTCTCGATATGATTCAAATGCTCGTGTACTCTCCTGAAAATATCAATTGACATTAACAAGTGATGGATTTCTTCGGATGGCTTCTATCGGATCTATTTTTCTAAAAATAGACGGATCTATTTTTCTAAAAATACATTTTCTTTCATTCCTATCACAGATAAATATGATATACAAATTTATCGGTTGTCCAAGTCCATTGAAATCCCAGACTGCCAATTCTCAGGATGAATTAATCCTGACTGCTGGGAGGAAAGAAAAAAGTTTTCCTGTCCCATAGATCTTGTGTATCCTGAAACTCAGAAATTGTATTTCTACAAGTTGCTCTTTTTTGCGCTGTATCAATAACAATATCATTATGAAGTGTGCATGATTGAATGTTTATATTCGATTGATTGTCCCTGTGTGATTGAATACTCGCGTGGGAGTGAACACTTGTATGTGATTTAATATTTGGCTGGAAATGAATGCCTGTACGAGGTTGAATATTCTCGTGTGATTGAACATGTGAGCCAATGCTTGTATGAGGTTGGTGTGATTGAATATTCGAGTGGGAGTGAATGCTTATATGAGATTGATCATTCATATGTGGCTGAAGAATCATATACGATTGAACGTTTGTGTGTGGTTCAATATTCGTTTGTATTTCGTCGTGTGCATGCGATAATAAATATGTTTGCATGCGAAGTGTTGTGTTATTATGAAATGAATTTAAAATTTGATCCGAATTGGTATCCTCTTGCAGAATATTTCTAATATCGTCAATATCATCCTCTATTTCTGCAATCGTGATTGCAGTCGTTCTCTATTTCGAAGCTTCGCCCGAAGAAGTGGTCTTATATCGTAATGGTTTTGTGATATTGCGCTTTGGCCGTTCCATCTTTATCTGTAAATACAAAAAATTAAGAAATTGTACAATGTGATTATGAAGAAATTTTAAGAAAGAATTAAGAAATTGTACATTATGATATGTACAATAGATGTAGTTTATATTGCAGGTGAATGTTACGAAACGATTTTCTTAAAAACCATTTTAATTCTAATAAAAAGTATAAATATTTATCAATTATTATCAATTAAAAATCTCAAAAGATAAGTGAAATTATCAACAATATTACGATATATATTATTATCTATCTCTCGGAGAATTAATAAAATATATCTTACGCTCTATAACATATATATGCAGCACGCGCGATATATATATATATATATATATATAATAAGTTGGTAACATTTCAGGGAAACCAATAATAAGTTGAGCATTAGACTATTATGTAATTAATATAATCATAAGAAGAAAATGCTACTTCTCTGTTAAAGCGGATCTTGTTTAATAAAACTTCAATATTCATTATTAAATATTTCAATATATTTTCAATATATTTTTTAATATATTTCAATATATTTCAATATATTTTCAATTTTATATAATTGCCGATACGGATTGTCGGACTTGAAAACGCAATCGTAGATTGAAATTAGAATTAATATGTATCTCACATTAAATTGATTGCGATATTACAAGCATATTAAAAAACTATACAGAACGTAGTTATATATAATTGAACAAATATGTATATTTAAAATAATGAATATTGACATTTTATGAAGCACCAAAATCCGCTTTTGGAGAAATGGCATTTTCTTTTTATGATCGCAGGAAAAATATTTAATGCAATAATTTTTACCTGTAGAACGCATTGTCTTTTCTCATTTTGTATTTTACATATTTTTTCAAAGATCATGTAACACTATGATGTTATACTCGAAGCCTGACGATGAAATATTGTATATAGTGATTATAAAAAGGTATTACAATTGTATGATAAAGGAAGTATTAATAAAATTGACGAGGAATAAATGCAATAGACATTACTTGTACAAGAAATAGCACAAAAATTAATTATAACGAGTGAATTTTTAAAGTTGTTCTTAGACAGTAAAGAGAAGATGCAACACAATGTACTAGAGGATATTAGCACGTTATTTAATAACAAGTACATTCGGTAATTATTTTAAAAAATAGAGAAAACGAAAAACGAAAAACGTTATAAAGCACAAAAGACATAAAAAAGGAGGACTCGAATTCCACTGAATTCCTATGAAAAAAAATACAAATAGAATATTAAAACACAGATCTTACATCTTTTCACTATGTGTAATAACAACTATTAGATATCGAGACCTTTCCGGATGATTTTCTTCATCGCTACTACTTGTTCATCAATGTAAAGTCCCAAAGAGACATTCTGTAGCATTTCGCAGAAACTTCCTCCAAACGAACATAGAAAAGATCACTACTTAACGTGGAACATTTGTATATTTGAAGAACAGAAGATAAAATGCCGATATCATAAAAATCATCAATGTCTATAAATTTTGTTGTTAAAAAATACAAATTATTCTCCATATCTAAGACGATACAGATGGATCCATCGTGTAATAGGCAACAATTATCGCGCGTATCTGTACTTAATAATATTCCGTTAAATGTGTTCTTACGATATTGAGAACCAACATTACTATGCCATACAGAGACACGAATAGAAGAATCAGTCGTAATTATCGTTTGTTCCGTGACTATCTATCTTTGCCATTCTATTAAAAAATTGTTGAAGAGATAAACCTGGCTTTCTGCAATATTTTCTGAAGATTGACATATTATTTTCGTATGGGAAAACAGAAAAGAAATCTAAACTACTAAGCAATTTTACATCGTTTGTGAGATGGTAAGATATTATATACAGTAAGATATTTTATATATATATATATATATATATATATATATATATATTATATATATATATATATATATATATATATATATATATACCAGGTGTATGCATAAGTTTTTTCCGGTTTTTTAGTAAAAAAAGACACGTAATTTTTAAGGGAAATTAATTTTTTTTTTATTCAAAATATTAGCCATCGGCTTCTACACATTTCGCCCAACTTTCAGGTAATTTATGAATACCATGCCAGAAAAACTGCTTGTCTTTTGCGGCAAAACCATTCGTCGAGCCATTTTCCAACTTCCTCGAAATTGCTGAAGTGCTGCTCTGCGAGCGCGTGCCCTATTGATGCGAACAGGTGATAGTCAGATGACGCCAAGTCTGGGGAGTACGGCGGGTACGGAAGGATGTCCCATCCAAGCGATTTCAAGGCGTCTTTCACTGGTTTTGCTGTGTGAGACGGCGCATTGTCGTGTAACAAAATCACTTTGCCATGTCTTCTGGCCCATTCCGGTCGTCTTTTGATTAATGCGTGGTTTAAATTAATCATTTGTTGGCGATAGCGTTGTGTATTAACGGTTTCGCCGGGCTTCAAGAGTTCATAATACACAATACCGCTCTGGTCCCACCAGACACAGAGCATGGTCTTCTTGCCGAAGCGATTTGGCCTTGGTGTTGATGGACCGGCTTCGCCAGGTGAAAGCCACGATTTTTTCCGCTTCGGGTTTTCAAAATAAATCCATTTTTCGTCACCCGTCACAATTCGATACAAAAATGATTTCCTTTCGTGGCGTTGAAGCAGCATTTCACAAGTGACTTTGCGATTTTCCATTTGACGTTCATTCAAATTGTGTGGGACCCATTTACCGAGTTTATTGATCTTTCCCATTGCTCGTAAACGTCCGCTGATTGTTTCTTGTGATACATGTAATGCTTCTGCTAATTGCCGTTGAGTTTGAGTTGAGTCATCATCCAATAACTACTGCAATTACTCGTCTTCGCATTTTTGTGGTCTATCAAAACGCTCACTGTCTTTCACATTGAAATCACCACTTTTAATTTGTCGAAACCATGTCTCACATGTTCTAATCGATCGAGCGTGTTCACCATATGTTTCTACCAGCAAACGATGACTTTCAACAGCCTTTTTCTTTTGATTAAATAAAAAAAGCAATGCGTGCCGCAAATGTTCTTTTTCAGGCACAAAACTCGACATGATCACTGAACGATAAAACAAAGACGCTAGTTTTTGGCGGACTCAACTTGTGTTTGTTTGTAGTTTTAAATGTCAGACGAACAAAATGATGTATGTGTCAAATTAATACGCTGCGTACTTTTCGCTGGCGACATCTCTTAGTTAAACCGGAAAAAACTTATGCATACACCTGGCATATATATATATATATATATATATATATATATATATATATATATATATATATATATTAGGTGTACAAAAAAGTTCTGAGCTTTAGATTTCATACAACCGAAATAATAATTTAAATTTTATATATCTTCCCGCCCCTTTGCGGTTTTAAAGCATTGACATTTGGCCTTCTAAAATGCCACGGTTTGGCGTTTGATGCACATAACCTCAAAAATCAGTAGTGTTCACGATGGCAATAACAAAAGAGCATATTCGATTTTCCATCCACTTCGCGTTTCATCTGAAGAAAAATGTTGCTGAAGCCATTGCAATGATTTGTGCTGCATATGGAGAGAACGCTGTAAGTCATACTACATGTAAAAGATGGTATCAAAAATTTCGCCAAGGAGATTTCAGTCTTAAAGCTGAATCGCGTGCTGGACGCCCTCAAAAGATTGAAACGGACGAATTGCAAGCACTGCTGGATATAAACTCTGCGCAAACTGAAAAGGAGCTTGCAGAACAGCTTGGCGTTACGCAGCAAACCATTTCCGTACATTTACATGGGAACGATGGGAAAGGTTCAGAACGAAGGCAGATGGGTTCCACATGAATTGTCCGAAGACAACAAAAATTGTCAGCGTGACACTGCACTCACTTTGCTTTCAAAGTTCCGGAAAAAAGATTTTCTGCACAAAATCATTACAGGCGATAAAAAGTGGATTCTTTATGATAACCCTAAACGTAGAAAATCATGGGTTGACCCTGGTCAACCTTCGATATCGACGCCAAAGCTCAATATCCACGCCAAGAAGATTTTGCTCTGTATCTGGTGGGATTGGAAAGGTGTGTTGTATTACGAGTTATTACAACCGGGTGAAACAATCACGGCAGACCGCTACCAACAACAATTGACCAATTTGAGCGATGCATTAGAAGAAAAGAGGCCATTTACTGGCCAAGGACGTCGTAAAGTGATCTTGCTTTATGACAATGCTCGACCACATGTTGCGAAAGCGACTCAGGACCATATTTTTGCGTTAGGCTGGGAACTTCTCCCGCACGCGGCGTATAGCCCAGACATGGCGCCCTTCCGATTACTACCTATTCCGATCACTGCAGCATCATTTGGCTGATACATATTTGGTGAGATTTGAAGAGATACGAAAATGCATTGATGACTTTATCGCTTCGAAGCCGGTGAGCTTCTATCGTCAAGGAATTCGCAAGCTACCCGAAAGATGGCAAAAGGTCGTTGATGCAAACGGGGAATATTTCGCTGATTAATATTTTTTTTGAATAAAGATTGAATTTTACAAAAAAAAGCTCAGAACTTTTTTGTACACCTAATATATATATATATATATATATATATATATATATATATACTTGGCGCAAGTATAAAATGATAAGTAGAGCAGTAATTGTAGTTGATAGATCTAGCAATAGATGGCGCTGCAGAGAAAAGACAAGGACAAATGATTTATGGAATCGATAAAACGTTCAATACAACTAGTTGTAATGCCGGCTGTAATGTGTCGGTAATTTGTCATTTTAGGATCCCCTTAATAGCATAATAAAATCTATAAATAGGGGGGCGAATCGCGTGGATCGTGTAAGAGAATCATTTATGTTATAGAAAGTAAGGGACTTATAGAGCATTTTGAAATGATCACTGTAGAATATTTAAAGAAAAAAGGTATGGAAGAGGGAATAACTAGTGATATATTAAAGGCAGTATTTAATGTAATAAAAAATGAATTTGTTGGTATAATTAATGACTCTTTAAGAAAAGGTTCGGATGGTTGGAAAACATCTGCGATAATACGATAATTCCAAAGATAAAAAAAGTTAAAAAAGCAATGAATTATAGACCTATTAATATGCTATCAATATTTGAAAAAGTATTAGAATTGTAGTAAAAGATCAGATTGAGGCGTACTTAAAATAATAATATTATAATTGAATATCAGTCGGGATTCATTTAGGAAACAATACTCGTGTGAGACAACGATCCAAACTGTCATTGACGAATGGAAATTAATAGTCAATGAGAGGAAAATGATCAGAGTAATCTTCATGGATCTTAAACGAGCATTTGAAACAATAAATAGTCATAGATTGTTAGAGAAATTATACCAATACGTTGTAACGGCCGTTACGAGCATACATACATATATATATATACATACATATACATACATATACATAAATATATACATATATATAAACGCTTGGTATACTATCCTGCACTACCTATCCCGCTTGCACGTACACCATTCGCGCTATCGCATTCGCTTGCCTGTAGGTCGCACGCGCCGTCTCGCTCACGCTATCTCGCTCGCGGTGCCCCCACGCGATACTGACTCCCCGCCACCGGACCGACGGCGCGCAGTGGGAAACGCCGGCCGGATATATAAGCCCGGCCGGCCGAGACATCGAGATCCCATTCTGCGATCCGACTCCTGACACCGACCTAACCAGTACCTACTACCTCTCGGGGCCAAGGTTTCGCTTGGCTCTACCGGGTTTTACCGGCTTTCTCTACCTTCGGGCTGAGGTTTCACTCAGCTCTGTCGGGTTTCGCCGACTCCTGTCACCGCTCCTCGGGCTGAGGTTTCGCTCAGCTCCACCGGGTTTCGCCGGTTTCCGTTGCGAAGGCAGGGCTCGACGTGGCACTCAGCCCTGCCCGCAATACCTAACCGTCCCGCCTGACATTAGCTCGTAAGTGCATGCGATAGAGATTAAGGCCGCTAGTTATAAGTCAGTAATTCTAAGATCCTTAGTGGTAATCGCGCCGTGTAAATAAACCGTTGTCGACCGCACGCCGCACTCGTCCTGCGCATCTCATCGCCTTACGCCAACCGGTTGCGTCTCCGCTTTGCTACCAGCGATACTGCGACATCACCCGGCTCTGCACTACTCTGTATCTACCTTTCTACCAATAAACGATCTTTTCGGCGCCACTTGTGTTCGCGTACGCTTGAGTCTCCCCTCCTCTCGAACCCGGACACCGACGAGCCGATCCGAGCGTCGAGCGAGGTGACCGCGTCACATGGCGCCCGAACAGAGACCTGCCCAGTAGAGACTCCGGCTTGCGTGCGCACTCCGATGGAAATCTCTTGGATATACGGCCTTTTGAAAGTCTAACTCGCCACCCAACTAGCCACACACGGCCTCGATAATAGCGGTAGTATCGACACGTTACGACATCGATTGCGCCAATTCGTAATCCAAAACCCGGAGCTGTTCGTCGGACAAGACACCGCCGACATGCTAACCGAGGAAAAAGCGACGCCGGGACCGTCCGAGCCGGCCCCTGCCCGGGTCGAGCCAATGCCACTCGACCCCACCGCAATCTTAGACCGAATCTGAAAGTGGGGCCTCTGCTTCGATGGCAAAGACCCGTTCGCATTCCTCGAACGATTAGAGGAGCTGAGGCGATCCTACCGCTACGCCGACGAATTGTTCCTGCTAGGGCTACCAGAGATGCTGCGCGGAAATTTATTGTTGTAGTATCGCAACAATTACGAGGACTGGACCACCTGGGACGCCTTCTGCATCGCCTTCCGACTGAAGTACCTCCCATCCGACTACCAAGACCAACTACGGCAAGATGCTCAGGCCCGAAGGCAAAAACCAGGGGAACCCTTTGACCAGTACGCCACGGACCTGCTGACCATGATGAGGCGCGCTGGGGGCTATTCGCCACAACAGAAAGTCCGTCTGCTATACAACAACTTAAACTCCAGTTACCAGTTATACATCCGATCGACAGAAGCCACCAGCATCGCGGGGTTAAGCGCCAGGGCAGCCGAACACGAAAGGATACTCCGTCGACAAAAGGAAGAACAGCCTCCGACCCAGAGCCCGCTGGTCGCGGCCGCCACCTACAGCAGAGAGGAGTGCTGTTGGCGGTGCAAGCAGCGAGGCCACACACGCCTCGATTGTAAGAAGCCACCGCGTTTTGCTCTCGCTGTGGCAAGGACGGCGTGTTCACCCGAGACTGCCACCGTCGGGAAACGGCACACAGGCCGGGGAACCAGCGGCCGCCGCTCGTCCCGACAGAACGCCATAAAGTTCACGCCTAGGCCGCATCTGAAGATCCAGCTACTCGGTCGGCATCTGTGGGCCCTGCTCGACTCTGGCTCCGAGGTCTCGTTCGTGAGTCCCGCCACGGCCAAACGAACCCGGTACTGCGGCCACCCCCCTCGGGGGATAACCCAACAGATCAACTTGGCCGACGGCACCACGGTCCCCATCACCCACACGGTGGACCTACCGATCACCATTATCGACCGTACCGTGACCCACACGTTCCAAGTCATGCCGAATCTCAGCGGGCCGATCCTCATCGGCATTGATCTTTGGGCTAAGCTCGGGGTCGCCCTCTCCGCATCCCCGATCACCAAGACTCGCGACCAACCCGTGGTAGGGAAGATTTCGGCCGGGCTAACGCCACGCACCGCGGACGAAGACCAGCAGCTACGAGAATTTCTACACCGAAAGCTAGCCACCTTTGAGACCATACGCGGCCCGACCGACCGTATCGAACATCGTATCCGCCTAACGACCGACCAACCAATTAAACCGACCGCGTAATCCAGGCCATGCAGGCCGTAATAGACCAGGAAGTGCGCAAGATGGAAGAGGCCGGCGTAATCGAGCCGTCTTAAAGCGCCTGGAGCTCCCCGGTGGTACTCGTAAGAAAGAAGGACGGCACGTATCGGTTCTGCATCGACTTCCGGAAACTAAACGACGTCACGCAAAAGGACTATCCCTTACCACATATTACGGCTACGCTCGATAAGCTGCGCGGTGCCAAATATCTCACCACGTTGGATCTTAAAAACGGGTATTGGCAAGTCCCGCTGGCACCCGAAAGCCGACCAGTCACCGCGTTCACCATGCCAGAGAGGGGACTCATGCAGTTCCGAACCATGCCGTTCGGACTACATTCGGCTCCCGCCACGTTCCAACGCCTCCTGGACTCTATCCTGGGACCAGAGCTCGAGCCCAACGTCCTCGTGTATCTGGACGACATCATCGTGGCCAGCCCAACTTTTGAGAAACACCTAGAACACCTGGCCGAGGTTTTCCGGCGCCTGCGAGCCGCCAAATTCCGACTCAACGCCGACAAGTGCCACTTCTGCCGGGACAGCTTCCGCTACTTGGGTTACCTTATTGACCGCCACGGAATCCGCACCGACCCGGCCAAGGTGAGCGCCATCGTCAATTGACCAACGCCCACCAACCTCCGGCAAGTTCGTCAGTTCTTGGGCATGGCATCGTGGTATCGACGCTTCATCGCGGACTTCTTCGCCGTGACCGCATCCCTAACACGCTTGACCCGCAAAAACGCCCGCTGGACCTGAACCGCCATCGAGAACAAGGCCTTCCAAGGACGCTCTAACTTCCGCTCCGGTATTCGCGTGCCCCAATTTCAAGTTGCCGTTCACCCTGCAGACCGACGCCAGCACGCACGGGTTAGGCGTTGTCCTAACACAACGACTGGCCGAAGGAGAACGGGTCATTGCGTACGCCAGCCGCACGTTAAACTCCGCCGAGCGGAACTACAGCGCCACTGAGCTGGAATGCCTTGCCGTAGTCTAGGGGATTCGCCGGATGCGGGACTACTTGGAGGGATATCGGTTCACCGTGCTCACCGATCACCAGTCCCTCCGGTGGCTCCAACGCCTGGAAGCTCCGTCGGGTCGATTGGCCCGTTGGCTGTTCAAATTACAATAGCATGATTTCGAAATCGAATACCGTCGAGGCACCCAGAATCAAGTGGCCGATGCGTTCTCTCGTCAACCCGAGGTCGCCACGGCACAACAGACGCCGCCCTGCCCGTGGTATCACCGAATCAGCCGAGAAATCCAGACCCGACCAGCCGACTGGCCTGACTACCAGATGCGGGATGGACTCCTGTACCGGCACATCCTCCACGACCTGGACTTCCGGGAGATGCCCGCCGACGAGCAATGGAAACGATGTGTGCCAACACCCGAGCGTGCCGCCCTGCTCAGACGATGGCACGACGACCCCGCATCCGGACACTTGGGGACCGCCAAAACTATGGCTCGCGTTGCCTAACAGTATTACTGGCCGGGGATGCTCCGGGAAATCGCACGGTACGTCCGCACCTGCGCAACCTGTATGGCCCACAAGGTGTCACAACAACGACCCGCTAGGACCACGACCCCGATCACTGCGCCGTGGCAGCAGGTCGCCATCGACCTAGTCGGACTACTACCCCGCTCCAACCGTGGACACACGTGGATCTTCACGATGCAGGACCGATTTACGAAGTGGCTCGAAGTCACGCCACTGCGGAAGGCCACTGCAGCAAATGTCGCCAGGGCCTTCACCGACCAGGTCGTGTACCGTCATGGGTGCCCACAGCGGATAATAACGGACAATGGGACGCAACTAAAATCCAAACAGCTAGGGAAGCTGCTGACCGCCTTCGGCATCCAACATCGCACCGCGCCGCCATACACGCCGCAATGTAATCCGGTCGAGCGGGCCAACCGGACACTGAAGACCATGATTGCTCAATACGTGGGCCGGAGCCAGAAGACGTGGGATGAGCACATCACCGTCCTCCAATATGCTTTTAACACGGCCTGGAGCGAGGCCACGGGACACACTCCTGCCTACCTCAACCATGGCAGGGAGCTCACTCGACCTCATCCGGAGAACCGACGGCACCCGGGAAATACGCCGACCCCCGAGACAACGCACCGACGGTTGCAAGAGGCCTACGACCTCGTGAGGGTGAACTTGGCACGGGCCTTCCAACGTCAAGAACGACATTATAACCTGCGTCGGCGGGAATGGAAGCCAAAGGTCGGGGATTTGGTGTGGAAGAGAAATCACGTCCTGTCCGACAAGGCTAAGGCGTTCAACGCCAAGTTGGCTCCAAAATTCGTGGGGCCCTTGGAAGTCCGGAGGATCATCTCGCCTGTCATCGTCGACCTACGGGACACCCGCGGCCGCTGGCACCGACAGGTCCATGTACAGGACCTGAAGACGCACCCGGCCCCACTACGCTAATGCAACACCGACTGGTCAGTGGAGTCACGGTTACCGACCGGGAATGTCCGCACAGGCGAAACGCACGGACAACGGCCGAGGGCACCACCGGCTTATCCACGCGCCGAGGCAAGCACACGAAAACAACGTGCGCCGCATTCCGAGGCAAGCACACAAAACCAACGTACGCCGCATGCCGAACATTCCACGCCCGCGTATAAAAAACCACGCACTGAATAGCCGAACGATCAGTCAGTCCGCAGCAGCAACGATGCCGACCGACGCTGAGAGGAGACAGCTCGAGGAATTGTTCGGGCACTGGTCCGACGACGACGATAGCTTTCCGGACCCACCAGGAGTAGCGGCCGCTAGACCACCACGCGGCGCACCACGAGCGACCGATCCATCTCGACGACTACCCCCGCGGGTGGGAACCGTCATACAACGCTCCGACGCCTATCACAGAAGGAAGGTCCTCCTTTTGCTGACCCCGCCGCCGCCATCACCGGATCGACGGCGAGTACAAGGACGGAAATCACCGCCGAGGCTCAGGGCCACGCGACCCGTTCCGACCGCCTGCGCAGCAGTCCGGGCAACACCTGCGCCGAGCGCACCGAAGTGCGTTAACGCAAACGCGCGTTAACGCCGAGCGGCAAACCGGACCAAGGCCAACGCTGCCGCGTATCCAAGCGCCGAAAGCATGGCTGCCAACGACGAGCCGACCGACAGTCAGGTTGTTCCATGCGGTGGGACCGCGCAACCCCGGGTCAGTAGAGGTAAGGGTCGCCGCAGAAATAATGCCCCACGTGCCGCACCACGCGGTACATACCTCCCGGCGGTACCGACGATGGACCCCGGAGGTCAGTGGACCCTCCGGTTCAACACGGATGGGACCCTCCGGAGCAGCCGCCTACGCCGCGCCAACGACACGGCCCAAAGGGGGGGAGTGATGTAACGGCAGGGCCGTTACGAGCATACATACATACATATATATATATATATATATATATATATATACATACATATACATACATATACATAAATATATACATATATATAAACGCTTGGCTTACTATTTTGCACTACCCATCCCGCTTGCACGTACACCACTCGCGCTATCGTATTCGCTTGCCTGTAGGTCGCACGCGCCGTCTCGCTCACGCTATCTCGCTCGCGGTGCCCCCATGCGATACCGACTCCCCGCCACCGGACCGACGGCGCGCAGTGGGGAACGCCGGCCGGGTACATAAACCCAGCCAGTCGAGACATCGAGACCAGATCCCATCCTGCGATCCGACTCCTGACACCGACCTAACCAGTACCTACTACCTCTCGGGGCCAAGGTTTCGCTTGGCTCTGCCGGGTTTCACCGGCTTTCTCTACCTTCGGGCTGAGGTTTCACTCAGCTCTGTCGGGTTTCGCCGACTCCTGTCACCGCTCCACGGGCTGAGGTTTTACTCAGCTCTGTCGGGTTTCGCCGACTCCTGTCACCGCTCCACGGGCTGAGGTTTTACTCAGTTCTGTCGGGTTTCGCCGACTCCTGTCACCACTCCTCGGGCTGAGGTTTCACTCAGCTCTGTCGGGTTTCGTCGACTCCTGTCACCGCTCCACGGGCTGAGGTTTCACTCAGCTTTGTCAGGTTTCGCCGACTCCTGTCACCGCTCCACGGGCTGAGGTTTTACTCGGCTCTGTCGGGTTTCGCCGACTCCTGTCACCGCTCCTCGGGCTGAGGTTTCACTCGGCTCTGTCGGGTTTCGCCGACTCCTGTCACCGCTCCTCGGGCTGAGGTTTCACTCGGCTCTGTCGGGTTTCGCCGACTCCTGTCACCGCTCCTCAGGCTGAGGTTTCGCTCAGCTCCACCGGGTTTCGCCGGTTTCCGTTGCGAAGGCAGGGCTCGACGTGGCACTCAGCCCTGCCCGCAATATCTAACCGTCCCGTCTGACATTAGCTCGTAAGTGCATGCGATAGAGATTAAGGCCGCTAGTTATAAGTCAGTTGTCGACCGCACGCCGCACCCGTTCTGCGCATCTCATCGCCTTACGCCAACCGGTTGCGTCTCCGCTTTGCTACCAGCGACACTGCAACATCACCCGGCTCTGCACTACTCTGTATCTACCTTTCTACCAATAAACGCCTTTTCGCCGCCACTTGTGTTCGCGTACGCTTGAGTCTCCCCTCCTCTCGAACCCGGACACCGACGAGCCGATCTGAGCGTCGAGCGAGGTGACCGCGTCACAACGTTAGAATGGTTTAGATCGTATTTAAAAAATAGAACACAACGGGTTCGCTTTAATAATAAATGGTCTAAATTATCACAGAACGTAAAGTGTCATCTGTCTTAGAACCTTTGTTGTTTGTAATTTATATAAATGATATAATCAAAGTCTGTCCAGAAAGATACAATATAAAAATGTTTGCGGATGATACGCTAATATACGTAGCGGGAGATAGCAGTGCGGATTTAGAGAAAATGAATGGTACTTAATATAATAGAAGAATAAATGAATATAAATAAACTAAAGATGTGCGCTATCAGGAAGAAACGCATTTTTTTCCCGATAGCACCTGATAAGTTAACAACAGTACATTGAATATGATTAATTTTAAAATAGCCAATCTGGACGGTCGTCAATCGGGACGGTGGTCGATCGGGACGGTGGTCAAACGGGATTGTGGCCAAACGGGACTGTGAGCAATCGGGATGGTGATCAATCGGGACGGTGATCAATTGCAACATGATCAATATCAGCGTAATCAATCGCAACGTGGACAATCGCAACGTGGCCAATCGCAACGTGGTCAATTGGGACTGTGCTCAATATTAACATGGTTAAATGGGTGCTCTGCAAAAAGCGCAAACCAGGCTATGAGGGATACGGTGCGACAGGTATACCAAAGTGGACAATATGCTGCAAGCGTTTATGTCAATAAGACAGAGGCTATATTATAATGTGTGTACGAGGGTAGTTTGAAAAGTTTTGAGCCTAACATAGAAACAAATATTTTTTCGGTCAAATATGATTTTATTTTTTAACATAATCTCCTTTTAAGTCGATACACTTTTCCCATCGATACTCTAATCTCTTTAAATAGTAGTTGGCATCTTGCTTTGCAAAATAGGCGTTTACGTATGCATCTCCTCGTTCGATGAAAATCTCTGTCCTCCAAGCGAAACTTTAAGCTTAGGAAACAGGAAAAAATCGCTGGGGGCCAGATCTGATGAATACGGTGGGTGGTCAACCAATTCGAAGTGCAGTTCGTGAATTTTGGCCATGACGATCGCTGAAGTGTGAGCAGGTGCGTTGTCTTGATGGAACAGCACTTTTTTCTTCTTCAAATACGGCCGTTTTTTTGCAATTTCTGCCTTCAGCTTATCAAGTAATGATGCGTAATACGCTCCCATTATTGTTTTATCTTTTTCAAGATAGTCGATACACAATTCCGTGACTATCCCAAAAAATAGTCGCCATTATCTTCCCAGCTGATGGAACCGTCTTCACCTTTTTCGGAGCAGGTTCATCCTTTGCAGTCCATTGTTTTGACCGTTCTTTTGTCTCTGCAGTGTAGTGGTGGATCCAAGTTTCATCTATAGTTATGAATCGACGCAAAAAATCTGACTCGTTTCGCTTGAACCGCTCCAACAGGGTCTTGGAAATGTTCATTCAAATTCGTTTTTGGTTCAAAGTGAGCAAGCGAGGCACCCAACGCGCGGATAGCTTGCGCATATCCAATTCTTCAGTCAATATATGACAAACGCGTTCTTTCGATATGCCCATAGCTTCTGCTATTTCTCTAACCTTGATTTGACGGTTGTCCAGTACCATTTGGTGAACATTTTCGATGTTATCAGCGGTGGTCGCAGTTTTTGGCCGTCCCGAACGTTCATCATCAGCCAAGCTGGTACGACCACGTTTAAATTCAGCTGCCCATCTTTTTACGATGGCAAATGATGGGGCAGAGTTCCCGTAAACAGCGTCCAACTCTATTTTAATTTGCGCAGGCGTATTGCCTTTCAAATGTAAGAATTTAATCACGGCACGATATTCAATTTTTTCCATTTTTACAAAAACACTGACATCGACTGACACAAACGACTGTCAAACAACAACTGAGCGTCCAAAATGGCTGAAATTTTCACAAAAGCATATACTTTCAAAGCATATACTATTGTAATATTAGAATGGTTTTGACGAGTAACGTCATCTTCATGTTAAGGTTCAAAACTTTTCAAACTACCTTCGTACGTTTAAGATTTTAAAAAATATGCTACCGAAACAATTACGAAATAGGTTAAATCGTGATAGGAAATAAGAGAGACATACATGACAGGCCGGAGATATTGCGATATAGTTCCGCAAAACAAGGAGTGCGCAAAAGAGCATGTTCTTTGAAGGAATAAAAATGTACAATGCCTTGCCAACCGAGATAAAATTATGCGAAGAAATTCGGCTGTTTAACGATTGTTAAAAGAATATATTTTAAGTATAATTTAAATTTGTATCACAAATAGTTGAAAAAGCTCCAATAACTTTCTCTCTCTCTTTCTCTCTCTCTCTCTTCCTCGTTCTCTTTCGCTCGCTCTCTTTCGTACGCACGCACGCACGCACGCACGCACGCATGCACGCAGAGCCTAAAATTCTATATTTAATTCTAGTCGCACAAACGCATAACTTGCTCACATCTACACGCTGACGAATATTTTTATTCTTGTGACATCTTATTTTTTTCATTTAGTCAAAATTTTATATATATATATTTATTCGTGTTTTTTTTATATTTAGAGGTCTGACAAGGAAATGGCAAGACTTGTGAAATACAAAATTGAATGAACTATAGTTCATTCGAAAGGGAAGGTCGAGAGTATAAAAAGTGTAAAAGGGTTTGAGTGCATGGGCCTTAGTTTCGGAGAAATTTGCATACAAAGTTAGGTATTCGGCTAGCGGTACGATAAATATTATGAATAGTTCAAACTAAGCGTGAACCGCCGAAGCTGCACAGTCTAAGGTTCGCGAGTGTAATCTTTTTCTTCTGTGGCGAGGAGAGTTCGAGACCTCGCAGTGACAACTTTTTTTTTTAATTTTTTTTTTAAATTAAAGATACTACCGCTTGGATTTTATTTTTTTAAAATAGTGGTATATTAAATCTTTTATACAAATGAAATATATAATTTGGCTAAGGTAGACTTGTAGCTATGTTTATAAGACTATAACTTGGCGCCAGTTATTGATATCAAATCTTTTATAAAAATAATAATGACGATGCTTCTTAAAGTAAAAATTTATGAATCGGATTTTGTGTAGCAATACCTCCGCTTCTAGGGCACGTATATCCTTTTACTTGACATCCTTTTTATCTTTTTTTGTAATGATCTGATTTGTGATCTGATTTATGATGATTTTGTAATGATATTGTTACATCGTGACGACTGCACGATTCTTCTCTTTCGGGTATCAGTTATTAGAATTTAATTAAGCGAATAAACGGATGACACATGTTCTATTACGCTGTTAGATCGCGACGATTACGCAACTGATCTCTTCCGGGAATCGGTTACTAGAATTCGACTAAACGGATAATCCCTATTATTCTAATCGCGGAAGAACAACATGTGTACAGATATTTTCCTCAACGAAATCACACACACACACACACACACACACACACACACACACACACACACACACACACACATATATATATATATATATATATATATATATATATAGCGCCCTTAAAGATACGAAGGCACGACGGACACTTCTCTTTTTTCACTCGGCCAGAATAGTTTTCAGTCAATTTGTCAGTAATTCAATCAGTTGGTGTCAGTCGAAATATATTTTTTTCACCAAGTACAAGTGACCAAGTTTCCTGGCGACACCGCTTCCACCTTAATCACCTCGCAGGTCCCAAGTCCCCGGCATTCCAGCTAGAATAACAGTAAGTTTAACTACACATAGTTTTCTAATAATAACTTGGGTCTCTTCTCCTTATATTTTCTTATTTCTCCCTTACGTCCTTTCTATCCTCTGCCGTTTCTCCTTACATTTCTACTCCCCTTTTTCTTTCTCTTTTTCTCTTTGATTTGGCCGTAGAACTTTGTGTAGCAATACTCCTCTCGGGCTCCCTATGCGTTGCGGAGCACTCAGCAGGTTCATGGCCGCCGAATAATTCGACAAAATTTGCTTCTTCTCTGTTTGCTTTGGCCGTCGGACCTCTCTGGCTCCCTATACGTTGTACAGCACTCAGCAGGTTCATGGCCGCCGAATAATTCGGCAAAATCTGCTTCTTCTCTGTTTGCTTTAGCCGTTGAACCTCTCTGGCTCTCTATGCGTTGTGGAGCACTCAGCAGGTTCATGGCCACCGAATAATTCGGGAAATCTACTCTTTTACAATTTTCTCTTTTCCTTCTTTATTTCTCTCCTCCGTCTCTCGGCTTCCCGACATATTTCAGAGATAGCCTTAAGGTTTACGACCAATGATATTTCTCTCACACTCTAACAATTACTCTCACTAATCCATTTCTTCCAGTGAAATTTACATCATCCTCTCTTTCCGACGCTCAGAGACGGAGGCGAGCCCTAAAGAGGCTCCGTTATCGTCGCAATAAGCGAGCTCGTCGACCAGCCAATTACCCCTCGGCAAGGACATCCGAGGTTTCTACACGAACTGACGAAACCACGAGTTGCTCCGGCACAAGGCTTTATTCACTGAATATTTCCCCTCCGTCTTACTCCTCTATTAGACCATCTGAAGCTGGGTCATCCCCAGATTTTAGCGTACTCTTCCCGGAGCGCCAAATCCAAATCCAAATTTCCTCACTAAGGAATCCTTGGACGAGTTCTGCGAACTCCGAACTCCTTCCCCTCCCCCTCTATACCGCACCACCAGAAATCCGATCTCCTCCCCGAAACACACACGGATACCAAAATATAAATTTAAATATATAAAAAATCCAACGTAGGATAAAAATAATTATAAAATGGTGGACAAACATACAAATATAATTGAATTCTTACACAAAAACTGAATAATGCATCCGTAAATTTTCTAGAATATTCAATCGTATGTATATTATATAAATCTCCGTGCCTTTACTCATCTCAAACACAAAAAAACATTTATAACATTTTTTTTCGATCAAATGTAAATATACCTTAAGCAAATGTACTTGAAAACAAGAAATAATGACATAGGTCTTGTAGTTTTGTTAAATTTGTATTCATTTAAAATTATCAATTATATGTAGAATTCAAATTATTTGACGTTTAGTTATTTCCTCCCTCTTTCGTTCCCCGCTATCCCAAGATTCACACATGATCCTGTCCCTGGCAAAAGAGATTAAATTCTCTTGCCTAAATTACGGACCGACGGACGCATATCACGCAGTCGAAGTCACAGCGTCTTTCTCAAGACGTTGACTCGCATTCGTGGATCTGCATTCGACTCATAAGAACGCCTCAGTGCATTCACCTGCAAGAGGATATTTGAAGCGTCCTTCCTAGTCCTATCCATTTTCTCTTTAAAAATAATTACCTCGGGTTGGACGTAACAATATCATGCATTTCTTTTATTATTTACATGATTGATAATGCACTGTGTTTATAGGACCTCTAGTATCTCTTTTATCATACTATGCAAATGCGTGTGATAAATCATTTTTTATATTGCTGTATTATTGTGTTACGTCCACACCCCAGAATTATTAAAGTTAAAGGTCGAAAGGATGGTGCAAGGAAGGACGCACCAAATATCTTCTCGCACGTGGCCGCTCTGGAGCGTGCCTGCGAGTCGAACGCACCCTACAGGTCAGCTGATACGGGTCAACGTCTTGAAAAAGACGCTATGACTCCGACTGCGTGACGTACGTCCGTCGGCCCGTTAATTTAGGCAAAAGAATTTAATCTCTTTTGCCTGGGATAGGACCATATGCGATCCCTGAAAGCGAGCGGGAACGAGCATGACGAGAGAGTTAAATTATTAGTGAATAAATTGATTTATCATTAAAGTAATCATTTAATTAACTAAAGTAATGAATAAAATACAAAATTAAAAAGCAAATACTTAACATAAAGGAGAAATGGTACGCATAGTGATTACTCGGTAGATAATGATAACGGTTAATATCATTTTGAATGGACGCATGAGAGTGAAAAAAAAATTGCATGTAAGTGTAGCACGCGGGTGTTACAAAAGTGCGGAGGTCGTCGGGCAGTTCGGGGTAAAACTCTACGTTAAAATATTTAGGGTCATGCCCGGTTTTTACAATATAAATAATTGAACACAAAAAAAAATAAAATATTTTAAACAAACAATTATGTAAGTATAAAAGTGTTAGACCTTAAGGACGGTAGACTCAGAAAGATAAATAAGAGGGAGGGGAGCAAGGGGGAACAATCGATATTTAAGTGGTGATGGGTAGATCATATTAATCCATGCGACTTACTATTGCGATGATAACAAGAAATGTCGTTGCAAGTAGATAGACGAGAGACAAACGGAGGTAGGAACCAGCTGCTAGTAGTTCTCTGCCAGTAGTGCTTCAGAAGAATCAAGGGGTGCACACAAAAAAACACTCCCGTTTAGAAATAAACAATAATTGAAAGAAATTACAAGTTTAATTTAATTTCACCCGTCTCGATATTAATACTTAAATAAGACTCGATATTAATACTGAATCTGCGATTACTTCGAGAACCGACAAAGCTAAACCGAGAATTAAAAGCGAATGCGGACGGACGGGCAGATACACGAATATCCAAAAAAAAATATTTAAGATTGCTCGAAAAAACTGTCGGTCAAAGAACAAGTGCGAAGTGCATTTTCGAAGTGCGTTTCCTCCGGGGAAGATCCTGATAAAAAATTATCGCGGGGTGGAGCTTCGGTTCGGGAATTAAGAATATCTCGCAAATCTTTAACGAATAGGAATTAGCGAGTCATGTGGGGGGAGTTAGCCTACTATAGTTCAGAATTTTGGAAAAAGAGTCTGATTGGACGAGGAGAATTTTTTAGTGATGATAGTTAGGTAGTGGGCCTGAGCCTTTATCAATATACGGCATTATCTAAATATTTGTGGCCGAATGGGTGGTCGGCGGATTAAATAACCGACGCCACGAAGGCGGCTATTCGAATACGCAGTTTTCCCATGAGGGAAAATAGATACCTATTCGGGCAATTTATGATTTTCCGTCATCGCCAGTGCACTAAGGATTTCTTTGCGTTCGGCATATGGCTTAAATCTTATCTTAGCTTAGTTGTAATTCAATCGGGTTTTATAGTTTATTTGTTAGTTCGAAAAGCGAGCCCTCAACGGTCTGAGGTTCACGTGTTCGGCAGACTGGCGTCCACGGAGTGTAAAGTAAAAATTATCTTAGTTTACAGAATGATATTTTTATGCTGTATCGGAGTTCGCTCCAAAAAGAGAGAAGAATTGTGAAGTCCGCCGGACGTAACAATTGGCTCCGCAAGATTTTGTATCGTAGAGATCAGTGCATAAACCATATTATCTATTGATATTATTAATTGAATATGTTATGTCGATTGAATGCGTTAATAGATTAGTTCAGTACAAAGATATAAAGAAAATATATCCCAGATAGCAAAATGTTTCAAATTTGCTGTTATATAACCGAAAGTCGTTGCAACAACTAATTTAAACAAATTCGGGACAAAGTGAGACAGTATTATGTCTGTCGCATTGAACTCAATGGAATGATAATTTTAACAATGACAAATCGATGGCAATATGTCAGAATCAATCTACTGTTCACAACTTAACGACAACTTGTGTTATCAATTTGTAAACCGCAATTACCAACACGTTGATAGCAACTTGGCGATAACTTGAAAGCAACTCATTATCATCGGTATGCTATCCACACTTAACAGCATGTTAACAACAACATGACGGCAACATATGCCAAATAACGAATGCTACATATGCTGATAATATGCCAACTAAATGTTCTGTGTCAGTTTTTCTGGTAAAAATGATGGACAGAATCGGACAGAACAGACAAGATTTCTATTAGTTTCTGTTTAGCTGTCTACAGCTGTATACAGATAAAATTAACAGCTTACAGTTTAGTCGATAGAAATCATATCCATTTCTATCTGATTCTGTCCATAATTTTTACCAGAATTATGCATTGTAAATATTTCGAAACAACACCAACAATGTTCAAAAGGTAATAGAGAATATATAAACTTATAGTAGATACCGATTTTTGAGCAATGTGTGTCCAAAAATATCGCATTTTTTAACAAAATGAGAATAAAATTATATATCAGAAGAAATTTTTAAACAGATTCAAGACAGATTTCAAGATAACAAACTGTTTCAAAAACGCTTCTAACTATATTATATAACTATATTACCATTTAATCAAAATTGTATTAATTAGTCAGGGAATGTTGTTAATTTTTATTCATATTTCTATTTTATTTTCTTATTTTATTTTATTATATTATGTGTAATATGATCCATATAAAGTTGCAATATACATATATCAGTTGTTTAGGATAATATATGTGCAGAGGTGGGCAATATTTGAAATACATATATTTGAAATACGTATTTAAGTACATTTTGTATCTTGTATTTTGTATTTAAACACTTTTTTGAGAGTATTTTGTATTTTGTATTTAAATACTTTTTTTAGAGTATTTTGTATTTTGAATTTTATTTTTAAATACATTTAAATTTTGTAAAACGATCAGTCAAACAGCATCGTGTCTACTGTCTGCAGTAGTTGAATTCGTCGAAATTATTATACATAAAGATAAATTCGTTGATTTTCAATCAATCATGATTCGATTTTAAAAAGAATATCGATGGCAATCGAAAACTGCTAGTGTTGCATCATGCATAGAATGAGTATTCCGTGATGTAGTGCATCAGTAATCGCAAAACAATCATTTGTTTACATATTCATACATATCATCGCAGTGAGATAGGGTAATATTACATTCGTCGTACAATTTTTTTAAGCGTGTTGATTGGCTGCAGGATAGAGCAATTCTCCAGTTTTTAGAAACTTTCTATCCTGTAGTCAATCAACACGCTTAAAAAAATTTGTACGACAAATGTAGTAGTACCCTTACTTGAGTTTTTTTACGCGGCGTAGATCTATCGGCGAGTTGATTTTTTTTTTATGAACTATCATCGACTGTCCTGAGACGTGTACAATCTGTGCATAAATAAATTCGATATCGGTGTAAAGCTTATATCAGACTAAAGATTAAGATTGAAATTTGACTAATCCAAATAAAGTTCACTAAACTTGAGATTGATTTTCTTCTTTCTCATTGGTTAAATTTCAATCTAATTTCAATCTCAATCTCTAGTCTGATACAGGCTTAAGTGTAATGATCAATCATATAAGTGAAATAATGAACTAATAGTGAAAGTGTAATAATTTCTGTGTAAGTAAAATCGTGTTAAATATAATTAATATATTAACCATGGATGAAATGGAAGAGAATATCAATTTTTTTCTTTTGAGAAAAAGGAATGTATTAGATAATATACCATCAACAAGCACAACGTCGACATCCAAATTACTTCCGGTTATTTTAAGTTCAGAATTCTTCGAAGTTATTGGAGAAGTAGATATCGATTCAAAAGTGAAGGCAAGATGTCTTATGTGCAAAAAGAAATCAAAGAATAAGGATAATATTATTAGTGGTTCGATCTTAGCGACATCGAATTTTCGTCTCCACATTAAAGTTAGTTTAGCACAAATACATTAAATAAGATTTTAAATTTGTTGGAAGATTGGTTCTATTATTAACACGAAAATATGAATTCCACATAGAAAATAATGATTTAAAGTTGAAGTTATTTTAATGCTATAAACGTGGATTTTAGCGTGTACATCCTGAGAGTTTACCACATCTTCAAAAATTAGAGGATGATAATAAAAGAAAAAATTAATCAATTCTCGAAAAAAATTCTGAAATGCAAATTGGGAATACCAAACCAAAGTTAATTCAAAGAAAGTTTTATGACGTCAATAACGATGTTGCAATAAAAAGAAAACAAAATCAGTTTGAAAAAAATGTATTAGCTTACATTGTGGCAGGCATGAAGCCTCTAAGCAGTCGAAAATATTAATTTTATCAAAATGATACAAGGTAAACAAAATATATTATGGATGTATATGGATATTGTAAAAATATGTAATGTTCATTTTATGTATTTTTACAATTTTTTTAACTGCAGACTTAGACAATAAGATACATTATTTCACGACGATCGTTAGGCCGTTACTTAAATAATGAATTTATACACGTATCTGAACTGTTTAAGACCACATTGAAAAGCATACCATTCGTTGCAACGACTGCCGATATTTGGTCAAATAAACATAAAAGTTTTATGGGAATAACGATACATTGGGTAAGTCACCCTTAATAAATAATATAATATTACTTAAATAATATTAATAATATAAATATATGCGTAAAGTACATAGTAATATTAATTATTATATCTGAAATTTTAACAACAAAAAAAAAAACAGAACACAATCTGATTCGGAAGGTAATCAAATCATAATGAGTTATTCCCTTCTTTTTTTACAATATAATATTGTAAAGCATCATATATTATGTCAATTTTTTATTGCAAAACTAATCGACCTGACAAGAGATATTTCTATTCTGTGTTTTTTTATCCTTTAAATTTCAAATTCTTCTATACGTACATATAGATTATTTAAATCTAATTTTTGTAAATATATTATATATAAATAAATTAAATTTAAAGTATATAATCAAATAAATTAAATAAAAGTATTTATTTTATTTCAAAATTGACATTCGAAATGTATTTATGTAAATTATTGATTCTAATTCATAGATCAATAGTCAGTCTCTTCAACGTGAAGGTGCTGTACTTGCATGCAGACGGTTTAAGGGTATACATTCGTACGATAAAGTAGCTGAACTTTTATTTAACATATATACCGAATTTGGATTAAGCAACGACAAAATTGTGGCAACAATTACAGATAACGGTTCAAACTTCGTCAAAGCTTTTAAAAAATTTAGAATTGAATCGATGAATTTTTCACTTGAAAATAATAAATCAAGTAAATAATGTTAAACATAAAATTTTTAATTAATAGCATCACACTTATTAGAAAATGAATTTAATTACTCAAACAAAGGTTTTTTCGTAATAAAATTTTATCAATAATTCTTTATCGAATCATTTAAGTAAATCGTCGATATATTGAATAAAAACATCTTAAAAAAGAATTTGTAAATATGTTGTAATCTTTCTAAAAAAAAGCGTGCAAATCAATACTCGTATCTGTCGAAATATTGTTGCTGCTTTTCCGCGACGCTGATTGGTCTTCTCATTGCATTTATTTTATGAGTGGCTGTCATCGCGGAGATCATTTTAAACATATTTTTATGTATTGATACAAAGAAACATGCGTTGAATAAATAAATTTATATATAAATTTCTTTTAAGCGATGTTATTCTTCGTGTTCTTCATCAGATAAATGTATTATATAATTTTTATTACTTTTATAGGTACTAATCGAATTGACGATGTCGAAGAAAATGATACTGATAGAAATTGATACTGATATGGAATTTGAAGAATTGTCTTCTAAGGAAGAATTGTCTTCAAAAAAAAAATGGTGCCTATTTTATCACACCATCAGAGATGTTGTAGTCACTCTCAATTTACTAGCAAGCGCAGACTTTCTTAAAGTTCTCAAAAATGCATCACCTGTCGTTACTAAAATTCATTACGCAGTATTAGGTAAATGTACATATGCACAGCTATGGAACATGTCTAGACAACTTATCGTCAGAGATCATAGTCAAATTTCTAGGCTGCAGTTTAAGCTATCTTTGTCCAACGAGATGGAATTCTCTGTATGATTCAATTATCAATCTTTTGAAACATCGAGAGAAACTTAACGAACTATGTAAAAAGTTATGTTTGTTGTTTATTTTCAATGATATAGAAATGCAATATTTTAATGAATATTGCATTTTAATGAAGCCGATTGCAACGTCTTTAGATACTTTGCAAGCCGAAAATAACTGTTTTTATGATATGCTCATACCAACTTTATTCTCTTTAAAAGTGCGGCTTCAGCAGTTATTAGAAACATATGCAATATTCAACGAGTCTGATTGTATATTTAATGACCAACTATTAAAAAGATTCGACAAATATTTTGCTTTGTCACTTAACGTAAATAAAGCAATAATTGCTGCCTGCTTATATCCACAATTTAAACTTAAATGGCCAAAAAATTTGCCAGAATCTGAAAGATGTAGAATAGAAAATTTATGCATAAATGCAGTAGATTAATTCGCCATCAAAAATTCACAAACTGTTAATCAATCTTCCAGCGAAGAAGAAGATAATTTTTTTTATCTTAAATAATAATATCAAATAATAACATGATTGATCCTGAATCCTGCTCTAAACTGAAGGTAATATCATTTTTTAATGATAAAAACAAGAGTATGTCAAGTTTAGATAACTATACCAATATAAAAAAAACATTTATTCGGCACAAACTTTATATTCATCTGCTCCAGTGGAGAGATTATTTTCATTTGCTACATTTATTAGCTCTCCAGCGCGCAGTTCTCTCTCAGATAAGTCTTTTAAGACATTATTATTTTTAAAGGGTAATAATAAATATACTAAATTAAATAACTAATACATGTTTTAATATATTATTCACCAAGCGCCTCGCGTAAGTGCCCGCGTCTGACGATGAGTTACGTCGCCTACCTATCGTATCTAACTCGTTATATAACAACTATTTCTTTTAATAATTCAAAAGTTAAGCTTCAAACAAAATTTTGGAAAAGAAAAAAATCATCTCAGAATTAAGTCAAAAATACATTTTAAGGTTATTACAGTTTAAAGTTACACATGGTTGTTTTGAATCACCCTATATTCCCTAATTGTTTTGAATCACCTTAACTGCTTAAACATCAAGTTGTCATTCCAACAACACTACGGAAAACGAGTGATTTATATGCAGCTCATGTAGGAATCGTCAAGATATTGCTTATTTCTTTGTTTATTGACCTGGTATCGACGGTGATATAGAGCAAATTGCCAAATCTTGCATTGAGTGTGCTAAACATGCGCATTCTCCACCAAAATTTCGAGACCTGGGAATATCTGAAAGGATCATGGGAGCATACAGGGAGCATGGGAGGATACATACAGCGGATACATACTATGCGGGACTAATCGCAGGCACCATGTTGTTCACCATTGTTGATGTTTACAGCAAATAATTTGAAATGAGAGCAATTCACTCTACAATAACGACTTTAACGATCGCGATCCTTGATAATATATTTGCATCATATGAAGTTCCTATCACAGTCGTTTCAGATAATAGAACACAATTCACAGCTGCGGAATTTAAAGCGTTCTTATAATCAAGTGGAGTAAAATACCACAAATGTATAGCACTATACCATTCAGCGAAAAATGGTCAGGCAGAACGCTATGTACAGATCGTTAAAGATGCTCATCGCACAATGTCTACGACACCAGGATCATTCAAATCTAATTTAAATAAATTCCTGCAACAATACAAAAAAGCCCTATATGCAACAGGACAGACACTTGCTTAATTATTTCTCGGACATAACATACGCAGATCTAGTACGAATTGATGATGTGCATACAAATATGCTAAAGAAACAGGAAGCTATATTCAGTCCTTCATTTCAGGAATTCAAGTCTAAAGATAATCTACTTCTTATCGAAAAATTTTTGTATAGACTGGATTAAAGGTAGAATTGTCACTAGATGATCTTCATTTCGGAATTAACTATGGAGGCAGACGATAAAAGATATATAGATCACATGCAAGCATATAATGAAGAGTTGAAGATCAATCCAACATCGTTACACTGCAAAGAGGGATAAGTCACGCTGAGTTCATTTTTATGGTGATCACCTTGTATCAATTGCAACTGATTTTCAAATACCATCTATACCTTCGAGGTCACCTGTAGCATTTAGAGGCACTTCCAACTCCAGAGAAGCAGTTTTGGATTTCACCCTCAATATCTCCACCGAGCCAAGTTCAATCGCCTCAAGTCTTACGGCGATCCACGAGATCACGTCGCCCCCCCCCTCTCCCCCATAAGATGTACTTATGGCTAGAGATCTCTTTAAAAATACTTACCTATTCTTTGTCGTACTCATAGTTCCGTGAGTGAAAAAGAGTATTACGATTGCGATTTGTATTTGACGGTTTAATGTCTGTTATCGACAAAAAACTATCGTCTTTTATTTCTATCGAGTTCCTCTAATTCTGTTCATATAAGCGCATAAGGCTTTCGACTATCATGATCAAAATAAAACATGTTATTAAGAAGTTCTCGTTAAATATAAATTCCTTCAGTCTGTGTCCCAAGAAACAAAAAAATTGAAGTGTATTTAATGCTGAAAACAATGATATATAAGAAAATCTTTCTCCAAAAACGCATTTTTGAGAAATGTGCGAGAAATATCTCTATGTATAAGCTTCATACGTATTCGTCTCATACCGCATTGGTTGCGCGGGACAGCATTAAAGATGAATACAACACAGTCCATCAGTGCAGTAATAATGATTAAAATAAGACTTTTTAATAATAATAGTGGTAATAATAATAATAATAATAGTGACGATGACGATGACGATGACGATGACGATGACGATGACGATGACGATGACGATGACGATGACGATGACGATGACGATGACGATGACGATGACGATGACGATGACGATGACGATGACGATGACGATGACGATGACGATGACGATGACGATG
The DNA here is from genome assembly GCA_024349325.1 of Pogonomyrmex californicus. Classification (NCBI taxonomy): domain Eukaryota; kingdom Metazoa; phylum Arthropoda; class Insecta; order Hymenoptera; family Formicidae; genus Pogonomyrmex; species Pogonomyrmex californicus. The sequence continues at coordinate 1,025,688 of JAECZD010000026.1, forward strand.
ACGATGACGATGACGATGACGATGACGATGACGATGACGATGACGATGACGATGACGATGACGATGACGATGACGATGACGATGACGATGACGATGACGATGACGATGACGATGACGATGACGATGACGATGACGATGACGATGACGATGACGATGACGATGACGATGACGATGACGATGACGATGACGATGACGATGACGATGACGATGACGATGACGATGACGATGACGATGACGATGACGATGACGATGACGATGACGATGACGATGACGATGACGATGACGATGACGATGACGATGACGATGACGATGACGATGACGATGACGATGACGATGACGATGACGATGACGATGACGATGACGATGACGATGACGATGACGATGACGATGACGATGACGATGACGATGACGATGACGATGACGATGACGATGACGATGACGATGACGATGACGATGACGATGACGATGACGATGACGATGACGATGACGATGACGATGACGATGACGATGACGATGACGATGACGATGACGATGACGATGACGATGACGATGACGATGACGATGACGATGACGATGACGATGACGATGACGATGACGATGACGATGACGATGACGATGACGATGACGATGACGATGACGATGACGATGACGATGACGATGACGATGACGATGACGATGACGATGACGATGACGATGACGATGACGATGACGATGACGATGACGATGACGATGACGATGACGATGACGATGACGATGACGATGACGATGACGATGACGATGACGATGACGATGACGATGACGATGACGATGACGATGACGATGACGATGACGATGACGATGACGATGACGATGACGATGACGATGACGATGACGATGACGATGACGATGACGATGACGATGACGATGACGATGACGATGACGATGACGATGACGATGACGATGACGATGACGATGACGATGACGATGACGATGACGATGACGATGACGATGACGATGACGATGACGATGACGATGACGATGACGATGACGATGACGATGACGATGACGATGACGATGACGATGACGATGACGATGACGATGACGATGACGATGACGATGACGATGACGATGACGATGACGATGACGATGACGATGACGATGACGATGACGATGACGATGACGATGACGATGACGATGACGATGACGATGACGATGACGATGACGATGACGATGACGATGACGATGACGATGACGATGACGATGACGATGACGATGACGATGACGATGACGATGACGATGACGATGACGATGACGATGACGATGACGATGACGATGACGATGACGATGACGATGACGATGACGATGACGATGACGATGACGATGACGATGACGATGACGATGACGATGACGATGACGATGACGATGACGATGACGATGACGATGACGATGACGATGACGATGACGATGACGATGACGATGACGATGACGATGACGATGACGATGACGATGACGATGACGATGACGATGACGATGACGATGACGATGACGATGACGATGACGATGACGATGACGATGACGATGACGATGACGATGACGATGACGATGACGATGACGATGACGATGACGATGACGATGACGATGACGATGACGATGACGATGACGATGACGATGACGATGACGATGACGATGACGATGACGATGACGATGACGATGACGATGACGATGACGATGACGATGACGATGACGATGACGATGACGATGACGATGACGATGACGATGACGATGACGATGATGACGATGACGATGACGATGACGATGACGATGACGATGACGATGACGATGACGATGACGATGACGATGACGATGACGATGACGATGACGATGACGATGACGATGACGATGACGATGACGATGACGATGACGATGACGATGACGATGACGATGACGATGACGATGACGATGACGATGACGATGACGATGACGATGACGATGACGATGACGATGACGATGACGATGACGATGACGATGACGATGACGATGACGATGACGATGACGATGACGATGACGATGACGATGACGATGACGATGACGATGACGATGACGATGACGATGACGATGACGATGACGATGACGATGACGATGACGATGACGATGACGATGACGATGACGATGACGATGACGATGACGATGACGATGACGATGACGATGACGATGACGATGACGATGACGATGACGATGACGATGACGATGACGATGACGATGACGATGACGATGACGATGACGATGACGATGACGATGACGATGACGATGACGATGACGATGACGATGACGATGACGATGACGATGACGATGACGATGACGATGACGATGACGATGACGATGACGATGACGATGACGATGACGATGACGATGACGATGACGATGACGATGACGATGACGATGACGATGACGATGACGATGACGATGACGATGACGATGACGATGACGATGACGATGACGATGACGATGACGATGACGATGACGATGACGATGACGATGACGATGACGATGACGATGACGATGACGATGACGATGACGATGACGATGACGATGACGATGACGATGACGATGACGATGACGATGACGATGACGATGACGATGACGATGACGATGACGATGACGATGACGATGACGATGACGATGACGATGACGATGACGATGACGATGACGATGACGATGACGATGACGATGACGATGACGATGACGATGACGATGACGATGACGATGACGATGACGATGACGATGACGATGACGATGACGATGACGATGACGATGACGATGACGATGACGATGACGATGACGATGACGATGACGATGACGATGACGATGACGATGACGATGACGATGACGATGACGATGACGATGACGATGACGATGACGATGACGATGACGATGACGATGACGATGACGATGACGATGACGATGACGATGACGATGACGATGACGATGACGATGACGATGACGATGACGATGACGATGACGATGACGATGACGATGACGATGACGATGACGATGACGATGACGATGACGATGACGATGACGATGACGATGACGATGACGATGACGATGACGATGACGATGACGATGACGATGACGATGACGATGACGATGACGATGACGATGACGATGACGATGACGATGACGATGACGATGACGATGACGATGACGATGACGATGACGATGACGATGACGATGACGATGACGATGACGATGACGATGACGATGACGATGACGATGACGATGACGATGACGATGACGATGACGATGACGATGACGATGACGATGACGATGACGATGACGATGACGATGACGATGACGATGACGATGACGATGACGATGACGATGACGATGACGATGACGATGACGATGACGATGACGATGACGATGACGATGACGATGACGATGACGATGACGATGACGATGACGATGACGATGACGATGACGATGACGATGACGATGACGATGACGATGACGATGACGATGACGATGACGATGACGATGACGATGACGATGACGATGACGATGACGATGACGATGACGATGACGATGACGATGACGATGACGATGACGATGACGATGACGATGACGATGACGATGACGATGACGATGACGATGACGATGACGATGACGATGACGATGACGATGACGATGACGATGACGATGACGATGACGATGACGATGACGATGACGATGACGATGACGATGACGATGACGATGACGATGACGATGACGATGACGATGACGATGACGATGACGATGACGATGACGATGACGATGACGATGACGATGACGATGACGATGACGATGACGATGACGATGACGATGACGATGACGATGACGATGACGATGACGATGACGATGACGATGACGATGACGATGACGATGACGATGACGATGACGATGACGATGACGATGACGATGACGATGACGATGACGATGACGATGACGATGACGATGACGATGACGATGACGATGACGATGACGATGACGATGACGATGACGATGACGATGACGATGACGATGACGATGACGATGACGATGACGATGACGATGACGATGACGATGACGATGACGATGACGATGACGATGACGATGACGATGACGATGACGATGACGATGACGATGACGATGACGATGACGATGACGATGACGATGACGATGACGATGACGATGACGATGACGATGACGATGACGATGACGATGACGATGACGATGACGATGACGATGACGATGACGATGACGATGACGATGACGATGACGATGACGATGACGATGACGATGACGATGACGATGACGATGACGATGACGATGACGATGATCACGATGATGATGATGATGATAATGATTGTTATAATAATGATAGTGGATTTGTTAAATGGTATTCAATTATTTTTGATGATGTAAGAAGAAATACGAAGCTTTTTGCATAATTAAATGCTTGTTATAAAAAAATGATTATAAAATGATTATAAAATTTTTATAAAATGTTGTTCATTTAATTTTAATCGCAGAATAGCTAGTTGCAATGTTCGAATATATTTTATTGATTAATATTTATATTTCATGTCTTATTATCACAATGCTATGTAAGAAATAAATTTGCTGAGGTATAGTTTTATTTCCATACACTGTTTAAATGAGAATTCGTATAAAAAAGTGAAAATTATTACAGTGAATTCACAATTTTATAATTGAATTCGTTCTATTACCAATTGAGTAATGTATTACCAATTGATACAAGTGAGTGATATAAGGTTTAACAAGTAACTATTTACTTTTAAACGTTCTTATTGCTGTTTATATTTTCATACATTTTTAGTTTTATAATTAAGTTAAATTGAAATTTATCGTTATTTCATTCATTTAATTACAATTTTTTCATAAATAATTTATTAATTTTGATAATATTTTTTAAAAACTTTTAAACATAATAATATATAATCTATATATTATACAAGACTATTCATCCTTCCTATTCAATGAATAAAAATAATTAGTTGTTACAAGGATATATCAAATTCATGTATATAAATAATTATTCCTCTTCCTTTTTTATCTTCATTTCTAATATAACTTCTATTATATAGCTTTTAGCGTATAGAAATAATTCGCTAATTTGAAAAATTAATAATTATTTATTTAACTTTTATTCACAATAGGGATGGCCCTGAGAAGAGACCGTTTTCAAAAATGTTACAATCTTTCCCTGTAAGAGATAATCGATTCTGTTTTTTGTAAATTTGATTTTATCGAGAGGTGGTGCAAATGATTCCAAAGGTGCAGTATAAGAAACTTCTAGAGTCCTCGGAGGTGAATCAGGAGTCTCCCAATCAGTATTCACTCCTCGACCCTTCATAGCTGATTGAAACTGAGTTCCCCTAGTGACTCTGCTAGATGAGTCTACCTGAATGGCCTTATCTTCTCTCCAAAGAACCTTTCTGGACTAGGAGGTAAAGGAGAAAGAGGAGATGGGAACCTCCAAAAAGGTGATGTAGATTTCCGTTTACGAGGATCTCTGTATCTAAGGAACAATCTCAGAGGTTTTGTTCGTCACTGGAGAAAGTTCCAAACGGAAAAGCCTCCAAGGAGGAGAATTCTCTCATCGATTTCCTTGAGGCGATAGAATTAGGCTGGTACAACGCTTCGCTCTTGGTAGTTGCTCCAAGACGGACGATTCTGCATAATGCTCTCTACTCTATTTTTGTTTTATTTATAGTTTTTGACTGTTTTCAAAATAGAGAAAATTTGCTTTATCGACTTTTCTATCGACAATTATTTAATTAATTTTGTCTATGAATTTGTCTCAGAGCGACGAAGTCAAATATTTCTATATAATTATTATATTAGAAATATACAAATAACTTTTAGAAAACATGCAGTTTAATCTACAAAATGTAAATCTACAAATTATGTTACTATACGCAGTATTTAATGTTTTAGACCAGCCCTCGAAATTAGTTAAACATTTCGATCTGATTTCGTAGGCTTCCCCCACCACCGCGCAAGGCTCAGCGGCCGACCCGCCGAACAGCTGTGCCTCAGGAGCGTCGTCGTATGAGAAACATGCTACGTCCATTTGTTTTTCGCCCCGAATTGTTACTTAGATATCTTCTTTGCTAAATTAATTTTATTTTTATAAATAAATAAAACTTGAATTTTCTATTATTAATATACTACTTGTGCTTCATTTATGTATTTTATTTACGAGTGTTTCAAACGTAATAGATCAAATATCTCAAAAGATATAAAAGATAAAACAGTCTTGCGTTTCTGCGCGGATAGCGATCAGTCGGAGGGGGGGACGTTGGAGACAGAGAGAACAAGAGTTCTCGCAGGTTCAATGAGAACCGAGTGAGAACAAGAGTTCTGTCGTTAACTTTAATGTTAACAAAAATTTATTAGTATATAACTATTAAATAAAATGTATTTATGTAATGTTATTAAATAGAATGATTAACAATTTGCGTTTGGATTCTTATAATATCTAGCCGTGATCGGACGCACGGTCACTTTTCATACGGCAACATATTTTCATATATTAACAGAAAAGAGTTGTCTTTCGGGTGGTCGGAACGAAACTGTCGGTCGCGCTGTAATTCGGTGGCGCGGAGCGCGCGGCGATAAGCGCATGTGGTTGCGCAGACTGTCAATTGTGTTTATCTGTCATGGCGAGGATTTCGATTTCGCACGAGCGCTTGATTATATTCGCGGGTCACGGCGTATTATCGCGGAGAACGGGTGGTCCTGGACTCGTTATTTTTACCGATGATGGGATTAATGCAGGATCGCCGAGCGTACTCGACAGACTGGGACGTGCCCCAGTGATCGGAGTTCGGATAAGCGGATTTTCGGTTTACTGTCATACCGGGGAGATCCCCGATACTCAGCGGAGGATTTCGGTGGCGGCGGAGCCGGACCAAGCGAACTTAATGCATTTGGTCCCCCAGTAACTTTCAGCGTTCGCCGTGTACGGATGCTCGGTGGGAGAATTCGTCGACAGCTCAATCTGGCCAAGCGAACTTGGCGCGTTGAAGAGATTCCCAATAAATCTTTGGCTTTTGCCGTATACGGATTCGGATATTCGGTTTTCTCTTTAGCGAATCTCTTCTGAGAATTTGTTCTCGAGAGCCCACGGAAAAGGATAATTTTTGTAAAGAGCGATTTTATACCAGAATCGACTTTAGTGTTTTTTGGTCGGATCGGTCAGATTGGTCGATCTTAGGGAATGTATGTCTCTCCATAGGATCGGAAAAATGGAATACGGATAATTGGCTTTTTGGTATTGATAAGGAATAGGAGAGATAGATCGGAATAGGAGAGAAATTCGATGGTGGGGTATCGGGGGGGGGTGGTTCGGGGCGCTCGCTCATTTCGTGGCACAGTGTTGGTACGGCGCGGGCACGCTAATATTTGTAGGCGCGGAGCGTGGCGCGGTGCGGAGAGTATAACATGAAAACAAGCGTGGATTCGTGATATTCCTTCGCCTATTCTCCAAATCTCTTTCGGAGTTCATGTTACAAAGATTAAAAAATTGGCGTCAAACCGTTTGCAGCCACTGCCGCACCTCGCTTAATGGTCGACGGTCCCCGACTGATAGTCGGTCGGGGGAAAACGAAACGGGAAACGGGAAAACGAAGTGGAGGGACGCGCTTCGTTACAAAGATATAGAAAAATATTTCAAACAAAGTTTTATAGGTTCGAGGAGAAAAGATGGTGGCATTATCAATTTCATTGTAAATAGCGCTACTTTCGAGATCTTTTTATGATTGCCATTTCTTTAAATGGAATCATATATTTTTTGTTGTGCAATATGATTCCTCTAGTTCTTTTGGATATAAAAGTATTAAGACACAAATATAAAAAAGTCAATAGTTTACGAGATATTTCCTATTTTATTCCATACTCTGACATAAAAAATAAATATTTGGTAAACTAATCATTTTCTAGTAAATATATTTTAATACTTGTGCATAGAATAATGAAATAAATTAATTCGTATAAGGAAAATACATAGCTGCTTTCCAAAAAAATTATTTGCATTTTGCAGTTTGCAATTACGCATGTCTTTTTTGAAAAGCAATTATTAAAAAGCAACTTTGAAAAACATTGGTGTTTTCAATACACCAATTGATTCATCTTATTATTCTGTGCAAAAAAATATTAATATACGTTTACCAAAACGTGATTAATTTATTTTATGTTTTATGTTAAAACACGACGAAATAAAGTAAAAAACCAAAATATCTCGTAAATTAGTAATTTTTTGATATTTGTGCCTTAATATTATGTTGTAGCCAGATCTACAACTAATAATAAAAGTAGTCCGCATGACAATAAAAGTAGTACAGTAAATTTCGAAAAACGTCTTTCGAAAGACATCAGAAGTGTAATATCACAAAAATGCGATCAGTCTTTCGAAAGACGAAGAAACGCGCCACATACCATTGCGCAAAGCCGATCAGCAAATTCCTCAATTTGCTGATCGAACTGTGATCAATCAATATTGCGCGATCAATCGATGCAACCGACCAAAATGCTGATCGATCATTACTGTATAGTCGGTTACCCGAGGATGGAAACGCGGAGTCAAGATTATAAGTCGTTCGGAGTCATACGGAGTTGAAATTAGAAGTCATCCAGGAAGCGCGCACGATATTAGACAAGTCCATCGCCGAGTCTCCCGCGAGTGTCGAGATAAGCAAGTGTCACGTAATGATCGGTCTCCCGCGTAACACGAACTGCCCGACAAATTCGAGTGCGAGTATAAATATTGTAAACCAACATTGAAAGAAATCTAAAGTGTAACATAAAGTCATTACGTATCTAACTGAATAAATTCATCAGTTTATGAAAAGTGAGTGAAAGTGATTTTGAGGAGAACCCTTCACCCAATGATCCTGCTCGGAATTCCAACTCCTTAGGCTTGGCGAATCCGACTATCCCTAATAAAAACGTTGTACCCATCTCGGGGTACAACATTTTGGTGGCAACAGTGGGATTGTCAAAAACCATATCCTAAGAGCTTGAGAGGATCATTGCTGATCAAATCAGCAGAATCAAAGGGATAAGCGTATTGTACTGAACGGGCAAAAAAGGGGAGAACAAATTTTCAAGTGGTAAGACCTTCAGTAACAGATTAAAGACTGCAGACAGAAGAAACAAATTTTTTTCCTTTCCCCTCGAATCGAAAATTCAAGACCTGTAGAAAACAGGCGGACGGAGAAGACCCCATCAGATAAGTGGTCCACGAAACTGTGCCAGAGTAGTGAAAATCAACAGAGTGTCGACCTAAGACAACAAGTGTCCAGTGGCAGCGAAGCAACGACCGAAGAATCCACATGCACTGAGTGCTAGCCAGCGCCGACCGTGTACACCAACACCAGGCAGCAAGGACGCTTCACCGACACATACTACTATCAGCGCAGCTAATCGACACACGAGCACAAGCAGCAATGACTATGCGAACACATTATGTTTCTATTAATGTAAGTCATAAAAACAGTATTTTATAAAAAAAAGCCAATGTCCACAGCGAAGGACATCATAACGTATGCGACCTGGCCAAAATCGCGGCCAACAAATAAAAACGTAAAACTTCCGAACACTATTTCCGATAAATACCGCGAGAAACGCGTTAATAGAAATACGCGACAATGTGCGCCGTGTACTAAAATACGAAAGCGACGAAGATATTCATGTCATAACTGAACGCGAATTTTCATACAACGAAAAGGATTATAGTTTGCTTGCGTTAAATCACTCCGACTCCCAAACTAAAGCGTCGGACTCACTCACATAATACCGACTAACAAATTTACAAGACGGAAACATATTTGATTCTCTTGGCGTATATCAATCATTAATAAACAAAATGGCCTGCCGATTAATAGAACGAAAATTAATAACGAAATCCTGCATTCAATAGATAGAAACGGTCCACAAGAGAACCGAACGAACAGATGCGTCGTTCGATAATAGCATAATACGCGAACTACGCGAAATACGCGATCTCCGCGTACAAATAAACGGACTAAGCCGGCAAGCATTATCTAGGAGAGAGTACAAGAGAGAGAACAAGAGTATCGCAAGATTTTCTGCCCCATCCGTTAGATTTAAAATGGTCTCACTTCGCGCGCGGATAATTTCGTAGTCGGTAACCAGGTGAGGAAGTGAGAGCGACAGAGATTGGACAATTATATATAACAAATAATTCTTTTATTGTAATTCGCGATGGAGTGCAACAGAGGCTGTAACAAATACGGCTATTTTGCGATATTATCGGTCGCGGTGTATATCGCGGGACGCGATTGTTGCGTAATACGAGGCGAGTGACGTGCGGTCAGTGCGTCGCCGACACCATCAGCTGACTTAAGATCACGCGGTGCGCGCGTGATAAATTCCGCGGCTGTTTTCGCGGATAGCTGATTTTGAGAGGAAGTCTCCGGGGTGCCGTCATTCTGACGGCGGGAATCGGAAGCACCCGATTCGCCGTCAGATTGATTTAGGTGGAGGAGTGTCGGGTGACCCGACGAAACCAGGGAGTATCCTAATGCTCGGAGTTGTCGTCGAGACACGCCACCGAGATGCACCCCGGTGTTTTGTCGGTCGTCAGGGAGCGCCCTGACAAATGTAACGAGCGATTGTATCGAGGTGCTCCTCGATGCATTCTCGTAAGGTAGTCGGAGATGGAGTGATCAACCGTGGTCGAGCGTACTCGGCCATGCTGGGGTGCTCCCCAGTACTTCACGATTTTCCAGGAGACAAACGAATGGTCGATCGTGGTCGAGCGTACTCGGCCGTGTTGGGTTGCTTCCCAGTGTTTCACGTTCAACTTGTTAGGATTCGGAAAGGCTTCTCTTCGCACGATGCTGTGCTCGAGATGCCGAGAACGGGACAGGTGCTCTCCGTGGAAAGCGAACCCCTTTTATCCAAGATCGGCTTCGGTATTTCGGCACGGAGCGGTTTCGGATTGGCCGATCTCGGGGTTAGGCTTTCCTTCCACAGATGGATAGGAGATTTGGGAAAGGATCGGACTAGGCGCGATGGTCGGTGCGGTACGGGGAACGCAGTGATTTCGTGGCGCGGTGTTCGGCGCGGTACGAGGAGCGCGCTTGCTCCTAGACCCGGCATTCGACGCGGTGCGGGCGGTGTGCTCCGCGAAGTTGAGCACGTTCGCCGAAATGCCGGCGTGGATTCTCCGAGATACTTCGGAGAATCTTATTTTGGTGTAATTAAAAAATGAGCGCAATGCGCCGGTTTGCGACGATGAATCGCATTCCGCCCGGTGATCGGCGATCCTTGACGGGTGGTAGGTCGAGAGAAATCGGAAAATGAAGGGGAAGTCGCTTTGTTACACTTTTATAAGTCAAATATTTGTTCTTGAATGATTGATTTTTTTTTAAATGAAATTTTTGTTTTTAAATAAAAAACAAAAAATTTAGTCATATAAAAATTTTTACTTTTTTACTTTTTCATTTAACGGCTACCATTTTGTTCAAAATAAAATTTAAAAAAAATCAATCGTTCAAAAACAAGATTAGAGCATATATTAACGAAACCTTTTTGAATTTCTTATTTCATATGATATGATTATATGATATTTTGAATTTCTTATTTCATATCTAATTTCGAGAAATTGTGCTCTCCGCAAAGCACTTTCAAAAAACATCTTTCGCAAGAATGCCTGCTATTCTTGTGTTTTTCAATATTACATTAGGTGTACAAAAAAGTTCTGAGCTTTAGATTTCATACAACCGAAATAACAATTTAAATTTTATATATCTTCCCGCCCTTTTGCGGTTTTAAAGCGTTGACATTTGGCCTTCTAAAATGCCATATACGGTTTAGTGTTTGATGCACATAACCTCAAAAATCAGTAGTGTTCACGATGGCAATAACAAAAGAGCATATTCGATTTTCCATCCACTTCGCGTTTCATCTGAAGAAAAATGCTGCTAAAGCCACTGCAATGATTTGTGCTGCATATGGAGAGAACGCTGTAAGTCATACTACATGTAAAAGATGATATCAAAAATTTCGCCAAGGAGATTTCAGTCTTGAAAATGAACCGCGTGCTGGACGTCCTCAAAAGATTGAAACGGACGAATTGCAAGCTGGATATAAACTCTGCGCAAACTGAAAAGGAGCTTGCAGAACAGCTTGGCGTTACGCAGCAAACCATTTCCGTACGTTTACATACGATGGGAAAGGTTCAGAAGGAAGGCAGATGGGTTCCGCATGAATTGTCCGAAGACAACAAAAATCGTCGGCGTGACACTGCACTCACTTTGCTTTCAAAGTTCCGGAAAAAAGATTTTCTGCACAAAATCATTACAGGCGATGAAAAGTGGATTCTTTATGATAACCCTAAACGTAGAAAGTCATGGGTTGACCCTGGTCAATCTTCGACATCGACGCCAAAGCCCAATATTCACGCCAAGAAGGTTTTGCTCTATATCTGGTGGGATTGGAAAGGTGTTGTATTATGAGTTGTTACAACCGGGTGAAACAATCACGGCAGACCGCTACCAACAACAATTGACCAATTTGAACGATGCATTAGAAGAAAAGAGGCCATTTACTGGCCAAGGACGTCGTAAAGTGATGTAAATAGTAAAGCTGGTAAAGGACGTCTTGCTTCATGACAATGCTCGACCACATGTTGCAAAAGCGACTCAGGACCATATCTTTGCGTTAGGCTGGGAACTTCTCCCGCACGCGGCGTATAGCCCAGACATGGCGCCTTCCGATTAGTACCTATTCCGGTCGCTGCAACATCATCTGGCTGATACACATTTCGTGAGATTTGAAGAGATACCAAAATGCATTGATGACTTTATCGCTTCGAAGCCGGTGAACTTCTATCGTCAAGGAATTCGCAAGCTACCCGAAAGATGGCAAAAGGTCGTTGATGCAAACGGGGAATATTTCGCTGATTAATATTTTTTTGTTTGTTTTTGAATAAAAATTGAATTTTATAAAAAAAAGCTCAGAACTTTTTTGTACACCTAATACCTTGAAAAAATTTATATAAGTTGTAAAATGTATGTACTTTTAAATACTATATTATCTGCGAAAAGAAATCTTTGAGTGTTTCTAAAATAATTCCCAAAAATTTGTTTTTTTTGGGCAACTGCATATAATGAGCTAACATATAATACTATGTCATCTAAGTATACAAATATTTCATTTCCTTGCATTTCCATTAAAACTAAATTTATTAATCTTTGAAATATGGCAGGCGTATTTTTAAGTCCAAAAGGCATTTTATCAAATTTATCAAATGACCTGTGTAGAAAATGCTATTTTGTGATTATCTTCTGGATGTATTTTAATTTGATGAAAGCCTGAAGCAAAGTCGAATACAGAAAAGTATTTCGCATCATCCAGCTGATCGAGTATTTCTGATATGTTTGGAAGTGGGCATCACCTACTGTTTTATTACGGAAATCTAGCATCATTCTCCATCTCTTGTTTTCTTTCGAGTCTGGCTTCTTAGGGACTATCCACACAGGCGTATTATAAGATGATTTTGATGATTTAATAATATTTTGCTCTAATAATTTATTTATTTGTCTGTTAATTTCATCTTTATGAATTACCGGAAATCTATATTGTCTCATGTTTATTGGGACTTCATTTACTGTTGATATGCGATGTTTTAACAACATTTGTATGATTAAGATTTTCTCCAGGCAAATGAAAACAATCAGCACTTTTCTTTATCAATCTTTCGACATGTTCGCGATTTTCATTGTTTAAATATTTAAGTCTTAATGCATTCATTACTTTTCCTTTTCTTTCTTCTTTATTTATATGAAAACATGATGTGAATTATATTTGAATTAGTATCTGAATTAAGAATTGAGTTAGAATTTGAATTGAGATTTGTATCCGTATCATTTGAATTAATACTTGAATCTGAGATATTCGCATTCGAACTTGTATATGAATTGGTTTTAAAATCAGAAAAATTTTCATTTAACCCTTAGCTGGCACACTTCTTCAGAATCACATAGCTGGCATACTGGGCCGTTTCAGACCCCAATCACAAAAACGCTTGCTGCGAGGAAACTATTAATCTTTTTCGCTTGAAAAAATTCTAAGATAGTCTTCAAATGTTGCTTTAACAAATGCTATAGTGATTTTGATAAAATCTAATATTGAGTATGAAAAAAAAATTGAAGAATGTGAAAAAGACGAAAAAAATGATTATTTTTACTCAAAAATTCATAACTCTTCTATTTTTTTATATATAAGAGCTAAAATTTTAACTTGACACTCTTAAAATATAAAAAAAATAGTTAAAAAAAATAGTTTGATAATGGTCGTTTGAAAAAAGGTATTTATTCGGAGAGTTGAAGAGACAAATTTCAGCCGAAAAAGTATTACTTACTTTTTTCAAAATATAGTTGTTTATTTATTATATATGAGTAAATTTTACACAATTAATCTAGAAAAATATATAATTAATATAAAAAAGAATTAATATAATCGTCAAAAATGTGTAAAATTATTTTATTGATTTATGAGCCAGTGCAATCTGTAAACAGACGATGATGATCGCAAATTGGTTGTCGGCAAGACGAACACACTTCTTTAGTTTTCTTGTCATCTTTTCGAGTGCAATATGTGCATCTTTGCCTAATTGCATTCTTTCGTATGCTTCATCACAATGCACATTTTTCCCTAATATCCCAGCGATGTCAAGCTTTAAGTCTCTGCGTAGAGTAGGTGTCGCGTATCGCTCTGTCAAAAATGGCCAAATATAGGTACATTCTTTCAAGGCAAACGATTGCCGTGGATTTTTCATTATTGTTGGTTGCTTGTAGCTTGCATGTCTAAAGTATTCTAGCGTTAACAATCGCCTGGTCTAGCATTCTAAAAATATCCGTATTGGCCATCTATTTGTTCTTCGTGTAATCGTTGTGACCGCCGCCCCTTTACAATGCAACAGAAAGTTGGGCGCCAGGCACGAGCACGTGCCACTCAATCACACAAAGAAAATCTCAAGATTGTCCGTTTAAAATAAAATTAGAATTCACATACGCTATACTACGATCCGGCAACCCGATTTGATGGTAGAGAGGGGAGCTCGCGGGACGGGGCGCGAGAGAGAAGGGATCAAATAATGCGATACGAATTAATTAGAGCTATACCAAAAATATCTTTAATGTAGGCTTGAATCTCTACAGGCTTATCTCAATCGCCGTGATATAATACATCTTTCGAATTGCGCAACAATAAAAGGTACAGAAGTCCTCACGTTAACTGAGTAAGGCAGCAATGCGATACAGTACTCGGGAATACACACGGCAACGACGTGTCCGAACTACGCTTCCGCCGGGTGGTTCGAGTTCACACCAGACGCCGATTTAATTCGCAACACGTGATCCGATATACCCCGCGAACGACACAGCCATCTCACTCTACAACAGTACTTCCATGCGCGGCAACCGAGATACAAATGAGAGTCGTATCAAAAAAACTACAATTATCTCGACTTTCCGTATGTGACAAGGGCGAGAAAAAATTACCGCAACGACTCGACAAGGATCACGAGGGAAGCACGTGACCGGCTCACCGATGGACAATGGCGATGACGCAATATTTTCGCGACCGCAGGGAACGCTTCCTCGCGAAAGTTTCTTCGAACCAGCTCCGCGCGATCTCTCGGGTCCGCGGGCGAAATCAACGACTTTACAATTGGAACATTCGCCTCACCAGATGGCAACTCCTTTCCCTCGGTCTACTGCTTCTCCTAGTGGCTTGCGATATCGGGCTCCTGCGTCCACTTACAAAAGCTCTGCACGAAAAGTGATTCGCCCTCGCGAACTCTCGTGACACCGTGGTGGTCGTCATCCCCTCTCCGCGTATCGATCAGCGCCGCGGCGCGATCAGCCGCTAGATCCTTTATTTTTTGGCGCGGATCCTAGATGGCCCGCGTTCCGCCGACCTCGCGGGAGATTCGAAGGCAGCGATCCTTCTCGGCCGAGCCTGCGAGGATTCCAAGGATTCTTCATCGATCCTTCCGGTGAGAAGTAGCTGTCTCAAGTACTCGTCCTCGTGCTCTTCGGTTCGCCTTCGTTTGTGTGGGGTCTCGCTATTTCACGAGGAGTGGCGCCTCTCCTTTTGCTCGCTCTTCAATCCCCGCGTTGTCTGGGTCAGTCCTCTCGACTCCTGAAAATGTCGCTCTACACTACGGGAACCAGTATGCAGAGAAGGAGTAATTCGGCAACTACTTAGGATGATATAACCTGATAATTCCTTGCACCCGGTGGCGGCATCCTCCGCGTACCCAGTCATCGTTGGCGGGCAGTGATACACAAATCTAGCGGCAGCCGTCAATTTCGCCGCTTTTAATTCAGTATTGCGGAAGCTAAACTCGAAACGACAGTAAAGAAAAAAAAGGAAATTCGCGCAATTGCGCACGCAGTTCGCGTTGCCCATAGCTCGCCTGCGCCCTCGCCCTTCTAACAGATGAACGCAGGAATCAAAAATGCTCCGAATTGACCCAGCTAAATCTTGTGACCGGTGGCCTCAGGGCGCTACGTCACCATATACGAATGGTAGAGTTGGTCGAAACAGTCTGTGCCTCTTTTTGTTTTGTTATAATGGAGAATAATATTTGGCTTATCATTTGTTATCGAGACCGTAACTGATACACTATCTAATAAAACCGGAATAATATTATACGCTCTTGAATAAAAAAATTAACCACCATACAACATGATGCACTTACCTTTCTCCACACACTGATCACAAAAATTAATTAAAAAAAAAATTGAGGAAAAAATTCTGGAAATAATTATAACTGGCACACTAGGGTTCCTGACAGCACCAGTTCGTTTTACTGTCATAGCTAAACTTTACATAGCTAGACGTTTTTAAAATAACGTACTCTGTACTTTCTCCATACTCCGTACTCTACAAAAAAGATGGTTCTGCGAACTAACATTTGGCAGCACCACAAGCACCATTTTTGTACTTTAGAGGAACTTAAATTGAAGCTGAACTAGGTTGGGACGTTTGATACCTCACAGTGCCAGCTAAGAGTTAAATTTGCATTTGAATTTGTATTTGATTCTAAGATGTTTGTATTTGACCTTATATATGAATTAGTATTTAAGTTTGAGGAGCTTGTATTTAATTTATATTTCATTTTAAAATCATATATTTCAATCGTAGGAATGAGTACTCTTTCTTCTTCTTTATTTATTACTTGAAGATAAGCTTTATTATCCCTAACTGTAACTAAAGCATCACTAAAGCATAAGTAGATTCTGTTCATTAAAATTATGTCGCGGGACATATCCTTTTTTCAATTCTGGATTCGCGACTCTAATACACACCTGCGAAATAGATCTTGCAGCAATTGTGAACTCCTCTTCATGTTTTAACTTAAATGATATAGTAATACCGTTCCATTCTAATTGACTTTCTTGATAATTTACATTTACTTGAAATTGTTTTAAGAAATCTGAGCCCAGAATCCTATGCTATGATATCGGAAAATTATCTTCCACTAAATGGAAAGAAATTGGACATCCTAAGATATCTATCAGTGTCAGCCCTAAAGTCATATGATGTATTGTAATTCCGCATAGTTTTAGAATTTCATTCCCTTCCACGATTGTATCCGGTGTTGCAATACTCCTTTTATATTTGGCTCTGATCCACTGTCTACAAGAAAATTTAAGAGTTCTTTAAAATTTATGCTGTCTAATTTTACTATTGATACTTCTTCAATATGAACTATAAATTTATTGTTCGACTTAATTCGACTTGAGCATTGTTTTCTGTACGGGACGAACATTGATTTTTCTCTGAGCTGCCACTTTCCTCACAGGACTCTATTCGTTTTCTTGAGTTTGAAAATTTTGACGAAAATACTGTTGTCATTTCCATTACTGTTATTATGATTACTGCTGTTACTATAATTGTTGCTGTTATTGTTCGTGTTATTATTATAATTATTTTTATAGTTATTATTTGCGTTGTTATTTCTATTACTAATATCGCTAATGTTATTATTATAAATTCGTTTGCAACATTCATCTATTGAATGTCTAATTTTTTGCAATATCTGCATGTCACAACTGAATTTTGATTATTCAAATATTGTTGATTATTTCGATTTTGAAAATTATTGTATGACGATTGTTTTCGATTGCCATTATTGAAATTACTATTATTGTTGTTTTGTGTATTATTTTATTTTATAAATAATTATATCGATTCCAATTTTAATTTTTGTTTTCTAAAAGCTTATTGTATTGCCAGTACCGATCAGCTTAGCTATAAGTGTAGCACAGCAAATCAGTAAAATTTCAGTTGAAAAAAATCAGTTAAAAGTTGTAACGATGCACCTCTTAGCATCGTTTCCGTCCAGCATTCGATCCTTCGGACGAAAAGCCGATCAATCATCCGTCGGCTTAAAAGCTCAAAACGCCGATAACTTTGTCAAAATAATCGAGTAATTAATTATGGCCTATGGGCCGTACGTGGAATCTGTGTTATTTAGCGCGGCGGAAATATCCGAGTGCGTCCGAAAAGACCCGAACGTGGAATTCGTTATAACGCGTAAACAAGTATCAAACAAATTATTTATTTTTATTTCGATAATTAGGGACAAATAATATCCGCAGATCGATTTGAATCTCTTCGAACCATCCAAATTATTGATCCGCGGGGAATAAAAAGCCCGATCCGATCGAAATTAACGCAAATTCTCGGAATCATCCGCCGGATCGCAGAAGCAAAACCAACTCCGATCCCGACGAAGAGAAGCCAGAGAACGAGATTGTGAGTTTGCAGTCCCAGCCAAGAAGTTACTGGCAAGAGCCGATCTTCGAATCCTATCCGCCGAATCCGCTTATCGGGAAAGAACCTGAGGTAGCGTGTTCGCTGTCTCAGCCAGGCATTACTGGCACCGGTCAGCACCTTATCCGCCACTCAATAAGAACACAGCAGCAATCGCCATCGCCAGGTGTTTCTGGCTGTGTCCTCGTGGCCGAACACGACAGTGCGTTCGCTGTCGCGAACAGCTTCCACCGTTCTATCCTCCTCCTGGATTAACCCGCGATCCGCGTCCGCGACAAAATTGACCGCACCCACGACGCTCCGATTCGTGCCCACTGCCGAAACGTTCTGCGACCGCGTCGCGACCGCACCCATCGTAAGACCTGGATCCGACCCGCGCCCATGTTTGCAACCGTGCCGTCCGTCGCAGTATCCTATACGATAACCTCGCCCTGTAATCCGATGTAAATAACCGCATTGTATAATGTTTCTAGAAGAAGATTTATTTTCCACTCGTGTTTTCACGTAAATTTAAAAAAAGCCACTTATGATCTATGAAAATCGTTTATTATCATCCATATGCACTTATAAAGTCCGCAATTACTTGTTCGCACAAACGTGATAAATAAATATCGCATACGCAACGATGCCTGGGGGCTGTAACCTTGGATCACGTAGTGCGACAGCGCCTGGGAGCCTTAGCCTTGAGTCGCATTGCTTCTCAAAGAACGTTAGCGTGATTCGCTTGGGTACGACAACGCCTAGAAATACTATTCTTGAGTCGTACTGTCTTCGATCTTAATCGCTGGCCAGCTATCGTATAACTGAGAGGGTCTTCATCGAGCACTCTGATTTATATAGATTTTTCGGTTGCTATTGTTTGCCCAATTGCTGACGAAACTCGCGGTGACGAAAACCGTGATTCGCCCGCCGTTGTCGGTATCGTTTTAGCGATTATTTTAGCATAAACGAAACTCGCGCGGCGAGATCATAAGCGAGACGCCGAATTGCGGCTTGTTTCATGTATGCGCTCAGTCGTCGAATCTCGCAATATGTATGTATATGTCGACGTGCGTAACAATGTTCGAATAATTCGATATAATTATATATGCCTTCGTATTTATCATACGCAACACGCATATTAATTACTCATAACACTCAATTATAAGTATCATTGTAAATAGCCACTGCAAACTAATCCGAATTATAATTTTCGCTGTAAATAATTGGGCGTAAATATCCGCGTTTTCGAGCCATGCTTGATGCAATCTCTCCTGTCGTGCTCCAGGAGGATTATTTGTATATTTGCCAATGGTGTTGGAAGGTCGCCGCTGCAGTCCGACCTGCATCCATCGAGAGAACCATCATCTCTTTGGAGTACCGGTCATGGAGATTCGAGAGAATACATGTATATATGTATATTGTAATATACGTATATATGTGTATCATTGAATTGTTGACGTGTTATTCTAAACACGTTATTTGCGATAAATATCATCACATGCCTCGGTAGTCGAAGGGATAAGATGCCTGCCCGGTAAGCAGGAGATCCAAGTTCGATTCCTGACTGAGGTGGTATTTTTTCGCAAAAAGAATTACGAGTTTTCACGATTGATTCGTGGTCGGGCCCCGCCGTGACGCACACCCTCCCTTCCTATTCATTGTACCTAAATCAATCACAGATTTATTTAAATAAATAATTAATATTTAAAACCAAACATATTCACCTTTCCGTCTTTCGCAACTCCGAACCCGACCTAACCGACGAGTATATCCGCATACAAAGATATTAAACAACAATTTACATACCAGCGAAAAGGCAATCCGTTTTAAAGTAATGATTGCTTCCATCTGTGATTACGATGATTGCATATCAATACAATGATATATGCTATTTTAATCAGTTAAAATTAATTAGTACAATAGTAGATGTGAATAAGTAGTCAAGATTATTGATACATACATTTATTATAATATAATATATTTATCGCACAATATATGTTGCACATTTGGCATTTCATAAAATAACATATATATATATGTATGTGTGTGTGTGTGTGTGTGTGTGTGTGTGTGTGTGTACACATTACACACACACACACACACACACACACACACAGGGTGTTCCAAACTCCCGCATTTGATATACACAAATATACAAATATATAAATAATGACATTACGTTATTTTTTATGCTAAAAGAAACAACTTTTTCCTCCAGCGTGCGACGAGTAATTTTTACAGTGGATCAGATAAAAGTAATGAATAAGCGCGCGTAGCGCACATCTCAGGACTGACGCGCGTTCCTCAGACCGGCGTGGATCTTTGACGACTTCACGTACTGTATTATTTAAAATATACTACAGTTAACAAAATAAGTATTGTTTTCATCTTTTACGTAACGATTCAATAAAAAAATTGTCTGATTTCGTATTATCTGGAAATAAAAATAAATTATATGATGTATGAACTGAGCATTTTATTATTTTAATTACTTTTTTATTGTCGTATGCGCAATTGCATATGACAATAAAAAAAATACTGAATTTAACGAATACTTATTAATTACGTGAGTAACGTAATTATTAAAAAATTGATTTTTTCATAATAGTGTTTAAAAATAAAATATTTAAATTTATAATTTAAGATATTTTGAGAGAATTGGTTCTCTCTTTATTTTCTTAGAAAAAATTAACAAAAGATTTATACAAAAATATTTATTTTTATAATATTACAATAATTACATAAAACAGCTAACGTTTTAATAACGGTTGTATCGATATCTTGAAACTTTTTCACATAATTCGTAAATGTGTAAAATTATTTCTAATATCTTGTATCAGAGAAGTTAAAAAAATTATAAAAGGTTAAAATTGTAACGGAGCGCATCCCTCCGCTCCATTCCTCCTCCGAATTTCCCTCGACCGACCATCGGGGACCGCCGAACACCAAGCGGAGTGCGGGCAGTGGCCGCAAAAAGGCAGTAATGCCTCCTTTTTAATCATTTTCAATACGCGAAAACTCCGAAGCGTCGGAGAATACCACGAAAACATGTATGTTTTCGTGGTATTTCCCCGCACCGCGCCAAGCGTCGCGCCAACAAGCGCGAACGCACTCCGCACCGCGCCACGCACCGTACCACCGAGCGTGAACACGTCCCGCGCCGCACCGACGCCACGCCACGCAACCGAGCGAGCATTCCGCACCGCGCCACGACCGCGTCCACAAGCGCGTAACCACCCCCGCACCGCGCCGTTACCTTCCCACCGAATTCCTTCCCTACCTTTAATCATCCCCCGCTCCTATTCTAAAAAACCAATTATACCCGATCCTTTTTTCCGCTCCTGGGGAGAGGGATGCTAACCCCGAGATCGACCAATCCGACCGATTCGACCGAAAATACCGAGGTCGATCTCGGGTATAAAAAGGCATCGCTCTCCACAGGAAATCACTCCTCGTTTACTCCTGTTCCTAGCTCGTTTTCCGAGAGCCCGTCTCAAGGAAGCGAGCATCCGAAACCGGTAGCAAGCCTGAGATTTGTTGGGGCTCTCCCCAAGTTCGCTTGGCCTGGCCGAAAGCCGTCTCCGTATCTCGCACGGCAAGCCGAGAGTTGCTGGGGTCTCCCCAGCGCGTCGAGTTCGCTCGACCCGACTCCGCCGTTCCGAAATTTCTCCGCCGGGTATCGGGGTTCTCCCCGATACTACCTCTCCGAGCACCAGGGTACACCCTGGTCGGCCGAGTACACTCGGCACCGCCACTTCCTTCTCCGCACGCAACCGGGGCCCTCCCCGGCTGGCCGAGTTCACTCGGCGTTCACGCAAATAGACGAGGGGCACACCCCCCCGTCAGCCGAGCCCTCTCAGCAGGGAACGGGCACACTCGTTCTCCGATTTAAACGATCCGACGACCTCGCGAAATATCCACCCTCGCGACAACACCCGCGACACGCGTGCACGTTTAAATCGACGCCGATTTAAAGGCCCGCGACGCACACGTGCGACACCGCCGCCGCCGCGCGCGCCCCGCGCCGCCGAACTGCGCGCCGCGATCAGTATCGCGCCGACCGCCCGAGCGATATCTTATTTTGTATTCACGCGCTATCCGCGCGCCGATCGCCGTCTCGCCCGTCTACGGCCACGAACAATTGACGCGAAGATTCGGTGCATTCCATCGCACCACTGATAGTTAAATAAAGCATCGTTATTTGTTATAATTATCGCCTAACAATTTAATAATAACTTTCTGTCTCCAACGTCCTCGCTTCCCCTCCTGGCAACCGACTGACCGCTCTCCGCGCGGGAAAGCGAGACCGTTTTAAAATTATTTAAATAAGAAAAGTATGAAAAATTATATTTAATAAAATAAATAATTTTGATAATTATGATCTAGACGTTATGTAAATAATTGTTTTAAAAATATGTCAGAAATATTAAAAATATTTTAAATATTTTAAAATAACGTATTTAAAGTATCATACATATTACGTATATGCAAAAAATTTTTCTTCATAAAAAATAATTTGATTAAATTATTTATAATTGTTCAAAAGTTCATTTCTCGTTATTAAGCGTTACATATTCCGTTAAAAGAAAACATTCTATTAATTACACAAAAACAATAAAGTAGAAAACACAATTCGTGAGCATTTGTGATGAGAGATATTCGTAAGTTTTAATAATAATAGTTGTAGCCCTGAAAAGGGCTGATTAAAAAATTAAATTTATAAAAGATGTTTGAAGTGCAATCCTCCCATTTGTATGCAAGCATTGACTCTATGAATAAAACTATCTTGCGTAAGCTGGAGCATTTCTGGTATAATACTTTCTATTGCACAGTGAAGTTTTTCTTCTAATTCTTCTAATGTATTTACAGAATCTTGAAATAAAAGTTTTTAAATTACCTCGTAAAAAAAAGTCGAACGGGTTCAGATCAAGGGATCTTGCTGGCCATGCAACAAGTCCACCTCTACCAATTCAAGAATTTGAAATTTGATATATTCAAATACCTAACACGCTTACTGTTGTTGAGGAAGTGTTCCGTCATGTTGAAACCACATAATTCGACATATATTTAATGGCAAATCTTTCAAAATAAAAAATAATTAAAAAATAAATTAAACGAAAAAAAAATTAACAAATAATTAAAATTAATGAAAAATTTAACAAAGTCTAAATAATTCGTTAAATTCAGTATTTTTTTTATTGTTATATGCAATTGCGCAGTAATTAAAATAATAAAATGCTCAGTTCATACACCATATTACATTTATTTTTATTTTGAAATAATGCTACGAAATCAGACAATTTTTTTATTAAATCGTTAAAAGATGAAAAAAATACTTATTTTAACTTTTACCATATTAACAATATATTACGTGAAGTCGTCAAAGATTAGGTACCAGACCGTGCCGATCTGAGGAACGCGTGCCGACTCTGACTGCGACGCATATACGCGCGCTCATTCGTCACTTTTAATTTGATTTATTGTAAAAACTACTCGTCGCACGCAATTTTGCTAAAAGAAAAAGTTGTTTCTTTTGGCAGATAACATCCATAATTACCAATGTTATCGACAGAAATTTTAATCGGCGGCAACATGAGCAATGTTACCAATTTTTAAATGATTATTTCGTATCGTATATCAGGGTCGGCAAAACGCTGAAATTGGGCACGGGCGCCCGTGAGCGCCCGCGAGTGTCCTGTTGTGCACATCTCAGGAGCGTATCTAATATTTTTAGTACCTTGGGATAAAGTTCCGCATTTCCAAATAAAACTTAATTTATGGAGCAATCAATTTCAATCTCGACAGTTGTTGCATTTTTCAAATTTATTATCTGTTGCCATGCACATTCAAGATAAGCAATAGAAATGAAGAATATATAAATTCACTTTAATTATTACATAATGAATTCGATTGTCGATTTAGGAAAATGCATGTTATAGAAGAAAGACTTACTTATTTTTATGACTCCTTTTACTGTTGATATTAATATTGTTCCCGCAGATATACAATTAGAATTAATAGATTTAAAATGTGACACTGCTCTTAAAAATTGTTTTTATTCAATGATTGACATCGTACAATTTTATTCATATTAGGTGTACAAAAAAGTTCTGAGCTTTTTTTTGTAAAATTCAATCTTTATTCAAAAACAAACAAAAAAATATTAATCAGCGAAATATTCCCCGTTTGCATCAACGACCTTTTGCCATCTTTCGGGTAGCTTGCGAATTCCTTGACGATAGAAGCTCACCGGCTTCGAAGCGATAAAGTCATCAATGCATTTTGGTATCTCTTCAAATCTCACGAAATGTGTATCAGCCAAATGATGTTGCACCGGAATAGGTAGTAATCGGAAGGCGCCATGTCTGGGCTATACGCCGCGTGCGGGAGAAGTTCCCAGCCTAACGCAAAGATATGGTCCTGAGTCGCTTTCGCAACATGTGGTCGAGCATTGTCATGAAGCAAGACGTCCTTTACCAGCTTTACTATTTACATCACTTTACGACGTCCTTGGCCAGTAAATGGCCTCTTTTCTTCTAATGCATCGCTCAAATTGGTCAATTGTTATTGGTAGCGGTCTGCCGTGATTGTTTCACCCGGTTGTAACAACTCGTAATACAACACACCTTTTCAATTCCACCAGATACAGAGCAAAACCTTCTTGACGTGGATATTGGGCTTTGGCGTCGATGTCGAAGATTGACCAGGATCAACCCATAATTTTCTACGTTTAGGGTTATCATAAAGAATCCACTTTTCATCTGTAATGATTTTGTGCAGAAAATCTTTTTTCCGAAACTTTAAAAGCAAAGTGAGTGCAGTGTCACGCCGACGATTTTTGTTGTCTTCGGACAATTCATGCGGAACCCATCTGCCTTCCTTCTGAACCTTTCCCATCGTATGTAAACGTACGGAAATGGTTTGCTACGTAACGCCAAGCTGTTTCTGTAAGCTCCTTTTCAGTTTGCGCAGAGTTTATATCCAGCAGTGCTTGCAATTCGTCCGTTTCAATCTTTTGAGGGTGTCCAGCATGCGGTTCATCTTCAAGACTGAAATCTCCTTGGCGAAATTTTTGATACCATCTTTTACATGTAGTATGACTTACAGCGTTCTCTCCATATGCAGCACAAATCATTGCAGTGTCTTCAGCAGCATTTTTCTTCAGATGAAACGCAAAGTGGATGGAAAATCGAATATGCTCTTTTGTTATTGCCATCGTGAACACTACTGATTTTTGAGATTATGTGCATCAAACGCCAAACCGTATGGCATTTTAGAAGGCCAAATGTCGCTTTAAAACGCTTTAAAACCGCAAAAGGGCGGGAAGATATATAAAATTTAAATTGTTATTTCGGTTGTATGAAATCTAAAGCTCAGAATTTTTTTGTACACCTAATATAATAAAAAATTAAACAATATAATTAATTAAATTTTACTATCCAAAATAAAAGAAAACACTGATATTTTTATATGCAAAAATAATGAAATAATTTCTTATCTTTATTTTTTCTTCGTCTGTTTAAATCTTCTTTGATCCGCTTAATCTTCAATATTCCTCAATTTGCTTGCTTTGATCTGTTAAACTATTGTGAACACTGGTGAATACTTTAAATAACAATGAATAACGGCTATAACTGGTATAACCAGTGATGTTAATTTTGAAGACGAGAGTCACGAGAGAGTCAGGGAGTAGGGATGCCGCACACACGAGAGAGCATGTCCGTGAAAGTTCAGAAGTTCGACCGGCATCGGGTAATAGACAAGGCTAGCAAGTCCTAGTCCTGACTCTTTCGCTCTTTATTCTCACAACTAGCTGCTCGTTCGGCGATTCTGATTTCTGATCATCGAAACGATCGCGCTTTATGATATAGGCTATGTTCGCTTTAGCGCTTACAGCTGTAAGCATTATATCAGTAACATTGACCTACAATGTTCGTTATATTAAAAAAAAAGTGAAAATTATAATATCTGTTATTAAAAGGAGTTATATCTGTAATTAGAAAATAATAAAGAATAGATATAATAGAAGATAGAAAAATTAGAAAAATAATATAAAAATAAAAATAAAATAAAATTTTATAATAATATTATAATAATAATATTGTTAAATTTATTAGCGATTCCCCTAGGGGTTACGCTCTTGTATATACATAGTTATTCTTACAATATCTTAAATCCTACTTGCGCTTTATAATTCCGCTTTCCATTTCCTTAAATTGTCTGAATTTAACTTAACCTTACCAATTACTTATGCTAGCTTAACCTACTCTCCCACTCTCCCCCTTTCCCTATCAGAACACATACGCATACACGCCGGGACTTTCGCTTCCTCTTGCATATGCTCTTTTTGACATGTTTCCGTTTCCCTTCCCACGGTCACCCTCCCTCTCCCATACACTCCTCCCCTTTCTCTCTCTCCCCTCATCATTCATTCCTTCATTCACTCCCTTTCCCCTTTTCTTCTTTTCTCTTCTGTCCTGTGCTCTATTTTCCGTATTTCTGTTAACTTCCTGCTCCTTTTTCTCTTCCTCTACTTTCCTCATCCATTCTTTTCCCTCCCCCTTCTCTCCTAATATCCGATCTATCACTTCCTGCCAACTCTTCCCTCCTATGTCCGACGCCCTGCATCTTTCCCACATATGTTCCTATGTCTCTTCCTCACTTCCGCATAACCTACAAGTTCTTTTATCCACCCTTCCATCCCCTCTTCTTGCCTCATTTCTTTACCTAATCTGAATCTTATTACTCTCTTCCATCTGCTCTCCCCCCATCCTTTCCTCAGATATTCCGGAATACCTTCCGTCCTTACTGCGCCATATCATCTGCAGAATCTAGATTCTCTTATCCTCTGTAATCTTTCTTCCCTTTGTTTCTCTTTATCTTTTTTTAAAATTTCCCCGAACCACATGTCCCCTTCCGTCCTTCTCCTCTCTACTTCCTTTATATCCCAATCTCTATCTTCAAAAAATTTTCTTCTTTCCTCTTCCCAATCAGAGCCCGCTTTCCCTGCTTTGCTCCTCTCACTCATTTCTTTCCAACATAACCTAGTCAGCTCACTTCCCTTTCCCTCCATCAGTCTCTTTTTGAATTCCCACGCTCTTATTCCCGCTCTTTCTCTCAATTTGCCTCTTTTCGTCTTCTCCCTTATTAAATATCTCGGCGTTCTTCTATCCAGTCCAAATACTCATCTTAAATATCTTTCTTCCATTCGTTCCATTCCCTCCTTTTCCTTCCACCCCCAAATTTCCATACCATAACTCATCACTGTCCATATTAATCAAATAGCCATATCCTTCTATTCCAATCCTTTCTGAATCTTCTCTTACCTATTTCCCACACTTCCTCCATTACCATGGCTGCCTTCTTAATCCTTTCCTTCACCTGGGCCTCCTATCCTCCATTCCTTTCCAACCTATATCCTAAATACGTGAATTCCTTAACTTTTTCTATTTTCTTCCCTTTCCATCTTCAATCTCTCCTTCCTATTCCCTCTTTTCCTGAATCTCATAATTTTAGTTTTGTTCACGTTCAGTTCCAGTTTTTTCCTTTCCATATATTCCTCCATTCTTCCCATCATATTCCTCATCCCTTCTTTATCCTCTGCAAGTAACACTATGTCATCCGCGTATGCTAATGTAGACCCTCCTTTCTCCAATCCTAATTCCTCCCCATTTAACTTTCTCCAATTCTTCTTCCAGATCCGCTATCACTATACTAAATAGCATCGGACTCATTGGACATTCCTGCCTTACTCCCCTTGCCATCCAAAAACTTTCTCCCATTTCCTCTCCAACTTTTACTCTACTTTTTGTCTCCTTTAGTATCTCCCTAACCCTTTCTATTAGCTCCTCTCTGATTCCTTTTTCTCTCATTGCTTTGTATAATATCCTTCTGTCCACCGAGTCGAATGCCGCTTTCATATCCACGAACAGTGCCACCGCTTTTTTCCCTTTTCTCTGTCTGTTTATCATGTAGTTTACCACGTATATGTTATCCATTGTTCTCATTCCTTTCCTAAATCCTGTTTGGTTCTGTGGAATCACCTTCTTCTCTTCGCATTCTGTTCTTAATCTTTCCGCCAACACCATTACATATATCTTATACATTACCGCCATCAGTGTAACTCCCCTGTAGTCCTCTGTCTTCTTTCCTTCTCCTTTTTTAATTATTGATATTATCACTCTTTTTTCCAGTCTTCCGGCCACCTCTCCCTTTTCCAAATTCTGTTGCAAAAGTCTCTTGTCCATTCCATTAATTCTTCTCCCCCGTATTTCCACACTTCTCCTGGCACACCATCTCCTCCTGTCACTTTCCCATCTTTGATCTTTCTTATCGCCTCCTTAATTTCTTCCTTGCTTATTTCTTTTTCCCCTCCTTCCCTCCCTCTTCCATCTCCTTCTCTTACTCTATGTTCCACTCCTCCTAATAATCTCATAAAATACTCCTTCCATTCTCCTTCTTCTATCCTGTCATCCACTGTTTTCCTTTTTCTTCTCCCCCTATTCATAATTTCCCAAACTTCTCCCTCCCTCTTTGTCTGTTCCGTTTCTCTCATCCATCTCTGTCTCCTCCTTTTCTTCTGCTCACATAATTCTTTATATTCTTTTTTCCTTTCTCTATATCTCTCCTCCTCTCTATTCATCCGTCTCTCTTTTCTTAGTTCTTTCCTTACTTCTTTTTTCTTATCTCTGCATTCATCGTCCCACCAGCCTTCTTTTCCTCTTACCTTTTTTCTGCTCCTCTTCAACTTTTAAAGCCCTTTATGTCCTTTTCCATTTCCCTCCATTCCTCATCCATTTTTTTTCTTTCCTTCCTTTCTATTCTTAGATTTTCTCTAAACCTCTCTCTTTCTTCACTGTCCCATACTATCTTTCTTATTTCTTGCTCTTTGATTTTCTTCCTTCTTCTATATGTCTCTATGTCTCCCCCTCCATCCATAATTCTAATGGGTGGTGGTTCGAGTCAATTCTATCTCCTATCTTCATTTTTTTTATTCTTCCTCTTGCTTCCTCATTCTCTATTACGTAATCTATTACTGTGTTACCTTTACCCCCTGTAAAAGTATACTCCCCCTCTTCATCACCTAATATGTTACCATATGCTCCATCCCCTCTCTTCAATCTTTTCTACCAGCTTCCTCCCTTCTCTGTTCATCTTTCCGTCCTTTGAGTTTCTACTTTCCCTCTCTTCTGATCTATAGGCCTCCTCTCTTTTCTTTGCCCTCTCTCCCTGTCCTTGCATTAAAATCCCCTCCAATTAAGACATTAACTCCCTCCTTTTTCTCTTCCATCCATTTTTCTATAATCCTCAGGACTTCATCTATGTTCTCTTTCATATACTCCACATATACTCCTACTATCTTCCATCTTTCTTTCCCCACTCTCACTCCTTTCTCTATTATCCCCTCTCTTTGCGCCCTTTTTTCCTCCTTCACTCTATCATCTCCTTTCTTATCCCCATTATCATACCTCCCATCGCTCTTCCCCTTTTGCTTTTCCTTGTCGCCCATTGCGTGTTCCAAACGAATCCTCTTGGCAATAATCTTTTCATCCTGTCCCATTCTTTCTCCTCCGTCCATCTCTGATAGTACTATTACGTCCCAATTTTCTAGTCCTTTCCAAAAGTCCTTATCTTTATTTCCTAATCCTGCTACATTTCAAAACATCATTTTCCATCCCTTTTCCCTCTTCTCCTCTCTTTTCCTCATCTCTATATCTCTCTCCCTCCCATAAGCCTTCACTTTCTTTCCCCCAATCCTCTCCCTGCATCTCCTTCTACGCCTCTGCCTTCTTTTATTAGCATCTCCTTCTCCTCATCCCACCTCCACCATTGGCCTTCTATTCTTATTTTTCCTCCTTTAATCCATACCTTTCTTCCTTCTGCTACCTCTTTTCTCACTATTCCCCCTATGTTCCATCTTATTCTCCTCTCCCTCCATGTTAAGTCTTCCGCAATCCTCTCCCTCCTTCCCTTCAAATTTTTCTTTTTTGTCATTATTTCCCTTTTTTGTTCTTCGTTTCCTAACTTTACTAGTAGCATTTCTCCTTTTCCTTTTTCTGTTATCTCTCCAATTTTCCTAACCTCCTTTATTTCTACTTTAGCTCCTATCACTTCCATAATCTCCTCAACCGCTTCCTTTCTCTTCCCTAACGTGACCTCCATTCCTTTTATTATTATATTCCTTCTCCTTTTTTCTCTTTCTCTACCTTCTATGTTTTTCTCTATCTTCTTTATCTTCTCCATCATATTCTTTCCTTCTCCTTCTCCCTACCCCTGTCTCTCCCCTACCTCCTGGCTTCTATTTTGTCTCTTCTATTTTTTAATTCCATCATATCCTTTCTTATCTCCTCCCTTTCCTTTTCCCACTCATTTCTCTGATCTTTAAATTCCTTTCTTATTTTCTCTATCATCTCCATCAATTTGTTCTCCTGTTTTCTGAAACTTTCTTTAAAATCATCCACCCAAATCTCGAGCCTATCAAATTTATCCCCCATCTCTCTCATCCATTTTCCTAAACCCTCCCCCTCTATTTCCTTTTTCTTATCCGGCGATCTCTCTGTTATTCTACTTCTTTTGAAAATTTCTTCCTCTATGTCCCCACTTCTTTCCATTTCCCCCCTTTTCCTTTTCTGCATCTCATCTACCTATATTGTCTCTTCTCTTCATCTCCCCCTTTTTCCTATTTAGCATTTCGTCCACACAATCTATGCTATCCCTTCTCTCCTTCCCCCTTCCGCCTTCAAAAAATTTCTCTATCCTACTTTTTTCCTTTTTATCCATTTTGTTCGATTTCCTAATTTATCTATTTCTCTATTTGCGTCCTCTCTATCCAAACTCTCTAGCTCCGCGTTCAATACTCGGTTTCAAGGGCTCGGCGCGCCCTCCTTATGCTTTACCTACGCTCCGTAGCTTCTCTCTCTATACCACTTTCTTTTCTATGACTAACTCAGCTGTCACTCCACTCTTTTCCTACCGCCCGCTAATACTCTCCTTTCTCCCTTCTTCCTTATATGTCCCTTCACCCTCTCTCCCTTTCTCTCTCTCATTCACTCGCACTCTCCACTGTCACTCCTCCAGGTCACCACGAATTCCACACAGAAAACTCCGCTCTCGTGCCTACGTGTCACACTCGTTAGCACCGGAAGCGGAAGTCCCTCAAAAAAAAATTCTTGAACCTTTGGAGACCCATTATAATAATATTATATCAAATATGATAATATAAAATCAGTACAAGCGAATGCAACGAAAACAACTGTTTTGCTCTATAGCACAAAACGAACTGCCTACGTTTTAAAGATTATAACTGTTGTCTGGGATACTGACCATATTTCACTAATACAAGCTTACAGGAATCTTCGTATTTACTAATCAAGTATAAAATCTTCGCACAATACAAAAAGGATCTTACAAAAGAGAGCGCCTTGCTGCCGCATCTACCTGTTTTGAGCTCGCGAGCAGTCAGAGGCCAGTCCTTTGGGCGCGCAACACAAATGTCTATAACTTTGTCAATTTTATTCAGATTGACTTGAAATTTTCAGAAACTATTTTTAAGATGTTATACTTTTAAAAAATGTTAAAACCCAAAAATCGAATTTTTTGAAATTTCTAGGTAGGCTTCCCCCTTTAATAAGTGTGACTTAGCGTGGCTACCGGGAGGGGGGAGGCGAAACGTTATCCGAACTTCGATGGCGGGCAACCGTCACGACCGTCACAGGCACTGGCACTTGGTTCGTTACACTAATTATCACTCACGTAAACTCGCGTCACCGGTATTCCCATGACGCTTGTTCGACTCGTCCGTCATTTGCACGACGACGGAGATGACGGCTTTACAAAAGAACGCTCGGCTCATCAACGCTGGCTATGGTCTCGGCAGATTGACGACCCTCGGATTCATGTCCGTTCATTCAGCGCACCACGATAAGTGATCACCCGCGCCCTCACGGAACACACGCAGGCGATCGTCGTCTACCTCTCGCAATTTTCTATTGGCCGAAAATCGACTAATCGCATGGTCTTAATCGACCGCGTACCCACCCAGTGATGCTAATTTCACGACGAGAGTCACGAGAGAGCCAGGGAGTGGGGATGCCGCATACAATGAGAAAGCATGTGAGTTCGGAAATTCGACCGGCATCGGGCTAGTAATAGACGATGCTAGTAAGTCCTAGTCCTAGCTCTTTATTCTTACAACTAGCCTGCTCGGCAATTCTGACTTCTGACTATCGAAACGATCGCGCTTTACGATATAGGCTACGTTCGCTTTAGCGCTTACAGCTGTAAGCATTATATCAGTAATATTGACATACAATGTTCATTATATTAAAAAAAAATGGAAATTATATCTGTTATTAGAAGGAGTTATATCTGTAATTAGAAAATAATAAAGAATAAATATAATAGAAGATAGAAAAATTAGAAAAATAAAAAATTTTATTATATTTTTTTGTATCTTTTGGTACTTTTTTGTATTTTTTATATTTTTTAATTTTATTTTTTATTATATTTTTTACACATTTATCTTTGTAACAAGTGCAATATATTCATATTGAAACAAGATAAAGTCTTGTGCAGGTGCAATGTTCTTTATAGATATTGTATATTATTTATTTAAATTTAACTTAATGCTTTAATGCATTTGATGAAACACAAGCAATTATCCTTTTTGTATATTATTGTTGCATATTAGACGAAGATGGACCAGCAATATCATCTGCAGCATGTAGCTGAAAACTTTACTTTTGCTTTACCGAAGAAGTAACATATAATTTATCTGTCGACATAAGAAATAAATATTTTTCATCGAGTTTCATAGCAGTTTAAAGCAGTTTCGTTTCTTGCTTTTAATGCTGATTTCAATACACAAATGGTATTTACAGTAGTCAACGATAATCTGTTTCGTTTTTTTGTTTTAACATCTGTTAAGAGGGAAAATATTCTTTCCGGAGCTGTATTTGAATTTGGAGTGCTCTAATAGAATTCAAGAGGGATCTTAAATTGAGATATTTGGTTTCATTATTTAAATATTGTCTTTGTAAGATCTCCTTTCACTATCAAAATTTAATTTTAACAAATCTTGTTTCTCTGTTACTGAAAAATCTGAATTTAAGGCAAACTATTCTTTCTTTAAACCGTTTTCGTCAAAACCACCCATTCTTGCGATAAAAGAAAGATCATGGAATGCTGTTTCCCTATCAGTACTCAATAAAGCTATATGTGATAAAAGAATTTGTAATTTTGATAAAAATATATCACTTACTGGTAATCTTTTGGAAATTTCTTCGGCTGCAGTTATGTAAAATCGCAAACAATTCTCTCGAACAGTTGCAATCATGTTTGCGTGTCCATCAATTGATGAAGATATTCTTCGCATTCCGATCCTAAAAAAAATATCATTTGAAGATTTGTGATTTTCTCATAAAATGTTATATTTGGCAAATGTTTCAGAATTTCTGATTTTAAAATTTGTACAAATTTCTTTTAAAAAATCAATTAATTTTGGCTGTAATAGATATATTCTCGTTTCTTCAACTTGGAAAAATGTATTAAATATTTAAAAAATGTAATGTATATTTAAAAAATAGCAAATATGCTTTTGTATCTACATTTTGCATGACACGCAACAAATTTTCATGCATTGATATGATAATGTCAATACATTATTGCACATCTCTTCCAATTTTTTCTTGAAATATAAATGTTTTCCGACCATAACGAACGCATTGTTGCATGACAAGGCCACATTTGAAAAATGTGGCCTTGTCATGCAACAATGTATTTGTAATTTCCACATTTCATATTTAAATGCATTAAACAATTTTTCCGTGCTGCAATCTGTTGCATCGATATCAATTAATTTTACTAGTTGCGAATGAACTTCTAATGTTTCAATATGAATGTCTCGAACATCCATTTTTTATTAGAAATATCTGTTGATTCATCTATAGAAATAGAAAATTTTGTATTTTGAATATTTTCTATCACACTATCCGTCTCAATTGGACATAAAACGTTCGTAATTATATTAGTACATTTCTGTCAACTCATAGTCATGCTTTTTATAGTCCATGCCATTCTGCTACATTAGCTTCGCATGCCGCGTGT
This sequence comes from Pogonomyrmex californicus, assembly GCA_024349325.1. Classification (NCBI taxonomy): domain Eukaryota; kingdom Metazoa; phylum Arthropoda; class Insecta; order Hymenoptera; family Formicidae; genus Pogonomyrmex; species Pogonomyrmex californicus. The sequence goes on from JAECZD010000026.1 coordinate 1,060,614, forward strand.
GCCAAAATACCTCAAGCTTGTGAGAAATTCTTGAAAAGAATTACAAGCAATATAACTTGTAGTCCCAAGCGATGGTCTATTTTCACCGAATTAAGTGAATGTTTTGAAGAAAGGACTCACAAAATTGTAAAGTTATGTAATACATGATGGCTCACCACGCGTGTATCGACAGATTTCTTCAATCTTGGAACACGATACAATATTTTTTGAATGAAATGATTGTGAGCGAGAAAGGTATCTGCAGAAAATTTCTTGCGTGTTATGCAAAATGTATTAGGTGTACAAAAAAGTTCTGAGCTTTTTTTTGTAAAATTCAATCTTTATTCAAAAACAAACAAAAAAATATTAATCAACGAAATATTTCCCGTTTGCATCAACGACCTTTTGCCATCTTTCGGGTAGCTTGCGAATTCCTTGACGATAGAAGCTCACCGGTTTCGAAGCGATAAAGTCATCAATGCATTTTCGTATCTCTTCAAATCTCACCAAATATGTATCAGCCAAATGATGCTGCAGTGATCGGAATAGGTAGTAATCGGAAGGGCGCCATGTCTGGGCTATACGCCGCGTGCGGGAGAAGTTCCCAGCCTAACGCAAAAATATGGTCCTGAGTCGCTTTCGCAACATGTGGTCGAGCATTGTCATAAAGCAAGATCACTTTACGACGTCCTTGGCCAGTAAATGGCCTCTTTTCTTCTAATGCATCGCTCAAATTGGTCAATTGTTGTTGGTAGCGGTCTGCCGTGATTGTTTCACCCGGTTGTAATAACTCGTAATACAACACACCTTTCCAATCCCACCAGATACAGAGCAAAACCTTCTTGGCGTGGATATTGAGCTTTGGCGTCGATGTCGAAGGTTGACCAGGGTCAACCCATGATTTTCTACGTTTAGGGTTATCATAAAGAATCCACTTTTTATCGCCTGTAATGATTTTGTGCAGAAAATCTTTTTTCCGGAACTTTGAAAGCAAAGTGAGTGCAGTGTCACGCTGACAATTTTTGTTGTCTTCGGACAATTCATGTGGAACCCATCTGCCTTCCTTCTGAACCTTTCCCATCGTTCCCATGTAAATGTACGGAAATGGTTTGCTGCGTAACGCCAAGCTGTTCTGCAAGCTCCTTTTCAGTTTGCGCAGAGTTTATATCCAGCAGTGCTTGCAATTCGTCCGTTTCAATCTTTTGAGGGCGTCCAGCACGCGATTCAGCTTTAAGACTGAAATCTCCTTGGCGAAATTTTTGATATCATCTTTTACATGTAGTATGACTTACAGCGTTCTCTCCATATGCAGCACAAATCATTGCAATGGCTTCAGCAGCATTTTTCTTCAGATGAAACGCGAAGTGGATGGAAAATCGAATATGCTCTTTTGTTATTGCCATCGTGAACACTACTGATTTTTGAGGTTATGTGCATCAAACGCCAAACCGTATGGCATTTTAGAAGGCCAAATGTCAATGCTTTAAAACCGCAAAGGGGCGGGAAGATATATAAAATTTAAATTATTATTTCGGTTGTATGAAATCTAAAGCTCAGAACTTTTTTGTACATCTAATAGATACAAAAGCATATTTACTATTTTTTAAATATACATTACATTTTTTTAATGTATTTAATGCATTTTTCCAAGTTGAGGAAACGAGGATACATCTCTTACAGCCAAAATCAATTGATTTTTTAAAAAAAATTTATACAAATCTTATAAAATCAAAAATTCTGAAACATTTGCCAAATATAACATTTTGTGAGGTAGAAAATCATAAATGATATTTTCAAATGATATTTTTTTAGGATCGGAATGCGAAGAATATCTTCATCAATTGATAGATACGCAAACATGATTGCAACTATTCGAGAGAATTGTTTGCGATTTTACATAACTGCAGCCGAAGAAATTTCCAAAAGATTACCAGTAAGTGATATATTTTTATCAAAATTACAAATTCTTTTACAACATATAGCTTTATTGAATATTGATAGGGAAACATTATTTCATAATTTTTCTTTTATCGTTGCAAGAATAGGTGGTTTTGACGAAAATGGTTTAAAAAAAGAATGGTTTGCCTTAAATTCAGATTTTTCAGTAACAGAGAAACAAGATTTGTTAAAATTAAATTTTGATAGTGAAAGGAGATCTTACAAAGACAATATTTAAATAATGAAACCAAATATCCCAATTTCAGATCCCTCTTGAATTCTAATAGAGCACTTCAAATTCAAATGCAGCTCCGAAAAGAATATTTTCCCTCTTAACAGATGTTAAAACAAAAAAACGAAACAGATTATCGTCGACTACTGTAAATACCATTTGTGAATTGAAATCAGCATTAAAAGCAAGAAATGAAACTGCTTTAAACATGAAGTTTGATGAAAAGTATTTATCTCTTATGTCGACAGATAAATTTGTATGTTACTTCTTCGGTAAAGCAAAAGTAAAGTTTTCTACATGCTGCAGATGATATTGCTAGTCCATCTTCGTCTAATATGCAACAATAATATACAAAAAGGATAATTGTTTGTGTTTCAAATGCATTAAAGCATTAAGTTAAATTTAAATAAATAGTATACAATATCTATAAAGACCGCATTTGCACAAGACTTTATCTTATTTCAATATGAACATATTGCACTTGTTACAAAGATAAATATGTAAAAATTATAATAAAAAATAAAATTAAAAATATAAAAAATACAAAAAAGCACCAAAAGATACAGAAGTACAAAATACAAGAAGTACAACAAATATAATAAAATTTTTTATTTTTCTAATTTTTTTATCTTCTATTTTATATCTATTTTATATCTTTATATCTATTCTTTATTATTTTCTAATTACAGATATAACTTCTTTTAATAACAGATATAATTTCTATTTTTTTTTTAATATAACGAACATTGTATGTCAATGTTACTGAAATAATGCTTACAGCTGTAAGCGCAAAAGCGAACGTAGCCTATATCGTAAAGCGCGATCGTTTCGATGGTCAAAAGTCAGAATCGCCGAACGTACAGGCTAGTTGTGATAATAAAGAGCGAAAGAGTCAGGACTAAGACTTGCTAGCCTTGTCTATTACCCGACGCCGGTCAAGCTTTCGAACTCTCACGGACATGCGTTCTCGTTGTGTGTGGCATCCCCCTGACTCCTTCGTGACTCTCGTCTTGAAATTATTATCACTGCGCGCACCGCGAAGTCCTCGCGGGAAACTCAAAAAGCGGCGGCATCTGCGGCTATGTCCTTTGGCTCCTTGGCTCCTTTGGCTCCTCCGGCTTTGAGATCCTCGCGTCTCATCCCGCCAACTCGATATCCCCGCCGGCATCCTTCCGAGTCTCGCCAGAATGTTCCGTAACCAAGGTTCTCCACGTTTTGTTCCGCGGCGTCTTCCCCGTCCTCGCCCCGCTCGCCTCTCGATCGGCAATGACGACTTCCTCAGCTGGAAAAGAAATTCATTTAACAGTGGCACTTTCATTCCCGCTGACGTAAATGCGAGAGGGATAATACGGCCTGCGTGTTATAATGCTCTCACGTTGCTACTTCCTCAGCGGTTCTTTTGGCCTTGGCATATTCGCCACGCTGATTCTCCATCGTTGGTGAGCACAAAATACAAGCAGTAAGCAACCGTCACTCCGCGTCCTGAAAATAATAATGTTGCATGCGACAATGGGCCCGCTGGCCAAACAACGACCATCCGTTTTCCTCCCCCCATCGGAGAATGCGGATCCGAAAACGCGGATCACCTTCCCCCGTGGTCGGGGCCTACGCCCCTGACTGGCAGCTGTAAAGCGCCATGTCACAATATATATATGTATATGTATATAAAATCATGAATATGTATGATTATATGTAGACAATGTTTTCTTATTTTTTCTAACTTAATTTTTTATAAAAGAAACAATACAAAAATTATCCAAAAATTATCCAAAAATTATTCATTATTTTTTGTATATAAATTGTACATTAATAAAAATATATAATGTAAAATTATAAATTAATGAATTGTACAAATTCTATAACGTGCACCGTAAGTCGCGATTGCAGAAATTGAATTCGCATTATTATTTCTTATTTTTATAAGTTTTAGAATTTCAAAAAATTAAAATAAATTCGGAGTTAAGAATTATTTTAAAGATAAACAAAAAAGTATTCTAAAACTTATAAAAATAAGAAATAATGATGCGAATTCAATTCCTGCAATCGCAGCTTACGGTGCACGTCATAGAATTTGTAAAAAATCAACAATATAGGAATGAAAAGTTATTGCATCAAATAATTACTCTTATTGCAGCACAAAATAAATATTATCGATCTTTTTTAGAATTATAAAATGATTTTTTTTAAAAACCAAAAAATTTTATTTGCCAAAGAAGCTACGCATAGGCATATTTTTCTTACTAATAAAACATTATATATATTTGGTCAACTTTTGTTAAATTTTTTAAAATAATTTATGTACTTTTATCTGTATCATGTTTTCTTCTTATTTATGCACGTTTATCTCTTATCGTCTTATTTTCTAAATATATTTCTATGTTGATAACTATGATGATAATTATGCCATTTATGTAATTATAATTATGTTATTATAATTATGTCATTATAATTATAAAATATCACATAACTCTTTTTTGTGTATTAATCCATTAAATATACTTTTATATTTAATGAGCCAATGCACAAAAAAGAGTTAGTCTTAAATCAAGACAAATATTTTTATATATAAGTAGGAATATTATAATCTTCTTAGAAAAGAAGACACTACTTCTTATAGTCTTGATTTGCTTGAATTTGTATTGCTGCAAGTATTACTTTTGCTCAACTTAAGATTAAAAATCTTCTATATAAAGATTATAATATTTTTATACTTATATATGATATAACGATCCGTCCTCGCCGGGCGTGTCGTGTGAGTTCGGATGCGCAGACGTGCTGGTCGATTGCCGGATTCGGAAGTAATAAAAGTTAGCTAGACACACTAAGTAGTGAGTTTTTCGGAAGTAATAAAAGTTAGCTAGACACACTAAGTAGTGAGTTTTTCTGACATTGCCGATAAAATCTCTTTCCGGTGTGTGTCCGTGCTAGTTTCACAATTTATGCTACTTCCACAATACAAAAGGAACAAGGATATTTATATAATTAAATATTTATTTTACGTTTGTGCAATTTTCTCATTGTAAAATATTGATGAACATTGATATATATATATATATATATATATATATATATATATATATATATATTGATTAACATTGATGTGTGGTGATATATATATATATATATATATACAGGGTGTTTCATTTTAAATGATATAATCAATTATTTTGCGAATCGATGATTTTATTGAAAAATTTTTCGAACGAAAGTTGTATGGCTTGAAGGGGGACACATGATGAAAATATGGACTTGACCTTGAGTGACCTTGTCAAAATCAGGTCAAAGTCATTAATGTTTTTTTATTTAAATGGAAACCTCTATTTTTTATTACATATTCTTGTAGTTTATCTCGAGAGCTTTTCAAAACACTATAATAAAGTTACTTTTCGTTAAGTACTTGTTAAATTATAAGGCAAGACCGATCACTACAAGTGATCGGTTTTGCCTTAATTGGCCGGATCAGTGATCGGTCTTGCCTTAGTTAGTCGGATCAATAAAAAATAGGAGTTTCCATTTAAAAAAATATTAATGACCTAATTTTGACAAGGTCACTCAAGGTCCACATATATATATATATATCATTGCATTTTTATACGTAAAATTATATAACAAGTAATTATAATAAATTTTATAAATATGTAACGATTTTCATTTTCTTTCATACATTGTATATGCTTATTTTTTAAATTTGTACGCTATATGTCAACAATAGTGAGCGAAACATCGGAGGCGCTCGATCATCGCCTAGTGCAGGAGTCGGCAAGTGGGCACTGCTCGCGGGCGCCCAATGCTCGCGGGCAACAGTCGAGCGCGCTGGAGCTAGCGTTAGGCGGCTAGATGCAATAAAGTGAAGAGAGGGGATAGCAGGAACGTCTGTTCATTGAACGTGCTGTTCAAGGAATAAAAAAAATATGTTGCACAAATTCAGACCCAGAATTAGCATAAATTAATAACTATCTATATTTTAAATAAACAATTCTTATAATAATATTAAATAAACAACTCTAACATTTAATTAGTATTTGATTCATAGTTTTTCGATATTATATACGATATATCAGGTGTTATCGTTTTGACAACTTAAACGAATTATTGCAAAATTCAAATATGAATCTGTTAACTGTTCGCGTAATCGCGATTTATTTAATTTCATAATAGAAAATAATTGTTCACATGAATATGTAGAACCGAATATACTCATTATTTTCGCAGCACAAGCATGTAGTCGAGGAAAACTTCTTGAGATATATATGAATAAAATTGTACGATGTAAAATTGTATGATGTCAGTCATTGTATAAAAACGATTTTTAAGAGCAGTGTCACATTTTAAATCTATTAATTCTAATTGTATATCTGTGGGAACAATATTAATATCAACAGTAAAAGGTGTCATAAAAATAAGTAAGTCTTCTTTTAAAACATGCATTTTCCTAAACCGACAATCGAATTCATTATGTAATAATTGAAGTGAATTTATATATTCTTCATTTCTATTGCTTATCTTGAATGTGCATGGCAACAGATAATAAATTTGAAAAATGCAACAACTGTCGAGATTGAAATTGATCGATTCATAAATTAAGTTTCATTTGGAAATGCGGAAACTTTATCTCAAGGTACTAAAAATATTAGATACGCTCCTGAGATGTGCACAACAGGCGGGCACTCGCGGGCGCTCACGGACGCCCGTGCCCAATTTCAGCGTTTTGCCGATCCCTGGCATAGCGCGTAAAGCACGAAAGAGTACGAAAATATTTCTATTTTTTTCTCACACTATGTCGTGAGCGCGAGAGAGACAATAGTATTTATATCCTCTTCTATCGTCTCCAGGTGGCCGAAACGCCGAGCGCACATGTACGTGCCTCGCCTTTGTGCGCGTGTCACGCGTCTCTCCTCACAGTTGGTCTTTCTAATCAAGGGAACATTCCGGCCTTCAGGCCACCGATTTTGCTGAATTTTTGTTAAAATGTATTAATGTAGACATAACAACATATAAGTAATATATTATTCGGAGATGATTTACTTTTCAATTATTGATGAGAAATTACGGTTGGAATTTTAGAACGATCCATTAGTTTTACTGCAGTAAAGAATACGGCTAGGATCAACGTGGCGTAGTGGTTTAGATCCTGCGCTGGAAATGCGGTGATCGCGTCCCAGCATTTTATAATTTTTTTTTCTTCTTTTTACGTTAATTTTTTTCTTGCAAAGAAAAATATTTAGTACATTTAATAATACGGAAACTAATTTTTTATATATTTAAACTTTTTTATTTTTGTTTGTTTTGAATAAAAGTGGACAGTTCATATGAAAAATTCAGTTCACATGATTAATATGACAAATTTAGACGTATATGTATGTATTTATATAAAGGCGAGATATTTATATGATATAAAGAAAGTTGTTTTGTACATAAATAAATTAATAAATGTACATACATTTCTATATAAATACATATATATATATATATATATATATATATATATATATATATATATATATGTTCTAATATTGCATTGTTCATTTTTATTCAAACAAAGAAGAACAAAAAAAGTTTGAATATATAAAAAATTAGTGTCCGTATTATTAAATGTATTAAATATTTTTCTTTGCAAGAAAAAAAATTAACGTAAAAGAAAGAAAAAAAAGATAAAATGCTGAGACGCGAACATGCGATCTCCGCATTTCCAGCGCAGCATCTAAACTACGCTACGTTGATCCTAACCGTATTTTTTACTGCAGTGATACTAATGGACCGTGCTAAAATTCCAACCGTAATTTCTCATCAATAATTGAAAAGTAAATCATCTCCGAATAATATATTACTTATATGTTACATCTACATTAATACAACATTTTAATAAAAATTCAGCAAAATCGGTGACCTGAAGAAGGCCGGAATGTTTCCTTGATTAGAAGGACCGACTGTGAGACGCGTGGCACGCGCACAAAGGCGAGGCACGTACATGTGCGCTCGGCGTTCGGTCAACTGGGGACGATAGAAGAGGATAGAAATACTATTGTCTCTCTCGCGCTCACGACATAGTGTGAGAAGAAAATAGAAATATTTTCATACTCTTTCGCGCTTTACGCGCTCTGCGATGGTCGAGCGTCTCCGATGTTTCGCTCACTATTGTTGACATATAGCGTATGAATTAAAAGAATAAGCATCTACAATGTATGAAAGAAAACGAAAATCGTTACATATTTATAAAATTTATTATAATTAGTTGTTATATAATTTTACGTATAAAAATGCAATGATGTGTGTGTGTGTGTGTGTGTGTGTTTTGTGTGTGTGTGTGTGTGTGTGTGTGTGTGTGTGTGTGTGTGTGTGTGTGTGTGTGTGTGTGTGTGTGTGTGTGTGTGTGCAATAGTGTGTGTATATATATATATATATATATATATATATATATATATATACCATATACACTAATATTAATGTTCATCAATACTTTACAACGAGAATATTGCGCAAATGTAAAATAAATATTTAATTATATAAGTATATTCTTGCTCCTTTCGGATTGTAGAAGTAGCATGAATTGTGGAACTAGCACGAATACACACCGAAATTTTATCGGCAGTGTCAGAAAATAGAATTCGCTATTTAGATCCAACATGCTAAAATGGAACTGGAATGGGGCATTAGTGTACGAGGGTTTCGACGGTTCCACGAAAAAGGCCGGGATGGCCGCTCTCAGGTTTCTCTCTGATAGTATCCACTACGTTATATATAAATGTGTATACAAATGTGTGTACAAATACATGCGTATTTATGCATATACATACATAACTAGATTTATATGCAATTCGATATTTTTAAAATATCCTACAAATAGTGTCTAGTAGTGTAGTAAATATCTATTTATAATTCATATATGTATATATTTCATTGGCTTTCATTGGCCTTACTTTTTTGGCAAGAAATTATTGTTATTTATGTTTTTGGCATTTTATAAAAGTTGCCAGCGCATGATTAACACCTATGACACGTTATTAAATATCAGCCAGCACACGATTAATACCTCTGATATGTTATTAATACCGGCCAGCATACAATTAACGCCTCTGACTCGTTATTAATACTGGCCAGCACACAATTAACGCCTCTAACACGTCATTAATATCGGCCAGTATACGATTAACGCCTCTGGAACGGTAATATCCATTTTATTGATATTTGGCAGGGCATGAATGGGAGATAAACAAAACGAGCAAAGTAATAATGATCGTAACGAGCAGTGTATCTTACCAACCTTAAATGTAACACGTATTTATTACTTATTACGTATGTATTACGTATGTATTATTCAACTCTTGTTATTAAAAAAAAATCGCTGCTGCATTATATGAAAGGACTAAAAGGACTGAAAATGAGGAGCAACGTGAGGCACACACACAAAACATGAGGCACATACATGTGCACCCAACGTTTCGAGTACTTTCAGATAATAGAAGAGAATAGAAATACTCTCTCGCGCTCGACGCGTAAGAAGAGAATAAAAGTATTATTCTATTCTCTCGCGCTGTAAGAAGAGAAAGAAATATTATCGTACTCTTTCGTGCTTCACGCGCCGTGAGAAGAGAATAAAAATATTATCGTACTCTTTCGTTCTCGATGCGAGCGTCTCGGACATATCTTGGTTATCACTGACAATTGTTGACATATAGCGAATGAATTGAAAAGACTAAACAGATATTGATAATGTAAACGAAAACAAAAATTGTTATAGAAATATGATTATTGTATTTTGCATATAATATTTATTATAATAACTAAAAATATTTTAAGATCTTCAAAATATGATTTGAAAGCTTATAGGAAAAGTAAATGAAAAAGTACTACCTGAATGCTGGCTCGACCGCTAAACATCGAAGGGTAATGGAAGAACTCTCCGAAACCGGGCCGAAATGTTCAACTAATTCCGAGCCTTGATATAAATAATATCAAGTAACTATTGTAAACTTGAAATTATCTATCCATATTTGTTCAATATCTAAGAATTTTTTGAGACCCTCAAAATATGATTTATATCAGAGATAAATGAAAAAGTCCTATCTGAATACTGGTATGCTATCATTTATTATGTTATTTCGGTTTTCAATTTGTAATATGTAGAATGCTATATCTAATTGTGTGTGCGCGCGCGCGCACATACATACACACACACATACACAATCAGACTTACTTCAGAAACTCTATTCTATATAGTAGAAACCTTTTAGTAAGAGTCTGGTCATCACATATCTTTTCAATATCTCGATTTTGAAATGTTTTGATTGGTCCACCATTTTTTCTCTAATGATGTATAATATCACGTGACATCGATCATCTGGCGATCGTTGAGCTTATTTTCGGCGTTTTTTTCTTTTATTTTTATTATAAAAAGAAAAAGATAAGGAGAAATTATATATTCTACAAGATTTTTTGGATATAATTGCCGTACATAAATCTTTAAAGCATTGTAATCATTCTCAGGATTGTAAACTATTTTCGGAATTTCTTACTCAGTCAAATGTTGATATGTCATACATATCTCAAAAAGTAAAAGAATTAAATTATATTATATAGAAAATAGCGTTTTATATAATAGCGTAAAACGTCTCTTGCTTCGCGTAGATCGGGTTTTGCAGGATAGCGTCGGTCGGGTATGGTCAGGATTTTGATAAGAGAAATAAAATATTGTGTGCCTCTTGAGTTTTTATATATCCAAGTCTATATTTACAGTTCCGACTGACTGAGATTTTTGTTTGTACAATATTTACAACAATATTTATTTTACTGAATTTCGCCGTTGGTACGGTGAAAAGAGGCGCGGTTTCTACGTATTGTATTATCGCTCGGCTCGCGGTCGGTTCCGCGAATTCAGCGCGTTCAAGGTAGGCGCGGTGCGCGGGGTTTTCGGCCGGTTTGTTGTGATGGATCAGCTGTTCGTAGAGGATATGACGGCTCGAATGCAGGAAGCTCCCTGCTTTTTCGACCGTCCGCGGTGGAAGGTGTGCACAAGGGCTTACTTTCCGGAGCCCAGATTGAGAAGCTCCTCAATCTGTGAATAGTTTGTGCGCTTCTGGATCAAAGGAGCGATCGGCCAGAAGCTCCTGACACGATAGGTAGCACCCTAGATCGCTTCTGTGAAGAGGATTTGGAATATCGAGAGCAGTACTGGATTGGCTACTGTCTCGCAGGAGATAGGTCCCGATTATCTCTCGGAGTCGCCTAATATACCCGAGCCGACCGTCGGTCGGGAGTCGTCGGGTACGGGTCGGCCGGACTCGGGTCGGGGTCGTTCCGGGGGATGCCTTCGTTGGAATCTCCGCGATAATTCGCCGAACGCGCTCGGGAATTCCGCGAGGATGTTCGGTGGCGCGGTCGATAGCGGGGCCGGCGGGAGTGGCCTTACCGCGTGCTTATTGTTTCACGCGGTGCGCACGTGAAGCCGCGTGATCGCCGGTTTGCCGCGTCCGCTGTTCGACGGGCTTTTCGCGACGGTGGGATCCTGGCAGGATCGCCATGTCGGCGCCCCGACGGTTGATCGGTCGGGGACTTTTCCGCGATAATTATTAGTAATTGAGGGAGGTGAGTCGGGTGTCGTTACAAGCGTTTTATATAATATCGCTGGTTACATAGTAACGAGTATTAAAAAAAATACACAACTTTGTGAGCAATATATTATAAGTATAGTAGGTTCTACAAATCGAAATTTTTCACGACATGCAAAATTAGTACGATAGTAAGAAGATGAAAAAGATAACACTTTACTTTTTGTTCTAATCAACTAAGCAAACATTCGAAATATTTAAAAAACTGGAATATATATTCAGAAAATACCAAAAATCTATTTGCAATAATGAGAAGTTTTTAATTAACAAAATTTCTTAAGTAATAATTTATTTTAAGTAATAAGTATTTTAAGTCATATCTTACAATGTCATAATTTAAATACAAAAATAGCAAACAGATTTGCAGTTTACAGATTAAGGATATCTAATAAAAAAAGAATTATTAAATTATAAATATTATAACAATAAGTCAATGGCAATGCATAATGCAATAAAATAAAATAAACTGTTAAACTTTGTTTATTTAATTTCTTCCTTGCTCATCCAATAGTGAAAGTATCATTTTGCACTTATCATTGGTTACATGTTATATCACTGTTACAAAAATGTAATTACTGGCCAATATAATACTAGAAATTATTTATTTTGAATATTAAAAACATTAAATAATATTGCTTTTAATATTCAAATTAATCACTACCTTTCAGCATTCGATTTCTATAAACACGTACGTTACATATCTAAAAATAATTTTGTTAAGATTTTATTAAAGAAAAAGAATTGTGTCACAATCTACGAAAAATAAAATCTGCCTGAATAATATTCGAACCGATATATGTTTCGTAAGTTTTTCTGAGGTTATGTATGTTCCATCATTTTGTAAGTTTTTTTGTGGTTATGTATGTTTCATCATTTCATACGCCTGCGCTAAAGCTACCCCCTCTTAAATTAGAAAAAATGAACCAATCAAAACGCTTCAAAATCGAATTTGTGATGGCCAGTAGGCCTATTCTCTAACTTCATAACGACAGTTTCACTAGGTAGGGATGTCATTACGCAGATTTAACGACATTATAACGAAAAATAGTATTCCGTAATTTAACGTAACGATAAATGTCGTTAAAAGTATTACTAAAGTATCGAATCTTATCGTTAAGATATTGAGGGGTATCGACTCCTCAATAAGCCATAACGACAACATAACATATAGACATATCAATCAATAATAATGTTCCGAAGCGGCTTCGAATAGTAATACGGAAGTGTGCAAGTATAGTATAATTTTATAATTTAAATATATGAACATCATAAACTTATTTTAAACATATTAAATATTAAGAAGAGCACGCAAAAAGTAATATTACAATAAAATATTTTAATTAAAAGCAATGTATTATTAATGTTATAATATCTAAGGATATTAAAATAAATAAATAAATAGATATAGATTATATTTTACTTATGCACTGCAAAAAATGTTGGAAGCATTTACACGCTCCTTAATCCGGAACAATTTGCCGGAAAGGGAGCTGAGAGAAGTTCGTACCTCACAGGAGGAAAGTTTTCTCCGTCCCCACGGAGTCAAGTTTCAGACAATCAGTCGGCGATAGCGACAGCTAGATCAACTCCTTAATCCAGTGGCAATGCTAGCTTCGCAAATACCAGAATTTGGAGGAAAGGAGGAGGAAAAGTACAATCACTTTAGAAATTAAGGATTATCTAAAAATTACTAACTATCGCTAAAAAGATAGAACTTACATGTCATGTAGCGTCCTCGCTAACCCGTAGTGTTGATATATTAGGTCGTGATTTTTTGGGAGACCAAAAAGTTGTTGTAGTATATAACGCCGCAAGTAATAATCAAAATGAATCGTTACAATTGGTGCTACCAATCGAAGTATGCTATGTAGAACGGAATATTGAGTCAATAATTAAAGATATTGAAATTGATTTTGAGTAATCAGTTAAACAACAATTAAAAGAGATTTTAGAAGTAGAAAATTTAGACTTATCAGTAATAGACGATGATTATTCAGTCAAAGTATTCTTAAGAGACGATTCCACGTATGCGTACGCCTCACAAAGATTTGCTCTGCAAGAAAGAATTCAAATTCGTGAAATTACAGATAATTTACTCGAACGTAATATCATTAAACTAAGTAGCTCACCTTATTGTGCACGTATCGTTCCAGTGAAGAAAAAGAATGGCCAACTCAGGCTTTGCGTAGATTTACGGTCATTAAATGCACGTGTTCAAAAACAAAAATATCCTTTCCCTCTGATCGAAGACAGTTTATCACGATTAAGTAATAAATCTGTTTTTACTTTATTGGATTTAAAGAATGGGTTTCATCAAATAAAAGTTCATCCGAATTCTACCAAGTATTTTTCGTTTGTCATACCGCATGGACAATTTAAATTTCTATGTTTACCATTTGGTTATTCCGAGTCGCCAGCCGAATTCCAAAAAAGAATAGTGCAAATTTTGCAACCATTGATTAGGGAGGACAAGATCTTAGTGTATATAGACGATATTCTAATACCGTCCGATTCCATTGACTTGAATCTGAAAATCTTAAGAGAAATGTTAATAATTCTAAAGAGTTATGAATTTCAGTTAAATTATAGTAAATGTCTTTTCATACGCCGCGAATTAGAATATTTAGGTTATATAATAAGAGAAAACGAGATTTCCATGAGTCCGCGACACACGCAATCGATTCGTGATTTTCCACAACCAAAAACGCTACAAGATATTCAAAGATTTTAAGACTTACTAATTACTTCCGGAAATTTATTCAGGATTACACGATGATAGCCAAATCACTGCAAAATCTGTTAAAGAAAACAGTCGAATTTAATTTCAATGATGAATGCGTCGAAGCTTTTAATCAACTTAAAAGAAAACTTCCCTCATATCCAGTGCTTCGCATTTACAATCCAAAGGCCACAACCGAGTTGCACACTGATGCCAGTACCTGTGGTCTCGGTGCAATCCTGCAGAAACAAACAGATAATCGTTGGGCTCCCATAGCCTATTTTAGTCAGTCTGTAAACAGGGCGGAAATAAATTATTATTCTTTTAAGCTTGAGATGCTAGCTATTGTTCGTGTCGTTGAATGCATTCATATATATCTATATCGAATTCAACGTTGTTACCGATTGTAATGCGTTAGTTCACGCAATAAATAAAGCCAATTTATAATACTATCTTGTATATAGAAAAGGAACAGATCGCCCCCATTCGCTATTCCTGAAACGATGATAAATCCGTACTTACCACGATAATCTGCATTGCGGCTTTGAAAAAACTTTTGAAGGCATTCAGCGCATACAGAGTTGCCAGATTCGAGAAGTTGCAGCATGCCACACAAGCGAGCAGCCCGTGAACGTGTGCTCGCGCCGAGTCGCGCTACTTCGACTGGCGTCAGGCAGTGAAAGAGGACAGTTGTACTGCTCTTTTTCTTTGCTTTCTGTCCTTTTTCTTTGTCAAGCGATAACTAAAGCGTGCGCGATTCTTCGTGCTATGCCTGCTCTTCGCTCACACACACACACACACACACACACACACACACACACACACACACACACACACACACACACACACACACACACACACACACACACACACACACACACACACACACACACACACACACACACACACACACACACACACACACACACAAAATATATATATATGTGTGTGTGTATTACAAATTTAATAATATAAATGCAATTGTTAATTAATACGACAAATATAGTTATATATTTTTCAATAAATAAATATTTAAAATAAATACAATGTATTAGAAAATGATGAAAAGCAGGAGCGTCAATAAATAAAAAAAAAATCCACTCTTAGTCAATATATACGTATTTTTCTTAAAAAAAAACCTTCATTTTTAATATAAGAAAATGACTTATTTTTAATACAGAAAACGATTAAAAATTAACTTCAATGTTTTGTAACTATTCAGTGAGTACACTTTTTATTTCGTCAATTGCAAGTATAAATAACATTAAAAAAAAATAAAAAAGTAAAGGTAATAAAGGAAAGTACTATTATTGTAATAGCAATTTTATTGAAGTTTTATTAATAGATTATGTACATATTGTTGCTCAACGGAAACCGCGAGAAGGTGGTGGTCTCTTCCGTTAAAAAAATGTTTCTCACAACATAACGTGTTGCATTTTCAATGAATGAATGTATAAAAAAGAATAGAGAGTAGAGACAAAATAGTAGAAAGGACAGATAGAAAAAAAAGAGATAAGAAAAGTATAGAAAGAAATTGAAGGATAGAAAGAAAAAAATAGAAGGAAAGAAAAAAATAGAATATAAAAGAATAGAAACAAGAGATAACAAGAAACTAATTGAAGAAATGACTTATCGAAGAGAACTCTGTCTACCTTTTCGTTTTGGAATGGACTAACTTTTATCTCTAACGATTTTAGCAGAAGTATGCTGTGTATTCAATCAAATTAATCGAGTTACGCTGATATTCTTTTATGTTTTATTGATTGAGTGTATTTATTTATTTAAGCAAAATTTGTACGTCAATGCGTGAGTATCAAATCGAAGCGTTCTTTTACTAAATGTAGGCTCACCCTATGACATGATGCAACAATAATTATAATGTTGTTTATATTGATATTAAAATTGATATTAAAATTCTATATTGAGATTAAAATTACGTAGAAATGTGTATCTTTTGCTGTTATTTTTCAAATATTATGACACGTTATCTGTGATATAAATCGAGATCTATATCTCGTTAAATACATTTGAACAAAATTTAAATAATTATAATTTTGAAATTAAGCGCTTCTTGAATAAAAAGAAACATTTTAGTACATGTGGCGTTCGATAAAATAAATCAAAATTTAAGTTTAAATAACATTAACACCTGGCAAATTTATTGAGAACTTGCATCAGAACAAACACATGTTTTATTTACATGTAACATATATAAAATTTATATATACATATATATTAACGTATTTATTTATTTATAGATGTTATCTTATTTTTGAAGTGATTTTGTTTTTCTTTGTGGCGATAATGTATTGTATGTAACGATAGTTTGAATTTCGTATTGCCGAATAGCGAATTGCCGAACGATAGGAACCTTTCCCCCTTCTCCGACTCGGTGACGAGTCGAGACGTAGTACGACAAGTCAGTCGATCGCCTCAGTTTGTGTACACAATACATAGCTTAATATAGTAGTCAAAGAATTATCTTTCCTTACGCAAAAGTGTATATTCAATTATTATATAGTAAAGTTTACAAGTACAAATCACGTGTTAACTAATTATTTATAGAACACTTCCTTTAATGGATGATTACGTATTAACAAGAACGAAACTGATGGTGATGTGTATTTCTAGAAGGAATGCTTAAACATCACCACATTGATGACCCCGACGTGATCAGTCCCGACAAGGAATAAGGAACAACGTCGAACTCGATTCATACGATTATGGACTACTAACCAACAATGTGTATATTGATTCCGTCATTACGAGGATGAACAACGAGAAAAATAATTAATATGCCATGGTAGAGTTCATGTAAGAAAGACATAATAAATATTTGAAATCGTCGTACATCAGGTAAGCGGCGTATTCGAAGTGTACCGGTAATACATGGTATATCGAAGTAAACACGTATGCTACAAAAACAATGTATATATAGCAACCTTCGGCAAGGCCGTATTTAATGTTTAATATGAACAGCGTGTTTCACTTTCGTATAATTCAAGAAGTTTTGACATGGTATTAGACAACCATTATCATAATAATTGATTTTTAAGTTCATCTCTCAATAACCAGTAACAAGAAACATTGTTTAAAGGTGATTACAATAATTATTAATTTAGTTATTACACAACTAAGTGAGAACACGTTAAATTCAGTTCAAAGTTAATTTATGAGTCACACGAAATGAATGTAAACAAGTGAAATCGAATGTATCATTGTGACAGTTTTCATTTGAACATACGTAACGTACACATGTTTGAGAAATAGAATCAAATTACAAAACACATGGTGTGCATTAACGCGTGACGAATAATACAATTCAAATATCCAATATATATACATATTTATCTTTCTTCTCGTTTTATATATTTGAAAAAGAAGTACACTAAAGCATTTGTATATTCACCAACACGCTTATACACATATACACATGTATACCAATTTACTTATCATGTACACGCGTAGATACAATACACTTCTCATTCTTTCTCACAAATAGCGAAAATCTAACCAAACCGACCAAAAAGAAAGAAGCGTTTAATGCATATAGTAAATGACAGTTTAGAATAAACTTTAGTAATCTTAATCTCATGACATATTCCAGAGTATACTGAGTCACAATCGAGATATTCAACAAGTTGAAAGTTTAATCAATCAAGTTACATTTTCTTCTTCTTTTATTATTATTATTGCTCTTGTAAGGTACAAATACTTCTTTCTTGCTTCACCACACACATTGATTTTATTCATACTTTAGCTCCCAACAAAATGCCTGACACGGTAAATAACGATGAAGCAGCGATACAGGGAGAACAATCTGTCGCACGTGTTACGGTACGAATTCCACCTTTTTGGCCGAACAAACCTGCATTATGGTTTGCCCAGCTAGAAGCACAATTCAGTTTGTCTGGAATAACTCGTGAACACACAAAATATTACTACGTGGTTTCACACCTTGAAACAAAATATGCAACAGAGGTAGAGGACCTAGTAATTACCTCTCCAGCAGATACACCGTATACAAAAATAAAAGAAGCTCTCATCACTAGATTGTCCCAGTCACAGGAAGCCAAACTCAAAAAATTATTAGAAGGTGAAGAAATCGGCGATAGAACACCTTCGCAATTTTTACGGCACCTCAAAGGGATCGACAATTCTATACCCGAAAACATGCTGAAATCCCTATGACTAAACAGCCTACCACAAAATATGCAAGCAATTCTGGCATCCCAGAGCGATACAACTTTAGAAAAACTAGCCATTCTTGCAGACAAGATTGCGGAAATAACACCGATACCGAATGTTTGCACAGTCTCGAAATCAGCGAATACCAACTTGCAACAACAAATCTCGGAATTAACGCAGCAAATTGCTAGTCTTTCCCAGCAAGTTAGACCCAGCAATACACATCGTTCACGATCACATTCTCGTTCTCGGAACCAATATAAAAATTCGTCGCCAGCCCGTAATACACCGAGGAGAAATAATCAACTGATTTGCTGGTACCACAACACGTATAAATCAAAAGCGAAGAAGTGCGTTAAGCCGTGTGCTTTTAAAACACTGTCGCAACCGGAAAACTCAAACAAGAATCATTAGCGGCGGTAGATGATTCTGTTGGCACACACCGCCTCTTTATAACCGATAAAATTTCCAAACAACAATATCTAGTAGACACCGGTTCCGATCTATGCGTGTATCCACATACATACAACAAGGGTACCCCGCGTAGGAAATCCGAATACAAAGTCTATGCAGCAAATGGAACAACCATCAACACTTACGGTTGCGTCACAATCTCACTAAATTTCGGATTGAGACGAAAATTCCAATGGCGTTTCGTAGTTGCTGACGTCAAGAAACCGATAATCGGCGCAGATTTTTTAACATATTACAATTTGTTAATTGATCTTAAAAACAAACGGCTTATAGATGGATCAACAAACCTCTTCTGCAGAGGATGGAGAAACAACACAGAGGCTATACCATGCATTAAAACAATAGCCAAACAAAATCAATTTTCGTCAATTTTAAAGGAATTTCCAAACATCACTAAACCGAAAGGAATACTTCAAAAAACGCAACACAGCACGGAACACCACATCAAAACTACTCCAGGCCCACCTGTTACCAACAAAGCTAGGCGATTAGCGCCAGACAAACTTCTTATTGCACAAAAAGCATTTGAAGATATGGTCAACAATGGGATTGCCAGGAGATCAGATAGCTCATGGTCCTCTCCACTACATCTTACGCAAAAGAAAACAGGTGATTGGAGACCATGCGGTGATTACCGGGCTCTGAATGCCAGAACCATCCCCGATAGATATCCTCCACGAAATATTGAGGATTTTTCAAACAACTTATGCAACGCAAAGATATTTTCGAAAATAGATTTAATAAGAGCGTTCAACCAAATTCCAGTAGCGGAAGAGAGCATCCCCAAAACCGCAGTCATCACACCATTTGGATTATTTGAATTTCTAAGAATGCCTTTTGGTTTGAGAAACGCAGCTCAAACATTCCAAAGATTCATGGATGAAGTTATGAAAGACTTGGACTTCGTATTTCCATACATCGACGATTTATTAATTGCATCTACTTCACTAGAAGAACACATCGAACATCTTCGAACGGTATTTACAAGATTATCAGAACATGGTATCATAATTAATACAGAAAAATCAATTTTTGGTCAGAAACAATTGGAATTCTTAGGGCATCAAGTTTCAACGAGTGGAATAGCAGCATCACCTAACAAAGTGGAGATAATACAAAAATATCAGCTCCCTCAAACTATAAAACAACTCCGACGTTTCTTGGGAATTGTAAATTTTTACAGAAAATTTATCCCTAACGCAGCCGACATACAAGCACCGCTACACGATCTATTGAAGAATAAAACTAAAGGTAATGATCCTGTATGCTGGAATTCTCAGACCACAGCAGCTTTCGAAAAATGTAAAAACTCGTTAGCACAAGCTACACTGCTACAGCATCCAGATAGAAATCAAACAGTAGTTCTATTTACCGACGCGTCAGACACAGCTGCTGGCGCTTCGTTACAACAGCCGTCAACATCTGGATGGAAACCTTTAGGATTTTTCTCCAAGAAATTTTCTCCTGCTCAAATGAAATATAATACTTATGATCGAGAGTTATTAGCCATTTATCTCGCTATAAAACATTTTCGTCATTGGTTAGAAGCCCGCCACTTCACAATTTACACAGATCACAAACCTTTGATCTATGCCTTCAAACAAAAATTGGACAAATGCTCACCGAGACAATTCCGTCACCTTGATTTCATTTCGCAATTCACAACGGAAATCAAATTTATATCAGGAAAAGAAAATGCGGTAGCAGATGCACTCTCCAGGGTTGAATCAATAAGCAAAGCCGTGGATTCAGAAAAATTAGCAGAAGCTCAACAAACAGACGACGAACTCCAAAACCTCATCAAAAATCCAGGAGAACTACGATTTAAAAAAGTCAAGTTAAGTAATGATACTACACTGTGGTGTGACGTAAAAAAGGATCAAGCAAGACCGTTCGTACCCCTTGCATACAGAAAACAAGTTTTTGATTCACTGCATTCAATCGCACACCCAGGCGTGAGAGTTTCAAGTAAGTTAGTAGCGGACAAATACATTTGGCCAGGAATACGCAAAGATTGCGCGGAATGGGCACGCACTTGCATTCCATGTCAACAAACCAAAGTTACGAGACATACATCGACACCCGTTGGAAACTTCGCACCTCCAAACAGCAGAGGTGATCATATACATTTGGACATAGTAGGCCCATTGCCAATATCCAATGGTTATCGGTATTGCCTGACAGTTATAGACAGGTTTAGCCGGTTTCCTGAAGCATTCAAAATAGCCGACATAGAAGCAGAAACTGTGGCCAAAGAACTTTTCGCGGGATGGATATCACGATATGGAACACGTCTCCGAGTAACCACCGATCAGGGAAGACAATTCCAGTCTAAACTATTCAAATCACTAACAAATTTGTTAGGATCAAATCATCTACGAACAACCGCATATCACCCACAGTCAAATGGAATTATCGAACGTTTTCATCGACAACTTAAAACAGCACTCATGTGCCACCAAAAGGCAAATTGGTCAGAGAACTTACCAATTGTACTTATGGGGCTAAGGGCAGCCTACAAGGATGATATTGGCGCGACACCAGCCGAAATGATGTATGGCCAAAACATACGCCTTCCAGGAGAATTCTTAAACCCCAGTCTACAGAAGAATGTTGATCAACCGGAATTCATCACCAGATTGAGGAAACAGTTCAACAGCCTTAGGCCGGTGCCTACATCAAACCATGCTAAAGCAAACATATTTGTGCACCCAAATCTAGCAAACTGCAGCCATACATTCGTCCGTAACGACACAGTGCGAAGATCTCTACAACCACCATACGAAGGATCTTACCCGATCGTTTCCAGAGCAAAAAAATATTTTACCGTCAACATAAAAGGACAACATAAAAATATATCTGTCGATCGTCTGAAACCTGCCTACTCCTTAGTCAAAAATACAGACACAAAAGATTATACTACACGGTCGGGGAGGAAAGTCAGATTTATACTACCCGATTTAGCCAAAAATCGTAGTCAATGAACTATTTTATTTTATATTATTTTTTTCTCTTTTCTTCATTTCAACGTGACTAAGTCACTGCGGGGGGAGTGATGTGGCGATAATGTATTGTATGTAACGATAGTTTGAATTTCGTATTGCCGAATAGCGAATTGCCGAACGATAGGAACCTTTCCCCCTTCTCCGACTCGATGACGAGTCGAGACGTAGTACGACAAGTCAGTCGATCGCCTCAGTTTGTGTACACAATACATAGCTTAATATAGTAGTCAAAGAATTATCTTTCCTTATGCAAAAGTGTATATTCAATTATTATATAGTAAAGTTCACAAGTACAAATCACGTGTTAACTAATTATTTATGGAATACTTCCTTTAATGGATGATTACGTATTAACAAGAACGAAACTGATGGTGATGTGTATTTCTAGAAGGAATGCTTAAACATCACCACATCTTAATAAAATTCTTCTTTCTTAGTAAAATTTTATCATGAGTTATAAATCTTGAAAAGTAACCTTTACGTAATCAAATTACTTTCTATGTATTGCGTGTCTTTTTCCTACTATTTTCTATCTTCCTATCTTTCTATCTTTCTTGTTATCTCTTGTTTTTATTCTTTTATATTCTATTTTTTCTTTCTATCTTTCAATTTCTTTCTATACTTTTCCTATTTCTTTTCTTTCCATCTATTCTTTCTATTATTCTGTCTCTACTCTCTATTTTTTTCTATACATTCATTCATTGAAAATGCAACACATTGTTGTGACAAACATTTTTTTGACGGAAGAGACCACCACCTTTTCGTGGTTTTCGTTGAGCAACATATATAGCAACATATGTACGTAATCTATTAATGAAACTGCAATAAAATTGCTATTATAATAATAGTACTTTCCTTTATTACATTTACTTTTTTACTTTTTCTTTAATGTTATTTATACTTGCAATTGATGAAATAAAAAGTATATTCACTGAATAGTTACAAAATAAATAACATTGAAGTTAATTTTTAATTGTTTTCTGTATTAAAAATAAATCATTTTCTTATATTAAAAATGAAGGTTTTTTTTTTTTTTAAAAATGCGTACATATTGGAGAATGGATTTTTTCTTTATTTATTTACGTTCCTGCTTTTCATCATTTTCTAATACATTTATATTTGTTTTAAATATTTACTCATTGGAAAATATATAACTATATTTGTCTTATTAATTAATAATTACATTTATTTCATATATATATATATATATATATATATATATATATATATATATATATGTGTGTGTGTGAACGGAGAGAACAGGCGTAGCACGAAGAATCGCGCACGCTATCGCTTGAGAACGAAAAAAGACAGGAAGTAAAGAGAAACTGACAGACAGAGAAAGAATCAGCAGTACAGCTGTCCTCTTCCACTGCCCGACGCTAATCGAAGTGGCGCGACTCGGCACGAGCACACGTACACGGGCTGCTCGCTTGTGTGGCATGCTGCGAACTTCCTGAATCTGGCAGCTCTGAGCGCATACTGGTTTCCCTCAATGAGAAAAAGAATTTGTGACTATAGAGACAATCATATTGTCTGTCTAATCGCGAATTCTTCGACCAATAGATTGAAGGGAGAAATCCAGATGGGCCAGGCACCGACTTTTCCTCTTGAAGCACTGCATATCGATCACTTTGGTCCGTTACAAAGTACATATGATGAATATAAATATATATATATTGGTAGCGGTAGATGCATTCTCTCGCTTCTGTTGGTTATTTCCGACAAAATCCACGGGGTCTAAGGAAGTCTGTGTCCGCCTACGAGACTTATTTAATCTGATTGGTCCATCGATAGAAATAATCGCTGATAGAGGTACAGCATTTACCTTTGACAAATTTTGTGATTTTTTGAAAGGCGCCAATATTAAATTGCGAAATCTAGCCGTGGCATCCCCATGGGCCAACGGCATTGTCGAACGAACCAGTTTATTAAAAGTTCCCTGACCAAAACAATAGAATCGCCTTCGGAATGGAAAGGAAAGCTTGCCTCTATCCAATATGCAATAAGTAACACTTTTAATAGTTCCATTAAAGCTACTCCATCTAAAATTTTGTTTGGGTTCGAAAAGAGGGATCACAATGATCATCGGCTGTTGTCCTTGATTAATGAAATCGCCAACATTCCAAACGAGATGCTTGAGCAAAGAAAACAACTTCGAATCTTAGCCAACAAAGCAACGAAGAAGTTGCGTCAATATAACAAGCATTATTTTGATAACAAGCATAAGAAACCGTCGATCTATCAAAAGGACGAATATTCTTGGTCAGAAATCTACAAAAGAAAGTCGGCATTAGCAATAAATTACGGCCAAGTTACAAAGGCCCATACGTAATAAATAAAGTCCTTGGCAATAACCGATATGTGATTAAAGACGTATCTGGTTTTAATATGTCGACACGGTCATATATTATCCTCCGACAAATTAAAGTCATGGATAAAACCGGTGCCAACGGATGAATAAATTCAATAAATAACTATATGGTCTATATAGTACAGTCTCTAATGTAAATAAAAAATAAGTAATTATAATGTTAGATTTTAACATGTTAAGTATACTAAGTTAGTTATAAGCGAATCTTAACAGCACTACCTATAAATTTTCTTTTATTTTTATTTTAGTTTAAAGCGCGACGTCAATATGACGTAATGATTAATATGGTTTATTTTGTAAATTAATGCGCTAAGCTTTATCTCTTTTCATTTTGGTTCTAGATAATAAGATTGATTAATTAAAAGGTCTATAAATTATAGCTTAATACATTCGGAATGTAAGGCCAGGATGGTCGAGCTGTAAGATTTTTCCCGACATCCGTTGTATTAGCGTGGTTAATGTAGCAATTAAAGGCGCTGGGGTCGGTGACGTTGCGATCGCGCATGTGCTTTGGGGTTTCTCAAGTGGAGCACGTTGTCGGAGCACGACTCCGAAATAGCGGTGCACTTGTGTTGTCGCAATCAGCGTGTTCAGTAAAATTGTACGAGCTCCAGTAAGTTATAAGGCTTTTGCCATCAGTAAAACAGTGCTCGACCAGTTCTTAAAACCAGTTCTTAAACTTGCGATCACACTTGTCTACCGCTTCGGTCTTAGTAAAAGAACGTCTCAGTGCACATCCGTACTCGCGAACAGCGAATCAGAATTATAATACGTTGAATTATAATACGTTCTGTTAATTGAATAAAAGATACTTTATTTCGCATACGTGTTTATTCGAATAAGTCATCCTGTTGTATCAATCGATCTTCATACATAAAAGAAATAGAAGGAACGATCTTTCAATATTAGAAGTGGAATACAGCCCATGCTAGCAAAGAGGCTACAGCCTATGTTACCTGACAGGGAGAATTCAGTCGATTTGTGTGACGTTTGTGTTGTTCGGAATGAACAAAATCGGGGAGTAAAAGTATTCCAATTCAGTATGTGTCGTTCTAAGTGAACGAACTCAGGGAGCAGAAGCTCCAAGTTTCGATAAAATTTCGATAGATGAAGACTCGGTACATTCGGGACGAATGTAATGTCAAAATGGCCGTAAGCGGTAAGAATTAGACGACCGTAAGCGGTCATGAAAGAGAATACACAAGAATATACAGAATATATAACAGCTAACAGAGAGGAGTCGTCGCGGTCGTACAGACTAAGTGTCTTGGTAGTAGGCGAGGGATCCCGAGTTCAAATCCAATTGGTCTCCGTTTGTTTTTCCGAATCTAATAAATATCTTTCAGTATTCTATTGCTTAAAAATAACAAATTACAATTGTGGCCTATTTTAAGGACTTATTAAAATTTTTCGTAATATTCTATTTGTCGTTTCTGTGGAACGTCAAAGCTGAAACCTTTATATTTTTGTAGCAAATTTTATAGATGAATTAAAACTATTACTAGAAAATGGATTTAATTTCAACGGAAATCTTATTAGGATTCAAATTTATAGTTTTGTATGCGGTACTCCTGCTCGCATCTTCTTGAAGAATACAAAAACACATTCAGGTTATTCGTCATGTGATAAATGTATTGAACCCGAAGAATATTACTAAAATAAAGCTGTTTTTATGAATGAAACAGCTCAAAAACGCAGATAAATCATTTAGGAAACAATTAGACATGACATCGCCATGGACCATCCCTTCTTTTATTTACCCATAGATTTCATTAAATCTTTCTCAATGGATTATATGCATAATAGTCTAGGAATTATGAAATTGTTATGCTGTACATGGACTTAGAGTCCATTAAATATTAGATTATGTAACAATGAAGTGCAAATTTTTCGTAGTATTTTATTTTACGTCTTATAAATTTACAGCAATTTATTCCACTAGAATTTAATAGAAAATCTCGATCGTTAAATGAACTATTGTTTTGGAAGGCAACGGAGTTTCAAATGATTTATATTGGTCTATTAATTTTGAAAAATGTTTTACATAAAACTATTTATGAGAATCTTCTACTGTCGCATATTGTAATTTCGATATTGATATCAGAGAAACATATAAATAGTGTTGGAATTCTATTTGCATGAAACTATCTGCTGATTTTTATTAACGGAGCACATCCCTCCGCTCCGTTCTTCCTCCAACTTTTCCCCGACCGACTATCCGTCGGGGACCACCGACTAACAGGCGGAGTGCGACAGTAACCGCAAAAGGCATTTATGCCTCTTTTTTAATCGCATATAAATTCGCGAAAACTCTGAAGCATCGGAGAATATAGCGAAGGAATACCGCGTAAACACAACTGGTATTCTCCCCGCGCCGCACCACACGCTGCACCAGCGAACGCTAATGCACCCCACGCCACATCACGCCACGCAAGTGAGCGAGCGTCCCGCACCGCGCCACGATCGCATCTACAAGCGCATAAACCGTCCCCGCGCCGCGCTGTTATCTTACCATCGAACTCCTCTTTCTATTCTTCCACATCCGCTCCGATTCCTTATCATCCCAAAAAACCAATTACATCCGATCGTTTTTCTCCGCTCCTGTGGAGAAAGATGCTACCCCCGAGATCGACCGATCCGACCGAAAAATACCGAGGTCGCTCTCGGGTATAAAAAGGCATCGCTCTCCACAGAAAATCATCCTGTTCCGCGGTCGCCTTCTGAGAGCACGTCTCGAGGAAAGCGAATATTCAAACCGATTCTGATAGAAGGCCTGAGATCTATTGGGATCCTTCCCAACGCGCCAAGTTCGCTTGGCCTGACCGAAAACCACAGCCGAAACCTCTCACGACAAGCCGAGAGCTGCTGGGGTCTCCCCAGCGCATCGAATCCGCTCGATCCGATTCCGCCACCTCCGAATTCTACCATCATGTATCGGGGTGCCCCCCAATACAACCATCCGACCGATTCCGAGCACCGGGGTACATCCCGGTCGACCGAGCACACTCGGCACAGACACCTACGTCTTCCGCCACAGCTAGGGCTTTCCCCGGCTGGCCGAGTTCACTCGGCACCCTTCATACAGATGAGGGGCACACCCCTCGTCAGCCGAGTACTCTCGGCAGGGAACGGGCCCACCAGTTCTCCGACCTGAACGGTCAGAAAATCCTCTCGAAAATTCCACCCTCGCGACCGAGCCAACGCCCGCGCTTCAAACACGCGTACGCGATTTAAATCGCCCGAGAATTAAAGGTCCGCGACAACACATGCGACACCGCTGCCCACCGCGCGTGTCCCGCATCACCGCATAGCGATCTCAGTATCACACCGCTGAAGCGATATCTCAGTTATATAAAAACTTGTAAACACGCATCGAGCACCATCTCGCCCGTCCACGGCAAATTCTATTCCATTCTTTCGACGATTCGTGTCTTTCCATCCGGCACTATATTATTGTTATTTATCTCGTTATTTTAATAAACGATTATTATAATATATTTTCGCTTACGATCTAACTCGCATTTACACCAATTCTGTCTCCAACATCCTTGCTTCCCCCACCTGGTAACCGACTGACCGCTATCCGCGTGGGAAAGCGAGATCGTTTTAACTATTATAAAAATGAATTGTACGGCTTACAATTTGCTGTTTGCAACGTTTAGTTTTTAGTACATATATGTGACGATGTTGAAATCCATGATCCTTTAAATATTTTTTCAGCGTTTTCATTTGAAAGTTATCCTGATAGGTTAAAAAAATTAATGAAATCCCCTACCAATCCATTACAACAAATACATCGTCAATGGCAAGAAATTAATTCTTCTTTATTGAAATTTAATGAGTATAATTTCAAAAATCCTGACAGAACTTTGGTTGACATGGAACATAGAAATGGTTCTTTATTAAATTCCTGCGATTGGTATAAACTAGTGCTCGGAATTAGTTGCCCTTTTCGGTCCAATTTCGAAGGCAACGCCTACTGCCCCCCCACTACGTTTGAAGCTCGACGGCCGAGCCGCCGCACTTTTTCAGGAGTGTTTCATATTAAATATGCACTCAATTGTATATTCCGCCAAACCATTATTAAAGTAATTTTTTTATTAAATTATTTTTATTTTTACAAACATTAAATTTTCTTTTTATATGTTTTATGTATAATATTTTATGATATTTAATGATAATAAATACGTTTATAATAAAATTATTATATAATAATTAGAATAATTAAAGTTTTAACAATAGGTTTCCATATCACCCGTAAAGTATTATTGGCATATTTTTTTAAAATGGTTTCCTTAGTAATTTCCTTACTTAATAGTTTCCTATTTTATTAAAAAGAATCAAATATATGACTTGACAAGAAATAAAAAATGAAAAGCGTGACCGATATAACTTTTATTTGTTTAGATGCTAGATGGAAAATTAATTTTATTTTCTACGTTGTATGCATGATTTTAGTAAAAATGATATATCAATAGAAATTTTGAAAGAACTGGTTTGCATCAACAAAGATAGAACAGAGTAAGCGTTCAAAGAACGTTTTTCTTTTCTTGTGCATCACTATCCTCGTTGATGTGAACTAGTTTTTCTTAAATTTCTGTGGATATCATCTCTAGTAGAATCCCAAATGTAAACCCAAAAAATCAAATTATAAATCAAGTATTTTTATACGAATTGCTCTGCCTTTCGTTTTTCTTATTCTTTATATATCATATTTTATATAGAATTTTCCTGCCAAGCCATATATTTGATTTCTTATTTTTTAATGGAATAAGCCTACTGAGGAAAACTAAAAAGAAAATGTGTCAACAATAGTACCTCATGGGTGATGCGAATATTAAAACCTATTGTTAAAACTTTAATTATTCTAATTATTCTGTAATAATTTTATTCTGTAATAATAAACGTATTTATTATCATTAAATATTATAAAACACATAAAATATGTTAAAAAGAAAATTTAATGTTTGTAAAAATAAAAATAATTTAATAAAGAAATTGATTTAATAATAGTTTGGCAAATGATGTATTTTTAATATAAGACTTTCCTGAGACATAAAACTACGGCGGCTCAGCCGTCAAGTCTCGAGCGGTAGTGGGGGAATTGTAGGCGTTGCCTTCGAAATCGAGCCAAAAAGGGTAACTAATTCCGAGCACTGGTATAAACCATATAAGAAGATTCCTTTTATAAATTATTATTTTCAATCAATATAGCGAATTAAATAGTTATTGTAAAAGGTGATATAAAAATAATAGAAATACATATTATAAAAACAATGAAAGACGATATATTTTTCATTGAAAAATCTTTTATTTACCTTTGTATTTATATCCCTAATTCGACATTACTTGATATATACGTTATCAAAGGTTTAAGAGATTTGGAAACATGGCCTATTAATCTCATCAGCAACAAATACTATATTACCTAATATCAACAATAGTATATAGGTACTATATTACCTTATATCAACAATAACAATTGTTATATTTCTATGTCATTCACACATAATTAATTACTACTTTCAATTTTTTAATTTATTATAATCAACATATGTATATGTATTTTGCAGAATCTTTTTCAATGAAATGTACAATTGCAGCTAATTTTTATATGTATAATTGTAGCTATATTTACGCCTTCACATAATCCTTTAAAAAAGATGTCATTAAATGATATCAAAATGATACACTCGCGATGACGTCAATAATCTGTGACATTCAACCGTCATTTTAACATCATTAAATGTCAATTAGTGACGTCAGTAAGGACCAAAGTATGACATCAAAATGACGTTTGCTATCTGGGTATGTGCGTGTGTGCGTGCGTGCGTGCGTATATATTAAAAAATTACTTTTCTTAAAAAAAGGTAAAAAAAAGGTGTCAAGTAGGGGCACCCTAAAAAAACTGTTCTAGTAAGTTAAAAAATAAAATCTAACTGATAATATCTTTTATTTAAAAAAAAAATAGAACCTAAGTGGTACGTATCTCTTTATTGAAGAGTCTTTTTACTCTAACTCATGTGATAGTAGTTTTAATTCTTTAAAAAAATTACGTTACGAAATTACCATATCTAACTCAATCCTAATTGTGATCAAACCAAAAATAAAATCTAACAAGGGACCTGTCACAACTATCCGGAACCGATTTGATTCTCCTTGAAATATGTTATTAAACACAAAAATGTAAGAGACACGTATTTTTTTATATCTGCCCAATCTGAATTTTAAGGGATGAAACAACTCCTCAAAGGCTAACGTATATTTGATTCCCATCAATTATCAACGAAATGATGAGATATATAAAAAAATGTTTTAGACAAAACTTTTATAATTTCTTATGTTTTTTATAACTGTGTATTTAGATTTTTCAAAAATTTAATATTTTTCAAACTATCTCCATTTCCCATTATTATTTTTACGTAATTTAAATTTTTTCTGAGATTAAAAATTGAAGGGAATTTTATGCCAAATTCAACCATATATAACAAAATTATTTTACAACATCGCATCTTTCAGAAATAATCTGAAAATGTTGCATCATTTGTGCTTTTATGAAGCCCTTGCATTGCAACATTGTTTTTCTACTTTCTGTATTACAAATCATAATAATAATAATTTTTATTGTTTTTCTTTAATTATACATATAAAAACATTCTCTTCTTTCATTCATTCTTCATATATCTTATCATTATAGTCCTTTAAAATTATTAATATATATTTATTAATATATAATTATTTATAATATGTATAATACTTAATTATTAATATATATAGTAATAGTGATAATAATTTTGTTTTATTCAATTACATATATAACATATAATATGATTACATATATAGAAACATCCACTTCTTCATTTCATTTTTTATATTTTATTATGTTGTCATAGTATCTTAAGTTTAAAATTATTTTTGTTCGCTTACGTTTTTATTTCTTTATCTTTATAGATATTAATTCCTAATATACTTAATAACATACTTATTTGTTAATATATGATGAAATTATATGTTATATCATTCATTATAGATATTACAGTAATGATATACAGCTATATTGTTGCAATTTTCGATATAACGTGTTGTTAAAATTTCTTCAAAACTAAATTTTACTGGATTTTTAAATTCTTTCATTTGTATATCTACTAGTCTTTCATTTGTATATCTACTTTTAAATCACGAATATTTAAATAAATTGTGATATCGAGGACATGATAACTAATTATGTATCAAAGATTGTAATTTTATTATATTATTTCATTGATGTAAATTCATATCATTTTCCAATAATAAAACACCCGAAAATTTTTTTGCAAAATTTTTCTAAATCCAAAATCCATAAACATCTAATGGTTGTATTTTCTCTATAATATCTTTTGGAATTATTATTATATTAATGCGTTTTTTGCTGATGTTAAATAATATCGAAACAATGTCCACTCCGAGAATTAATAAGAAGAACATTATCGGTATCAATACTTGAGAAAGCTTCAAAAGAAAGTTTCTTGTAACCAAGATTTAAAATGATCTGTACAAAATCTGTACAAAATGATCTGTACATAATTTAATTTAAATTAATAACATTGAATTTTATTAGAATGCTAAAATAATTATAAAAGATACAATTGTGTAAGAAAGTTACTAAGAAGTCCCTAGGACAACCGGTGGATGGCGCCATGAGTGTTGTTCAGTAACCAAAAGAGCGCCTCTCGATCGAACACGACACGAGTGAGTGACACTAGGAAAGGACCAATCAGACAAGGGCTGATGCAATCTTTGTTAACTTTGAAATCACCGAACGTGCTCTGATGCGCGGAGCAGCGAGCGACGGGGACTCTCTCCCTTGTCGGCGAATGATACGGACGTGTCATCCGCGAGAGTTCAAGTCGTATAGTCGAAACCATTGTAGTGAATATAGTCGAGATATCGTTACAGGCGATATTTGTTAAATCGTTGTATTACGGGTAGACTCAGTGAAAATATAGTTATACCGCATTATATTAAAGTTGTTGTTAAAAGTTATTGTACCTGCTCCAGTATCCAATACGTGCTGGTCACCTCTCTCAGTGCGTGTATTAAATCATAGACAATAATTAGAAAAACGGACATTAATTCCTGACAAAACGGTTACTTTATTTAAATTTAAAAAATACAAGAATCTTACAATTGAAATTTGTGTATACCTGCTGTCATTTCACCAGATTTGAATGCATTCACAATAACATTTATTGGTCTGAACAAATTTTCCACTCATGGCCCAAACTTACCATCAGCTTCTTGTAATATAACAAATAAAGGGGATAGCAATCTATAATCACATGATATTATTGATTGTATCGTGTATGAATGGGTTGTCGATAATACAGATTGTACAACACGCTCTACTGTCTTTATTCCTTGATCAGATAGTGACCGGAATTCTAATTGAAATCCACTTTGATCTGAATTATAAATATTTTCAGATCCGAACTCTTCAATAAGAGGTTTCACTGTTTTGAATAAATCTTTGGTAGTTTTTTGCAGATCAACTGAATCTTCCAGTGTTTTTCTAGTGACAAACTAGATAATTTTCCTTGAAACAATTCGATGGGACTTTTTGAATCTTGTTATTCAACTATCAGATGTTTAGGATATAAATTTCCTATTTCTTGTTGAGCCTGTAGAGCCTTTTTAAATCAACATCATGAATTATATGGCCTGATTGAAGCTAGCAGTAAATTTATTATGTGTAAATTGGGAAATGTAAGATAATTTTTCCATACGATTTCCATCTGATTGTAATTGTTCTTCCCATCGTCTCAATTGACATTCGGATGACACTCTTCTAAATTTATGCTGCACGGACTTTGAAGAGCGATTCTTTTTTTTATTGTTTACATTATTTTCATTGTTAGTGTTTCGCCAA
This sequence comes from Pogonomyrmex californicus, assembly GCA_024349325.1. Classification (NCBI taxonomy): domain Eukaryota; kingdom Metazoa; phylum Arthropoda; class Insecta; order Hymenoptera; family Formicidae; genus Pogonomyrmex; species Pogonomyrmex californicus. The sequence goes on from JAECZD010000026.1 coordinate 1,094,033, forward strand.
TATCAACAGCTCGCCGTTTATAAGAACTATCAAAGTACACATTATCACTCCAACATTCATAAATATTTAAACTATCTTCGCTCCATGCTTATCGCTCCCACGCTCCCATTATCCTCAATTATTTCAAAAGTATGCAATTTATAAGGTTCTTGAAAATCAAGACATATTTCTTTTGTTATTTCTAATCCATTGTAATAAAAAATACTGTCTAATGTTAATTTTTGGATGTTTTCTTTCAATTCTATTTCTGCTTCAATTATTGGCGTATCCATGAGATATATCGAATTTAGGGAGGTTAATAAAAGCTTAACAACATTAAAGGGATTGATAATCATTATTAATTTATTTTTCTATAGAAATATACGTTAAAATACTTTAACACACTATAACAAAGTGACTTTACTGTGACTATAAATACAAATCTGGTAATATTTATACATTGGATTTATTGATACTTATCTTCAAAAATGCACTTAAGTTTAAAAAATGCCACGTTTAAAAGGCATTCCGATACAAAAAATAAACGATAACATATTTCATGACATAATAATGATATGGTTAATGAAATTATTACTACTTCTTGTATCACAAACATATATTTTAAGAATAATATTATTACTGCAGGATCTTGAGGAGGCTGCTATTGCCAGAATTCCTATCGATCTCCCATTCTATGTCCGATACATTGATGACATTTTATTAGCTTCATCTTGATAATATCTTATAGATTTTTGATTCATATAATAAAAGATTACAATTCACTCTATCGAGAACGATCCAGAGAACATTATGACGTCTTAAAGACGTCTAAAAGATGTCTTAAATATTATAAGACGTCTTATTATATTATAAAAAAAAAATGTCTTTAGATATCTTTAAGACGTCTTATGACTCAATTTATGACGTCTTTGGGATATCTTAAAGACATCTTAATTTTCATTAAATGATATTTTTAAGACGTCTTTCAGACGTCTTATTTGGAATTTTTTGGACATTTTATAATGACATAAAAATTAAGGGAAAGTCTCAGTTGCGCACAGAATAAATCGGACACAACAGGTTGAATGGATAGGACACAGGTCCAAACGGACACAATAAGGGACATAATAAGGAACGGACACAAAGTGGTTAAAATCGGACACAATGGCAATCGGACACAGTGGCAATTAGATACATTGAAAATCGGACATAATAGCAATCGGACACAGTGCCAATCGGACACAGTAGGAAATGGACGCACGGATAGTTAAATAGATAAATAGATAAAAGAATTTGACAAAAAACGCGACGGTCTGCCTCGCAAACCGAGATATTAAGCGTTAAAGTTGATGACTTTTTTAGGAAATCTGTCACGATTGCAACTATCTGTGCGTCCATTTCCTACTGTATCCGATTGGCACTGTGTCCGATTGGCACTGTGTCCGATTGGCACTGTGTCCGATTGGCATTGTATCCGATTGGCAATGTGTCCGATTGTCACTGTGTCCGATTGTTACTGTGTCCGATTGTCACTGTGTCCGACTGTTACTGTATCTGATTGCAGCTACCGTGTATTCATTTTCTACTGTGTCCGATTGTTACTGTGTCCGATTGTCACTGTGTTCGATTGTTACTGTATCCGATTTCAACTACATAATGGCCGTTCCGTATTATGTCCGTTTGGACCTGTGTCCAATCCATTCAACTTGCTGTGTCCGATTTATTCTGTGCGCAACTGGGACTCACTCAAAATTAATTATACGGAAAATATTGACAAGAGGAAGAATACGAGACAGAATTTGGAATTACTTAATAAATTGGTACATTATTTATATAATAGTTACACAACTTTGATTTATCTATTGTAATCAGAAATCAATTTTGCCATTAGAAATGTTGTGTAGATATTAAATCATTGATATATCGATTTATCAAGTAATTCGTATTCTTCCTCTTGTCAATATTTTCCGTATAATTAATTTTGAGTGAGTCCCAGTTGCGCACAAAATAAATCGGTCAATACGTTTCCGAATAGTTTCATCTTAATTGCGTTCTTGTATATTATAATAATATAAAATTAGAATACTAGCTAAACTAACTGTCAATATTTTTACAGGTTATATTATATCGAAATTGGTCATGTCATTTATTCCAATCAATAAATATGTAATCGCTTCTCGATAAATGTCACAGTCGATAATGTAAATAACTATATTTGGAACTGTCACTTAGAACTTTTAGAGATTATATCAATGATAGATTCAGGTTATGGAACATATGTGTTAGAAAAGATGTCTTTAAGACGTCAGAAAGACATCTTTCTGACATAATCTTAAAAACGTCTTTAAAAGGGTATCTTTAAGTGTCGGTCCACAACCTTGCTTTAAGAGGCCGTAAGCGTTAAGTGACGTAATTCCTGTTTTTAAGTTGTTCCCGCGCAGTTTTTAGGCTTTAACCTAAAGACGTAAGCGAATTGCGCAAAACTCAATTCTTACAGCCTAAAGCATAAATCTTCCGGTCGACGTATCATTCCTATCCAATCAGCAAAAAGCAAAAGGAAGATTGTTATGTGAAGGCATCGTTTGAATGAGATGCATTTAGTATTCCTCGTGGATAACTTCCGATGGCTGTGATCTTGTTAACTGAATTAGTTAATAAATAAGCGTAACAATAATGGAAAACTCAAACGTGATAATAACAAAAGAAAGCATGAAGGAGGAAATTCAAGATGAAATTCTAATCGCTTTAGTGAAAGAGAACCCAATATTGTATAACAAAAAACATCCGGATTATAAAAACCACGAAGTAAAGAAAGATACCTGGAATATGATAAAAGTACAGTGTGGAATGTCATCAGGTTATTGCTGTTTATGTGCTAAAATGTGTAATTTACAATTTATTTATTCTAACCTCTTTGTTATTCATATAGTCGAAGAAACAGAGAATAGATGGAATCAATTACGGAATTATTTTGGGAAAAAATTAAGAGAAATGAAAGTAAAATCAGCCAGCGGATCAAGTGGAGGCACTAATGCTAAAAAAGTGGAATGGTATCTTATGGGAGCTATGTCATTTCTAATTCCACATATTAGTCACCGAAGGTGAGTATTTTCTAAAAAAAAATTAATTTGTTGATCAATAAACATATGTATTTATTACAGAGGTCGTAGTTCTATGGGAAACGTAAATTTTTCTACATCATCTACATTATCTACGTCATCCGAGATTTCTTCCCCTACATCATCACAGCCATCTATAAGCAGCAAAGTATGCAACATTGATTTTGTACAAAATGATAGTGTAGATATTGTTGTTGACGATACTAGCTCGACAAATGAGAGTACTGCTTGTTCTGATTCAACAATTGTTGAAATAAAGCCTGAAACTAAATCTGTTCTTTTAAGAAAAAAGAAAGTCATTCCTGATTTAGATATTTTTGCAAAAAAAAAAAACAAAAAAATGATGTAGAAAACCTTCTAGCACAATCAACCTCAGCCTTAACCAATCTTGCAACAGTTGTGCACAAATCCATTTCTGAATCTGTTTCTAATAAAATAAATGAACACAAATATAAGTCGAATCCTTATGCTGAGAGTATTTTAGTTGCATTTGATCAAGTACCAGTGATAAAACAAGTAGATTGTTTAATTGCTACATTAAATGTAATCAAAAGTTATCAAGCTCTACAAGTTGATTTAGTACAACATTAATTTGTCTTTACGTTTGTTATTTGCCTTCGTTTATTTGATGTTTTCTTTATTTTAATTTTAATTTTAATTTATATTTTATTTTACATATTTAATTTTAATGTCTTAAAAAAATTTTTTTTTAAATAAACACTGCATTTGGCTAAACGCAGCTAATATTTATTAATATAAGATATTAAAACCTTCGCATAAATAAATATATTTTTTTATGAATGTAAATATATTTTATTCATAACACATAAAAAATTGGTTTTTTTTAGTTAAGGTTTGATGCAAAAATAAATATTTATGTTTGTTATAGTTGTTATAACTAAATATATTTTTTTATTTTACTTACAAAATGTGTAATAAAAAATTATTTTTTTAAGTTAAGATTTATTATATATGTGATATACAAATAGATACATATGTTTATTATAAATGTAACTAAATATGTAAATGTTATAATTGTAAGATGCAATAAAAAAATTATGTTTATGAGTTGAGGTTTATTATACATGAGCCAAATATGTTATTATTATAGTAATTAAAACTGCATGCTTAGAACTACACTATATGTTACACTGAAATATGTACATGTTTAAGGAACATTAATATTATAGCCACGGAAAACAACCTTTCTTTGCCAAGGAACTTGACCTTCTTCGTGGTTGGTAAGATAATCGGCAAGTGTATTTCTTAAATTAACAGCTGCAACAGCTGCATGATTTGCACCTATTCTGTGCAAGTTTTGAATATTAGATGCTGCAGCATCTCTCCTCCATTCTCCTGGAATCATAATTCTATTATCATCCTCTTGATCAACGTACGCAGGAGGGCAATATTTCTTAAATCCTTGTTGATGTTCTTCCTTCCTCATTATAAAGTTATGTAAGCTTACTGTTGCATATACAATATTTTCAATAGATTCTGGAAGTTGGGCTGAAGTCCGAAGAACACGCCACCTGGAATATAAACACAGATGTTGACAATGATACTTTCCGGATAAGATTAATGTCATATTTTATTTCCTTTACTATACCTTGTTGATAAAATTCCAAAAGCATTTTCTATTACTCGTCGAGCTCGAGAATGTCTGTAATTAAAAATACGCTGGGTCTCAGTCAATGGATTTCGTTTAGAGTATGGGCGCATCAAATTGTGACGTAAAGGGAATATCTCATCCCCTACAAAATAATAAGGCATCATAATATTTGTGCCGGGCAAAGGGGATGGCGGCGGTATATTCAGTGTATCATTTTCCATAGCTTGACCAAATTCTGTAGCACTGAACACACTGCTATCAGAAAGCGATCCTATAAAATGATGACATGAAATATATAATATTGTATTTATATCACTACTCATGCAAATCAACTCACCATAATCTCCAATATGGATTGATGTAAAGCAGTAATTTGCATCACAAGTTGCCATTAGCACTATACTAAAATACTGTTTATAGTTGAAAAATTGAGTCCAGTATTTGCTGGACATTGAATTCTTATATGTTTGCCATCAAGGGCTCCGATGCAATTGGGCAAATTCCATCGCTGCCAAAACTTATCAGCAATTTCTCTGTATTCTTGCTGATTTGGAGGCAAGAGATAGGTTGCACCTATAGTATTAGAAATAACGCGACAAGTTTCCTGCACAATGTTATAGGCAGTAGACTTTCCAATTTGCCAATAATTAGCCAAAGAAGGCAAGCTATTTCCTGAGGCTAGATAGCTGAAATAGACAACCATTTATAGAAAATTTTTCTATAACTATAGAAATATATTTTAATAAAATTAACTAAGGATTATTATGGAATCTAACTTACCAAATAGTGAATGCTAGCCGAAATTCCGGGGATAAAAATTCTCTGTAACTAGCCTTTTGTAGATGTGGACCAACTATTTCTAGTAATTCGTCAAATAAATCGACTGTCAGTCTTGTCAGGTTGAAAAACTTTTCGTGGTCTGTATATTTATATTTCAAGAACACTACTGTAAAAGAGCCCTCGATATAGCGGCGTCGATTACATGGACGCACCCACCACCGTCGATTTTGATATTTTCTTTTTTGTTTTTTTATATATATTTGCAACAAGTGCATATTCCACAAACAAAACAATGTTGTTAATGTTGTTAACATAAAAGTATTACGCATATCCATCTCGCCATGTATAAACAAACGCGTCTTTGCTACAGCGCAACTCCATTATTTGTTTTCTGATTGGCTGATATACATTACATCTTACGCTTTACATCTTGCATTGTGGATTACCGTCTTTAAAGAGTTATTTAACGACTACGGTTTACGGCTCTATAGCTTCCGTTTAAAGACAACGGGTTAGTCTTAAAGCAAGATTGTGGACCGACACTAAGACGTCTTTCTCAAGACATATCTTTAAGACATGTTCAAAAGAAGTAATTATGATGTCTTTTGGAGTCTTAAAGACGTGTCTTATAAGGCGTCTTTTAGACGTTTTTTAGACATGCATGCTGTCTGAGGATGGTCTTATCAGCTTCCTTGACCCTTGTAATAATTAAAGAGGGAAGGATAATTTTCGATCTGTACAAGAAACCCATTAATTCGGGTAGATATTTAAATTTCCACTCTCATCATCCTTTAGCACACAAAAGAGGCGTCATTTTTTATATGGTCGATAGGACTCTCTCTCTCTCTCTCTCTCTCTCTCTCTCTCTCTCTCTCTCTCTCTCTCTCTCTCTCTCTCTCTCTCTCTCTCTCTCTCTCTCTCTCTCTCTCTCTCTCCCTCTCCCTCTCCCTCTCCCTCTCCCCTCCCCCCCCCCCCTCCCCCTCCCCCTCCCCTCCCTCTCTCTCTCTCTCTCTCATCCTGAATTCCACACTAAAAATTTAGACCTTCATCAACATTTTACTCTTAAATAACTCTTATCCACTTGATTTTATTTTTGCAACTATGAATAATCATTAAAATATCACATGATTATCAATAATCATTAAATATATATCACATTCAGAATCGTATAATTCGATTGATGATATCGTTGATGAAATCGACAATATAGCTCCTCGCAAACCGTTTTTCCTAATTCTTTATATGAAAAGCATCGGAAAGGTTCTCAATGCTAGCTAAGATACAACTTATTACGATTAGCTTATTCTTTAACAAATTTTCTAACTAAATCCATAAAAGTAGACAAAGATACATTACATCCGATGTCATGCTCTGAAGTTGTATATAAAATTAATTGTAATGATTGTGACGCTACTCATATAGGTTAAACCAAAAGACAGCTTAAAATGAGAATCAATGAACTTTTCCGAGATATCAAAAAAGATAATAGCTCCCTTTCGGTCATCTCAAGTCATAGAATGGAATCTAATCATGTTTTGATTGGGATAATATTAAAATTTTGGACAAAGAACCGTCCTGGAATAAGAGAAATCGTCTCTGAAATGATATCCCTTCTAAAAAAGGCATGACATCGATACTCGCATCTCTCGAAATTATTGTTGCCGCTTTTCTGCGATGCCAATTGATTTTCTCGCTGCGCTAATTTCGTGAATAGCTGTCATTGTATTGATCTTACAGAGATCTCGTTTTGACAATTGTGTATCAAGAAATTAAAAATATTATAATAGTATTACATTAATTTTTGCTGTGCACGCATGTATATATATATATATATATATATATATATATATATATATATATCGCGTAGTCTTCATATATATGGTACAAGGAAGAGCATGGAAGTGTTCCCCTTCGATTTTGATGAGCTTTAAATATGTTATATTCTAGACCAAAATAATGGACACGTATTTTTTTATACGTGCCCGTTTTGAGTTTTAGGAGGTAAAATACCTCTTTGAAAAAAATCCGTTCTTTTATTTCAAGGCAAATATCGCCGAAACTATTAAAGTTACAATTAACGTTCTTTCACGCAACCACCGTTATATGAGATCGACTCGAAACTGAGTGCATGAACGAGCACGGATAGCACGCGTAGCACATAGATGTTCTAATTATTTCTCAAAAATGATAAGTCGGAAAATAACTTTATCATATATGGTTGGATTCGTATTAAAATAACCTTTAATTTGGTCGCAAAAATAAAAAATTGTCAAAAAAATATAAAGTGGTAGGGGATTTGTTTAAACAAACTTCTTGTAAATTTTTTTTACATTATTATTATAAAATAAGAAGGGAGGGTGTGCGTCACGGCGGGGTCCTACTACGAACCAGTTGTGAAAACTCGTAATTATTTTGCGAAAAAATACCACCTCAGCCAGGAATCGAACCTGGATCTCCTGCTTATCGGGCAGGCATCTTATCCTTTCGACTACCGAGGCATGTGATGATATCTATCGCAATAACGTGTTTAGAACAACAAGTCAACACTACAATGACATACACACATATACATATATTAGAATATACATATATATATATATATATATATATGTATATTCTCTCGAATCCCCACGACCAGTACTCCAGAGCGATGTTGATCTCTCACTCGATGGATGCAGGTCGGACTGCAGCGGCGACACCCTCCAACGCCATTGGCAAATATACAAATAATCCTCCTGGAGCACGACAGGAGAGATTGCATCAAGCATGGCTCGAGCCCCCGAATAATACTATTATAAAGTACTCTTGCAATTCAACTTTTATTCGAAACATTTTTTTGTAACTTTAATAGCTTCGGCGATATTTGCCTTGAAATAAAAAAAACGGATTTTTTTCAAGGGGGTGTTTTACCCCCTAAAACTCAAAACGGGCACGTATAAAAAAATACGTGTCCCTTATTTTGGTTTAGAACATATTTAACATATATTTATAACATATTTAAAGTTCATCAAAATCGGAAGGGGATACTTCTATTACGTCCGAGCTTTGTAAGGAGAAATTATGTTTGTGATCAGGAGGGGAAACTCGGGTGGACGCACGGAACTGTCTTTGATCTCCCGGATCGACGTCGTGGGGTCGATCCGCGAGTCGAACGCGCGACCAAGGGGCACAGGGAATGGGTCAACGTCAGTGACGCTATAACCCCTTACCTGCGCTAGGGCGGTCGGTAGTCCGTTCTAGGTCAGAGAATCGAATCTCTTTAACCAGGGATGGACCTCGTGCGACCTTCAAGGAGGGGTGAACGATTCGGGGTCAAGATTTTTGTAAATAAATGAAGATGAGATTCGGAGCTTAGCTACGATTTAATTAAAGGTAATAAAAAAAGGAAAATACAACAAATCTTATGATGAAATAATATAATGTTAAAATGTACATTCGGATATCGGAAATTTCGCACACAAACTTCAAACAATAGGAAATCCGGTATCTAAAACATGTACAACTGTAAGGTTCGAAATCTATATTTCCAATTGTTCTAATTGGGGCAAAAAGTTAGTTATTGCAAACAATCAATGGGATCGGGACGAAGGTGTAGGGGAGGATTGGGGTGAGCGCTACGAAAGGCTTTTACAGGGACAAGGTAGGGAAGGGGGTCACGGGAAATGTACATTGGGATTATATCGTGGATTTGATGGTTTGAAATTTGATCCCAAAACTGGTTGTCGGGTTTGAATTTTCTTCTAATGTAGAAGGATCCCGGTGGTGGATGGGTGAGAGAGCGAGGAAATTGGCGGACAAGATCGTAAAATTTCTTTATGTCGAAATTTTCTGGAATACATTGTCTCTCGAATTCTGCCGCGGAGCGGAGGGCGATGGCGTATTCTCTTAGAGAGATGTCGACGAGTCTCGGTTCTATTGCGATCAATCGCTCCGCGAGTTCTTCGGCGTGTTCGTTTTCACGACGAATCCGTTTATTCTGTTTTTCCCGACGGTGTCGCAATGCCCGCTTCGTTTATTTATTCGGGATAGGTTCTGTTTGGGTCACTATGTAAATGAAAGAGAGAGAGATTGAATTAAGAGAGATAAAAGAATTGGGGAAAAAGGGGGCAGCTACACCGAGTCAATCGGCGGCTTGCCAATTTGAAATGTTAAGGAAATCGGGGGAGGCAGCTACACCGAGTCAATCGGCGGCTTGCCAATTTGGGATGTTGAGGTGATTGAAAGAAACAATTTAAAATGCGCGAACCAAACAGTCAGTCAACCGCGTAGGAGAATGACAAAATGGACTTACTTTTGTTATGGCCGAGCGGAGATGATGGACGAGAAGTGGTGCCTTCGCTGGATTGTGACTTGAATCACACGAAATGAAAAATCACGCACAGATTCTAATTAAACAAATTTGGCGACAACTTCAGATGATCCCGTCGTAGAGCGAAGAGGAGAGGGAAGAGAGCGATCCGCTCCAAGTCACAGTTTATAAGGAGTTCCAGAAGGGTGGGAATATTTGAGGGCATGATGGATTTTTTCGTTGGCTTGTCGAATGATATTTTAGAAAAATTGCGAGTATAGAGAAAAGAGGGGAGCGGTGTTTTGTGAATTGTGGTTATTTTTTTGATTCCGGATTTCCTAGCGAATGACGGAATTTGTTAGTGAAAATTTTATCCACCATTCCATACCCTCAATCATTCATTGGTGTGCTTGCCAACGGCCGGCTAATCGATTCTTCTTGATTGGCGTTTCCCCACCAATTTGGGGAATGTCACCCTCGAACGATCCGACGCGTTTCTTATCCGTTAAGAATTTGGTTTTGTTAATATTTTTGAATTTTATTGGTATGTCATAAATTTTTCGGTGCCGACAAAGTTGTCTATTGCGAAAAGAAAAAAAATTATTTTTAGATAGTGAGACATGTCTCGAGAGGAATTTTGTATATTTATTTAGGGTCTTTCTAGATCGTTTGAGGCGCCGTTTTCTTTTTCCGAAAGAGAAGAATTCGTGAAGTCCCTCGGACGTAACACTTCCATGCCCTTCCTTGTTAGATATTTCTACCGAACTGATTATATCTTTCTTGAATGTTTTTGTTAAGATCATCGTTATATAATGTTACGTTTCCGAGGTTCTAGAGGAAAGGTAATACCTTCGGTCAGGAGAAGGAGAACTCAGGTGGACGCACGGAACTGTTGTTGCTCTCACAAATCGACGTCGTGGGATCGATCCGCGAGTCGAACGCGCCCTAAGAGGACAGGAACCGGGTCAGCGGGGACGTTATAACCCTTACCTGCGCCAGCGCTATCGGTGGTCCGTTTTAGGTCAGAGAACCGAATTTCTTTAACCGAGGATGGATCTCGTGCGATCTTCAGGAAGCCGTGAACGGTTCGGGGTCAAGTTTTTTTTAGTAAATAAATAGAGACGGAATTCGTTAACTATGATTTAATAAAAAAAAAAGGAAATGCAATATATTAATTCTATGATCTTAAGAAGTGGCGCAAATATTAGAGTGTACATTTGAATATGGAAGTTCTGTTTACACAATTTTCATACGTAGAATAGAATAATAGAAAAATTTGGTAAAACTTTTCGTTACAACAACTTATATAAATAAAAAAAAATCCGATATCTATATTCCCAATTGTTCTAATTGGGGCAAAAAATTGGTTATTGCGAGCATGTCAACGGGATCGGGACGCAGTGGCGGAGAATTAGGGTGAGTGCTACGGAAAGCTTTTACAGGAACAAGGTAGGGAAGAGGGTCACGGGAAATGTACATTGGGATAATATCGTGAACTTGGTAGTTTGAGATTTGATCCCAAAACTGGTTGTCGGGTTTAAACTTTCTTTTAATGTAAAAAGCTCCCGGTGGTGGATGAGTGGGAGAGCGGGGAAATTGGCGGATGAGATCGTAGAACTTCTCCACGTCAAAATTCTCTGGAGTGCATTGATTCTCGAAATCTGCCGCGGAGCGGGCGGTGGCATATTGTTGCAAAGAGATGTTAGAGAGTCTCGGTTCTATTTCGATTAATCACTCCGCGAGTTCCTTGGCGTGTCCGGTTTCGCGACGAATCCATTTATTTAGCTTCTCCCGACGGTGTCGCAATGCCCGTTTCGTTTGGTTCACTATGTAAATATAAGAGTTAGGTGAGAGAGAGAGAGAGAATGTGAGTTGAGAGTGAGAGTGTGAGTTGAGAGTGAGAGTGATAAAAGAGAGTGTGAGTTGAGAGTGAGAGTGATAAAAGAATTGAGGAATCGTGATAAGGCAGCTTCATTGAATCAATCGACGGCTTGCCAAGTCGAAATGTGGAGAAATCGGGGAAGGCAGCTTCACCGAGTTAATCGGCGGCTTGCCAATTTGGAATGTTGAAGTGTTTTAAGGAAACAATTAAGTCAAGATCGCGAACCAAACAGCCAGTCTACCGCGGGAAAAAGATGGACTTACTTTTGTTGTGGCGGGCGCTGGTGATGGACGAGAGGTGTGGTGCCTGGACTGGATCATGGATCGAATCACACGGAAATGAAAGTATCGCGCACAGATTCTAACTGAGAAAAAAATTTGGCGACAACCTCGGATGGTCCCGTCCGTCAAGGCGTAGAGTGATGAGAAGAGAAAAGAAAGAGATCCGCTCCAAGTCGCGATTTATAAAGGATTCCGGAAGGGTGGGAATATCTGAGGGCGTGATGGGTTTCCGCGTTGGCTTGTCGAATGATAGTTTAGAAAAATTGCGAGTATAGAGGAAGAAGAGGAGCGATGTTCTGTGAATTGTGGTTGTTTTTATGTTTCCGGATTTCCTAACGAATGATGGAATTAGTTAATGAAAATTTCACCCGCCTTCAAATTTCCACACTCTCAATCATTCATTAGTGTGCCTGCCAACGGTCGCTAATCGCTTCTTCTTGGCGTTTCCTTAGTTTCCCTACCAATTTGGAGAGTGTCACCCTCGAACGATCCAACGCGTTTCTTATCCGTTAAGAATTTGATTTTGTTAATATTTTTTATTTTTATTGGTATGTTATAAATTTTTCGGTGCCGACAAAGCTGTCTATCGCAAGAATTATTTTTTGATAGTGAGACGTATCTCGAGAGAAATTTTTGTGTATTTATTTAGGGTTTTTCTAAATTGTTCGAGACGCTTCGTTTTCTGATTAGCAGCCATTATATTTTTCCGAAAGAGAAGAAGTCCCCTGGACGTAACAATAATTTAAGTCTTGTTTTTATTAATTTTTAATTTTCATACTGAAGATGACCTAATATAAAGTCGAAACGACATATGTTTTTCTGTTTATCAATTATTTATGTATTGTTTATTAATTATTTATGTATCGACTTTTCTCTATTAACGATAATATTCGCATGAACATACTGTTTTCGCTTTTATGCTTCTTATTATTTAGTTTTGAAGTTAATAAGCCTTCTAAGTACGAAAAGTAATATTATTATTTATTTCTCATATCAAAATCACATTTTTTGATGTGACTTCCTGAGAAAAAAAGTTTATATCTAATTATATATAATTATATATAATTTTGTAGATCTAATTATGTATGGATTTTGACCTGATCTAATTATATATAAATAGATAAAATTGTTTATGACTATATATGAACAGATCAAATTATGCATATTTATGACGACAAAATTACGATTGCGTTTCGATACTGACTGCTAGTACTGAAAATCTATAATATATGTGACATAAAATACCCTTACAGAAAATAAGTGAAAAAAATGAAAAAATGAGAGAAAGTGATAAAACATTTTTTATCTCGTATTATCGCATGTTTCTAAAACCGGTCATTCATCCGTTTGGATATCCTACTTTGGACTTTGGTATTGGAATGAAACCTGCTACTGAAATGACCGAATAAGTAATTACAGGATCTCGGCTTAAAATATGATAGATCTGGTTAATGAATGTTACTATATTGTATAAATAGTCTCAATTTTAAAATCTCGATTGCATATGTAATTCTTATAAATAATTTAATTACATAGAATTATATAGAACTGTGAACCTATATCATGTTTAACAAGAATCATTATTCTTATAAAAATGTTTATAAATTGTTGTATATATTTTATTTACTTGTTAATGAATTTGTTAATAACTGTATTAAATATGGGAAATAGTGTTCTTATTTAGTTATATTATAGTTATATTACAGTTACATTATAGTTAATTAAGAAAGATAATTAATAATGTTATTTCATTATTTATTCATTAAAAATGACTTAAAAATTATAATTAAATAATATATTTATGACGATAATATTTCGTGACAAATGGTACATTTATTTTACATCATTATTTAATACACTGTCGAATGATGAGAAATGACCTTAAATCATCGTCATAATGACATCTTGCTACTTGGGTATATATACACATAATTAAATATAATTATACATTTTTAAATACAATTAGATCAAGTTTTTAATGGTCTATTTTTGATAAATATGAAAAATTAACATATTTTTATAAGTATTATATATGAGGTTGTTCATATAAATACAAGTATTATAAATAAATGTAATATAAAATAATTAAGTTTTTCATAAAATAAACGAATCAGTGTAATTAAACTTAAAATTTTCCTTAAGGATCCTTTATATTTGATTGAAAATATGTGTTCGTAAATTGTGTAAATTTGTATATATGTATGTACATATAAATTATACAATATCAATTAAACTCGTAATATCTCGGAAATGTCTTTCATTTAGATGTTATTACTTACCTAGTTTGATGCATTATAATATATGTATAAATTTTTATATGATTTAATGTATATCTTTCTATTTGAAAAAGAAATACAGTTTTGTATAATTCAATTTGAAGTTGTAAGTATTTTGATATAATCATTTCTAATTAGATGTAAACTTTTTCTTCGAAAAAAATTTTGATATAATTTTACATAATTGTACATAGAATTATTATATTATGAATTATTATGAAATATTTTGATATAATTACATATGAGATATAAAGTTTTTACCTGAAAAAAATTTCAATATAATTTTATATAATTTAACATGGCGTTATAAACATTTTGATATAATTATATATATTTCTATACATTTTATCCGAAAAGAATTTTAATACAATTTTATATGGAATTATAAATATTTTGATATAATTGCATATAATTAGATACTTTTTACCCGAAAAGAATTTTAATATAATTTTATATAATTTGATATGGAGTTATAAATATTTTGATATAATTGCATATAATTTGTTGTAATATTAATAGATCTCATTATAATTATATGTTATATAATTATGTGTTATATAATTATATATGATATAATTATATAATTAGATATATAATTAGATATAAATTTTTTCCCGAGTTTTTTCACAACACTACGAGTATTTTTTAGAATGGCTAAATAATATATAATAACATAATTATTTTAATATAAAAAGTAAAAAATAATAAAAAATTATAAAAAATAATGAAAAATTGATAAGTTTGTGTTATAAAATAAATATATCATAAACATTAAAAAATGGTTATGTTGTGAAGTACATTTAGGAATTAGTATATGAAGATGTAAAGAAATAAGAGCGTAAGCGAATAAAAATAATTTTAAACTTAAGGAACTATAATGATAAAATATATGAAAAAAAATGAAAGAAGTGAATGTTTTTATATGTATAATTAAAGAAAAAAATGAAAATTATTATATTGTTATTATTATTTGTAATACATATTAGAAATAATATGTGTGTTCAAGACGCTCATTGAAAGATGAGAACCAATGATGGAATGCAACCTATAATACAGGGTGTCCCAAAACTCCCGCATTTGGAGTACATTACATGATTCTTTATGCTGAAAGAAACAACTTTTTCCTTTAGCAAAAAAAAAAGCGTGCGACGAGTAGTTTTTACAGTGGACCAGATTAAAAATGATGAATGAGCGCGCGTATGTGCGATCAGGGCTAGCGCGCGTTCCTCAGGTCGGCGCGGCCTGGTACTTAATCTTTGACGACTTCACGTACTATATTGTTTAAAATATGATAAAAGTTAACAAAATAAATATTGTTTTCATCCTTTAATGATTTAATAAAAAAATTGTCTGATTTTGTAGCATTATCTCGAAATAAAAATAAATGTAAATAATATGAACTGAGCATTCTATTATTTTAATTATTGCGCAATTGCATATAACAATAAAAAAATACTGAATTTAACGAATTATTTAGACACTATTATAAAAAAATCAATTTTTTTACTTTTTATGATTACGTACTCACATAATTAATAAGTATTCGTTAAGGGGATCCTAAAGCGGAGGACGAACTCCGACGGCCGTCCGTTATACCATCTAAACGGAATTAAAGAAATGTCGGTAACGATCGACAATTTAAAAAGTCGATATTATCGACAATTTAAAAAATCTATATTATCGACATGACTAATTCCTCATATTAGTTTACTCATATTAATTTTTACCTTATCATTTTACTAAATAAATAAAAACACATGTATATATTGTATACATGTATTATCAATGCAGTAGTCATTCTTCATGACGTTCGCTATGTCCAATATCCCTAGGCCAGGATACGAAGAACACTATATGTATTTTTCTCAAAGAGAACATGTATATATTGCACATACGTAGTGAAGCGACTCTTTGCTATAGAAAGACATGGAACTATTTGTACTATTGCTATTGACTAGTTGTCTACGATATCTAGTACAAACATGTATATAATTTTATTAGATTTTGCGATAACATTGCATATTCTTCCACTACACACACACACACACACACACACACACACACACACACACACACACATCTAAAATTACATATATAAATTTAATATGTAATGTGTGTGCGTGCGTGTGTGCGTGCGTGCGTGCGTGCGTGCGTGCGTGCGTGCGTGCGTGCGTGCGTGCGTGCGTGCGTGCGTGCGTGCGTGCGTGCGTGCGTGCGTGCGTGCGTGCGTGCGTGCGTGCGTGCGTGCGTGCGTGCGTGCGTGCGTGCGTGCGTGCGTGCGTGCGTGCGTGCGTGCGTGCGTGCGTGCGTGCGTGCGTGCGTGCGTGCGTGCGTGCGTGCGTGCGTGCGTGCGTGCGTGCGTGCGTGCGTGCGTGCGTGCGTGCGTGCGTGCGTGCGTGCGTGCGTGCGTGCGTGCGTGCGTGCGTGCGTGCGTGCGTGCGTGCGTGCGTGCGTGCGTGCGTGCGTGCGTGCGTGCGTGCGTGCATGCGTGCGTGATTTTATGTAGATGGTGTTGCAATCTGATTCTGATGAAAGACAAAGATGAATACACGAAAAGAAAGACGGATGATATCGTCGAAATAAGAAATAATTATACGCATACTGTTGATGCATAGATCTTTTTTGTTAGGCTTTGGATTGTAATTTTACAAGCTCAGTATTGTTCTTTAAAGTAATTTAAACTACGAAACTATCATTTTGTCTATACGAGACTGTAAAACATATATATATATATATATATATATATATATATATATATATATATATAGGAATTTATATATATATATATATATCTAAAGTAAAAACACAAATTATATGTTAACTGTTTTTATTAAAAATACTGACGAGATTATCGACACATTACAGCCGGCATCTTTGAATTGGCTTTACAGATTATAAAATCCTTTCATGCAATTGAAACATAGCACAAAAAAGAAGTGCGGGATGGTCGATTTCAATAAAAAATTAAATTCACTTTATTCTAGCAAGCAAGCTTATTGAATGTTTTATCGATCTCATAGATCGTTTGTCTATCTTTCCTCTGCCACGCCATCTTTTGCAAGATCTGTCAACTACAATTACTGCTTTACTTATCATTTTATATCTGCGCCAAGCATATATATACGCGTAAAATCATACACAATCTGTTCAAGTCTCAAACTTTTTTTTTAAGCTTTCAATCATAAATCCAAAAATATAGTATTGTTTATTCATCTAGTCCGAAGTGCGGAACGTACTCATTTTGTATATATGAGCTGTAGAATTTTTGTATTAAGGAAACGAAGATTTGATGTAACAGCTGTACGAGCTAAAATTTAAAAAATTTTTTTCTTATTTACTGTTAAATCGATTATCCCGCATATTTTTTTGTGCATATTTTAATTGCCTGAAAGGATTTTGCAATCTATCAAGCCAATAAAAAGTTCCTTGGTGCACTGTAATGTATCGGTAATTCCCGTCACTTTAGGATCCCCTTAAATTCAATATTTTTTTTTATATGCAATTGCGCTTACAAAAATAAAAAAATAATTAAAATAATAGAATGCTCAGTTCATACACCATATAATTTACATTTATTTTTATTTTCAGATAATGCTACGAAATTAGACAATTTTTTTATTGAATCGTTACGTAAAGGATGAAAACAATACTTATTTTGTTAACTTGTATTATATTTTAAACAATACAATACGTGAAGTTGTCAAAGATTAAGTACCAGGCCGCACCGGCCTGAGGAATGCGCGCCGGCCCTGACCGCTACGCACATACGCGCGCTCATTCGTCACTTTTCATTTGATTTACTGTAAAAACTACTCGTCGCACGTAATTTTGCTATAGGAAAAAGTTATTTCTTTTAGCATAAACAATCACGTAGTATATTCCAAATGCGGAAGTTTTGGGACACTCTGTATATTATAAAATATATGCATTTTCTTTTTAATTTTCGTTTGGTTGATAATGGAATTACGATTACTATTGGGTGTGCGTTCTCTTATCGAGTTCGTTGTACTGACTTTTTATTTTATTCGTTTGATATATTGCTTTTGAAATACATGTGTTTCTCTGACCAATATCCTGGACATTCTTATTTTTATTTACTATTCTAACAGATTATGAGACTTAAGCGCTGCCTGTCTCGTTGATACGTATTGTTGTTGGATTGAGGTTAAGAGAAACAAAATGCAGTAAGTTTTACAAAGAAACAGCGTGCTTGGTGTTATGGTTGATGAAAGTTTTAATCGAGATATTCGAATAACAAAGCTTTCTAAGGCAACGTATAGTCGCTGGAAGATTGAGGTTCGACACTCTAGAAAGTCACCAAATATGGGAAATCGCCAGTGATATTGCAAGTAAGCCACAAGAGATAAGTTCCGATGGCAGCGTAACGAATAAAAAGGAAATAGATAAATGGAAAGCAAAAGATAGCAAGGCTCGTTCGATCAACATTCGATCAACATTCGGTCAACGTTAGATGACACGACTTTTGATCAGGTGTGTAATTGCGAATCGTCAAGTGAGTCTCAGTTGCGCACAGAATAAATCGGACACAACAGGTTGAATGAATGGGACACAGGTCCAAACGGACACAATAAGGAACGGACACAAGATGGTTGAAATCGGACACAGTGAAAATCGGACACAATGGCAATCGGATACATTGAAAATCGGACACATTACTAATCGGACACAGTAGGAAATGGACACATGGTAACTGCAATTGGACACAGTAACAATCGAACATAATGACAATCGGACACAGTACCAATCGGACACAGTGCCAATCGGACACAGTGCTGCTGTGTCCGATTTATTCTGTGCACAACTGGGACTTCCCGAATCGTCAGTGGATATCTTAAAGAGAATTACGATATCTATGAATCGAGAACATTAAACGTTCTCTTAGAGTTGCTACGTAAATTTTTTTGTTATTCATGAAAATCAGATAGTACTGTCGGCACGTTCGTGGCAGGACTTAAGGTCATCGCTCGTAGAATTGAAGCACTAGAGTTTGATGACTTTGGAAGAAATTTTAATGAAAAACTTATGATGACAAAAATTCTCGGATGTCTACCAAAAGAATTTGATAATTTTATTACAAGCTGGTCACTTTTATCGGAGGACATTTCACTTGAATCTATCCTGGAAAAACTCACGAATGTGGAAAGAGATATTACTGAACGTTTCGATGATACGTCACACGAAGTTTTTAAGGTTCAATCAGAACTAAGGAGTCAAGCGAAGAAAACGATAAACAAGAAGTTCCAGGGTATGTGTTATAAGTGCGGTAAAAAGGGATATATGCAGAAAGATTATTGGTCAAAGCTGGAGAAATCGGCGTCATCCGGAGAAAAGAAGGTAAAAGAAAATCCAAAGAATCAGAAAGAAAAGACTAGTCTATCAGCATCATTAGTTTTTAAAATAAATGGAGAAAATAAAATTATGCAGATTCACGAGCTAGCGTTCATCTGACAGGAAACATTGGATGGTTTTCGTCGTTACGTAAGCTTACTATACCGTTAATATTAAATTGTTGTTAATAGTAAAATTCTATAGACAACCCATGTAGACAATATTAATGTCGAGAAGTCAAATGATAGTAAGAAGTGGGAAAAACGTACATAGGAGAATGTATACTATGCAAAGAAAATGAATGGTGAATCCTTGTTTTCGACAACGTACATGGAAATTAGTAAAGGATATAGCTTCTATCACGGAAACGGAATTATGCGACTAAATAAAGAGCGAAAGATAATGTTAGGTGGAGAAAGAATTAGAAGTCAGTATATTCCTTATATTTGAACCATACTACCATTAATTTCTGCGAAAGTAGCTCAATCAGTTAGATTGTGGCATCGGCGATTGGGATGGACATAAGTGATTCGAGCAATGTATAAAAATAATCTTACAGAGGATCTTGAAGTAACATTTTCAGGGCGAAATGAGTGTGGCTCAAGTCACTATGGTAAGCAAATCATAAGTCGACATCCGAGTCGAGAAAAGCGAGATATGTTTGCTTGGTCAATGTTTTTACTCATGCCATGTTGGGATAACATTATGGAACAAATGCAGATACTTTCTGACAATGAAAGACGAAGCATCCGGATATCGTAGAGTCTTCTCTATAAAAACGAGAAATAAAGTATCAAGTATATTTGAAACAGTTCTTCATTGATGCGGAAAGAGAAACAGGAAGAAAAGCAATTTTTCTGAGAACGAACAACGGGACGGAATATAAATGAGAATGTAAGAGAAGTTCTTAAGTCCATGGACATTATTCACGAGTTATCACCACATAATGTCAAACAATGTAATGAAATGGCAGAACGGGAGAATAGAATCTTATGTGATACTGCTCGATCCATGTGTCAACACTGATTTGTCAAGAACGGATTATCATCTACTTTGAATCGAGGCTATCGGCACGGCAGCATATCTTAGAAATCGAGTTCCAAATCGAGGGATCTCGATACCGACACGACATATAGCGAATGGTATGGTAGAAAACTATGTGACGTCTCTCACCTTAGAGTTTTTGAAAAGATTTTTGTACATATTCCTAGTGCAGTGAGACATAAAATGGATCCAAAGTCAAGGAAAGTAGTCTTTGTCGGATACGATAGGTTAACTGATAAAATTTATCGAGTTTTTGATCCAGACAAGAAGACTGTAGAAAGAGTGTCTAATGTCGTGATTCAGGATATAACGGATAGGGATGAGATATTATTTCCCATCCGGCCGATGAGCAAGAAGAGGTCTACGAAGAGTCGCTCCAATCATCGCTTTCAGGAAAGGACGAAGATGAAGTGAGATTCCTTAAATGATTCTGAGGAGATGATAGACGACACGAATAAAGAATCCATGTCAAAAGAAAAGAAGAGAGGACGACCTATAGGCTCAAGAAATTTTCAAAAGCCAGTACCTGTAACAGATAGAGAATTAAGAAGTAGATCAAATAAATCAGCATGCATAGCTGCGATGAGAGCATCAACAGATTCAATTTCGTATAAAGACGCAATGAATAGAGATGATGCACATCTTTGGAAGAAAGCCATGGATAAGGAGTTGTCGTCATTAACGAAGAATCAACCATGGGAGTTGAAAGAATTGCCGAAGGATCGATCTGCGATCTCATGTAAGGATTTTTAAATTCAAATTAAAAACAGACAGAACTATTGAACGTTATAAAGCAACATTGATTGCTCGAGATTTTCACCAAACAAAAGGAGTTAACTATTTTGAAACGTCTTCTCCTGTAGTGCGCTATAAATCCGTAAGAACTGTTTTAGCAATAGCAGCTAGTTACAATATGGAAATTGTGCAATTTGACGTTCGAACAGCATTCCTCAACGGTCCACTTGAAGAAAGTATCTATATGCATCAACCAGAGGGATATGAAGATGGAATCAACCACGTTTGTCGTCTAAAATGAGGTCTCTATGGATTGAAACAAGCATCTAGTATCTGGAATAACTTTCAACAATTTTGTGATGGATCACGGTCTGATACAGTCAGATTCAGATCCATATATTTTCATAAAGAATGAAAACACAGATGACTGGATGATTCTATGTCTATACGTCGATGATGGACTCATAACTTGCAGAAACAAGAAATTATTAGAGTCTTTCATTTCTTCGTTAAAAGGGAGATTTGAGATAGTATGTCATGAACCATCATGTTATGTTGGTATAGAGATTAAACACGATAGAAAAATGAAGACTATTAGCATTAATCAGCAAGAATACATATCGAATGTTATGCCGCTTTGGTATGGAGAATTGTAAGACAACAATGTCGCCAGTGAATAGTTTCTGTTAAATTGTCAGAGCTAAGAGATGAAGAGATCGTCACAGAAAAGAGATTCCCCTATCAAGAAGCAGTGGGATATTTAAATTATATTGCATAGATATATCTTACGATATATCAAGGCCAGATATATCCTACGTTGTGAGTAATTTTGCTCGATTTTCGAACAACCTATTAGAAATGCATTGGAGAGCAGCCAAGCATATCATGAAATACCTAAAGGGAACAGTAGACTTCTCATTATGTTATAATGGAAAAATATAGGATAAGCTAATCGGATATTGCGATTCTGATTACGCTGGTATCGAAAAAATCGACTTCTGGATACATTTTTATGGTGCACCAATAGCATCAAATCTACAAAATCAGAGGCTATGTCAGAGTATATGTCTATGTCAGAGTATATGTCTATGTCAGAAGCTTTGAAAGAACTTCTGTGACTGCGATCATTTTTTAAATCACTCATCTGGAGCAAACGGAAGAGACAGAGCTGAAAGTGGATAATCAAGCAGCAATAGCCTTATCAAAAAATTCGGGGTTTTATAGAAGGAGCAAGCATATCGGAATACATTTTCATCGCATTAGAACAAGAACTATCCACTACAAGAACAAGAGGCTGGAAATGTTGTTATCACATACATATCATCGGATAAACAGATAGCTGACCTGCTGACAAAAAGCTTAACGTGGACAAAGATCTCAGAATATTTGAAGACTTTAAAATGACATCATGAACAAGAGGAGGTGTTAGAAATAATATGTGTGTTCAAGACGCTCATTGAAAGATGGGAACCAATGATGGAATACACTCTAGTTATAAAATATATGCATCTTTTTTTAATTTTCGTTTGATTGGTAACATGGAATTATGGTTACTGTTGGGTGTGCATTCTCTTATCGAGTTCGTTGTACTGACTTTTTATTTTATTTTGATATATTGCTTTTGAAATACATGTGTTTTTCTAATCAATATCCTGGACATTCTTATTTTTATTTACTATTCCAACAACACATAAAGCAGAAAAACAATTTTGCAACGCAAGCACTACATAAAAGCACAAACGATGTATATAACGACATTTACAAGTTATTTCTAAAAGATGTAATTTTGTAAAATAATTTTATTATATACGGTTGAATTTGATAAAATTTTCTTTAATTTTTATTCTTAAAAAAAATTTAAATTACAAAAGTAATGGGCAGTGAGGGTAGTTTAAAAAATATTAAATTTTTGAAAAGTCTAAATACACAGTTATAAAGTACATAAGAAATTATAAAAGTTTTGTCTAAAACATTTTTTTATACATCTCACCGTTTCGTTGATAATTGATGGGAACCAAATATATACGTTAGCCTTTCAGGAATTGTTTTACCCTTTAAAATTCAGATTGGAAAGATATAAAAAAATACGTGTCTCTTAGATTTTTGTATTTAATAACATATTTCAAGAAGAATCAAATTGATTCCGAACAGTGGTAACAGGTCTCTTGTAAATGCTAATATCTCTGTGATTTTTGTATTTTCATTGAACAGTCTTCCTATTCTAACCCAAGTGGTATTAGCTTTAATTCATAAAAAGAAATTGTTTCTCCATTGCCAATTCAACTCAATATTTGTATAAAAGATACTCGTTTGTATAAAAGATTTGATATCAATAACTGACGCTAAATTACATCTTACTATAAAAATTGCGTCTATTAAATCCAAGTGATATGTACGAGGATAGTCTGAAAAGTTTTGAGCCTTAACATGAAGATGACGTTACTCGTCAAAACCATTCTAGTACTATAATAGTATATGCTTTGAAAGACTTTTGTGAAAATTTCAGCCATTTTGGACGCTCAGTTGTCGTTTGACAGTCGTTTGTATTAGTCGATGCCGGGGTTTTTAAAAATGGAAAAAATTGAATATCGTGCCGTGATTAAATTTTTACATTTGAAAGGCAATACGCCTGCGCAAATTAAAATCGAGTTGGACGCTTACGGGGACACTGCCCCATCATCTGCCACCATAAAAAGATAGGCAGCTGAATTTAAACGTGGTCGTACCAGCTTAGCTGATGATGAGATTTCGGGACGGCCAAAAACTGCGACCACCGCTGATAACATCGAAAATGTTCACCAAATGATACTGGACGACCGTCGAATCAAGGTTAGAGAGATAGCAGAGGCTATGGGCATATCGAAAAAACGCGTTTGTCATATATTGACTAAAGAATTGGATATGCGCAAGCTATCCGCGTGTTGGGTGCCGCGCTTGCTCACTTTGGACCAAAAACGAATTCGAATGAATATTTCCAAGGCCCTGTTGGAGCGGTTCAAGCGAAACGAGTCAAATTTTTTGCGTCGATTCATAACTGTAGAGGAAACTTGGATCCACCACTACACTCCAGAGACAAAAGAACAGTGAACTGCAAAGGGTGAACTTGCTCCGAAAAAGATGAAGACGGTTCCATCAGCTAGGAAGGTAATGGCGACTGTTTTTTGGGATAGTCACGGAATTGTGTGTATCGACTATCTTGAAAAAGGTAAAACAATAACGGAAGCGTATCATTACGCATCATTACTTGATAAGCTGCAGGCAGAAATTGCAAAAAAACGGCCGCATTTGAAGAAGAAAGTGCTGTTCCATCATGACAACGCACCTGCTCACACTTCGGCGGTCGCCATGGCCAAAATTCACGAACTGCACTTCGAATTGGTTGACCACCCACCGTATTCACCAGATCTGGCCCCCAACGACTTTTTCCTGTTTCCTAAGTTTAAAGTTTCGCTTGGAGGACAGAGATTTTCATCGAACGAGGAGATCATCGCATACGTAAACGCCTATTTTGCGGAGCAAGACGCCAACTACTATTTGGAGGGGTTAAAGAGGTTAGAGTATCGATGGGAAAAGTGTATCGACTTAAAAGGAGATTATGTTGAAAAATAAAACTATATTTGACCGAAAAAATACTTGTTTCTATGTTAGGCTCAAAACTTTTCAGACTACCCTTATATTATTTGTATAAAAAATAAAATAACTGGCAATATCTTTTATTTTAAGAAAGTAAAACCTAAGTGGTATGTATCTTTGTATCTTCATTGAAGAGTTTTTTTTAGTCTAATCCATGTGGTAATATCTTTACAAAAAATTTGAATTTTCAATGAAAGATATTCCTATTTTGATCTAAATGGTACTAGCCTTAATTCTTTAAAAAAGAAAATATAATTTCCACATTGTCAACACAAATGATTGTAATAATATATAAAATTTGTATGAAAGATTTGATATCAATAATTGGCGCCAAGTTATAGTCCTATAAACATTGAGCTACATGTCCAACTTAGCCAAATTAAATATTTCTTTTGTATAAAAGATTTGATATACTACTATTTAAAAAAAATAAAATCCAAACGGTAGTATCTTTAATTTAAAAATAATATAATTTAATTTAAAAATAATAAGAAACCAAATGATATGTATATCTTTTTACCCATTCAAGACTCTTTCTTTTCTAACCTAAGTGATAGTAATTATTTACCTTTAAAATATTATTGTATCACAAAATTGCTTTACTCAACTTAAGTTTTTATTACAAAGAATATTAAAAAGTAACAGTACAAAATTATTACGTCCAAGGTTCGAGAGGAGAAATAATATTTTTTGGTCAGGAGGAGGAACTCGGGTGGACGCATGGAACTGTCTTTGCTCTCCCGGATCGACGTCGTGGGATCAATCCGTGGGATCAATCCGCGAGTCGAACGCGCCCTAAGAGCACAGGGAATGGGTCAACGTTAGTGACGCTATAATAGTCCTTATCTGCGCTAGCGCGGTCGATGGTCCGTTTTAGATCAGAGAATCGAATCTCTTTAACCAGGGATGGACCTCGTGCGATCTTCAGAGAGCCATGAACGGTTCGGAGTCAAGATTTTTCTTTAAGTAAATAAATAGAAACGCAATTCGGGTTACCTACGATTTAATAATAAAAAAAGGAAATACAACATCTTAACTCTACGCTCGTACGAAGTAGCACAAATGTTAGAGTACATTTGAATATGGAAAATTATTGTTTACAAAACTTTCATTCACAAAACTTTATATAATTAAAAATCCGATCTCTAAATTTGAATATGGAAAATTATTGTTTACAAAACTTTCATACACAAACTTTATATAATTGAAAATCCGCTCTCTACATTTGAATATGAAAAATCATTGTTTACAAAACTTTCATACACAAAACATTATAATTGAAAATCCGGTCTCTAAATTCCCAATTGCTCTAATTGGAGCAAAAAGTTGGTATTGCGAGCATATCGACAAGATTGGATTAAAGGTGTGGGGGAGAATTAGGGTGAGCGCTGCAGAAAGCTTTTACAAGGACGAGGGAAGAGAATCGCGGGAAATGTACATCGGGATAGTATCATGAAGTTGATGTTTTGAGATTTGCTCCCAAAACTGGTTGTCGGGCTTAAATCTTCTTTTTATGTAAAAGGTTCCCGGTGATGGATGAGTGGGAGAGCGAGGAAATTAGCGGACGAGATGATAGAACTTCTCCACGTCGAAGTTCTCTGGAGTGCATTGATGTTCGAATTCAGCCGCGGAGCGGAAGGCGGTGGCGTATTCTTGCAAAGAGATGTTAGCGAGTCTCGGTTCTATCTCGATTCTGTCTCGGTTTCCCGAACCGCTCCGCGAGTTCCTCGGCGTGTTCGATTTCGCGACGAATCCGTTTGTTTTGCTTCTCCCGACGGTGTCGCAATGCCCGCTTCGTTTGTTTGTTCGGGATGGCTTTCGTTTCGTTCACTATGTAAATATAAGAGTTAGGTGAGAGAGAATTAGTTGAGAGAAGTAAAAAAATTGAGGAATCGTGGTAGAGCAGTTTCACCGAGTCAATCGGCGGCTTGCCAATTTGGAATATTGAGGAATCGGGGGAGACAGCTTCACCGAGTCAATCGGCGGCTTGCCAATTTGGAATGTTGAGGGATTGGGGGAGGCAGCTTCACCGAGTCAATCGGCGGCTTGCCAATTTGGAATGTTGAAGTGATTTAAGGAAACAATTAAGTCAAAATCGCGAACCAAACAGCCAATCAACTGCAGGAAAGAATGATAAAGATGGACTTACTTTTGCTGTGGTGGGAGGCAGGTAATGGACGAGAGCTATGGTGCCTTGGCTGGATCATGAATCACACGAAAATTGAAGTTCGCGCACAGATTCTAACTGGGAATTTTTCGGTAACAGCTTCGAATGGTCGCGTCCTCGAAGGTGTGGAGCGAAGAGAAGAGAGAGCGAACCATTACACTTCTCGTCCATCACCAGCGGCCGCTACAATAAAAGTAAGTCCATTTTTATCACTTTTTCCCGCGATAGACTGGCTGTTTGGTTCGCGATCTCTACATATTTGTTTCATTAAACACTCCAACATTCCAAATTTCATTATTCATTAAAACACTCCAACATTCCAAATTGGCAAGCCGCCGATTAACTCGGTGAAGCTGCCTTCCCCGATTTCTTCACACTCCGACTTGGCAAACCGCCGATTAACTCGGTGAAGCTGCCTCCCCGATTCCACAACATTCCAACCTGGCAAGTCGCCGATTGATTCGGTGAAGCTGCCTTATCACTGAAATTGATTCCTCAATTTCTTTTTTTTACCACTCTCGCCTCACATTCTTTTTCATCTGACTCTTATTTACATAGTGAACCAAACGAACACCATCCCGAATAAACGAACGAAAACGAACGGGCATTGCGACACCGTCGGGAGAAGTTTAATAAGCGGATTCGTCGCGAAACCGGCCACGCCGAAGAACTCGCGGAGCAGTTGATAGACGTAGAACCGAGACTAGCTAACATCACCTTACAACAGTACGCCACCGCCCTCCGCTCCGCGGCAGATTTTGAAAGACAATGTACTCCAGAGAACTTCGACGTGGAGAAGTTCTTCAATCTCGTCCGCCAATTTCCCCGCTCTCCCACCCATCCACCTCCTGGCACCTTTTTCATTAAAAGAAAATTCAAACCCGACAGCCAGTTTTGGGATCAGATCTCAAAACACCAAATTACCGATACCATCCCCATGTACATTTCCCGTGATCCTCTTCTCTACCTCGTTCCAGTCAAGGCTTTCCGCAGCGCTCACCCTGATCCCCCGCCACACCTGCAATCCGATCCCATCGATATGCTCGCGATCACCAATTTTTTACCCCAATTGGAACAATTGGGTAAAAATACCAGATTTTCTTTTGTCTGTTTGTTATTTATTATTATTCGAAATTTACATATAAAATTTTTTTTTGTAATCAGTACTTCAACTCTTTAATGTACACAATAAAATTTGCGAATAACATATTGTAATTCTTTTTTTTTATTTATTATTATTAAATCAGTTAACTCGAATTCCGTCTCGATTCATTTATCCTAAAACTCCGAACCATTTACGGCTCCCTGAGGATCGCACGAGGATCCATCCCTGGTAAAAGAGATTCGATTCTCTGACCAAAAAACGGACCACCGATAGCGCTGGCGCAGGTAAGGGTTATAACGTCACCGACGCTGACCCGATTCCTGCCCCCTTAACGCGCGTTCAACTCGCGGATCGACCTCACGAAGTTGTTCTGTGAGAACAGAAAAGGTTCCGTGCGTCCACCTGAGTTCTCCTCCTCCTCCTGACGAAAGGTATTACCTTTCCTCTAGAACCTCGGACGTAACAATATATATATATATTCATACTTCACACAATTTTATTCTTAATTTATAGGTCAGATTGTTGAGATAATTGCAACAAACAAGGTAATAATTAGTTGCAAGTATTATATTTATCGTGTTTTTATTTATTAAGTATTAGGTGTACAAAAAAGTTCTGAGCTTTAGATTTCATACAACCGAAATAACAATTTAAATTTTATATATCTTCCCGCCCTTTTGCGGTTTTAAAGCATTGACATTTGGCCTTCTAAAATGCCATACGGTTTGGCGTTTGATGCACATAACCTCAAAAATCAGTAGTGTTCACGATGGCAATAACAAAAGAGCATATTCGATTTTTCATCCACTTCGCGTTTCATCTGAAGAAAAATGCTGCTGAAGCCACTGCAATTTGTGCTGCATATGGAGAAAACGCTGTAAGTCATACTACATGTAAAAGATGGTATCAAAAATTTCGCCCAGGAGATTTCAGTCTTGAAGATAAACCGCGTGCTGGACGCCCTCAAAAGATTGAAACGGACGCAAGCACTGCTGAATATAAACTCTGCGCAAACTGAAAAGGAGCTTGCAGAACAGCTTGGCGTTACGCAGCAAACCATTTCCGTACGTTTACATACGATGGGAAAGGTTCAGAAGGAAGGCAGATGGGTTCCGCATGAATTGTCCAAAGACAACAAAAATCGTCGGCGTGACACGCACTCACTTTGCTTTCAAAGTTCCGGAAAAAAGATTTTCTGCACAAAATCATTACAGGCGATGAAAAGTGGATTCTTTATGATAACCTTAAACGTAGAAAATCATGGGTTGATCCTGGTCAACCTTCGACATCGATGCCAATATCCACGCCAAGAAGGTTTTGCTCTGTATCTGGTGGGATTGGAAAGGTGTGTTGTATTACGAGTTGTTACAACCGGGTGAAACAATCACGGCAGACCGCTACCAACAACAATTGACCAATTTGAGCGATGCATTAGAAGAAAAGAGGCCATTTACTGGCCAAGGACGTCATAAAGTGATCTTGCTTCATGACAATGCTCGACCACATGTTGCGAAAGCGACTCAGGATCATATCTTTGCGTTAGGCTGGGAACTTCTCCCGCACGCGGCGTATAGCCCAGACACCTTCCGATTACTACCTATTTCGGTCGCTGCAACATCATTTGGCTGATACACATTTCGTGACATTTGAAGAGATACGAAAATGCATTGATGACTTTATCGCTTCGAAGCCGGTGAGCTTCTATCGTCAAGGAATTCGCAAGCTACCCGAAAGATGGCAAAAGGTCGTTGATGCAAACGGGGAATATTTCGATTAATATTTTTTTGTTTGTTTTTGAATAAAGATTTAATATTACAAAAAAAAGCTCAGAACTTTTTTGTACACCTAATATATGTAATTGCTTTCCAATAGATTTTTGATATATTATTTTCTTCAATTATTTGCAAGTATATTACATAATACATAATTTAATTCTTACGTTAATACATAATTTCATTAATATTACTTTTAAGATTTCATTACATATTATTGAATTTTAAATTGGTTAAAGAAATTTGTGTTTTTTTTTTTGTTTAGATTTTTCCATTTCAGATTTCATTTATTCTTTCTCGAGTTATTCTTTTCATTTCCTTTCTTTTATATTTTACTTCATCGATATGTTGTGTTTGGCGAACAGGCGCAGTCGCAAGCCTTATCATTTACTGTCTGCAGTCCATCGTCGTCGTTTGGAAAAGTTAGAGAGAGCTACGCATAATGAATATCTACAACAGCAGAATTTAGATATTGCTAATGTTAGAGTTGATTCAGACTTCGTCGACGAAGGTCAAATTCTTGCGGAATGCAATCAAATAAAAAAAATGAAACTTTTGTACCTTCTGATGCATCAACTGAAGATGTGCAATTTGCCTTTAATGATGAGGCATTAAGTTCTTCAGATATTGCTGAATCCATTTTAGGTTGTGATGATGCGATAGATTTTGAACCTCAAAATACTATTGATAATTTTCAAGAATGTCTTCCTTTTCATACGCAGTAATATATTTCATACGCAAATAAATGCTATTTTACAGGTTGTTCGAACACATTCTTATTTATCCACGTTGCCAAAGGATTGTAGAACGTTTTTGAAAACTCCACGGATCGCGCATCTCATACTTAACATTGTAGGAGGTGAATATCTCCACTTAGGATTTGAGGCAGGAATTCTTTCCATTCTTCAACAAACTTCTCCGGAATTAATTCCACTTGATACTTTGATGGTAGACTTTAGCACTGATGATGCCACACTGGATAGACAGGGCAAAATTCAAATGTGGCCGATACAAATTAGCATTGCAAATATTCCTCGATGTAAACCTACAATTGTAGGCATTTGGTGTTCATCGAAACCAATTAACGCGAAAAAATTATTTCAATCTTTTGTGGATGAAGTTCGAGATGTATTAAATCGTGGAGGAATTATTTTTCATAATCAACAAAAACTTAAATTGAGGTGTTTTATAGCTGATTCTCCTGCGCGAGCTTTTGTTTTAGGTCATAAACGTCACGGTAGTCTATTTCCGTGTTCGAAATGTTGGATTCAAGAAAGTTAGCTTCGTTGTGGAGTAGTTGCTTATCGTGGTATTCAAAATAGGCCCCGTACAAATGGAAAGTACAACATCACATTGATGGAGAACATCATACAGATTTTGATTCTGCTTTGCTTTCTTTAAGGATGGGGTTGGTAACTCAAACGGTCTTTGACTACATGCACACAGTTTGTCTTGGTGTTGTTCCCAAAATAAGTAGCGTTTGAAATTATGGCGAAACGTTTGCAGCAAGTTAAAAATTACTGTCCTAAGGAATTTTCGCGAAAACCGCAATTAATGAAAAAATATGAAGGATTTAAGACCACGAAAAATCGTCAACTTCTTCTGTATACTGCCCCAGTTATTTATTACGGACTCGTAAAACCTGTTGTGTACAAACATTTTCTTCTATTACATTCTGCCATTCGAGTTCTAGTCAGTTCTTCCTTATTGGAAGACCGTCTTGATTTTGCACAAAGCATTAAACATTTTAATGAATAGAGCAGAAGATATATATGGTCCAGAATTTTTTTCATACATTATTCATTGTCTTTTACATCTCTAGATGACGTGAGACATTTTGGTTCATTAAATGAATTGTCTATGTTTCCATGTGAAAATAATATGATGTATTTTCGCAATGCTTGTCGCAAACCTCATCAACATTTACAGCACATCGTAAATAGGCGACATGAAAAGTTTCAAATTACACAAAATATTGTAAATATAACTAAGGAAGTGGTGCGCTCCAGTAGGCTCTGGGTTAGTCCTGTTCTTTTTTATGCCCCATTAGATAATCGTCAGTTTTAAATCTTAGATACAGGAAAATTTCGTTTATCGGTGAAGAATCAGGATAATATGATAATATTATACAATTCAAAGCTTTGTCTTATTCAGAGTATTACTCTCTCGCATGATCATTATCAGTTGGCGGTTAAAGAGTTTCGCAGAGTTGAAGATTTTTTCGTAATGGGTTTGTCATCGTCATCAGTAAGTATGTTTCGATGTTCTTTATTATCTGATGAAGTTATTATTATAGATCTTAGTGAAGTGCAAAATAAGTGTTTTCGCATGCTTTATTGGCACACTGAAGGTCATACAGATTCTATTATTGATGTTTGGATAATTGCAGTCATTCTACATACTATGGCTCAGAATAGCTTTCATTACGTAAATTCTCTTTAAGACTTTCCACACAAGCTTTTGCGTAACGCGTAACATTACGTAAAATACTCATGATAAACCTGTACGTGAACTTGAATTTCAGTCAAAGCACAAACAAAAACGGTACGTAGTATCATGTGTTATGATTTTCTTTGTGCATTGATTAAAGCTCAAGTTTATGGGTTGTAAAGGTTTAGTTTATGGTCAGTATAAATAATGTTATGCATTAAGGAAGTGTTCTCGTGAAGGGTGTAATTTTTGTTAAGATGAGTCAACGAGGACGAGGAAGAAAAAAAGAAGCGGACGAGACATTCAAAGCGTTGCAATTGCGAGATAAAGATATTGAAAAATATTCCACATTACAAAAAAGACAAGAACATATGACCACACCCAAGACTATACAGAACCAGACAGAACCATTATTCACAACATGCACAATCGTCAGCATCATCCTTACATGTTTCATCATCATCATCATGTAAAGAATCATATAAACACATGTCCTCTTCATCAACACCATTAAAACATAAACTCATCTTGTCACTCTCGCCTTCAGTAGCCACTCAATCATTTACACGAAACATTCCTTCAACATCAAAATAACCACTACAACACAAACAAACATTATCACGTTCGCTTTCACCATCCAAACAATCATTCATACAAAACATTCATTCATCATCAAAACCATCACATCATAAACAAACAGCACTATTACAACATAAACTCATCTCATCACACTCACCTTCAGCCACTCAATCATTCACACACGACATTTATCCATCATCAAAAAAACTACCATTACAACACAGACAAACATTATCACGTTCGCCTTCACCATCCAAACAATCATTCACAAAACATTCATCCATCATCAAATACATCACAACATAAACAAGTAGCATCAGCATCTGCAGAACGCAATCGCTTACCATGAAATAGACAAAGATATGAAGAAGACTGGACAAAAGAGGAAGGAACATCCCATGATATAATGCTGTCTTTAAAATAAGTTTCAAATGATACAATAAAGATAGTCGTTGCACGAATAAAGACATTAAATTTTATTTCAGAATGATCATGGTTCAACTACGTCGTATGGAAAAACGACAAATTTTTATTGAAAATAAAACCAAGTAAGTATTAATGCTTTATTATACTGTAAATTAATTTTTAATTCCATAATTTCATTTTTTCTTGCAGTGAAAATGCGAAAATCATTAAACGATTATTGCGACAGTCTGTAATAAAAAGACCAGTGAAACCACCAGGAATTTTATTTACAACGATAGACGATTTCTTGGCCTTCGAAGAAGTTGATGATGAAATTTATAATGATTTGGCAATAATTTTTTTTAAATATAAATATTATCTTATCTAAATATTTTCAGTAATTCAATTTACTACAAAAATTTTGTATTAGGTGGAGTACTTTATTTAGTACTTGGACGGATCAATCCAATTGATTGCATTGCAGAATATTTTCGCAGTGTATTTCCAAAAGATGAGGTGGTTTCATCACACCTTACCTTAAATGGAAAAAGTGAAACAGGGGGATATAAACTGCGAGGCAGTCGCTTCGCACAAGCACAAGCATGTCAAGGTTTGTAAAAAATATTATCAGTGTCAATTATATTCTGTATTGATTACATTTACACGTCAAATTTACCAGGTGTATGCATAAGTTTTTTCCGGTTTTTTAGTAAAAAAAGACACGTAATTTTCAAGGGAAATTAATTTTTTTTTTAATTCAAAATATTGGCCATCGGCTTCTACACATTTCGCCCATCTTTCAAGTAATTTATGAATACCATGCCAGAAAAACTGCTTGTCTTTTGCGGCAAACCATTCGTCGAGCCATTTTCCAACTTCCTCGAAATTGTTGAAGTGCTGCTCTGCGAGCGCGTGCCCCATTGATGCGAAGAGGTGATAGTCAGATGGCGCCAGGTCTGGGGAGTACGGCAGGTGCGGAAGGATGTCCCATCCAAGGTGTCTTTCACTGGTTTTGCTGTGTGAGACGGCGCATTGTCGTGTAACAAAATCACTTTGCCATGTCTTCTGGCCCATTCCGGTCGTCTTTCGATTAATGCGTGGTTTAAATTAATCATTTGTTGGCGATAGCGTTGTGTATTAACGGTTTCGCCAGGCTTCAAGAGTTCATAATACACAATACCGCTCTGATCCCACCAGACACAGAGCATGGTCTTCTTGCCGAAGCGATTTGGTGTTGATGGACCGGCTTCGCCAGGTGAAAGCTACGATTTTTTCCGCTTCGGGTTTTCAAAATAAATCCATTTTTCGTCACCCGTCACAATTCGATACAAAAATGATTTCCTTTCGTGGCGTTGAAGCAGCATTTCAAATGACTTTGCGATTTTCCATTTGACATTCACTCAAATCGTGTGGGACCCATTTACCGAGTTTATTGATCTTTCCCATTGCTCGTAAACGTCTGCTGATTGTTTCTTGTGATACATGTAATGCTTCTGCTAATTGCCGTTGAGTTTGAGTTGGGTCATCATCCAATAACTCCTGCAATTGCTCGTCTTCGCATTTTTGTGGTCTACCAGAGCGCTCACTGTCTTTCACATTGAAATCACCACTTTTAAATTGTCGAAACCATGTCTCACATGTTCTAATCGATGGAGCGTGTTCATCATATGTTTCTACCAGCAAACGATGATTTTCAACAGTCTTTTTCTTTTGATTAAATAAAAAAAGCAATGCGTGCCGCAAATGTTCTTTTTCAGGTACAAAACTCGACATGATCACTAAACGATAAAACAAAGACGCTAGTTTTTGGCGGACTCAACTTGTGTGTGTTTGTAGTTTTAAATGTCAGACGAACAAAATGATGTATGTGTCAAATTAATACGCTGCGTACTTTTCGCTGGCGACATCTCTTAGTTAAACCGGAAAAAACTTATGCATACACCTGGTAATTGAGTATTGATTTAGTAACATTCTGAGATTTCTACCTTCGTGGACATAAAGCTTAAAAAATGGAATGGCTGTCATTGATCAGCCTTAGAACAACGGATATTATTAAATTTAATTACAGAACATGTAAACGTAATCATTAATTACATGACGATAACTAACAAAGATGTTTCTTGTCGATTTTTCCAGATGCCATAAACTCTAACAAACATTTCCCCAATCCCAACAATGTCGAATTCCACGAAGCGCTGGAAAAAGCTCTGAAAAGTCTCAAAACCAGGAAATGGCGTTATAATAAAAAACGATAATTACAAAATGAAGAAGTCTGAAATCCATCCAAATCGACGCCGGCGTCGATTGACAATGAAAATGAGGTCTGTATTTTTTTCTTCTTATTAATTATATTAGTTCAGAATTTATCTTCTTCCAATGTGGAAGGAAAAAAAATAAACTTTGAACCAATGCCAGTTTAGCTAAAAAGATTTATGATCTACAGGAAACTACAGGATTCAAAGACACGGAGGAAACCGAACACAAACTGGAGGAAACGGAAAACACGGAGGAAACTGAGAAGACCAAATGACATTCAGAGAAGACGAAATGGACATTCAGCTCTTGTAAGAAAATTTCTTACTGTTCTAGAAATTTTATAAATTTAAAAAATTTGTTAAGAAATTCTGAAAATTTTTATTTTTTTCAGAGACGACAACATCAAGAATACTCAGTACATGAATAAAGAGGACACTGATGAAACCGAGGACAACATGGACGACGATTCAGGAGATGGCACAGGACGAAAATTTGCAGATACTACAAGAGGAGGAAGAAAGTACGGATAATTTATGGTATTTTGGAGAAGCAGTATTACTTACGCTTGGATGTGCTTCACAAAGAACGGCGGGGTGGGGCCGTTCTCGCCCCTAATTCATTTGCTTTCTGTTTCAGGTATGCAATATGGAAAGGCAAATTGTGCTTCATAGAAAAGGGCGGAGATGGGGCCCTTTTCATATACAGGAAACACAAAGTAACAGTAATATAATATCAATGTTATAATTTTTTACTTAAATATATAACAATATTCTGTACGCAACAGTTAAATTGTTAAATGAAAAAATGTAACATAGATGTTTTATAATTGTTACTTTGCGTTTACTGGATAATTTTTTTATAATTTATAGTTCAATTAATTTTAATTATTATTATTACTATTATTATTAATTATTATTCTTTTATTTATTATTAATTTAAATTTAAAATTATGATTAACAAATTAATGTGACAATTAATTATAAATTAATATTTAAAATTATAAATATAATTATATAAATTAATTATATATTATACATATGTAATATATAATTAATTTATATAATTATATTTATAATTTTAAATATTAATTTATAATTAATTGTATAATTTATTGTGTATATATATATATATATATATATATATATATATATATATATATATATATATATATATATATATATATATACACACACACACACACACACACACACACACACACACACACACACACACACACACACACACACACACACACACACACACACACACACACACACACACACACACACATGTATATATATATATATATATATATATATATATATACACACACACATAATATAATGTGTATAAATTTAATATAATGTGTATAAATGAATAAATGCTTTTTAATTATAATTAAAATAAATAATACTGTTTTTCATAACCTTTATAATAACAAGAAAAGGGGTAAGAAAGGAAAGAAGGGGGAGGGAAGCCAGTATAAAAATGCATCTTTGTATTGATATTCTACTGATACTGTGAGAGTACAGGGTATAATCATAATTTTATCCATGCCTACATCAAATACACAGTAGCGTTACGGTAGCCGTACCGCGTACTAATACAATGTATTGATAATGTATGCATATGGTACGCACGTACGTGATAGGTATGGTACTGATACGTACGATACGACGTACGTTCACTGTACAAGTTCACATAGCAGCCAATTTGCCTTTCTGGAAAAGATAGCACCCAGATAACAAAATATTTTCACGGTGTACATGCGTTGTTCTAAGGCTGATCAATGACAGCTATTCCATTTTTTAAGCTTTGTGTCCACGAAGCTAGAAATCTCAGAATGTTACTAAATCAATAATCAACTCAATTAAGTTTGACATGTAAATGTAATCAATACAGAATATAATTAACACTGACAATATTTTTTACAAACCTTGACATGCTTGTGCGAAGCGACTGCCTCGCAGTTTATATTTCCTGTTTCACTTTTTCCATTTAAGGTAAGGTGTGATGAAATCTCCTCATCTTCTGGAAATACACTGCGAAAATATTCTGCAGCGCAATCAATTGGATTGGCTCGTCCAAAGTAAATAAAGTACTCCACCTAATACAAAATTTTTGTAAAAATTTAATTACTATAAATATTTAGATAAGATGATATTTATATTTAAAAAAAATTATTACCAAATCATTATAAATTTCATCATCAACTTCTTCGAAGGCCAAGAAATCGTCTATCGTTGTAAATAAAATTCCTGATGGTTTCACTGGTCTTTTTATTACAGACTGTCGCAATAATCGTTTAATGATTTTCGCATTTTCACTGCAAGAAAAAATGAAATTATGGAATTAAAAATTAATTTACAGTATAATAAAGCATTAATACTTACTTGGTTTTATTTTCAATAAAAATTTGTCGTTTTTCCATACGACGTAGTTGAACCATGATCATTCTGAAATAAAATTTAATGTCTTTATTCGTGCAACGACTATCTTTATTGTATCATTTGAAACTTACTTTAAAGACAGCATTATATCATGGGATGTTCCTTCCTCTTTTGTCCAGTCTTCTTCATATCTTTGTCTATTTTATGATAAGCGATTGCGTTCTGCAGATGCTGATGCTACTTGTTTATGTTGTGATGTATTTGATGATGGGTGAATGTTTTGTGAATGATTGTTTGGATGATGAAGGCGAACGTGATAATGTTTGTCTGTGTTGTAATGGTAGTTTTTTTGATGATGGATAAATGTCGTGTGTGAATGATTGGCTGAAGGTGAATGTGATAAAATGAATTTATGTTGTAATAACGCTGTTTGTTTATTGATGTGTTATTGATGTGATGGTTTTGATGATGGATGAATGTTTTGTGTGAATGATTGTTTGAATGGTGAAGGCGAGCGTGATAATATTTGTGTTGTAGTGATTGTTTTGATGTTGAAGGAATGTTTCGTGCAAATGATTGAGTGGCTACTGAAGGCGAGTGTGACAAGATGAGTTTATATTTTAATGGAGCTGATGAAGAGGATGTTTATATGATTCTTTACATGATGATGATGATGATGATGGAACATGTAAGGATGATGCTGACGATTGTGAATATTGTGAATATTGTGATAATGATGCTGTCTGGTTTTGTATAGTCTTGGGTGTGGTCATATGTTCTTGTATGTCTTTTTTGTAATGTGGAATATTTTTCAATATCTTTATCTAGCAATTGCAACGCTTTGAAAGTCTCGTCCGCTTCTTTTTCTCTTCCTCGTCCTCGTTGACTCATCTTAACAAAAATTA
Organism: Pogonomyrmex californicus; assembly: GCA_024349325.1. Lineage (NCBI taxonomy): Eukaryota > Metazoa > Arthropoda > Insecta > Hymenoptera > Formicidae > Pogonomyrmex > Pogonomyrmex californicus. The sequence continues at coordinate 1,133,020 of JAECZD010000026.1, forward strand.
GACCCTTCACGAGAACACTTCCGTAATGCATAACATAATTTATACTGACCATAAACTAAACCTGTACAACCCATAAACTTGAGCTTTAATCAATGCACAAAGAAAATCATAAAGCATGATACTACGTACCGTTTTTGTTTGTGCTTTGAAATTCAAGTTCATGTACAGGTTTATCATCAGTATTTTACGTACGTAATGTTACGCGTTACGGAAAAGCTTGTGTGGAAAGTCTTAAAGAGAATTCACTTAATGAAAGCTATTCTGAGCCATAATATGTAGAATGACTGCAATTATCCAAACATCAATAACAGAATCTATATGACCTGCAGTGTGCCAATAAGGCATGCGAAAACACTTACTTCGCACTTCACTAAGATCTATAATAATAACTTCATCAGATAATAAAGAATATCGAAACATACCTGATGACGATGACAAACCCATTACGAAAAAATCTTCAACTCTGCGAAACTCTTTAATCGCCAACTGATAATGATCATACGAGAGAGTGATACTCTGAATAAGACAAAGCTTTGAATTGTGTAATATTATCGTGTTATCCTGATTCTCCGCCGATAAACGAAATTTTCCTGTATCTTAGATTTGAAATTGACGATTATCTAATGGAGCATCAAAAAGAACAGGACTAACCCAGAGCCTACTGGAACGCACCACTTTCTTAGTTATATTTACAATATTTTGTGTAATTTGAAACTTTTCATGTCGCCTATTTACGATGTGCTGTAAATGTTGATGAGGTTTGCGGCAAGCATTGCGAAAATACATCATATTATTTTCATATGGAAACATAGACAATTCATTTAATGAACCAAAATGTCTCACGTCATCTAGAGATGTAAAAGACAATAAATAATGTATGAAAAAAATTCTGGACCATATATATCTTCTGCTTCACAAAAATGTTTAATGCTTTGTGCAAAATCAAGACGGTCTTCCGATAAGGAAGAACTGACTAGAACTCGAATGGCGGAATGTAATAGAAGAAAATGTTTGTACACAACAGGTTTTACGAGTCCGTAATAAATAACTGGGGCAATATACAGAAGAAGTTGACAATTTTTCGTGGTCTTAAATCCTTCATATTTTTTCATTAATTGCGGTTTTCGCGAAAATTCCTTAGGATAGTAATTTTTAACTTGCTGCAAACGTTTCGTCATAGTTTCAAGTGATCTGACTTCACTGAAAGTTTTAAATTTGGATTACATTTACCATCGACGAGAACGCTACTTATTTTGGGAACAACATCAAGACAAACTATGTGCATGTAGTCGAAGATCAAGTTACCAACCCCATCCTTAAAGAAAACAAAGCAGAATCAAAATCTGTATGATGTTCTCCATCAATGTGATGTTTGTACTTTTCATTTGTACGGGACCTATTTTGAATACCACGATAAGCAACTACTCCACGACGAAGTCAACTTTCTTGAATCCAACATTTCGAACACGGAAATAGACTACCGTGACCTTTATGACCTAAAACAAAAGCTCGCGCAGGAGAATCAGCTATAAAACACCTCAATTTAAGTTTTTGTTGATTATGAAAAATAATTTCTCCACGATTTAATACATCTCGAACTTCATCCACAAAAGATTGAAACAATTTCTTCGCGTTAGTTGGTTTCGATGAACGCCAAATGCCTACAATTGTAGGTTTACTTCGAGGAATATTTGCAATGCTAATTTGTATCGGCCACATTTGAATTTTGCCCTGTCTATCCAGTGTGGCATCATCAGTGCTAAAGTCTATCATCAAAGTATCAAGTGGAATTAATTCCGGAGAGGTTTGTTGAAGAATGGAAAGAATTCCTGCCTCAAATCCTAAGTGGAGATATTCACCTCCTGCAATGTTAAGTATGAGATGCGCGATCCGTAGAGTTTTCAAAAACGTTCTACAATCCTTTGGCAACGTGGATAAATAAGAATGTGTTCGAACAACCTGTAAAATAGCATTTATTTGCGTATGAAATATATTACTGCGTATGAAAAGGAAGACATTCTTGAAAATTATCAATAGTATTTTGAGGTTCAAAATCTATCGCATCATCACAACCTAAAATGGATTCAGCAATATCTGAAGAACTTAATGCCTCATCATTAAAGGCAAATTGCACATCTTCAGTTGATGCATCAGAAGGTACAAAAGTTTCATTTTTTTTATTTGATTGCATTCCGCAAGAATTTGACCTTCGTCGACGAAGTCTGAATCAACTCTAACATTAGCAATATCTAAATTCTGCTGTTGTAGATATTCATTATGCGTAGCTCTCTCTAACTTTTCCAAACGACGACGATAGACTGCAGACAGTAAATGATAAGGCTTGCGACTGCGCCTGTTCGCCAAACACAACATATCGATGAAGTAAAATAAAGGAAATGAAAAAAATAACTCGAGAAAGAATAAATGAAATCTGAAATGGAAAAATCTAAACAAAAAAAAAAACACAAATTTCTTTACCAATTTAAAATTCAATAATATGTAATGAAATCTTAAAAGTAATATTAATGAAATTATGTATTAACGTAAGAATTAAATTATGTATTATGTAATATACTTGCAAATAATTGAAGAAAATAATATATCAAAAATCTATTGGAAAGCAATTATATATACTTAATAAATAAAAACACGATAAATATAATACTTGCAACTAATTATTACCTTGTCTATTGCAATTATCTCAACAATCTGACCTGTGAATTAAGAATAAAATTGTGTTAAGTATGAAAATATATATATATATATATATATATATATATATATATATATATATATATAAATAAACACATTAATTTGTTCGTCAATTGTCTCTGCAGATAATTAGCAAAACTGATATTCTAAATGGATTTTGATAAAATAAACCGTGAATCGAAATTAACTGATTTAAACAAAGAAGCATTCTTTATTAATGAGTCAAAAATGAAAGGATAATATCCATTAAAAACAAAATTATAACCAATGAATGATGATAACAATTAAACATGTCTTCAGTATTACAAATTAAAATTTAGAAAAAAAATGAAAAGAAAGTTAAAGAACTCTTGCAGCAACGTTAGATTGAACAATAAAATCAAATCTTGAAGAAAAATCAATAAGTCAATGAGAAAAATGCACAGAAGATCCACACGCAATTAACGAAAATATAATTTGTTAAATCTGTACGATAGAAGATGGAAAATAATCAGAATAAAAAATGTTGAAAAATTACTATTACAATACGCAGAAAAAAATATTCGCTGTATGGTAGAAATATAACGTTGCCTAAAATAAAAACCATATTGATGCAAAATGGACATCGTAACATAAAAAATCGAGTATTTCTCGAATATAATAAAAATATTTAAGCATATGAATAATAAAAATGCAAAAAAAAATTTTGTTCATTTTTTAAGTATGTCTATTTAATCTTCCCTTCTTTTTCATTTTACCCCACTCTCTTCTTAATGAGTGGATTAAAATAAAAAAGTTCTTTTAAAAAAGGCGAGAATCTTGAGATTTCATGTAAATAAATATCCTAAAAATTATTATTATACAAGAAATAAGAGACAAAATATTTAAGATATTTAATTTAAATATTTAAGATATTTAATTTTATTTAATTTTAGAACAAAAAAAATAAATATTTTTCCAAATTAAATTATTTTACAATTGGCTAAAAAAATTAAAATAAAATGTTTAAAATAAATAATTAAAAATTAAAATAATTAAATTTTTATTAATAAAAAGTTTAAAATAAAAATAATTTAAAAATTATAAATTAGTGAAAAAGTCTATAAAAAAAATAGTTTTTTTTTCGAAAAGAGAAAAGATCTTTTCAAAAAGTTACAAAGGAATATTGACGATCATTTTGGTCAGACAAAAAATTCAGTGAGGATGTTCAATGAAAAATATCCGTTCTTCTTTTGTATGGATAATTCGATAGTCGTACATATTATTGAATATTGTATATGTGATCAAAAAATATTTGATGGGAAAAGTAATCTATAAGAGACACTATTTTGTAATCATACGTGAATTCGAAAGCATTGCAATTAGCAATTGTTTTAGTATTGAAAAGTAAGTATTGAAAAAGTAGTATTGAAAAAGAAATAAGTGACAAGTTTCTGAGGAGGATATGAAATCCGTGCTTGAAACTATGAACGTGAAAGAAACAAACGCAACATGCACTCATACATTGCGAATTTTAGAAAAAAAAATTACTTATTTATAAGAATATATAGATTACTTCTTCTTTCGCTTTCATAGCTTTAATCACAGATTTCACAACAAGTTTTAAACTATGTTAACGGTTAAACTCAATGGTTTAAATGACGCCGAGCTAAATCCAAAGAAAGATAAAATTAATATTATCGAATTAACTGTTATATGAAAAATTTATACTTACCTCAGATAGTGGATGTAAATGACTCTTTATTCTTTACTCTGACGTATTCCTCTGAAGTAAATTCGAAAAATTACAAGAGTAAGAGAAACATGTCCATATAAGAAAATGTTAGCATCAAGAAGAATGACAAAACAAAATCGCCGCGCTGGGAGGGATTAGTTAAGCTTGATGCATACATCGCACGATACTGCGACTTAAGGCAACCAGCACAGTTAACCAATCAGAAGATTCTAGTATGTAACTAGTCAATTGACAACGTGAGATATTGGATCTCATCTTGTCGCACCGCTTGCGCGCCAAAAAATAGAAATAAAATTCATTCTGAGATAAACTCTGATGAAAACAGCACCGCAACTCAAACTCTCATATCATATATCATTTAAAAAAGTCATCATTTAAAAGTATCATTTAAAAAGTTTATATCATTTAAAAATTAAATATTATCATTGTTAAATTAATATTAAATTAGAATAATTTAATAAAAAGTTATTTAATTAATTAATTATGTATATTTATGGATTTATTTTAAGTTTTAGTCCGTTTCACTATGCCATAACCTATATGAAACATAGCCGGCAGAAATTAAATTTAATAGAAATTAAATAAAATTTAAATTTAATTATATCTAACTTTTCCGATAAGTAACACTAGTCAAATGTCAAATCTTGAAAAAATTGATCTTTTATATTTCTGAGCAAATACAGTTGAAATAGTAAAAGATATAAAAAAAATTTTATGTACGTTATACATGTCAATTTTAATAGTGCAATCAGATTTTTCGAAAATGTTATTTTTTTCGAAATTTTTTTTTCAAAAGAGTATTTCATCCCCTTAACGACCATATGGGCACATATAAAGAAAAATATGTGTCTCTGTTTCACTTTGCTACATATTCAAAGGTTACCAAAATCAGCGATGCTACTATTACTTGTAAGTGTATTTTGTTTGTAAATCATTTGTGATTGATTATAAGGAGCAGGACACATAAAAAAGCTTAAACAGTACAGACTGATTTATATTATGCCATAATTGTTTACTTATGTCGGATCTGTAAAAAATTGATCAATCAGAATCGATTATTCTTCTCACATTCAATTATGATTGGTCAATTTTTTACGATTCCGGCATAAGTTAACGGATTATAAACTCAATTTTTTTTAAATCTTACTGTTTAAGTTTTTTTATGTATTACGGCCTTCAATCTATTAACATTTAACATTTGTGACAAAAATTAGTTTTATAGGAATAAACAGATTTTGTGATAACAGATAAATTATAATTGATAGAAAATTGTTTGTGCCTTATAAATATATTAATTTTTACGTTTACAAATTAATAAATTTCTTAATTGCAAACAAATTTATTTTATAATTGTACTGTGCATGCGCAAAGATGTACTCGGAGCTCCTATAAAAGGAAGAATTACGTCGAAGAATTACGCGTGGTGGATACGCATGCACATTACAATTATAAAATAACCATATTTTGCAAATATGACATATTTATATATTAACCATAATTTGCAATTAAGAAATTTATTAATATGTAAACGTAATATTGGTATATTTGTAAATCACAACATTTATTTCTATTATTTAGTTACTACAAAAAATACCCGTTATACAAAAAAATGGTCAGCTGACATCGCATGACTAAAATAAAATTATAATATATTAATTATATCTATAATCTATAAAAAAAAACTATAATTTGTCATAAACATATATACAAATAACTCACAATAAAGCACAGGCAAATTTACACAAAATACACTCAGAAAAGTTAAAAATATAATCAAATTTAATAATTTTATCGGTGTTTCATGTACGGTGTTCAGGTGTATGTCATATTGGTACGATACATTTCCTAAGTATACAATATGTACCGAACAATATGCATTACAGGTACTATGACGATACGCTGTACTGTATTATGTACACTTTTTGTATTACTACTATACAGTTACGCCATACCCCGTCATCTCGTGGCAGTACAGTAACAAGTATGATACTGGTACTTTGTGCGGGAGTCGCACGCTTGGTTATCTGGGCAGTTTTAGCCTAAACTGCAGATATAGGCAACGCATTGTTCACCATATATAGTACTGATACGTACGATACGACGTACGTTCACTGTACAAGTACCACAAGTAGTGGAAAATTTTGTTATCTGGGTATACGTGAAGTTTCACGTGAAATGTCGATGCGTGAAAAATGAAAAGTGAAAAATTTCACGTGAAATTACATAATTAACCCCCTGATCGAATTTGCCAATCTGCTAGCAAATTGCTATTATTTTGCTTGCTGGGTATGTATATTGCCACAAAAATTATAATTTTTTTTCTACAGTTATCATTTTTGTAGATAGCACAGATGCAGTATAAAAATGCAATTTTAAATAAAATTAAATATGAGCAAGCTCTAAATATGTATTTTCTAAAAAATAGAGGAATAATAAATTAATAATAGCTAATAGTTTAAAATTTTCAACAATCATGCATGATCACTCCAATTCTCAATTGTCGGTTCACTTCTTATATTTCATCACCGTGGCATTGTGCTCTATCTATATTATTGATAATTTATAAGTATCATTCTGATTTGACAGTGCTCCAGTGATAAATTATCGATACATCATCGACGGAATTTCGTAATTTATCATCTGCCAACGCGCGGAATATAAATTATTAAAGTAGATGCACTTTAAAAGAATGCACATTGGTTAGAATGTACAAATAATTTATTTGTAAGGACATAATTCATCTGTAGGAGTATCGCCAATGACGATAGGTAACGTAAATCAAAGAACTCCGAAACATGTGACATAAGCGATAGAATTTTATAACATATATTAGTATCGAATTTATAGTGATGACGAGTTTAATACTCCTCTTCTTCCTCGGTATTAACGGCATCTTCTTGCACTTCACGATAATCAAGCTCCAAGGCGGCTAGATCTTCCCGAGCTTCCGAGAATTCACCCTCCTCCATGCCTTCCCCAACAAACCTGCAACAAGTTATTTAGAATGTTTAAATTATATTTAAGCAAGCTAGATGATTGAATAAGATTAATGGACAAATTACATAATTATTATTTGACGAACAGATTAATCATCAATTAAATTCAAAGGAGTTTAGTCGAACAGGAAAATTTTTGATAATTAATCTGGATGTGTTAGCAAGAATGGTAACAGTATTATTTATATTTATGCCTACACTTACCAATGTACAAAAGCTCGTTTGGCATACATGAGATCAAATTTATGGTCGAGTCGAGCCCACGCATCCACAATTGCCGTTGTGTTGCAGAGACAGCACACTGCTCTTTCCACTCGTGCAAGATCACCACCCGGTACGACGGTAGGTGGCTGATAATTTATTCCCACCTATCAATTAGTATCAATCACCTATCAATCATTTGTGGTAATGCTTGCGATAAAATTTAAAATCTTTGTAAAATAAATCAAGAGAAGCTTATACATTCGTATTAAAAATATGATAAATTTCAAATTTTTAAAATATACTTGACTATCATAAAAACTTTCAATCTTGATTCTTGCTTGTTAATTTATTGATTTTTGAATTCTTGTTTATCGTAAAATAATTTGAGTGCATTTATTTTGTAATCTGTACCTTAAACCCTGTCGGGCACCACTCGACGAATTGCACATGTTTTTGACGCTTTATTGTTGCGATCGCCGCGTTTACATCCTTAGGTACCACATCGCCCCTGTACAATAAACATACCGCCATATATTTTCCCATGCGTGGATCGCAATTCACCATTTGGTGATTTGGCTCAAAGCAGGAGTTTGTTATCTCTGCAACAGTCACTCTCTCGTGACTCGCCTTCTCCGCTGATAGAACGGGAGCATATGTAGCCTGTATAATAAAATATAATAATTAATATATAATTAAGATCTAACTACCGATCAGATAAATAAACTCAATTTAATTTCACTCGGTTCAATTTCCACATTATAAACGTTACATTTATCATTTTTAGCAAACGATACTTACGAGAGGGAAGTGAATACGTGGATAAGGCACTAAATTCGTCTGGAATTCAGTAAGATCGACATTCAGGGCTCCATCGAATCGCAAACTGGCAGTGATAGATGAGACTATTTGTCCAATCAACCGATTCAGATTCGTATAAGTCGGACGATCGATATTTAAGTTTCTCCTACACAGTTCATAAATGGCCTACGAATAACATGCGATTGTAGTGACTGTTTTTACTATCATTGCTCAATGTGTAACAGTATACATGTATATAGGAAACATTGTCCTAGTAAACTTTATTTTAGACACGTGAAACATTAAACAGAAACACGCAATATGCTAGTAAAATCCATATTGAAAAAAATTCTCTTTATTTCGCAATCGATTTATCAATAACTGAATTATAAGAGCGTTTACGAGATTTCGGCGGTAAGTTTTACTGGTGTTAGATTCAATATGTCGATTTTGCAAAGATACAAACCTGATTATCTACAATGAAAGCCACTTCGCTATGCTCTAAGGTAGGATGGGTGTACAGAATTGCATTATAGGGTTCCACTACTGCAGTTGACACCTATAAAAAATGTAAATATTTTCGTAATGAGCGGAGTAATTAGATAATTCAATAAATAAATCAATTCTTTGGAAAATTGGTTTATATATTAAATATAATTAAATGTCTATCATAAACAGAAATATATATGTATATAGGGTGTTTCTTAAGTCCATTGCCATACTCAAGGAAGCAATTCTTTGATTTATTTCAAGTAAAAAAGTTTATATAAACATGCCTAAACGACTTAGTGAATGAGTTCAGGAAACGTTATGAACAGGTGAATGTTCGCAAATGTTTGACGACATAGTAAATTGCATAAGTACACCTTGTTTCACCTGAACAACATACTTGGTATCTTTGAGCGTAAAGGTCACTCTTTGAGAAGAAGGATCGAAGAATATATCATGGCGGAAGGTGGACATTTTCAACAATTCATTTAATTGTTTTATTTCATCAGAAGAATTGAAGTCTATTTTTATTTTTCTGTTTTTGACTAGTTCAAACTGTATTTCTTTTGTCCAAATAGACAGATTATTATTATAGAGCTTATATACATGGAGTAGGGGAGCCAGCTAAGAATGCGTGAGCAAATAAAAGGAGATAAGAAAACGAGAGGCCCATCAGCATCCTTGTTGCGTGCACAACATTAAACATTAAAGGATAATGCTCTCTCTATCTTTTTTTTCTTTATATTGCCTAACATTTCTACTTGCAGGGATCCTTATGCCTTCTCTACTCTATGTATATAAGCTCTTTGATTACTACACGTTTAAATTTTTTTGAAAACACTATATTTCGGAAACTAAGTCGTTTAGGACACATGTTTATATGAACTTTTTTATTTGAAATAGACCAAAGAATTATTCCCTTGAGTACGGCAATGTACTTAAGGAACACCCCATATATTACATTTCAGTTTTTCTCCCAAGGAGGATCAAAATTTTTGAGCAAAATTCAAAATATTTTTTTATAAAATAGCGAAAATATTACCTGTGGCGCCGGATAAATGCTAAAAGTCAATTTACTTTTCTTTGGATAATCGGCGGATAATTGTTCCATAAGCAGACTCGAAAATCCGGATCCTGTGCCACCGCCAAATGAATGGAAGATTAAAAACCCTTGTAGGCCTTTACATTGCTCTGTTAATCTGCGTATTCTGTCTAGGGTAAGATCTATGATTTCTTTTCCTGAAAAATCGCAATATTGATTAATACAGATACAAAGTTACTTCTGAAACTCCATGAACACTATGTTCAAAAGTTCAATGATACTATATCAATGATGACAAATATTTTTTTTACTATTATTTTTTTAACATATATGTAATAGGCTGTAATGTTATGATTAAAGAGGTATGCTACAGTAACATTAAAAAAAATCGAATTTTTTTATATTTTTCGAAAGATTAATATTTTAGAATTATGCTCCTAAAAGATTTTAATGAAATTCAAAGTATTTCAATTGTATGAGTTATAATGAAAATATGCACATCTAACCAGTTCTTTTAAAATGATCTTTAATCAAACTTGAGTTCTGCCTAGCTCCATGTATTTAGGCTATAAAAATTCTCCTATGTAGCCTATTATATTGGTATTTTCATCGATAATAGTTTTACTGTGGTGAAAACTGTGGTAATAAATAATCAAACTTTAACGTATTGCCGAAATCACTTTTTTTCAATTGGCGATATCTATAACTAGAACAATTTTCAACCGATTAGCTTCAGGTTTCAAAAGTAATTTCACAAAATGAATAATTTTAGTTAGAATATAGATTTTTTTAATTCTTACTTTCTGAGAACAATGTTTAAAAATATCAAATATGAAATTTTGAAGATCTTTTCAAACTGCCGTTATTTTGTGAAAAAAAATTATTTTTATTTTAAAAATTCATAAGTTTAACTAAAAATATATTTGAAAATATGTATAATAATGTATAATTCCAAAATTTTCAAGAACTTTTCATTTCTGATAATTAACTTGAATGCTGCCGATCATATTTTTTAAACACGGGAGTCACAATGCTGTGCAACCACACACTTATACTTATATTTTCACGTACAAAAATTTTTAAAATATTTTTAATCTACCCGATCGATGTACCAATTAATATTTTTTCTAAGATTTATATAATTATAATTTAAGAAAAATTCCAAAAACGCCTTTTCTGTGCCTTTATTGTAACGCCTTGTTCCGCGTACCACCTTTGTCTTATTACATATATAGATGTTGTAACGGGAAATGAAGATACCTATTGTATAATGACCCCTCGCATAATTATTAGCCGCATCTTCTTTGCCAGTAATCATTTGCTCCGGATGGAACAATTGCTTGTAAGTACCCGTACGCACCTCGTCTAAAATATCAAAAATATAATTTATATATCTTCATTTTAGCAATTTTTAATATATAATGCGTGCATTTAAAAGAGCTATACAAGAATTAAAAATCATTTAAGGTTTAATAATTAAATTTCTTAAGATACTTAATTAAATTAATTTAATTAAATTATTACATTATTAAATTCTTGTTAGACATTTTAATTCAACAGTTTCTGTTGAATTCTAAAGTTTTTAAAATTTTCATCTTACATTCAATAATTTCTATAATATTTTTACATTTTAAATTAAGATATGTAAAAATGTTACAGTATATAATAAAATATTATAAATAAAAATATAATACTTTATTATTATATTATAACAATATTATTATATTATATAATATAATAATATAATAAATTACATATTTTAAATTAAAATATGTAAGAATATATATAAAGATTATTGAATGTAAAATAGAAATTTTAAAAACTTTTTGTTGGATTAAAATATTTAGAAAAAGAATTTAATAATGTAAAAATTTAATTCAATTAATTTAATGGAGTATTTAATAATTAAAATTATCGAAGATTGATAATTATCTTCAAAAACACTTGCCCACCACCGTTGGCTCAAGATCGACCAGAACTGCTCGTGGGACATGTTTCCCCGAACCTGTCTCGGAGAAAAACGCGTTAAAGGAATCATCTCCGTATCCTACGGTAGTGTCGCTGGGCATCTGTCCATCTGGATGGATACCATGTTCCAAACAGTAGAGCTCCCAGCAGGCATTTCCCATTTGCACGCCCGCTTGTCCTATGTGAATAGATATGCATTCCCGCTGCAAACAAACGGATCAATTTTGAAGAAAAATAATTTCTTCTCTCGATCTGCGATCTTTCATTTCTGATCCTTCTTTAATCAAAATTAATTTTTTTCGTTTTTTTCTCGAGAAATATAAAGAAATAATGGAAAAATAATAAAATATCATGTGAATAATTAAAAAACATAATTAACTTCCGCTTTTTGTAATCATTAATTGTCAAAAATAACGATATTATAGGTACATTAAAGACAAAATCGTTCCATAACGTTATCATATAAATTATATTCACTACACTACGCACGTTTAGATGATTATCACCTTAAATTATCGTTAAAAAATTCATGACAGCCTTTACTGCGTTTATGGCCTCGTAAAGGCAATATAATATGCACAAATCGTTAAACGTTAAATATTCTTTAATATTAACTCTTATATTTTTATTATATTAATTATCTTTTTTGCCATTTTAAAAAGACTGTTTCTGTGTTAACTAGGCGAATATATATATGTATATATATATATATATATATATATATATATATATATATATATATATATATATATATATATATACACACACACACACACACACACAGAACACACACACACACACACAGAACACACACAATGTAGGATGCTAATGCATACACTCAGAAAAAAAGATACATTATATAAGGCGTTTCACAATGTCAAGATAAAATGTTCAGTTCACTTTGATTTTATTAACTATTTCCTTGCACCAGATACATAATTGAACCCGCCATCTCTTCAGTTTTGTACAAGTTTACTGATAATATTAAATTCATGGAAAAACTTCTGTTCTAAATATTACAGATTCTAGTAGCTACTCAAAAGAAGATAGAATTTTAAAGAAAGTTTATATATTAAAGTTTATGAACTCGTTTTAAGTTACAAACCTTGGGGATCCACCTTTTTACCTTAGGATTGATATCCATTTCTATCAACGAGGATTAACTTTAAAATTTAATTTATTCCTTACTTTTTTCTAATTCTTAGAACTAAAAAAAGAATAAAAAGTAAGTTAAACTGAAATTAAAGTTAATTTACATTGGAAATGAACATATGAGACAAATTCCATTTTACTTCCATTGTATTTAATTCCATTTTATTTGTTACTTATAATTCTCATGTTAGAAAAAGTTAAAATGCTGACATGCTTTAGTCGGCCTACTTCCTGATTTACGGACGCACGCGGGCAGCGTGTTGTCTTTCGAGCAATGTATGATATATGTATACACTCTATATCTGCTTGCACTCTATATCTGATACGGTAAAAATCGATTTTTTACAGGTTGACACGCTGTAACCATAGCAGCTTAATCGAACGTCAAACTGCATACCCATCACATGTATGTGATACGATAGCGCGATTCACGGGAGACATTTCATCGTGATCTCTGAATGGGCGTAAAATCGCAGATTTATTCATTCATTCGTAAAACATCCAGGCTGAATATCCATTCCTAAATTTCAGAAATATTGATTTCTCTTTGAAGAAAATATTCGAGGCAGACATATTTTAACGCTCAAATATTGAATATTCTAAAAAATATATCTATGTATAATCATCGTGCGCATCACAGGTATATGAGAGAGAGATCACCACGCTCGGACACGAGCAATAGGACTGAGGAGGAGGAGATAATATATATAACTACAGATATATAACTAATAAAAAGCTTCTAGAAGCAATTGATCAATGAATAGACCATTGTTTTACATGTCACTTAGCTTAAACTTTCATTTTTGCCGTTAAATGACAAAATTGAAGAATTTAAAAAATCGATTGCACATAAGATTCAAGGAAAAAGCATGATAATTTATAAATTTATTAATGGAAAGTTACGCTGTCTATCGACGAGCAGTCATGACACGAATCGATAATTCAAGTTTTATATGTAATTTTGAAATATATAGGAAAATATAAAAAAATTATGTATATTGAAAATATTAATATCTAATAATTTAATAAAATTAATATCTTTTTTTTATATTTCAAAAATATATTAATCATTTTGAAAAACTTATGCAGCACAGCGTTTAACTTTCTTTATATTTATTAATAATAAGAAATTAGTACAAAATTAAACAAAATATTAAAAAAAAATATTATTAATACTTATAAAATATTGCATTTAATAAAATAGAATGTTCTTTTCAAATGAACATTTTTTTTCTAAAATTTCTAAAATTTAACTTTTAATTATTCTACTTTGAATTTTTTTCTGATTTAATTCCGATTCTTTTCAAACGTTTTTAATTAATGTCATAAGTTAATAATCGAACATTTAAAAATGCACAACATATTTCCATTGTATGCATTTCACTTCGTGCAATTTATGACATATGTAGCGTGCATACTATAAACTTTACTAAGAAACAGTATCGTATAAAGATATACAATTCCCATTATTAGAATGTTTACAAATGTACGTGCTCAAGTTCTGAATCAATAGAAGAATTGCATTGACACTATTAGAACTCATTTAATAATTATATATGTACATATACTTTAATGACATATATGTAAGATTAATATAAATAATAATTTTTAAAAAATATCACGTATACAAAGAAAAATATAGAATTGCAAACATTAATATGCTTTGCACGTAAATTATATTACTGCAACAGATTACTGACACTCTCAAAATTCAATTAATGATCATATATGTACTTTAGTAATAAAACATAAACATTATAAATTTAAATAAAAACTTAAAAAAATCATGATTATATAGAAATTTATATTCAAGAAATATTAAAAATGTACTTTCATTGTGCATGATTTTCTCTTACGCTTGCGTATAGAAAACGTTTTGCTTCAATTATTAATACAGAAGTAATAGATTGAAAGGGTATAACAGAATGTTTTATATAAATGGTAATACAAATGGTTCCTTGTATTTTTTATAGCAAAATAAGTCTAATAGTGATTTCCTCGATAGAACATTTTATTATGATTACAAAATAAAATTAAAAAATATCTGCTTATTAAAAATGCAAAATGTATATTTTTTTGTAACAATTTTTTTTATAACAATGTATTAATAATTTAAAAATATTCGATTTAACGATGAAACGCGACAGAGAAATTTACTTACCATTTTTCCGATTACTACGATTACACTCGATAGCAAGCAACGTGTCGAGTCGTGCCACTACTCGATCACTGTCTGACTTCGCGGATAGCACGATCACTGCGCTTCGCCATTTAATAGTAGCACTATATATGGTATCTGTACCAAAGTTCATAGGCAAGGTGAATCAGCTTATATTACTATAGTCTCGCGACAATTGTATATATAGATATGCATCTGCATACAAAGTGCACTGTCCATTACAAATAATTTTCTCAAGAATGGTTCCAAGCATAAATTCTTCAAATTCTATTAAAAACTGAAGATACACAGAAATACACATACTCTTTTCTTTGCATTATTCATAATTATAAATTTTTTAAAATCCGTCTTGAACATTCACACAATTTATGCTCTCGATTGTACATTATATAGTTACCTACTTTTACATAGTTACATAAAAAGCTACATAATAAATCTAAAAAAAGATCTCTTTCTTATGAGCTATTATTTTTTGAACTCTTTGGACTCGATAAAGTTATTAATTTTACTCTTCTAGGGGTTTTGTTATATATAATAGGAGCGATGTTAGGCTTAGGTGGAGTACTCTTGATTTTAATCTTCGTCATATCATTAGTACTTTCTTCGTATACTAACTTAATATCTTCCGTTTCCTCTTCGTCTAATTTTTTGTCTTGCAAATCATTTTCTAATCTAATATTCTGACTATCTGTGATTTCATTCGATTTCTTTTTGTTAAATTCTTTAGATCGATTATTTGCTGTCGCATCGGTTGCATCACATTTTACAAGTTCAATATCCATTGCACAATCATCCACGTCGAATGTCTGAATATTACATTCGGCCGCACTATCTTTTACTGTGCTGCTCGAAAACTTTTTGCGAGAATGTTTAGACATTTCCTGTACAGTGATCTCATTTACAGAATCTTTCTTTTTATAAATTTTACCTAGTTCGCCTTCTTCAAAATGTATTATAGTACAATAACCATCGCTCGAGGATACAATTAAAATTTGGCCATCACTGGACCTATAAGAGAAAGACTTTAACATTCGGAATATGAATAATAAATATAATATAATAATCATATACCATGAAAGATCATTCAGTCTACCATAGTGAATGAGTGACACTACGCCGATTGGAGAAATCTGTTGTGTATCGTAAAGTAATATAGAACTTTGCGTCGCGACAGCAAATATCATTCTGTAAGCCAGCGGCACCAAAGCAGTTGGGCCGTCCTCTTGCAATTCAAAATATACAGGGCAACATCGTACTGCTATTGTACATTCACTTAAAGTGGGCAAGATCATTATCGGCCTGAAAACCGCTTTTATCATTACGATTGTTTTCTCTAAACGAAGTTTAAGAAAATATGTCCTATAATACTGACTGTCTTATATCTTGTCTGGAGAAAACAATTATCGCATTTGATATAGTCTCTGTAGTTTCCTGCGACTCGATTATTCCGGATGGAACAAAGATTAGTGATCCATCTATTGAAAAAGTCAGCCTGCGAAAGAAAGATTTGAAGGTGTCATCATAAAATAGACGTACGAGCTTCCCCTCCAATGAGCTGCCGGCTGGTGTGGGAATTTTGGACTTGTAAACACGCTGAACGACTTTCTTCGTAGCGATGCTTATTAAACGGCAATGTCTGAAAATATTGCAATTTGCAATAGTAATTTAAAAAGTACTTTATTGTTTAATTATTACATATTACATACCTGTCTGTGCTGATAGTGCATACATATTGATTGCATGGATCCCAAGACACTCCTTGGACGAAACCTTTATGGTCCTGCAGTATTGCAGTTTTACGACCTTTCTGAACATCCCATAATATAGCAGTATTATCAACAGATCCAGAAATCAAAGAATTAGAATCTGGTGACCAGCTGATATCATAAATATCTTCAATGTGACCTCTCAGTACCTTCCAAGAAGTCCATTGTTCTTTATTTTCAGTATCATCAGAAGGTAGAGAGAAGGTAGAGTCTTGTCCCTCCTTTACTTTCCATAAAATAATAATTGATTCTGTGTGTTACATTAATATCAATATTAATTTGGTTTATCTAAGAAAATAAAAAGTGATGAGTAATATAATAACAGATGTATTAATAACTAGCCATCATCTCCTGATGCCAGAATTTCCTTCGATGGTGAGAATCTCACAATGTTTACTGCTTTCTGGTGGCGATCCAAGTCTGCGGCAAAATCTACAGTAGCTCCACCACACTTAGTTGTTGTCAAGTACCAGATCTATATTCAAATTATATTTCATTAATTCCTTTTGAATGTATAATTATAATTGAATCAAAACAAAAAAATCATTTCTTTTCATATTCTAATATAGAAGATAATTTAAATAACTTCATTTCTAATATAGAAGATAATTTAAATAACTTAACTTTAATCTCAATTTAACTCTTTAATATATATTTTTTTAATTTATCTTTATCTTTTTCTAATTTCTAGGATTAACAATTAAAAAAAGAAAAACTAAAAAATTAAATTAAAATTAAAGTTAATCTATAAATCTGAAATAAGCATAAGCATTTGATATCATAGTAAATAAAACTTTTTATTAACATCATATTTTGTTATCTTTTTATTACTATTATAAGATTTTGCTGCATTGAACTAAAACTTGCTTTTTCTAAGATTCATATATTATTTCATTTTAAATACAAGTGTACATAACATACATCAATTAAGTTGTAAAAATATCATGATTCACTAGTTTTATTTTTGAACATGACTTAGCCGAGAATTAAGATAATTTTTTAGAGTTAAAAATATTCTAAAAAAAAATCCTTATCTAATCTCTCAGACACATTTGATAACGTTGTTAATGAATCTTTCCAATAGTATTATCGTATTTAACTATTTTGTTATTATTATTATGTACATATAAATATAAAGATATTAATTACCAAAACGTGATTATCCGCTCCTCCAGTCGCTACTCTCCAAAACGTTTCTCCCTTTGAATTTTTGCTTACACCATTCTGTATATCCACGCTCAGCACCGGATCACGATTATGCCACGAGATTTCCGGAGTAATGCATTTCATTTTCTCAGGATCGACGCGATATATCCGCATAAAGATGAATTCCGCTGAGAAAAAATTTCTGCTTAACCTTCAAGTTGTTACACGGTACGCGCCTATTTTCGCTGTTTTTTTTTTTCTTTTGCTCCCGGGCTACGTTCCGATATTCACGGTCAGTACTGAAAATCTATAATATACGTGACTATATATTTTCAGTACTGGCAATGAATATCGGAACGCAGCGCAAAGTAGTGCTTTCAATCATGGACCTAAGAATATGCATTCGTTTATTCCGTCTGCGAAAGTGACTGCAACGCAGTTCATTGTTCGCATAGACATAGTATAGATAGATCGAACATGCTATATACCAGGCAATGGGCGACAGTGCGAGTCAGAAAAAACAATACCTGATTTTTTCTCTCTCTCTAATAGAAGAAGATGGGGGAAACATTAAATGGGGACTGTGTGTATGGTTGCGTTCCGTTTCGCGCATTATGCGCATGAATGACATAGAAAACGTTCCGTTTCACTTAATTTGCGCATAAACAGCGCTTAGAATTCCCTAGACCTCCACTACCTGCAGCGCATAATGCACGCATCAACTACCTCAAGTTCAAGCTATAGCAGCTTATGCATTCTATGCGATTGCGTAATTGTATGTGGCGGTTGATGGCATTGTGAAAAGTGTTGAATTCTAGTTTTACGTAAAAGTGTCAGTGTGAAGATATGGAAGAGACATTATTAGAGTTCCCAGTCTTCATTGAAGAAACGCAGAGCGTCATCACATTATTTCTTACTCAGGAAATAATTAATAAAGTTCAAACAGGTAACATTTAGTCGAACATATTTGTAGGTTATATAGATTACAACAAACACGAGTAGATCATTTTTTACGGAAAAAGTTTTTTGACAGTAGTGAAAATACTCAATTGGATTATTTTTCGGTTTTTGAATTAATATTTCCACTACTTCCACAAATATTTTTAAAGGGATTATTTTTCTATTTATTCAATTATTGGCTGTAAATATAAATTATATTAGGAATACTGTTGTTACAGATCAAAAGTTGCTGCAATCGCTTGTAAACAGAGAAATCAGTAAGCAGAATAATTCTACTGACTTCTCAAGTTCTTTAGAAATTAATCAGCCTTCATCAGCATTGTCTGAAAATGTTGATTCCGAAGAAAATAATTGTTCGAAAAATACAAAAGGATTTGTATGGCCTGATGCTGCAGTATATTTACTATTAGAATTGTATCGGGAGAAAGAATCCGACTTCAATTCGGGATCTAAAAGAAATGCTACTATTTGGGCCGAATTAACAGAAAAAAATGAGAGAAAATTCCAATGGAAAATACGCTGTAACTGGGTTGCAATGCTCTGTAAAGATGTTTGGTCTTAAAAGGACATTTAAAAACATAAGCGATCAAAATAAAAAGAGTGGAAATTGTCAGAATACATAGGCCTTTTATTCGGTAAATCGGTTTCTTATTTCTGTAAATAATGTATTAGAAAATGAAATACAAATTTGATACTGTTAATTTTATATGTAATCTATTTGAATTTTGTAAATAATTTTTTACATAATTGATTTATATAATCTAAATAAATGTTTTTACATAATTATAATTTTGAAGGTGATAGACTCAATTTTTGAGAAAAAGGCTTTTGTGATGCTACCTGCAATTGCATCAAGCGAAGGTCCAGTTAAGCCAACAAATGTGACAGAATCGACAGTAGCAGAATCACCTTCATTGCCATCTAGTAATAATAAATCAAGATTTCAATTCTTTATACATTCTTTGTCTTTGTCTACATACTTTAATAATTAATTTCTACTTTAGATCCAAGCAAAAAGCGAAGAGTTGAGACTGTCCTGGAGAATTTCATTGATGATACAAGACAAGATAGGAACACAGCGATGGCCAAAAGAGAAGAAGAAAGGAAAGAACGTGAGAAATTAAAAGCACAGCGATATATCGTGCGTAAAGAAGAACAAAGGAAAATTCATGAAAAGAAAATGGAGATACAAAAATCATTGATTGAAATTATGAAACTTTTGAAAAGCAAAAATAATTTTGACACCTCTATATTTATCTATAGCAAAAAGAAATAGTCCTATAATTTCCGTAACGGCATTGTTTCGATGGTATGGCCTACATTCTATTTTCTATGTGATAGCTAGTTTGTAACAAGTCTGTGATCTATCGACAATACGTACAAATGATATTAATGTAATAAGTGATATTAATCTAATAAGTGATATTAATGTAAAAAGTGATATTAATTAATTAGTAAAAACTATAATATTTTTAGTTATACTTCTTTACGAAGAAAATATTTTTGAAGTCAAGAATATCATCCTATATATATTTAATATTTTAAATATTTACATTAAAATAATATTTAACTTATGTTATTTTGTTTTTATATTATTTTTAGTTTTATATTACGTATTTTAAAAATAGATTTAAGTTTTATGTTTTAATTATTAAGTTAAAACTTAAATAAAAAGGGAGAGTGTGCGTCACGGCGGGGCCCGACCACGAACCAGTCGTGAAAACTCGTAATTATTTTGCGAAAAAATACCACCTCAGCCAGGAATCGAACCTGGATCTCCTGCTTACCGGGCAGGCATCTTATCCTTTCGACTACCGAGGCATGTGATGATATTTATCGCAATAACGTGTTTAGAACAACACGTCAACAATACAATGACATACACACATATACATATATTACAATATATATATATATGTACATACATATATTACAATACATATATATATGTATATTCTCTCGAATCCCCACGACCGGTACTCCAGAGCGATGTTGGTCTCTCACTCGATGGATGCAGGTCGGACTGCAGCGGCGACACCCTCCAACGCCATTGGCAAATATACAAATAATCCTCCTGGTGCGCCAGTACTCCACCGCTTACGCTTGTTCGATCCCATCACTTCTCAGTCGCCAACGTCATCGAAGCTACACGGTTTCTCTCGTTGCAAAGTAGAGCCGGAAAAACCAATTATTCCCTCTGAGTGAAGCGCGGCGAAGCCGCATTTTTTCAAACAGGCGAAGAGAGAACAATGGGTCCCCCTGCAGGGCGGCAGGAGAGATTGCATCAAGCATGGCTCGAGCCCCCGAATAAAAAGGGAGGGTGTGCGTTCATTTATAATTTTATACTTATACAGTAATAACTTCAATACGTGAATTATAATTTTAAAATGGCCAAAGATATATGGATTCAGAATAAAATAACTGAACAAAAACAAAATCTGTTTTACATGATAATGCAGTTGAATTAGGAAATGCTAAAAGAAATGTAATTATGGATGCTTTACCAAGGAAAATATAACATTAAAATATATGTAATACTGAACAACATGTGTGTATATAAAAATAAAAATATATTTAAGTAATAATTAAGTAAAGAACAAACGTTTAATTTATTTTTTACTTAATTATTACTTAAATATATTTTTATTTTTATATACACACATGTTGTTCAGTATTACATATATTTTAATGTTATATTTTCCTTGGTAAAACATTCATAATTACATTTCTTTTAGCATTTCCTAATTCAACTGCATTATTATGTAAAACAGCTATTGCTTCTTCTTCATTTCTATATATACCCATCAGTTCATTTATATCGTTTTGCAAAATACAAATGTTATGTAATACACAACAGGCCAAAATAAATTCTGGAATTTTTCTAACATCTGTTAAAGGTAAATAGTCTAAGAGAACCCTAAAACGAACTTTCAGATGACCTATTGCCCGTTCAATTGCCATTCGCGTAGATGACAAACAATAGTTAAAATTTTTTTGCGCATTTGTCAGATGACCATTATCTCTAAAAAATACCATAACTTGTAGATGGATACCATATGCAGCATCTCCAATAATATGAGAATTATTAGGAAAATATATTTGAGATAATTGAAGAAAATCTGCCACTGGTGAGTTCCGAAAAACTCTTACATCGTGCACAGATCCTACATGCCCAGCATAACAATGTGTGAATAGTCCACGTGACTCACAGACATTTATATTTATATACTAGACTGCTAACTTGTCTCAAATACATGGCCCCGAAAAGCACGTACAAAAACTTGTACATTAATTGAATGAAAACCTTTCCTATTTATGTACGAGTCTGGATCTTCTTTTGGAGCACGAATTTTAATATGAGTTCCATCAATAATACCTATCACGTTTGAAAAATCACAAACTTGTTCAAATTCCTTCATTATTTTTGTGGCAACTGCATCTTTGGGCCACTGAATAAACTGAGTGATCACGTGGTCACGCGAATGTAATATGGCTGATGCATTACATATATAGACATTTTTATTAAAAATCTTAAATATTTCCATTCTTCAAATTCTGCTTTAGAAATTTTTTTCATTTTGTATTAAATAAATTTCTTTACCTAAATCTGATTATATATATATCTATTTCACATGACCAAATACTTTGTAATATATACATATATATTTCTAAAAGGCGTAACAATTTTTTGTTAAAGAAACTTTTTTCTTCAACTTTTTTCTTCAAGAAATGAATAAAAGCTATAACAATTATTGAAAAGAATAAAAAAAGCATTACATATTTGTTATTCAAATATATATAAAATTCATGTGTCGGTATATATAGGACTTTCATGCGCATGCGTGCTCCCTTACTACATACGCATGCGCATGTGTTTTTGTACGTGCTTTTCGGGGCCATGTATTTGAGACAAGTTAGCAGTCTAGTATATAAATATAAATGTCTGTGGTATGATCCCTATCATAGACACAGTCCCTAATGTTTTCTCCATCTTCTTCTATTAGAAAGAGAAAAAAAATCAGATGTTTTTTCTCACTCGCACATGTCGCCCATTGCCTGATATATAGCATGCTCAATCAATCTATATGTCGTTCTATACTAGTATAGCATGCTCAGTTAGTCTACTATGTCGTTCTATACTAGTTTATACTAGGTCGTTCGTTTACGCAGGGATGTATCTTATCTGTGCAGCTATCTCAGAAGTCCTGCTTTGAATGCTCTGCTTGCAGTATTGCGTAAACGAACATCAAAATTTTATTAGAATTTTATTAGAATAAGAAGCGAAAAGGATCAGAAATAAATAATTGATCCAAGTAAAATAATAAGAATAATAAGATATAATTAAAATAAAAATAAGATAAAATTTAAAAAAGTAAGATAAAAATAAAAAAATAAGAATAAAATAAGAAAAAATAAGAATAAAAATAACAAGAAATAAGAAAAAATGAGAATAATAAGATATAATTTACAAAAAATTAATATCTAATCTTTAAATAAAATTTATAGATTAAATATTTTTTATAATATCCATTATTTATATCAATTAAATTTAATATCAATAAAATATTATCTTTTATACAATAAAAAAGTTTTATTACATTTTAATTACTTGAATATAAATTTATGTATAAAATTGTCTCTTTATTTATCATTCAAACAATCGGCTCAATTTCTATTGGAAGGTACGATCCGCGCAGTTATTCACGCAGTTATCCGTTCAGTAAATTTTAATCATGGGACAAGCAGATGAGAAAGCAGTGTTTTGTGCATTCACTACTTTCTCATCTGCTTGTCACGTGATCGAAATAATTGCACGGATCATACTGTTGTACTCCGGATGAGCTACAACATTATTATTAGGGATAGTCGGATTCGCCAAACCTAAGGAGTTGGAACTCCGAGTAGGATCAAAGGAATGTAGTCCTCTTGAAATCACTAACATACACTTTCCTTTAATTCGATTGATTTATTTTAACAAGAGCACAAACACGTGATATTATAATTGTTATATTTCTCACACACGATTAAGCATCGTCGGGCGGCTTGGCGCGTCTCGTGTTACTCTGGCGACCGAGACTTGAGATGCTAATAATACGGCTCGCGTGAACTTCGCGACGGGATTCGGTAATATCTCATGCGACTTTTATAATTTTGATTCCGAACGACTTACAATTTTAACTCCGTCTGACTCTGCCTTGTGTAGCCGGTTATATAAACTGGTCGATGCCCGATCAGCATTCTGATCGATTTCGTCGATTGATCGCGCGATATTGATTGATCAATATCATGCCCGGTTCGATCAGCAAATTGAGGAATTTGCTGATAGGCTTTTCGAAATATTCTCGCGCGACGCGTTTCCGCGGTCTTTCGAAAGACTAATCGCAATTTTGGTGATCACACATTTGTGCCGTCTTTCGAAAGACTTTTTCCGAAATTCATGCTACTTTTGTTGCCATGCGGTCTACTTTATTATTAATTGTAGATCTGGTTACAACATCCCCTCCCCCCCGTTAGTAAAAGAAAACGGAGGTACGAGGTTTTCGCTGTTTACAAAATAAAACTTTCCCCGTTACAATTCTTATTACAATCGTTTATTTAAAATCGTGTACTTTCACTTCTCCTAACGACGCGGTCTATACTGCGTAGTTCGCTATTTCTACTTAGCTCTACTAAAATTTGTTTAGTAGTGTTTCATTGTTTTTTTTTTGTTACAGTTATTATTGCTATGATAGCGATGGCTGTTATTAATGTGGTGCTACTTATTGATATAGGATATATAAAGTGTTTTTCTAAAAAGGAGGATATATCATTAGTGTTTATTTCATTATTCATTTTATTTAATTTCTTTGTTAATTCTGTCAGGTCTGTCAGGTCTTGTACAATTTTTAATTTAATTTTTTCCACTTTGTTCGCCTTGAGGGTTTCGCTTAGTATTGTAATGTTGTAATCTGGTAAATAAATTTTTATTTCTTTTTCATGTTTTATAATTTTTTATTTTATTATCGCATTCGCTGTGACTATTTTACAATCATTTGATAATGTTATTTTTCCTGTATTTGTGACAGTTTTACGCATTTCTTTATTATTTTTACATGAGATTATAATAGTTGTTTCGCTGATGTAGAATGTAACTAAGAGCGTGAATTACTTAAGGCAATCTGTATACTATTTTTTATTGTTACATATTTAATTTTACAATTTTTGTTATCGGTTTCTATATATCTATCTTCTATATATATAATGGTTACCGGTTTCTATATGTATTAGGTGTATAAAAAAGTTCTGAGCTTTAGATTTCATACAACCGAAATAACAATTTAAATTTTATATATCTTCCCGCCCTTTTGCAGTTTTAAAGCATTGACATTTGGCCTCCTAAAATGCCATACGGTTTGGCGTTTGATGCACATAACCTCAAAAATCAGTAGTGTTCACGATGGCAATAACAAAAGAGCATATTCGATTTTCCATCCACTTCGCGTTTCATCTGAAGAAAAATGCTGCTGAAGCCACTGCAATGATTTGTGCTGCATATGGAGAGAACGCTGTAAGGCATACTACATGTAAAAGATGGTATCAAAAATTTCGCCAAGGAGATTTCAGTTTTGAAGATGAACCGCGTGCTGGACGCCCTCAAAAGATTGAAACGGACGAATTGCAAGCACTGCTGGATATAAACTCTGCGCAAACTGAAAAGGAGCTTGCAGAACAGCTTGGCGTTACGCAGCAAACTATTTTCGTACGTTTACATATGATGGGAAAGGTTCAGAAGGAAGGCAGATGGGTTCCGCATGAATTGTCCGAAGACAACAAAAATCGTCGACGTGACACTGCACTCACTTTGCTTTCAAAGTTCCGGAAAAAAGATTTTCTGCACAAAATCATTACAGGCGATGAAAAGTGGATTCTTTATGATAACCCTAAACGTAGAAAATCATGGGTTGACCCTGGTCAACCTTCGACGCCAAAGCCCAATATCCACGCCAAGAAGGTTTTGCTCTGTATCTGGTGGGATTGGAAAGGTGTGTTGTATTACGAGTTGTTACAACCGGGTGAAATAATCACGGCAGACCGCTACCAACAACAATTGACCAATTTGAGCGATGCATTAGAAGAAAAGAGGCCATTTACTGGCCAAGAACGTAAAGTGATCTTGTTTCATGACAATGCTCGATCACATGTTGCGAAAGCGATTTAGGACCATATCTTTGCGTTAGGCTGGGAATTTCTCCCGCACGCGGCGTATAGCCCAGACATGGCGCCTTCCGATTACTACCTATTCCGGTTGCAGCATCATTTGGCTGATACACATTTCGTGAGATTTGAAGAGATACGAAAATGCATTGATGACTTTATCGCTTCGAAGCCGGTGAGCTTCTATCGTCAAGGAATTCGCAAGCTACCCGAAAGATGACAAAAGGTCGTTGATGCAAACGGGGATTATTTCGCTGATTAATATTTTTTTGTTTGTTTTTGAATAAAGATTGAATTTTACAAAAAAAAGCTCAGAACTTTCTATTAATGTGGACATGTTTTGCTTGTGTGGTACCGGTAGCGGTATTATGTTTAGTATTTCGTATATTGGAAGTGAAATTAGTGGGAAATGTAAGATTATATAAACGTCTGTTTTGTCGCAGTGCGTGCTCATCGTCGTTACTTTTTCCATCGTAATCCAATCGTCTTCCCTTATTTTAAATGGAAAATATAATTCTTGAGGTATTTGTGTTGTTGCTTTTTTAAGGTTTTCTATTATTTCTTTTAGTGGTATTAGTCGCAGGTATAGTATTCCACTTTTTATCGCAGTTAGATATTCTAGTGTATCTTCCGCGTGTTGTATCAATTCGTCAAATATTGCGTTAATAATTATAAAATGTTCCTTGATATTTTCGCTACTTACTTCCGCTGTTATTGTAGTTTCTAATTTTTTGATTGCATCAGCTAAAACGTTTTCGTTATTTTGAATTATCTTTTCTTGGTTATTTATATGCGCTATCATCGGATTATAATTTTAATTTGATTTTTTTATTATGTGCTCTGTCGTTTGCTGTTTATTATATAGAATATTTAATTGTTCGTTGATTAATTTTCTGTCATCATTGTCCATTATCCCAAATAATGTCTTGGCAACAGTTCCTATTCCATCTATCAGTCCTCGTTTCGTTTTCATATTTTGTGTCTTATACAGAGAGTTTATTCTTTTTATTAAATGTTTTAGTCGCTGGTAATTATTTTCAATTATGTTATTATAGTTGTGACACAACCCTTTGTTTGTAAATTGTAGCATAGTACATACGTTTTGTGTTTTAAGAATGTATTCTTCTATTTGCTCTGTTCGTTTTTCTATTGGTGAAATATTTATTCTTATAACTATTTTCCAAAATGATTCGATTATGTTCAGTTTTCCTATCTCCTCAAAGTATATTCCGGGGTGATGTTTGAAGTTCTCTGTTTCAAATGGTAATTTCTCTTCTCCTTCCATAGCTCCATTAGTTATCCATATCTTTATTCTGCAATTTTAAAGTAAAATTTCTTATTTTTCATGAAGAGTTTGCGGTGTTTGAAATCGGGGTTTCTTTTTTATCATATTCCCTGGCATAATATTACTTTATTCTTATTTCGCTTTCTTAGTTAAAAAGATTCTCCTTTGGACCTGTTGAGCTTGCTTTTTATAACGTTTATCATTTCTCCTGATGTCTTTTTTAGCAATTACTTTTGCTGGTCTATCTTTTTTATTATATCGATGTTAGGTGTAAATATCCTGTGTGTTATGTTAGGTGTGAATCTCCTAATATTTCATCTTTTGCGATGAGCCTTCTAACTGCATCTCGTCAGTTGTCGAGACGTCTTCCTCGCATCAACATGGGCTCTCGTGAAAATCCTTCTGAGCGCGTCGCCGTCGGTGTTCGATGACGGTGCAGCGGCGGAAGCGTCGTTCGATGACGACGAGTTTGACGTTGTGATTCCCGAAATAGACGATGCTGAATTAGACGAATTTCAGAATGCCCCTGCCGCTCGGGTGTATTTCCGCCGCATCCGTGAATGGATGTGGATTATTCGCAACTTTTATAACGATGGAAAGACATTTCAAGAGAATTTGAATGATGGTAAGGATAATGTGGAAGATGACCCGCGGCCAATCCTGCGAGAGCGAGAGGCCGCTCTTCTGAGGCCTAGTGTTATAGATGGCTTGTCTTTAGTGTAGTATAGTTTTGTAATGTAGTGTACTAGTTGTTAGTTTTTTAATTTCCTTTTTTTTAATAATTTGTGGTTTTATTTTTGGGACCTATTACCTATACATAGGATCTGCTGGGATTTTTCTGTTGATGAGTCTCACTTTTTATATTTTTAATTGTTTTTTATTATGCGCCTTTATTTTATCTGTTTTAATTTTCGATGAATGCTTTGATTCGGTTCGCGTGTACATTTATTGTTCGGCCATTTTTATTTTATAATTTACGTCGCCCGTTTTTTTTAATATTACGTAAGATCCAATCCATAATGCGTCTAGTTTGTTCGATCGCCCTCGTCGAACTGTTTCGTCGTGTAATAGGGCTTTATCTCCCACTTCGAATGTGCGTATTTTCGTTTTTCTGTCGTAATTTTCTTTTGCTTTTTGTTTTTCTTCTTTGACGCTTTCTTTCGCTATTTGATTCGCGGCTCATATCTTTTCACGAACTTCTTGCGCATAGTCATCGTATGTGTATGATGATTTGGGTGAGCTGGTTAAGGCCGTAGGTAGCGATACTTGGTGCCCGTAAACAAGTTCAAACGGCGTGAAACCCGTTTAGCGGTATGCGGTGTCGTCTTATACGCAAACATCGTATATGGTATTCACTCATCCCAGTCTGATCGTCGTTAATATAGTGTCGTAAATATTCGGTTAATGTCCGGTGTGATCTTTCAAATACTCCGTTTGTTTCCGGACGGCGGTTGTTTGTAATTTTTTTATTTTTAATAATTTACATATATTTTTAAATAATTCGCTGGCGAAATTTGTTCCTTGGTCAGAATTTTATCTGGAATTCCATATTCTAATATGATTTGTGTCACAAACTCTTTAGCTCTTTATTGTTGTCGCCTTTTGATTTTGTACCAGTATTTCTTAGCTGAATTTTGTTAAGCTGTCCTGAAATATTAATATATATTTGTTTCCCATTGTCGTTAGGCAAAGGTCCTACGATATCTAACGCGCATTTTTCAAATGGTTTGTTGATGTATCTGTTAGTGGTGTATTAAAGGTGCTTTAACGCGTCGTTGCAATTTATTTTTCTGGCAATGTTCACATTTTAAGATGTATTGTTCAACATCTTATTTTAATCCTGGCCAGTTGTGGTATCGGATTCTATTTATTGTTCATTCAACGCCCTGGTGTCCTTCTACAGAAAAACAATAGAAGAAGAAGAAGATAAGAAATAAGATAAGAAGAAGAAGATAAAAAACAAATATTATATGAGTACCATGACGTACTCATATAATATTTGTTTTTTCTCTTTTTCTTCTTATCTTATTTCTTATTTTCTTCTTCTTCTATTGTTTTTCTGACGCGGCATCATTGTTCTTTCATTATTGCTGCCATGTTACTTAATGCGTCAGCATTAGCGTTGGCTTTCCCAACTTTGTGTATTATTTCATAATCGTATTCTTCTAGTTTTAATCTGATTAAACGCGAACCGGGATCTGTTACATTGAATAACCATTAAAAGTTTATGGTCGGTAATTATTTTGAATTTTGCCCCGTATAAGTAGGGTTTGAAATGCTTTACTGCCCATACTATTGCGAGTAATTCTTTCTCAGTCGTATTATAATTTTGCTCGTGATAATACGCGGCTGGCGTACGCGACGGGTCGATCTTGACCTACCTTGCCTTGCGATAAGACGACTCCTATTGCATAGTCCGATGCATCCGTGGTTAGGAGAAATTCTTTCGTAAGTAAGTTCGTAAAGTCGGGATATTTTAATATCGGTGCCGTTGTTAGTTTATTCTTTAGCGTGTCAAATGCATTTTGCTATGTTGTGGTCCACTCAAATTTCTCTCCTTTTTTTGTAAGTTTTGTTAATGGCTTTGCAATTCGTGAGAAATCTTCGATAAATTTTCTGTAGTATCCGGCCAATGAATGATTGCACATCTTTTACCTTTTTGGACATAGGAAAGTCTTTTATGGCATGCAATTTTGATGAACAATTTTTTCTAGCGAAATTCCATTTTTATAATTATATGTCCTAAATAGACTACTTCTTTTCGTAAGAATTCATACTTGATTGGAGCTTTAGATTGTTCTCTCTTAGTCTTTAAAGAATTAAAGTAGGTAACCACAGGGGGTCCTAAGCCCCCCGGAGACAAAGGGGGAGTGAGGAGGAGAGGGAGGTCGTAGAATCCCCAGGGGGTTCGTATCCAATCCTGTCGGTAAGAATGGTTTTTTTCCTCGGGGGTTCGAATCCGGGGAGCATGGTTTTCTTTCCCCAGGGGGTTCGTATCCGGGGAGAAGAGAAGGTGGATCCCTTTGGCGGTCGTCGAGACGGGTTTGTCCCTCTCGGTCGGTAAGGCGGTCGCGGGGTTTCCCCGGGTCGGATTCCCCCGTTCTCGACGTCGCCCTAGCGTTTTTTTTTCGCGCGTCCTCGACGTCGCCCTAGCGTTTTTTCTTTTTGGGCGCGTTCTCGACGCCGCCCTAGCGTTTTCCGCGCGGTCTAGCGTTTTCCGCGCGGTCTGGCGCTCTCCGCGTGACCTCGGGCGCGTCCTCGACATCGCCCTTTTTTTCTTTCCGCGCAATTTAGCGCGTCCTGTTTCGCGGGATGTCGCGATTTGTCGCGTCGCCCTAGCGTCTTTCGCGGGGTGTGGCGCTTCCCGCGGCGTTTTCCGCGGGGTCTAGCGCGTCCTGTTTTCGCGGGATGCCGCGGTTTGTCGCGTCGCTTTAGGCGTGCTCGTGTCTAGACGTTGTTTGCAGGATGTTGCAGTTTGTCGCGTCGCCTTAAGCGATTGTCTATTTTCCATAACGGGCGCGTCGTCGAGGCGATTCGCGTCGTTCGCAGGATGTTGCGGTTTGTCGCGTCGCCTTAGGCGCGTGTCTGTTTTCCATAACGTCCCGATTAGGCGCGTCGTCGAGGCGATTCGCGTTTTCCGCGGGGTCTAGCGCGTCCTGTTTTTCGCGGGATGTCGCGGTTTGTTACGTCGCCTTAGGCGCGTGTCTGTTTTCCATAACGTCCCGATTAGGTGCGTCGTCGAGGCGATTCGCGTTTTCCGCGGGGTCTAGCGCGTCCTGTTTGTGACTTGACGTGTTTTTTACGCCGCTTTAGAGAGTATTTAACTAGGAGTGTCGACGATATATTGTTAGTTTGCGAGATGGAGAGTCAGTCTAATGTTTCGGAGAGTCAGTTTAATGTTCTGAAGAGATTGAAGGATCCGGAGATAATATCGCTCTTAGACGATTCGCTCGAGTTTTCGAGAGAGATGGAACGCGAGATAGTGGAACGGGAGAAACGCGCGATGACGATGGGGCGTGAGAAACGGCCTCCGATCGAGCGGGAAGAGGAGAACGAGATATCGGCGGAGGTCGAGAGCGACGCGGTCGACTCGCTCGAGTTGATGCGCGCGATGTGGACGTCTATGCATTCGACGGCGTGTAATTTGCGGCTGATGATGGCGTTTCTGTCTAAACATCTGGCGGTTCATCGAGGAACGGAGCCGATCGCGCGTATACGCGAGGCCGAGCGTATGAGGAACGCTATACGTATCGTCACTGACGTCTGGAGTCGAAAGGGTCCGTGGAACTCGTACTGTTCTGGGGACAGCATGATTCGCTTGGTCGAGAGTTCCGCGACGCCGGACGAGCGTGCGTCGCTTATGAAGATCGAAATAACGAAGGAGGCTTCCTCGAGTTGGATACGAGATTACTGGGAATATCTGGCGCGTTTGAAAACGACGAAGGGGGATCTCGACGACGAGTACGAGAAGTATCTTGCGCGTCTGAGTACTATGAGAGGGAATGATGAAAGTTGTGGCAATGGTTTAGACGCATTGTTCGCGTCTTTATCTGGAGATAAAGAGGAGGCTGATCGATTCGTTTAGTACGTGACGAAGTTGAAGAGTGGACGACAGCTCGAGGCGAAATCTCCGGGCGAGAAAGGGACCGATTGTGAATTGGTTCGAATGTACGTGTATAACGTCAAGGATATAGTT
Organism: Pogonomyrmex californicus; assembly: GCA_024349325.1. NCBI lineage: Eukaryota > Metazoa > Arthropoda > Insecta > Hymenoptera > Formicidae > Pogonomyrmex > Pogonomyrmex californicus. Next base: position 1,165,321 of record JAECZD010000026.1, read on the forward strand.
AAGAAGAAGAGACGCAACTGGTGGAAATATGCGAAATTGAGAGTTCAATTTTTGAACTCCGTGTCGGATCGGAAAAAGCAGTTGATGCAACAGTTGATAGATCGAGTCGCCGATGATTTGAGGAGAGTGCCCGGAGTGCGCGGAGAAGCGAGAAGCGTCGAGTGCGACAGCGAGTAGGGATGTATAGCTATGACGCTCGCGCGAATTATCGTCAGGGGTATCGATTGTAGCGAAGAGCGCGAGTATATGTAAAAGAGAATTTACTAATATGTCTATGTAAAAGAATATATATTAATAATATGTATACTAATATGAATATATGTATAAGAATATGTACACAAATATATGTGTAAAAGTGTGTGTACAAATATGATGCCGAGTAATAAAAAACAACAAATATATGTACGAGATATACTGAAATAAAGAAAGAGTAATGCGAATCGTCATTAATACGCATCGTTGTTGCGTCGATTAACCGACTGTGAGAGAGATAGAGTTTTCTCGTTTCGAGAACGTATGAGAGAGAGACGACAGTGGGAATCGCGCGAGAAGGAAATAGTAGGAGTATTAATAACGAGGGAATGTTTCATTAGGAATGTGAATGTTGTGCGATGCGTCATTTTCGCACTCGCTACGCGTGATTACGGGAAGTTTGACCGCAACGGCGATAGAAGATTAGTCTATCGTTTATTTCGTCATTCTTTATTTTGTTTCGCGCGAGAAGGAAATTGTCGTAGGAGTAGTAATAACGAGGGAATGTTTCATTAGAAATGTGAATGTTGTGCGATGCGTCATTTTCGCGCTCGCTACGCGTGACTACGGGAAGTCTGACCGCAACGGCGATAAAAGATTAGTCTATCGTTTATTTCGTTTCTATTCTATCGCTATTCTATCGTTGTCATGCTTTTACTTTTGTTCTCTATTGTGTACTTTTTAATGATAAATTTTCGATTCGCGACTCGGATCGACTCATCGCGTCGGTCTCCGCCCTCTCGCGACCGATGGCAATATCGATCGAGCGGTTCGCGCGTATTTCGGTCGGAAACGGCGCGACGCGCAGTGTCGATTAGACTCCCGTCTCGCACAATAATGCCCGCGCGCGGGATCGCCGTGATCGCGTGCGCGATAGCCGTTATCGTGGCGACTCGCGATTCCGTCGCTGATAGCAACTCCGCCGCCAATAGCGACGAGGAGGCGATTCGGTTTTTGCAAACCTACGGATACCTGGATGGCGATAACGTGCAAACGATATCAGATAACGCGACGTTGGCTCTGAGACACGCGGTTGCGCTTTTCCAGGAGTATTATCGTATACCTGGTGATAGTGTTCTTAACGAAGCTACATTGGAACAGATGCGTAAACCGCGATGCGGCGTCAAAGATATATCGAGTGACTTGGACAAATCTCCGAGAAAATGGGCGAAGACGCATCTCACTTGGAACTTTCACCTGGCGAGCGAGAGCGTTCTACGAGTCACCGAGGTCGCGTTCGAGATGTGGGCTGCGAATTCGTCGCTGACGTTCGAGCGCGATTCGATGAATCCCGATATCGTGATATCGTTTCGGAAGGGTTTTCACACGTTCGTAGATCCTCGGCATCGAGGTAGCCGAATATGTCCGTCGTTGTTGGACGGACCAGGAAACGTGCTAGCTCACGCTTTTTTACCATCGTCCGAAGTGTCGGAGGTGCACGTGGATAACGCGGAGAAGTGGCACATCGAGCTGACCGCTAATCCTGACGATACGATTCATCTGCTGCATACGTTGACGCACGAGATCGGTCACGCGTTAGGATTACATCACACTCCTCTGAAAAATGCGATAATGTACGCTTTTGTTCCCTCTAAGACCTTTCCCGTGCGATTGAGCGAGGCGGATTTTCTCGCCATTCAGAATTTATACGGTTTAAGAAATAAGAGCGAAATTGCGGGACCAGTTACGACGACCGTAGCGACGACCACGATCGCGACGCGCGACACGGGAGATTCCGCGGATCTGTGCGCGTTGCGACGCGTCGATGCGGTGTTGGTGTTAGAAAATAGAATGTACGTGGCGTATCGACGCCACTTATGGTCGGTCGATCTAAACGGAAAATCTTACGGCAGGTCGTTGTTACTGACGGACTATCTGCGTTTTCTTCCCGATAATTTTACGCGTTTGGCGGGCGCGTATCGACGACCCTCGGGCCAACTCGTATTGTTCGTAGATGATACGGTTTACATGATAGAATATCCGAGTTTCGAGCTAGTACCGGGTTGGCCGAGGAAATTGAAGGATATGAATCTTCCTCCCAACGCGAAAATCAACGCTGTGGTTAATACTAACGCGGGGCGAACGTTCGCGATTTACAACGACGAGATCGTGGCCGAGATCGACGATTGCTCGATGATAGCCGTTAGACATAACTCGTTGCACGCGATATTTCCGGGGATTCCACCCGCTGTAACGTCCGCCGTTCGATACATCGACGGTAATCTGTACTTTCTCGTTAAACGACAGTTCTTCAAGTACAACGAATTTACTAGAAGTGTAATTATGGCTGGTAAATTTGATTTAGAGATTTTTAGTATCGTGTGTCCAAAGGACGGACTGTTAGAGCAATTGCGCGCTCTTTTGAAAAGACTCGCTCAGATGAGGAATGTATTTTCGAGCGAGGATGATTTAGAAGAGGAGAGGGAAGAGGAAGAGGCACGGAAGTTTTCGTATAGTGTATAGAGCTAAGGATACGAAACATTTACGAACAGTATCGCGCGATCTCTTCGATCGTAAAGGTGTACGATATCGAGCACTCGCAGGATTCCGAGACGCGCCGAGTCGACGAGAGCGACGACGTGAAAAGGAGGAAAAGGACGCTCGACGATGACAGGCCGATCGCGTCGAGTCATAGTAACGCCGGTTGTACGAACAATCCAGTTAGAATTCTAGAACGAAAATATTCCTTGACTAAGACGGGATACAAGTTTCTTAATGTATGTGTCACTCTTGAACGCTCCTCGCGCGTGAATATTATCCTGGGAGATAGTCATGGCAAGGAGGTCTCGATGTCGCCCGATACGTGGAGGCAGCTTGTCGAGCAACGACACGTTCTCTCGAAATATCTGCAGAGTACCAACGGAGAACCGTCCTTTCCAGCCCCGTCGCATATTAGAAATATGACCGTGCGTTTCGGAAAAATCAACAACTTGACGATATTACGCCTGGAAACATCCGCGGCTCGCTTGGCCATGTCGAAGGAAACAGTGAATAACATGTTCGAGCTCGAGCATTGCATCAGCAGACTCGTTATCTCGTTGATCAAGATATTAGGAAAAATCGATGCGAAATTGGCGCGTTTCAAGGATATCGCGTTCACTGCTAAGGATACGCAAAATATCTCGAGAGTCATACGCGATAGCGATGCCTACGATCGTAACGATATTATCAATTGCGAACTCGTTGCTCTGTACTTTGAGATGTAAGATTGAGATGAAATAAAGTGAAATATATCGTAAACAATGTTTTTGTATTTCCTCAAGCATATATATATATATATATAAGTATAGCGAGCGATAAAAGAATTCGATTATAATATAAGCAATGAATCTAATTATAATATAAGCACTGAATCTGATATATGATACAATAATTAAAAACCAATCTGACATATGATATAAGTTGTTAAAGCGATATTACAATTCGGTGATACATTCCCGTCGTTTCGACCACCAGTCGTACAGTTTGCACACGTTCTCCATAGCGCAATGCTTCGCGTGACGCTCACAGTGAAATGCTCGAACGTCGTCCAGAGTGCTTAGGCGCCCTATATCCTCCAAATTCGCGTCGATAGTCTCGACGATCACGTCGTGGTCCGCGATGAAGTCGCAGCCGAGAATTTCCTCTAACCACTTCTTTTTCTCTAAGCCTTTCACGTACACTCGTTTAGGCGCGTCTCGCGATTGATCGCACACGCCGTTTCGAACCACGTGCTTCGAGAGTCTGTATGCGACGTCGCCGTCGCTCCACTGCAGGCCGTGATGATTGGAGGTTATCCAGCACGCTTTAGATTTTTTCGTCTTTGTAAGAAGATTCCAGGGTATCGCTTCTCGAAATATTCGATGAGTTAGCTCTTTTCCATTTTTTAATATCGCCACCTCTTTAACCATAAATTTCTCCCGAACGGTAAAACCTTGCAGATCGACGAAGATCGGTACGGATCGGATACCGATTTAGGCATCGTTCTCGTAGGAAAACCGCGATTACGTGAGTTTACGTACGACGTCAATGGGTTATACTCTACAACTCTATCGTGAATGATGAGACAATAAGCCGTTGTGTTAGCCGGAACGTTCTCTTTGCATTCGAATTCTACACGAACGTCGACGGTGGCGCTCTTGATCGATTCGTTCTGGTGGGAGCAATCGATGACCACTAGCGGACCGTATTGCAGAAATCTAGTAACAGTCATGAACGGTTCGCAGGTCTCGCACCCGTAATACGTCTTTCGAAATTTCAGATACATATCGTACAGCACTGCGAACTTGTTACGCTCGAAATCTAGATTCATATCGTCGTAGGGATAGAACTCGGAATTCAAATAGAGTTTTACATTAGTCAGCTTGCAATCGTCGAATTTAGAAACGTCTTCCGACGGTACGTTTTTCCTTCCGGTCTGTAGCGCGAAGATCACGTATCGTGGTTTCTCCAATTGCGTCGCCGCTTTTACCGCCCAGGAATGCTTGGTCGTACTTTGCAACAGCGGAAATTCGTACAGATCCCACGAACGAAAGCCCATGCTCAGATATCGTCCACTGTCCAACGTTCGCAGAAGCGACAGTTTGTTAACGTCATTAAGTATCACGTGTGGCATTCGCCACTGTATTCTCAACAAGGTGATCTTTGGTCTCTGATCTGAATGTGCCACGACGCAATTGATATCGTTGCGAGCGCGTATCAGAATGAGTTCGTGTCGCGCGTTTATCACTATGCGTTTGTAATCCTCGCAGAAACCGAGGAGTACGTTGAGAGGCACGCAAAAGTTGAAATCGTCCAACGCTATAGGCGGTATTTCCCATCCGGTGTTCTGTAAAGCTCTATCTCTCTCGTAGCTCAACGATGCGTAGTTTTTCATCAAGGTCGTTATGCCAACGTTTCTGCTCTTATCGATCTCCACGCCATTGAGCTCGTATCGAATCTCGTCGAACATAAACGCGACGCAGTTGTTGACTAGCTTCGCTCTCGTAACTTCCTTCGCCGTGCCTTCCTTCGTCGTTCCTTCCTTCGCGCTCTCTCTCATCGCGAATTTTCCCTCGATGTATAGAAAACTTTCGCATGGCAACGTATACAGATCTTGTTGCTGTATAGGTATTCGTATCTCGTCGCTGTATCCGAACGTTGTGTTAGCGTACGGATTGTAAGTGTGGGTTTCTATTCTCACGATACGATCGTCAAAGATCGGGGCACCTCCGATACTTAAAATGTCGCTCGCCATGTCGATTCTTCACGACGAAACCTAAAGATCTTAAGAACGCAACGTTCGCAGCGTTCAGCTCGTTCGCTCTTCCCTCGCGCGCCTTCCTCGTCGCGTCGTTTTGCGGTAGGATCGCGGATGTAGCGTTTGCGTCTCCTCCTCCTCTCGTGTACCACTCGTTCAGAACGAGCATCTTTCGCTCTCGCGCATTTCTCTCTCTAATGCCTTCGTCGTCGCACGTGAAGTCGCGCCGTTATCTCCTCTCCGCGAAAATCGATCGGTCGTCCGTCTTGATCCACGACTCGAAGCGTGATATCGGTAACGTTTCGCGCGATGATCGGAAAGTAAATGATCGATGTCGGAGCGTTCGACAGCTTATATCCCGGAGGAACGTTCGGCGAAAATTCGTGTATCGTGTGAACCGGCTCGTTGTTGCTGTACGCACCCGCGGTGATATTGCACTCCACCCGAATGATATTCACGCTCATGATATTCACGGGTCCGTCGGAAGTGTGCCATTTGTTCGGTCGTAGCACGCGCGACGACGAGAATCCTAGGAGTGAACCGATGTTGTTCGGTTTTGCGAAATCAATTTGATGTTCGCACCTGATCTCGCTTTTCATAGTGTTCTCATTGGCTCGAATGATTAGAGACCGCGCGCTCCTCTCGCCCTCGTCGCTCTTGTCGTAGACGATGTCGTCGCTCTCGTCATCGTCGCTCGTCCTCTTTCGTCGATCTTTCGCTTTTTAGAGATAGCGGCGTTCAGATATCTTTCTATCGCGCTCAATTCGTACGAACCTTCGGGAATCACGATCGTTTTGTCGTCGTAATAGAACTTATTATTTGTAGAATCGATGTTCGGTATAGTGTTGTACGTTTCGAAATTCGTGAGACCTAACTCGTAATCGTCGTCGCTCAGATCTAAAGCGGAAAAATAGCACGCCGTGAGAACGCTACTCTTACCGGTGAACGAAAGGCTCAGCGACATCGCGACCGATTCTCGAGAGAAATCGCAGGCACAACTGACCGCAAATGCTCTGATCGTACGTCTGATACAATTCGCGATTGTACGTTATATTTACGCCGCCGAGATATCTCTCGAGTTCCCTTGGCGGTCGAAGATTGCCGAAACCGTCGAAGTAAATCGCGTCGTTTCCCCTCTTCGCATAGGCGACCCAGTGAGTACCCGAGCCCATCGAGTCGTCGAGATTCACGATGCCGCTCTCGTTACGTCGCCTTCGATGGTAATGCGTCACGCATAAACACTCCTCTGAAAAAGGGTACTCGTAGATGATGCGCCGAGCGGTTCAGCTGTTCGTTCGTCGTAATGCCGGAAAGCGGTAACTCGAGCGATCCTAACGTTTCCTTCCATGATTTTTTTTTTTTTTTCGTTCTTCTCGTCACATCGCTGCCACGTTTATAAGGCGCTAGATGCAATCCGTGACCCTCCATCGCTCGATTGTGACGTTGCAATTCCTTCAGTTGACGCCGTGCGGTTTTATTGGCGTTCACCGCCTTCGCGACACCCGCCGCGCCACCGATCAAAGAACCGAGTGCGCCCAATATCGGAAAAATGGGTAACAAGCCTCCGCGTTTCACCGTTGGAAGTATCCTCCTCCTCGTTGTCGTCTTCCTCCTCTTCTTTCTCAAATCCATACCTAGCTTTGTTTTTGCTTTCATAGCAGCTCATACGGCGGTCGCGGCGGCTCTCTCACCGAAGGTGGAATCTCCGGCCGTTATACGTTCGCGCGCTTTCTCGGCGAGAGCTCGGTCGGCGTCGTGGCGATCGGCGAGTTTCTTATTTCGCGAATAGGCAATGTCGTGCTCGCGGCACGCCGCATCCAACGGATTTACGCCTCGATCGCCGCGCGCCAATCGCTTCGCGAGATGGGTGCCGGGCCCGCAAAATTGATACCCGGGAATATGTAGTTCAAAGGGAAGCGCGTTTATCGCTGTATCGAGTAGTCCCGCGCCGCTAAGCATTCGTTACAATTTTTGATAAGAGACGCAGGACCGTCTATATGCGATTGTTGCCACGATTATAAGCTCCAGACACACGCGACAACGTTGTACCTCGGGGTCCGCTCTCAGATGATCGAGTAGTCTGTTCCACAGTAGCTCTACGTATCTGTCGAAATCGCGCACGAGAACGAACTTCGGGATAAGTCGCAACTGTTGGGTGGATAGATTGAGAATATCACGTTTGTCCGTCAATAGGGGAAACATACCGATCACTGTGCGCCGTCGAGTATAAGTGGAACGATTATCGGTCGTGTCTCCTCGAAGCGAGCGCGCGTAAATGCGATTCGTTCGACGGTCGCCGGCTATAGGAGTGCTCAATCTCGACCGTAAGGCTCGACGAATCTCGGGCGACGCGATCGGGAGGGCGCGCAGACACGGCCCTCTACTACCGAACACGATACGTTGCATCATTTGCGGTCTCTCCAACTGCGGTAAAACGTGTTGATAAGCATGCTCGAAAGTCCGCACGGTGCGCGCTTCGAGAACGTGTACGTCTACTCGAAATCCCTGCAACAACCGAAGTATCGATACCTGGCGGAGTTGCTCGAGATCGGCTATCGCGTGTTCTCGAACAATAGCGACATCGTGCCGCCGAGCGAGGCGCTTCCCGATTCGATATTCTTGTTCGACGACGTGGCCTGTGACAAGCAGAACGCGATCAGGGAATATTTCGCCATGGGTCGACACTCGAACATCGATTGTTTCTATCTTTGTCAAACATAAAATTCCAAAACACCTGATACGCGACAACGCGAATCTCTTGATTCTGTTTAAGCAGGATGGCACTAACCTAAAGCACGTTTACAACGAGCACGTGAACACGGATATGTCGTATGAGAATTTTTACGCCTTGTGTCGCGCGTATTGGAAATGCAAATATGGTTTCGTAGTCATCGATAAAGACAGCGCGTTAAGAAATGGTAGATACAGACGAGGATTTAATGATTTCGCCGTGGTATAAACCGATCAGTTGTGCTACGAGGATGGACGTTGACGCTGCTGCGAGTATGAACGTTGACGCTGCGGCTGGTACGGACGTCGGTCGGAAAAAACGGCACGAGAGATCACGAAAACTCAGAACTCTATACGTAAAAAGTACAGAGAGTTAAAGACCGGTGAGATAGAAGAGGAGATCGCGCTGGAGAGGCGACTCAAGCCGATCGTTCAGCCGTTGAAACGAATCGCCGAGAACACCGCGCGAGACGAGTCGACCGAGGAAATCGACCCGATCGCGTTCGTCGGCGCTAAGAGGAAACGCGAGACCGATGACGACGACGAGCCACCGTCTAGATCGACGAAGAGACGCCTCTCGACAAGATCGCCCTTGATCGCGACGGTGAATCCCGCGACTAGAAACGCATCGGAAGAATCGATCTCGAACGCGCAATGGGGACCGTTAGGTCGCAAATATATGGGCGCGCTTCTAAGCGGGGACAGACAGAGCGAGATCGATCACGTTTACGGGGTGTACTTCGACTTAGACGGCTCGATGCTTGGCGACAGGCGATTCGACGTGACCGCCGATGACAGCGTAATCGTGGGCGACACGCGATTTCCGGGTACCCCGGGCTTATACGAGTTGATCTTCAAGAGACTTCCCGACGACGCCGTGTACACGGAGAACGACAAGCAAACGTACAAGAGTATACTGTTAACTACAAACGCCCATCGGCGTGGTCACAACGCGCTTATGCCCATTCTAGGAAACAAAGGTTTCAAGTACAAGCATATCATCGCGCCGCTATTGCTCGATAGAGACAAAAGTGGCGCTGGTACTGGTAAAGCGAGAAAAAAGGGATCGATTCTGTTCCATCCGCTATGCGGGTGAGAGACAAAGGAATCGAGTACGTTCATTGGGACGATCCCAACGAACTAGTCGATCGTCTTCGATTGCTCGATGCCTCTAGACGAGCTGGCAACGACGCTCACGACAACGAGATTCTATCGATACTCGAGGAGCTTCGCGAGATCGACGCGATCGAGTAAAACGCGGCGCGCGCTCGCGGCGACCGGTATTCCCGTTATGTTGGTGAACAAGTTCGGAAAACCGTTGGAGTCGTTCGGCGGAGGCGACAGGGCACGCTCGCGACCGTCGATCGATTCCTTGCGTCGCTATGTGCGTAATAACGCGCTCTGTCTAAGTGACGATTACTACGACGCTAGAGACAAAATCATACGGCGTTTAGCCGCACCTAGAACCGATACCGACGCCGCGAGTAAAAGCTACGTAGACAGCGCGTTTCGAGACGCGGAAACGAAAATCTCCGAGACGAGCGAATTCTCGGCGAGCACTCGAACGTTGCTGTCGCAGATGAACGAGAGCACGGTCGATCGGCGAATTGGAGGAATCTATGACGCGCGTAGCCAGATTGTTTCTCAAATACGATATGGCAGATCGCCGAGATTACGAGCAGATTATCGCGCGCGGTAGATTCGTCACCCGCGAGGGCATGATGTCCGTGAACAAATTCGGAAAGTCTCTGGAGAGGCAACGCGGCGTTGACGATCGTTCGACGATCGCATCCCTGCGGGCGTACGTGCGTCGCAGCGCGCTCTGCCTTAATCCGGACGACTACGACGTCAACAGACGCAAGATACGCCATTTGAATACACCGATCGACGATACCGACGCGACGACCAAGAGTTACGTCGACAACGCGCTTTGCGTAAGGAGCGAGGAGTCGAAAGTTCTAACGAACGAGCTACGAAAACAGCTGGAAGATATGAATAAGCGAATTCGGAATATTCTCCTACAGTATTACGACGTAAAAACCGAAGTGGACGTTCTGCGACACCTCGAGAAGAAGAGCGAAACCTCGCTCGTCGACCACGACAAACGAATAGAGGAGACGAGAGAGCTGGAACGAGAGCTCGAAAAATGGGACGAATCGTGAGAGAAAGATCTGAGCGAGATCCGAAGGGTTATCGAGACGCTCGGTGACGCTCAGGAGAAACGAACGCGACATTTAGAGGAATCACTGCGACAAATCGAGGAGAGAAGGGAGGCCTCGCTCATCGATCTCGATAAACGAATAAGGGAAACGAAACAAGCGCTCGATAAACAAAACAACCAACGAATTAAAGATCTGCTTATGTTTCAACGTGAGTTGGGACGAACGGAGGAAAAACAGGACAAAACGCGAGTTAAAGACTCGAGCGAGATCCGAAAGACCGTCGAGACGCTCAGCGACGCTCAGGAGAAACGAACGCAGATTCTAGAGAAATCACTGCGAAATCTAGAGAAATTCCTGCAAAACGAGCTCGACGCGTCGTCGACGAGCCGCGAGAGAATATCGACGAACGTGGAGAATCTCGCGCGTAGCGTGACAGATCTGACGAGAATCGCGAAAGAGCTGACGGACAAAGCGGTAACGAGAGAAACGCTGGACAAGACGCTGACCTCGTTGAACGTGGATAAAATAGTGACTAAAGAAACGATAAACAAATTACTAGTCGCACTAAAAATGGATATTCCAAATACCATGAAACACGCGATTAACGTTTGGAACGAGGAATAGGAGCGAACGCGCACGAATAAAACCAACGCGAATCGCGCCTCCTCGTAAAATCAGCGATGAGCGTCGAGAAGAGGAGACTCGTCGAGGAGCTTCACACGTCCGCGCGAAGAAACTTTCCGCGTCGTCGAGTCGTGGTGCGCGGTTACGACGACCTGTGGCAGGCCGATGTCGTTGAGATGTGTCCGTACGCGCGACGAAACAAAGGCTACAACTACGTGATGACGGTCATCGACGTGTTGAACAAATACGCTTGGGCTGTGCCGCTGAAGAGCAAGAGCGGAGGCGAGCCGCGGTGTTATCCAAGATATTTCGCGATGATGCGCGAAATCTACAAACGGACAAGGACAAGGAGTTCTACAACGCCTCCGTAAAAGCGGTTACTGATAGGTACGATATACGCCACTACTCGACGTACTCGGTGATGAAAGCGACGGTTGTGGAGCGATTTAATCGCACACTCAAGAACAACATGTGGAAGCTCTTCACGCTCAACGGGTCGTACAGATGGCTCGACGCTCTACCGCGTTTAATCTCGGAGTATAACAACCGCGCGCATCGAACGATCGGAATGCGACGTAACTCCAGCCATTGCCAAGAGACTCCTCTCCACGGTATACAGTCACTTGAAAATCACAGCCCCCGCAAGATTCAAGTGAACGATCCGGTACGCATCAGCAAGTTCAAAACGATCTTCGAAAAGGGATATACGCCTAATTGGACGACTGAGATTTTTCGAATCGCTAAGGTGCAACGCACGAATCCCGTGACGTATCTGCTGAAAGACTATCGTAAAGAGCCAATAGCCGGAGGGTTTTACGAACACGAGTTACTGCGAGTTTCCAATCCCGATATCTATCTCGTTGAGAAAGTGCTACGTAGAAAGAACGATAGAGTTTTTGTCAAATGGTTAGGAATGGACAATACACATAACTCTTGGATTCACAAAACAGCTGTGTTGTAATGAATAAAGAATGTATTACTTATTCTATATTGGTACAAATTTTTACTTATTCTATATTGGTACAAATTTTTTATACTACATTAGTATCTAATAACGGTATCTTATAATGGCCCCACGGTAATGTATTGGTGGAGTCGGATATTAAGTATCGCTTGTCGTCGTGAGGACTCAAAGCTAGCTTCAGTTCGAACACGGTGTAAACCTCGTGCAGCATCGAGCGTATGCACGCCTGACGTCTCGATTGCTGCGACGATTCGTTCAAGCAACGCGCGAAATCCTCGAACGTTATCGTTTTCGCGACGGTACTCCTCCTGACGCCCTTTATTCTCTTCGTATCGCTTTTTCCCAAAACTCTCAGAGCGTATATCTTCGCCCTAAGTCCTATGAACTTCGTCATGATCGCTCCGTTGTTCTCGTCTTTCATCAAACCAAGAACTTTCTTATTCGCGCGCGGTATATCGTACGCGTTGTCGTCGGAATAATCGCTGGTGTCGAATCTCGCGATATCTCGCTTCATATTCTCGTAAACGTTTCGACATTCCAGAAAATATATCAAGCTATCGGTATCCGTGTACATGATTTTGCATTTAGAGCGATAGAGCGGCATCATATAATCGTAATGAAAATCGTACAATCGCATCTTGGATATCTCTAGAATGCACATACCGACGTAGATTGGTTTGTTAAATTGAACCTCGAGTTTGCGTAACTCGATAGCCATGAGATTCTCGTCGAAAACGCTCCTACTGTGAAAATTCGATTTCGCGATCAGCGCCTCCGCGCCATATCTTCCGTCCCAACGCGTCACGAGTCTCACGTCTACGTAATTGCGCACGTTTTCCATTGTTTTGCCGAAAACCGCGTTATTCATCAGCTTATACAGATTCCTCTCGAACTCGTTGCTCGCGCGAGTTCTCCGTTCCGTATTAAGCTCGATGTATGCGCGCAACCAAGGAGACTGCGCGAACCGCAACGCGCGATAGATCTTCGTCACGCGTAAACCGTGTCGCACGCACTGCTGAAGATTGCGATAATGCGTCACGTAACGCGACTTGTCGTAGAGCGTAGCGAGTAGCTTTTCGTTTCGATTTCCCGGCGGTCTTTCACGCGTCGGGCAGAACGGAAGATCCGCGTGATCGTCGTGAAGATGTCGCGGATACTCGAGATCGACTTCTAGAATATAACCGACATCGGAGTCAGATGGCACGGACATAATATCAAGACCCTCGACATCCTCGACCCACCGAAATTCCGCATACGGTAAAGGTTCGCACATGGCCCAGCCGTAGAGATTGTTCACATCGTAGTACATGAGATACGACGACGGCTGAGACGAGTCATATGACGATTCATATTGGTTATTAACTCGCGCGTATCTGTTCGAGCATTGGCTTAAACCGCGTATACCGCGCTCTACGAACATCACCATATCAATATCGGTAAGCAGATCGAATCGAACGTTCGTGTATTTCAACATAGCGTCCCACGTATATCTCGGTAATGTGAAATAATGCGCTGGATCCAAATTGTAACTTTCCATACAAGTATCTCGAAAATTTTCAAAAACATCTGCCAAAAGAAGCACATCCGTTTTCAAATATAGATCGCTGTATTCGCCAAGAGTTTTCACGTGAAAACGCTCCCATATCCTTCGCGCGTGTTCGTAATCACTAACGCTCACAGTTTCACCAGTTAAAGAACTGTAAAAGGCTTCGATCGGCGGTAATTCGGTCACTAACAGTTTATCAACGCTATCGATGTACTCGTACGGAAATACGCCCTTACGCGTGAGCAACTCGAAATCCTCCGCGATGAGATCGGAAAATTCGAATCGCGAGATCCTCAATTTTTCCCGATCTAGATACGAGGCTACTTTTTCTAAACTAGTATTGAGAAACTTAAACGAATCCACGAAACGTAGCTTAACACAATTTTTCCATTTTCCGTACGCCGAATCGTTGACGATTTTTGAAAACGCGATGTAATTCTCCTTAGTCAACGGTAACAAATCGACTCTACCCTCGAAAGCGTTCGCTATATCCTTAATAATGAAATGTGCATCATAACCGGATAGATTGTGAAAAAAAACGGGAATAACGAACGCGTTCTGATAGTTCAAATTGCAGCTCGCGTGCGCGGGTCCTCTATCGTTCGGTAAGATGACAGTGATCGCGCACGCGAATATCGTACGACTCAAAGCTCCTTCCGCACACGTGACAATTTGTCGCCTTTTGAAAAGCGCTCTGCTCGTTCGGCGTGAGCTCCGACATCGGTACGCTCGCGCACAGAATCTTCTTCACGCGACACGCGAGAGCGCGCAGCTCCTCGACGAACCACGAGACGCAGTCGTCGCCTCGGCGAGATCTATACACGGATACGATTCCGTTGTACGTGCTACGCAAATAATATCCTACGCTAAACGCCTTGTGGTGTTGATAGGCGAATCTATTGTCGAGACTCCCGCTGAATCGTTGATCTCCCTTTTCTAAGACGCACTCCAGATCTGCATACACGACGAATCGTAGTCTCTCCTTTCTGTCGTGATTGTGAAAAGAGAGCAACTTGTCGTCCTCGCTCGGAAGAATAACGGCGCAGTCGTTCGCTCTTCCGCACTCGACGCTATGCGCGACCAATTTCTCGTCTGAATAAAAATAATGTAGACATCTGAAAAAATACAATTTATAATTAATACAAAATTTATCTCGCGACGAGCATAATCTCTCTTACGCTTACCGGTCGCATATGTATTTTTTTTCCTTATGCTTGTTTATTTGCGACGTTAACAGTCGAGACAGGTGCTTTATCCATACGAAATGACCGACGTTATCGCCGCGCCGCTCGTTCGACAGATAGAGCAAATTTACGTGCGTAGACTTTTTGTTCCCCGTAAGCGACAAAGGAACGATCATGATATCGTTCCTCCCCGTTTTCTCTCGAATGGCAAATACGTTAATAGACAAATCGTTAAGACGTTCGAATCTAGCGATGTTTCGTAGTGTCATAGGAAAGTCAATACCATCGAAATTCAGCACCAACGAATAGTGAGGATACGACGACGATCTATCCGAGTGTACATCAACGGGATATAGAGCGGCCATCACCGCCCACGCGAAACACGCGTTGTCGTGTGAACGTACATTAATCACGGCTCTCTTATATTTTATCTTCGGAGGAAGTAACATCCAACATCCAGCGTGCATGGGATTACACTTATTTACATTAATCATTAAATTTAATATCCGAAGTAACGCCCAACCGCTATCGCGTTCCTGAAATTCCTCCAGCGACGTCAGAACAACATTCATAACGTCTCCGTCGTACCATTCTCGTAGATCGGACATACCGACTAGCTGACAATTCCTCGTGCGAATGCTCTTAACGGCGCTCTTATCATTCGCGACGAACTCCCCGTGAAACACGGTGTTGACCTTTAAACACGCGTGCATATCGAGATCGACTCGCACTCGCTCGAGCACCGTGGCCCTCGCGTCCTCGAGAAATCGTCGAGGTTCGATGTACTCAATGTTTACCACAGCACCCGTTCGTACGCGATTCGCGAAAGCCGTCTCGATATCCACCCATTCGAATCCCTTCGAACCATCGTATCCTGCACCCAAGTAACTAAAACGTCGACTCAAAGCGAATCTCGCACCCTCCAACTGCGCTATTCGAGAGACCAGAGAATTTATCGTTCCGGTAACCGTAGGATCGACTCTATTCTCACATCTATCTCTCAAGACCTCGAGACACTCGATACACTCCTGTTCCCAAATACGATAGGCGCACACCCCTTCAACCCCCGCCGCTCGTTCGAGAAGGTCGCGACTCTTCTCCATATCGCAACTTCCCACACTGTGTTACCCCAACTGTCCGTAGGAACGACGAATTTAACGTCTCGAACTTTTCTCTCTCTCGCTGTTCTCTCGTAGATTACCGCTCTATCGCTCAGAGCGAGCAACGTTTCGATCCATAGTTTCTCTCGCGGACTCTCCGTACTGATCCCCCGTCGCAAGTGATATGTGGCCAAGCGAACATCTTCTTTCGCCACGATCCACTCCTCGTCGTTACCAGGCGCGATAGTTTCGTGACACTCTAAACTATCGTCACTCTCGATAATTAACTCGCAACGATCGTCGTCGAGATCGCGATACGTCACGTTACGATCGAACGCGCGTAAAAGCGAATCGTCGCTCTCGCTCGAAGATGAACCACCGTTAAGCGCGACTGCTTCCATATACGTTCTTAACAATGGGAGAAAATGCCTCTCATGACTAGATATATACTCCGAGGCAGCGTCGAAAACGCGACAACCGCGACATTCCGAAATGACAAAACACGTGGCATCTTACATAATCAGAACACGCGTCTTCCCGTTGCAACGAAAACAGGATGCGCTAGATCCCCCGCGGAAACCGTCTAGACACAGAACACGCCTAAAAATAATACAACAATAGAGTAATAAATTAATAACAATAGAATAATAAAATATTCTCTCGTCATTAACACCCCTACAACGATTCCCTCCTCGCGCGACCTCCATCTCTCATACATTCCCAATACCGTTGTCCTTGATATAGCACATTAATCTCTCATTATTAACACTCGTGCGATGATTTCCTCCTCGCGCGGTTCCCACCTCTCATCTCTCATACGTTCCTGATAATATAACGTCATTCTCGGTATCGCTAATTGAAGACTCCCGACTCGTCCCCGCGATACGCAAATGAACCGATAGATACGCCGTCACATTTCGCAATGGAGAAGACGTTAGATCATCCAGCGAATAGCACCAACACATCTCATCGTCGTCGATCATTCGTGTCTCACATAGCTGGCACCGATTCGTTACTTTAACGGTTCTCGTCATCGTAAACACACGGGCGACAAATATCGCTCCAAAGAATCGCCTCGACGACGCGTCAAATCGCAACGTTCTACAAAACAGGACAAGCGGTACGCGCTATATCCTTATAGACACCTAGACATGAACCATGCCTAAGGCGACGTAACAAACCGCGACATCCCGCGAAAAACAGGACGCGCTAGACCCCGCGGAAAACGCGAATCGCCTCGACGACGCGCCTAATCGGGACGTTATAGAAAACAGACACGCGCCTAAGGCGACGCGACAAACCGCAACATCCTGCAAACAACGTCTAGACACGAGCACGCCTAAAGCGACGCGACAAACCGCGGCATCCCGCGAAAACAGGACGCGCTAGACCCCGCGGAAAACGCCGCGGGAAGCGCCACACCCCGCGAAAGACGCTAGGGCGACGCGACAAACCGCGGCATCCCGCGAAACAGGACGCGCTAGATCGCGCGGAAAAAAAAACGCTAGGGCGACGTCGAGGACGCGCCCGAGGTTACGCGGAGAGCGCCAGACCGCGCGGAAAACGCTAGACCGCGCGGAAAACGCTAGGGCGGCGTCGAGAACGCGCGAAAAAAAAACGCTAGGGCGATGTCGAGAACGAGGGAATCCGACCCGGGGAAACCCCGCGACCGCCTTACCGACCGAGAGGGACAAACCCGTCTCAACGACCGCCAGAGGGATCCACCTTCTCTTCTCCCCGGATACGAATCCCCTGGGGAAAGAAAACCATGCTCTCCGGATTCGAACCCCCGAGGAAAGAAAACCATTCTTATCGACAGGATTGAATACGAACCCCCTGGGGATTCTACGACCCCCCTCTCCCCCTCACTCCCCTTTGTCTCCGGGGGGCTTAGGACCTCCTGTGGTTATCTACTAATTAATTTTAATCTTTTGTTGTGTTCTGTAAGGCTAGGGCGTATATTACAATGTCGAGATATACTAGACATTTAATTTCTTGCAAACCCGTTAAAATTGAATTCATTAAGCGTTAGAAGATTGCAGGTGCGTTTTTTAAACCAAACGGCATTCTATTCGTAATGACCGTATGGCGTAGAGAATGCAGTTTTATTTTTATCTCGCTCCGTCATTGGTATCTGGTGGTAATCTGATGCGAGATCTAATGTCGTGAAATACTTCGCGTTGCCCAGCTGATCAAGTATATCCGTTATGTTGAGCAACCGGAATGAATCTCCGATTATGAGATCATTCAGTTTTTTGAAATCTACTACAATTCTACAAATCTACTATAAGTAGTTTAGTTTTTCCTGAAGCGTCTGTCTTTTTCGACACGACTAATAGTGGTGCGTTCCATTGGCTAACGCTCGGTCTGATAATTTTCTGCATTAGCATTTCTTGAATTTGTTTATTTACCTCGTCTTTATGCTTTTCAGATAAACAGTAAGGGCGTACGTTTACTGGTGACGAATCTGTCCGTACTACTATTTTGTGCTTAATTTTTGTTGTGCACATTAATGTGTCTCCTTCTAGGTGAAACACGTCATTATATTCGTGATATAATTCTAGTACAGATTTTCTTCTTTATTTAAATGCTCTGTGCGTAAAGAATTGTTTATTTGCTCTTCTCGAGAGATTAATTTTGTATTTTTATTTCTTGTCTGTATTACATTCACAGATTCTTGTGTTATCTTTTCTTGCGTACCTAGTTCTTCTAACGGTACTTGGATGATTTTTTTCTTCTTCTAATATTTAATATACTGATTGGGCATGTGTAATTTTGCGGTTCGACTAGGCAACATCCAATAAAAATTCCAGATATCATTTCCTCTAGTTTCGTCAATCCGATTTTGTTTTGATTAGTCGTGACTTGCTGGATTGTTTCACTGCGCGGCCCTAAAATTACGCGCCTGTATAGGTAAAGCTTGAAATTCGTATTTTTAAACTGCACAGAATTTGTTTTTGGATCGAACGCAGTTATGTGTTGCCAAATGAAATCTGCTCCTAGGATCGCGTCGTATTCTACTATCGTTTTCACATTATCTCGCACTATTCCGGGTGTCGTATCTCGAGATAGTTGAACCGTAATATGTGTTTTGCCCAATGTTATATTATCTCATGTCCTGTTATCTTAGCCTATTAACTTAGTTTTTTCCTCGTAGATTAGGACTAATAGATCTAATAAATATTTTAATTTTATTATCGTTACTGATGCGCCCGTATCAAATAGGAAATTTATTTTTCTACCTTTGGCTTCTGCAATCGGTAATGTGATCGCGTTTAGTCCGGTGTTAACAAGCGATGTCCCCTTGACGTATGCCACGCGATACTCTGATGCGGGACACGGGACGGTCGGTTTATTTTCGCTGGTTTTGCTCTTTTTATTTTTAAAGTTCTTTGCAGGATTTTCTCTTCGCGAATTCGAAAAAATTTTTTCTGAATTTTTACTGTTGTTTTCTGGCTTTCCATTTAGTGTTCAATATTCTTGACGCAAATATCCTATCTTTTTGCAGTAGCTACATTGTTTTTCGATTGTGTTTATTCGTGGTTGTCCTTTCGGCTTATGGTAGGCAGAGAGTATCTATTTGTGAAACGACTAGTCCTGCAATCGCGCCCGTAATGAACAATTTTTCCGCATTTATCGCAACGCGGATTTTGTGATTGCGTTTTAAATGTTAACCGATTTCGATACGCTTGAATTCGAATGCTAGATCCTCACGTTTTCTTTTCCACGCTTGCTCCTGCGATCGCTTCTTGTAACGTTTTATAACGTTGCGATCGTACGATTAATTTAATGTCTTCGTGTCCCGTTTGGTAATTGTAAAGCGCCTGCTCTTTTATATTTTCTAAGATCATACGTTGCTGCTCGCAGTCCTGCCCTGTATGGTTTTTGCCTTCCTTCATGGATTCGTATAATTCCATGGCTATATTATCTATTCGTCTACCGAATTCTTGCGCGCTTTCGTTTGGTTTCTGCTTGAGCGAGTTAAACTCGAGTTGCAAATGGTTAACTCCGTTTATAGGATACTCCGTTTGCTTAAATATTCCTTTTCCAATTCTCGCTTTAATTACTCGAAATTCACTATTTCTCGCGTATGGAAATCCATCATGGCCTTGCCTTTGAATTTGGTGCAAAGGATGGCCTCCAATAAAGATTGTTTATCGGCAGGATGTATATTTTTTTATAGCGTACGTGCTTGCGTTTAGAAATTCGTACACGCGTCCTCATGAAGTGCCGTCGATCTCTGGGATCATGTTACGCACGTCCTTCAACGTTAGAAATGCCAATGCGTTCCGTTAGTTTCGTATGTCCTGACGAACATCCGTAAGTTAAATTTAACGGGTGCGGCAGAAAATCTTGAGATACTCTCATTCACTCGCTCATAGGTAATTGATGATAATAGGTGCCTGCCGGCTTAATCCGTTTATTTGCACGGAGATCGCGTATTTCGTCCATTAATTCACGGAGTATGATATTATCGGACTGTGCGTCAATTGTGACGCGGCGGTTTGTTCGATTTTCTTATGGACCGTTTCTTTCAACTGAATGCCGTAGTTGCAAAATTTCATTGTCGATTTCGTTTTGTTGTTCGGCGGGTGAGTGGGCCATTTCGTTTATCAACAATTGATATATATTGAAAGTATCAAATATGCTTCCGTCTCGTAAATTTGTTTGCGTGTGTTTGCGTGCCTGTACGTTTGTGACAATGTCGGAGTCATTTAGTGCGAGCAAGCTATAATCTTTTTCGTCGTACGGAAATTCGCACTCAGTTATAATGTGAATGTCTTCGTCTACTTTCGTATTTTAACACGATGCACGTTGTCACGTATTTTTTTTTAACGCGTTTCTCGCGGTATTTATCTTAAATCGGATACGCTCGCCTTGTCGTTGCTGCTTGTGCTGCTGTGTTGGTTGATTGCGCTGGTAGTAGTGCGTGTCAGTGTAGTGTCCTCGTTGCCTGTCGGTGTACACGGTTGGCGCTGGCTGGCTCTTGGTGCTCGTAGACTCTCCGGTTGCTCCGCTGCCACTGGACACTCGTTGTCTTAGATCGGCACTCTGCTGACTTTTCACTACTCTGACACATTTTCGTGGACGACTTATTTTCTGACGGAGCCTTTTCCGTCCTGTTTTCTACAGGTCTTGTATTTTCGGTTTACAGGAAAATTCGGTTCGTTTGCCTGCAGCTTTTAATCTATTACTGCAGGTCTTATCTCTTGAAAAAATTTTCCTCCCCTTTTCTGCTCGTAATGCAGTACGTCGGGACTTATTCTTTTGATTCTGTTGGCTTGGTCAGCAATGATTCTCTCAAGTTGTTTCTTGGGGGATAGTTTTGACTATCCCACCGCTGCCATCAAAATGTTGTACCCTGGATGGACTACAACGTTATTATTAGGGATAGTCGGATTCGCCAAGCCTAAGGAGTTGGCACTCCGAACAGGATCAAAGGAATGTCCTCTTGAAATCACTAACACATACTTTCCTTTAATTTGATTGATTTATTTTAACAAGAGCACAAACACGTGATATTATAATTGTTATATTTCTCACACACGATTAAGCGTCGTTGAGCAGCTCGGCGCGTCTCGCGTTACTCTGACGACCGACGACCGAGTATGACATCTGAGATGCTGATAATACGGCTCGCGTGAACTTCGCGACGGGATTCGGTAATATCTCCCGCGACTTTTATAATTTTGATTCCGAATGACTTATAATTTCGATTCCGTCTGATTCCGCCTTGTGTAGCCGGTTATATAGACTAGTCGATGCCCGATCAGCATTCTGATCGGTTTCGTCGATTGATCGCGCGATATTGATTGATCAATATCACGCCCGGCTCGATCAGCAAATTGAGGAATTTTCTGATAGGCTTTTCGAAATATTCTCGCGCGACGCGTTTCGGCGGTCTTTCGAAAGACTGATCGCAATTTTGGCGATCACGCATTTGTGCCGTCTTTTGAAAGATTTTTTCTGAAATTCATGCGGACTACTTTTGTTGCGGACTACTTTATTATTAGTTGTTATTATTAGGTCTGGCTACAACATCACCTTTCAATAGAAATTGAGCCGATTGTTTGAATGATAAGTAAAGAGACAATTTTATACATAAATTTTATACATAAATTTATATTCGAATAATTAAAATGTAAAACTTTTTTATTGTATAAAAGATAATATTTTATTGATATTAAATTTAATTGATATAAATAATGGATATTATAAAAAATATTTAATCTATGAATTTTACTTAAAAGTTAGATATTAATTTTTTGTGAAT
Organism: Pogonomyrmex californicus; assembly: GCA_024349325.1. Lineage (NCBI taxonomy): Eukaryota > Metazoa > Arthropoda > Insecta > Hymenoptera > Formicidae > Pogonomyrmex > Pogonomyrmex californicus. The sequence continues at coordinate 1,187,375 of JAECZD010000026.1, forward strand.
TAAATTTTATTAGTCTTATTTTTTCTTATTTCTTCTTATTTTTATTCTTATTTTTTCTTTTTTTATTCTTATTTTTTATTCTTACTTTTTCTTTTTTTTATTTTATCTTATTTTTATTTTAATTATATCTTATTATTTTTATTTTACTTGGATCAATTATTTGTTTCTGATCCTGTTCGCTTCTTATAAAATTCATTTCGGTATTCACTTACGCAGTACTATAAGCAGAGCATCCAAAGCAGGACTTTCGAGATAACTGCACAGTAGGCCTATTCTCTAATTTTTTAACGACAGTTTCATTAGCTTGGTACGTTCTTACGCAGCTTTTTTCCCATATATTATACCTGCGCAACGACAGCGTAATGATAACGATACTGTTAAAAAGTGTCCCCAAAAAAGAAGGGAGGGTATGCGTCACGGCGGGGCCCGACCACGAACCAGTCGTGAAAAACTCGTAATCATTTTGCGAAAAAATACCACCTCAGCCAGGAATCGAACCTGGATCTCCTGCTTACCGGGCAGGCATCTTATCCCTTCGACTACTGAGGCATGTGATGATATTTATCGCAAATAACGTATTTAGAATAACACGTCAACAATGATGCATATATATATATATATATATATATATATACGTATATTACAATATACATATATACATGTATTCTTTCGAATCCCCACGACCGGTACTCCAGAGCGATGTTGGTCTCTCACTCGATACATAGCGAAAGTTAGAGAATAGGCCAACAGATGAGATACATCCCTGTATAAATGAACGACGAACTGCGCTGTAGGCTTATTCTTTAACTTTGTAACGACAGTTTCACTATCTAGGGATGTCGTTACGCAGATTTAACAACACTATAATGAAAAATGATATTCTGTAATTTAACGTAACGATAAATGTCGTTAAAAGTATCGATAAAGTACCAAATCTTGTCATTAAGATATCGGGGAGTATCGGACCCTTCGATAAGCCATAACGACAACATAACTAGACATATCAATTAATAGCAACATTCCGAAGCGGCTGCGAATAATAGTATGGAAGTGTGCAAGTATAGTATAATTTTATAATTTAAATATATGAACATCATAAACTTATTTTAAACATATTAAATATTAAGAAGAGCACACAAAAAGTAATATTACAATAAAATATTTTAATTAAAAGCAATGTATTATCAATGTTATAATATCTAAGGATATTAAAATAAATAAATAAATAGATATAGGTTATATTTTACTTATGAATTATATGTAATGTAAATCAGATGTTTTTCATAAAAAATTTTAGATAAAATTTAGATAGAAAATTTTAGATAAAAAGTTAAGATTTTTTCTTATTTTTAAGGTAAAATAGTAGAAGGATATTTGGCATAGAATATTACTTTAAAAAAAATTTTTTTTAATATGTAAAAAAAATTTAAACAAATAATTTAAATAATTATATTTAATAGCATTAAATTACATTAAATATAATTATTAATTATTATTATTAATTATTATTAATAATTAATAATAATAATTATTAATAATTTACATATATTTGTACATATACCTATATGTATATGTATATGTACATAATTATTATTATTAATATAATTATTTATATTAATATAATTATATATTTTATATAATATATATCTTAAATAATACTATATAATAATAATACTAATAATATTTAATTATGAGTAAATTCTTTCTCTTTCTCTTTTAATTTTTAATATATATTCTATAACTTATTCGAAGTTCTGTACAAATTTATAAAATAACTTCATTTTTTTGTAAATGTCTTTCAAAATATAACTTTTATAAACTTTAAGACTAAATATTATTTGCTCTTACAGAAAAAGTACATTTTATTCTTTTTAAAAATATGTAGATAATAATGAAAATAACAACACAGAATATTTCATATAGATTCTTTTTAATAAGAATCCTTAATTTGAGAATCATTGGTTCGTATATATATATATATATATATATATATATATATATAATATATATAAAACTATATATATATATATATATATATATATATATATATATATATAAAACTATATATATATAAAACAGTCTTCACGTAAAATCGAATATATCTGAAGAACGCCGGTAGTTACCGAAATGCATGTAGTCCTCCCTTACTAATCTCGCTAATCTCAGCTAATAGACTCCACCCATATATTTTTAGATCCATGCTTTCAACCATTAAGCTCTACAGTATGTTACAGATGTCTATACAGATACTAAGACTGCGTTCGGAAACATCCTTCATTGATGATTTCAGTGGGAAAGTAGTGGGGGTATCGTGTGCCCTCGTGTTGAGTGTTCCCGAACGGAAACACTCAACATCTGGGGAACTATATTTTAAGGGGTGGAGAGTGCCAGGTATATCCCTAACTACGTGCAGAGAGAAACCTGAGAGTCGAGTGATAAAGAGAGACGATATGGACAGTCGGGAGGAGGGGCTCTGCCCCTCCTCTTCTGGGCTGCCAGGCAGCCCTTGCTCCCCACTCTGTGGTCGGCTTTGCGCCCCGCGTCCCTACACACGGGGCACCCAACGGGACCGTCGCACCGACTGGCGCGGTGGCCCACGCGACCGCAGCGGTAGCATGTCCCGCTGCGGTCCGTTTCGATACAGGTCTGGCGGACGTGCCCTATCCCCATGCATTTAAAGCATTGGAGGGGCCGTGCCGCCAGCCGCTCCACGCCACCGTCCAGCCCATGCGTATCTTTCCCTCCGCGGCCAGCATATTTGCCGGCCGCGGAGGGAAAAATACCCCCCGCAGGGGGCAGCGCACCCAACAGGTCCCCAATCCGTTGGACGCGCGCCTGACCTCCCCAGTCTTCAGGTGTTCGACCGGGACCCCGCACCGGGCCGTCACCGCCTCCGCAACCTCATCTGAGGTTATGGAGTCCTCCAGGCCCTTAATGCGGAGGTCCGCGGTCTTCTCCGGCTGCTGGACCTTGATGTCCTCGCGGCCGGAGAACGCCTCCTTCATCTCCAGGGTGTCCGCCTTAGTCCTCCCGTCCTGACCGGGGACCTTCAATATGAAGGCTCCGGTCACCGCTCGTCTCGGACGTAGTCCTGAGATGCCGAGTGGCTCCAAGTCCATCACCCGGCGGACATGTCGCATGGCTTCCTCGTATTGGCCCGCGGGGCACGTGAGGGTGACCGCCGCGGTGCCGGGGGGTCTCTTTCTTTGGGACTTTTTACCCCTTTTTGAAGGGGTTTGTCCCCGGGGGAGACCCCCTTCTCCCCATCCTGGACTGGGGGTTTCCTCCTTTTGATTGAGGGAAGGGGACCGGAGCTCTGGGGGACCACGTTTGTCCCTCCTTCCCTCCCTCCCCCTACGCACGACCGTCGCTCATTCATCTTGGGCGGCGGCAGGTGCGTCAGTCGGGCGGAGGGGCCGGATAGGCCCTGGTGAGGCGTTCCCCGGGCAGCCTCTCCCGCCTCCCCGCCACCCCTATTTTGGGGGTTGGAGTGGGAAGCTGGTCTCCCGGACTGGGCGGTCTTACCCCTTTTCGCCGGGGGAGGTCCACCCCCTCCCGTCGGCCTAGTACCCCGGTTTTTGCCGCCCCGCGCTTTTGACGGCGGAGGCGGCCCCGACCCTCATACTTTTCAGGATCCCGGGAAGGACTCTCCCCAGGATCCTCTCCAGGTCCCCCTTTGTTAGGGGTCCGTCGTCACAGCGGGCCTCAATGGCGAGGGCCATTTTTATGGCCTCCTCCTCCTCTTCGTCGCGCTTCCTGGTCCTTCTCTCCGCCAGTTTCTCGGCGGTGAACTGTAGTGCGTCGGGTCCTTGGGGGAGCGACCCCTCTTATCCCTTCTCTCTTTTTTGGGAAGGTGAGGGATCGACGGCGCCGAAGAGTCCGCGGAGCGGGTCTCCTCGACCGGCCCGGCGCCGGGATCTTCCTCCCCGAGAGCAGCTCTTCGGCCGTCCTCTTGGCCCCCCCGGTTGAGACGTGCGACAATAGCGACGTCCTCGAGCCCGCCGATGGAGAGCGCGAACGCATCTCTGCGTCCCCGTCCCCATTCCGGGCCATTGTCTTGGAGCGGGGGCCAGGCCTGCGGGCCGGCACCGGGCGTTGGCAGCGGAGTTAATTTTCCCTGCGATGTTTGCAGGGGTGGGGGTGGATCGTCTCCTCCCCCCTTAGGCGGAGAGTCTCCGCGTCGGGAGTCGTCCAGACCCCGACCTCCAGGGCGTTGGAAACCTCACGCTTCCCTAATGCCGCTTTAACGGAGCGGCTGCCCTCTTCAGCGATAGACTTCCACTGCAGAGCCCGCTGGGAACCCTGAGTTTCGCCCGTTGTCAGATGACGACGCGGGGGGAGCCGGGACACTACTCCTCTTAGCGCGCCAGGACCTGGGATTCCGAAGCCCTTGATCCGGTACGTTTATTTCCATCCGGTTGTACATTCCATTTGAAACATAAACGTGGTTTGTTATTCGGAGTGTCCTTCCCCTAGACCGGTTGCCTTCACTCGGCTCAAGAGCCCGGTCTGCCCTTTACATCACGTGTCGCCGGACTCCGACCTCGGAATATGTCCGAGCGGCTCTGACGGCACCCAGACCATAGGCCCTGCCCTGGAAAATGTCCAGGCGGCCCTACGATCCGTCCCTCTGAAGTATGAGAGCCGCGGGCCCTGCCTCGGAAACGTCCGAGCAGCCCCGCGGCTCAACAAACCCCCCTTATGGGCGGAACACCGCCCCCCCGTGGCATGTGTCAAGCTGTGCCTCGGGAACACCCGCGTCGTTGCGAACAGGGAGCAGACCTCCCCCTATCGGCGCCGCATCGGGCGTTTGAAGTCAGGGTCGCCGCATCCCCTACCGGCCCATTGGATGTGGATCTCCCGAAGGAGATCCGACACCCTACTGGGGGACCGAACCCAGAGTACAGACCTTCCCGCCGTAGCGGAGAGAGTCTGTACGGTGTGCCTTAGACCCTGACTCTTCGCACCCGGGCTTTCTCGGGGTTAGACCCCGGTACTGCCAACAGGTGATCATTGGGACAGGGAGTTCCCTTATCACGTCAAGATGGCACACCACGAGGGGGTGCACCCAGAAGGGGTCGATAGTCTCCACAAAGTGTGGAGACCCATCCCATAAATCTCCCACAGAGTCTCGTCTTGGGGAGTGTAACCTCCGATATATTGATGCGAAACTTCCTAGTTCACTGTCCTAGGGAGCCCGCCCCCGCGCGCCGCATCCGGTTGGTTTATAGTGGGATGATGCGGAACTCCCACTAGACGGACGCCTGTGTTGGCGTTCAGGCCAGATCCCCCAGCTGGTCCCCTGAAGGGCACGCCCTCCGACAAGAAGGGAGGGGGGCAGGATTATTGCGGAGGGGTGTGCCGCCCCGGCAGCCTGTTACCAGCCGAGAAGAGTCCGACCCGTCTACCGGTCAGGCCACGTCGATTTGTGCCAGAGACGCTTCCACCGAGTGTGATAAGCCATCTGGCCCCGGTTCGCTCTCCGTTCATTCGTCCATCCCGGCCGATAGGCCAGGATGGACAAACTTCAGGGGGAGGCGGACTTCTGTTTTGGTGGAAAGCGACGTTCGGGATCCGTCCCTAGATCACTTGTCACCCTACCCGTGTCCCTGCCTTCGAGTTTTTATACAGGGGAAGACAGACGCCCTGTTTGGCGATGTGTGACTTCCTAGGGCCCACTCTCTGTGAGTGAGTCCAGCGTCTAACCACCACCCCTACCCGTGTCCCCGCTTCCGAGTTTTTATACGAGAGGGTAGGCGGGCCTCTGTAGGAGGAGACGGAGCCAGAGGAGCACCCGAGAACCGGGGACCCCGCCGAACCCGCGTCCTTCTCGCGCATGACCACCGATTATTCCATCCCCCCTACCCTATGTCTTCCGATTATTTATACAGGGTGAGGGACAATCCTATTGGCGATGTGTGGCACCGGAAAACCAGCATACGCCAGAGGTCCGGCGCCCATCCACCGCCTCCACCCGTTTGCCCGCCTCCGCGTTTTTATACGAGGGGGAAGGCGGACCCCTGTTGATGATGTGTGACAACTGCAACCTTCCACGTGGAGGGTCGGTGTCTATCCATTATCCCTACCCGTGTCCCCGCCTCCGAGTTTTTATACGAGGGGGAAGGCGGACCCCTGTTTGAGGATGTCGGGCTCCAGGATGCGAACATCCCTTCGCCTCCCATCCCCCCTTCCCGAAGCCTGAAGTGTCCGCGTGGATCGGCTCCAGGCGACCTGTCTCGATAATAATACCGAGACAGGTATTCTATCCGGCCTCCCAATGTGGAGGTTAACTACCCTAACTACGGGATAGCGACCGTCCCAGGCGAGTACCGGCCTAGGGCCGCCCGCCCAAGGAGTCGCATCCCGATGTCCCACTGATAGAGACCGGCCCTGCTTTCAGATTCGGGAAAGTCGAAGTCGAAGTGTATCCCACCGTCAACTCCCTCCTCTGTCCACTGGCCCATCCGGAAGAGTAAACCTCTATGCCCAAGCGGACATGCTCGTGTCCTCGCGTTGGTCCCTTCAGAACCGACGTCAGCCAAGCCCAGTCACGCCAACGGTTAAGAGCATCTGTTTCCGGCCTACTTTTCCGGGCCTACACCGGAATTTCGAACCGTGACCGCGACGCCCATAGCGAGACCGCCCATCCAGAGCCTAGACCAACGTGCCGGTGCACGCGGTCTATCGGAAGCCAGAGCCCCGTCAGCCGCCAAGGGAGTACTTCGGCGTTACCGACTCTCATCACGTGGAGGTGGGGTTGGCACATGGATCGCTGTTCTTCTGAGAGTCAGACTTCTCTCTGCTATGTATCTTCAATCCCAGGGTATATGATACAGATCCTCTATTTCTTCTTCTTGCTTTTTCTCTTTTTTCCTTGCTTATATCTTTTTTTATAAATTTATCTATATTCTTCTATACTTTCTCTTTATCCTTAAAAAATTGTATCACACAAAAATTTATGTGGAGACAAAAGACGTCCTATCCACTCAACGATCAAACACCGATTATTTTTCTTTCAAGATTTATTACAGGTTATTGAATCAAACTTTAACAAAACACTAGCTCACACCGACTCCTGCTTTTTCAATGAGTGGTTTCGTAGCACACGGTGTGATCGTTTTCGATGTTTCCGATTTCGAACACGAATGTACAGTGTACACGAGTACACTGAGTTTTCCGAACGACCGATGTGTATTAGTGGCACACTAGTGTGTATTTTCGAACGCAGCCTAAACTAGATTGCTAACTAGTAGCACAGTATAAGAAAGAACAATAGCACAGTATAAGTAGATACGGTAGGTTCACTCTGCTCAATATCCGTGAAATGGTTATCACTTGCGCATGACAGAGATGCACACTCAACAATATGGCGGTTCAAAAAAATTGTACATGACATAACCACAGTACTATGATATAAATTTGTCAAACCACCAACAGAACAATTTAAATACTCTATAGTGTGCAAAATTTATATAAACATAAATAAAGAAATGGATATTGAACTGAATATTCGTTATATTTTGTTTTAGATATTATATATAGCATATCTTCGCTTAGACTATAATAAAAGAAGGAAAATTAAGTATAAAAAGAATTATTGAAAAGTGAATTTGAAATTAACACACACCTACAACATAGGATGAGTCAAAGGAAAAAACAAACATCAAAAAATATCAACCTTATTTCTTTTGTAATTGTACACATACACACACACACGCACACACACACACGCACGCACGCGCACGCACGCACGCACGCACGCACGCACGCACGCACGCACGCACGCACGCACGCACGCACGCACGCACGCACGCACGCACGCACGCACGCACGCATCGCACGCACGCACGCACGCACGCACGCACGCACGCACGCACGCACGCACGCACGCACGCACGCACGCACGCACGCACGCACGCACGCACGCACGCACGCACGCACGCACGCACGCACGCACGCACGCACGCACGCACGCAGCACACGCACGCACGCACGCACGCACGCACGCACGCACGCACGCACGCACGCACGCACGCACGCATGCGACGCCACGCACGCACGCGCACGCACGCACGCACGCACGCACGCACGCACGCACGCACGCACGCACGCACGCACGCACGCACGCGCACGCACGCATCGCAGCACGACGCACGCACGCACGCACGCACGCACGCACGCACGCACGCACGCACGCACGCACGCACGCACGCACGCACGCACGCACGCACGCACGCACGCACGCACGCACGCACGCACGCACGCACGCACGCACGCACGCACGCACGCACGCACGCACGCACGCACGCACGCACGCACGCACGCACGCACGCACGCACGCATGCACGCACGCACGCACGCACGCACGCACGCACGCACGCACGCACGCACGCACGCACGCACGCACGCACGCACGCACGCACGCACGCACGCACGCACGCACGCACGCACGCACGCACGCACGCACGCACGCACGCACGCACGCACGCACGCACGCACGCACGCACGCACGCACGCACGCACGCACGCACGCACGCACGCACGCACGCACGCACGCACGCACGCACGCACGCACGCACGCACGCACGCATAGCACGCACGCACGCACGCACGCACGCACGCACGCACGCACGCACGCACGCACGCACGCACGCACGCACGCACGCACGCACGCACGCACGCACGCACGCACGCACGCACGCACGCACGCACGCACGTACGCACGCACGCACGCACGCACGCACGCACGCACGCACGCACGCACGCACGCACGCACGCACGCACACACATACACACACACAGTAACATCCGCAGAAAATTAAAACTTGCGGACGTTCATCCGAAATGACGTAGGTGCAGTCGAGTGGTACCTTAGGTTAACGCATGCACAATTTGCACGTTAAGGTATAACTTATCATTTTACAGTCTTATCATTTTATATATATATATATATATATATATATATATATATATATATATATGTATTCCTCTTTTTTTTAATATAACTTTTATTATTAAGATAATTAATAATAAAACGAGAACTTATTTTCTTTCGTCTTGCGATAAGATATAATTTTATTTTATTATTATTATTATTATTGTTTTCTTTTGGATATATATATTTGAATACATAATTTGAAAATATAATTTTATAATTTAATTTTCGTTTTCTCGTATCACCTCTTCTTCAGTTCTCAATGCTGCAATTGTAAAAGAGACAAAGGAATTCGACGATTTTAGTTTATACTAAAGGGGAGGCTTATCGCACTCAAATATTCCTAATATAAGCTTTCCAACGAAGGGCTAACTCGGAGAGTCTTTTGTTGCGCAACGAAAATTTAACTGACGAAAACGAATTAAATAAATTCTCGTTTTGCAATAATAAGATCTATTATTAAGTATTAACGATATCTTCGAAAAAATATTAGATTTTAGCTTTATTTTTCTTTCTTTCTTTTCCTTTTATCTTTTCTTATTTTCGCGTAAATAACAGTAACACGAAATAAAATGCTCAGTCGAGAAGTGCTTTGTTTGCTCCTCCTCTTTGCATCGGGCCCTACCCTAGAGATACGGCTTGGATGCAGACGCGGCAATCGTTAACGAACCTCCAGAGAGTGTAGTCGTCAAATCATTCCACTGAATCAAATCACCGAATCTTTTACTATTAAGGATGAAAATTAAATTAACTATTAAGGAAGGAAAAGGAAAGGAAAGAGAATTTGCTAGAATTTTAAACTTTTAACTATTTGCTTTGAACCACTTAAAATAATTATTTCTATTATTATTATTATTATTTAGATTATTATTACTATTATTATTATTATTATTTCATTGATTGATTTCTTTATAAATTAAATTCACGTTAAATTTATATTATCTTTTTGTGTAGCTCTTTATAGTAACATTTAAATACTATTTTATATTTTTAATTTACATTATATTATTATTATTATTATTATTATTATTATTATTATTATTATTATTATTATTGCCACTTTGTTAATGTTGTTTTTATATAACTCTTTATTGATATTTCTGTTTACGTTTACATTGATTTAGGAAATTATCTTTATTGCGAATCAAATTTTAATTTAAATCTTAATCTTAAATTGTAATTTCGCGAACTCTAATCCAAATATAACCATATTTAGTATCCACCATAAAAGTAAAACTCCCCAGAGTTCCTTTTTTCAAACTCATTAATCGTTCTACGCCATCTCGGGACGTAACACACACATACACACACACACACACACACACACACACACACATACGCGCGCGCGCGCGCACACGCACACATATCATAAATGATCTTATCAATTAATAAATCTTTTTGAACTCTATAACTTTTATCTAAAATTTTATTTTTTAATATGTACAATAATATATACACCATATCAGTAAATACCAGGTGTATGCATAAGTTTTTTCCGGTTTTTTAGTAAAAAAAGACACGTAATTTTTAAGGGAAATTAATTTTTTTTTTATTCAAAATATTGGCCATCGGCTTCTACACATTTCGCACATCTTTCAAGTAATTTATGAATACCATGCCAGAAAAACTGCTTGTCTTTTGCGGCAAACCATTCGTCGAGCCATTTTCCAACTTCCTCGAAATTGCTGAAGTGCTACTCTGCGAGCGCGTGCCCCATTGATGCGAAGAGGTGATAGTCAGATGACGCCAGGTCTGGGGAGTACGGCGGGTGCGGAAGGATGTCCCATCCAAGCGATTTCTTTCACTGGTTTTGCTGTGTGAGACGGCGCATTGTCGTGTAACAAAATCACTTTGCCATGTCTTCTGGCCCATTCCGGTCGTCTTTCGATTAATGCGTGGTTTAAATTAATCATTTGTTGGCGATACCGTTGTGTATTAACGGTTTCGCCGGGCTTCAAGAGTTCATAATACACAATACCGCTCTGGTCCCACACAGATCCCAGACACAGAGCATGGTCTTCTTGCCGAAGCGATTTGGCCTTGGTGTTGATGGACCGGCTTCGCCAGGTGAAAGCCACGATTTTTTCCGCTTCGGGTTTTCAAAATAAATCCATTTTTCGTCACCCGTCACAATTCGATACAAAAATGATTTCCTTTCGTGGCGTTGAAGCAGCATTTCACAAGTGATTTTGCGATTTTCCATTTGACGTTCATTCAAATCGTGTGGGATCCATTTACCGAGTTTATTGATCTTTCCCATTGCTCGTAAACGTCTGCTGATTGTTTCTTGTGATACATGTAATGCTTCTGCTAATTGCCGTTGAGTTTGAGTTGAGTCATCATCCAATAACTCCTGCAATTGCTCGTCTTCGCATTTTTGTGGTCTACCAGAGCGCTCACTGTCTTTCACATTGAAATCACCACTTTTAAATTGTCGAAACCATGTCTCACATGTTCTAATCGATGGAGCGTGTTCACCATATGTTTCTACCAGCAAACGATGACTTTCAACAGCCTTTTTCTTTTGATTAAATAAAAAAAGCAATGCGTGCCGCAAATGTTCTTTTTCAGGCACAAAACTCGACATGATCACTGAACGATAAAACAAAGACGCTAGTTTTTGGCGGACTCAACTTGTGTGTGTTTGTAGTTTTAAATGTCAGACGAACAAAATGATGTATGTGTCAAATTAATACGCTGCGTACTTTTCGCTGGCGACATCTTTTAGTTAAACCGGAAAAAACTTATGCATACACTTGGTATGTTGTTCAGTCTTTTTGGTTAACTTCAATTCTTCAAACAACATCTTTTTCTTCTTAAAAGCTAATTTTTCTTTTTTTAATGCAAGTTCTTCTATTTTTCTTTTATTTTCATTTTCTTCATATTCTTTTTTCATCTTCATATTTTTTGTGAATAAACTGAAGATGTTCCAACCATTGCTTCTCTAACTCTAATTTTGTTCGAGATGTTTTTAATCCTGTTTCATGTCTTTTTTTTGTGCTATTTTTATTTCTGTGCTAATATTTTCTATACTATGTTCTTTTGTTCTAATATTTTCTTGGATTACTTGATTCTTTTACTTATTCTATATTAGTTGTTATGTTTTCAGTATTCACTAATATTGGCGAATTAAAAACATTTTCACTGCTTTCACTGGTAACGCTTTTATGACCCAAAATTTCATGTAATCTTTTGTCGTAATCATCAAAAATCTTCGGAGCATTTCCACTTGTACGATTATGATCCTTTTTTTTGTTATAAGATTTTTTTAATGCACTAAATTTCCATCTAACTTGATCACCTGATAACTATAAAAATATATTAAAAAAATATCGGATCAGATTAATTTAATTATAAAAATATATTTATAGATTAGGTTAATAAATACTAATAAATATAATAAAATATTTATTGGAACTTCAAATAAACATAATCCATTCAGATCTCCTGCAATTGATTGCCAAAACTTTTTTTTTTTTTTGGTATCATCAGCTTCAATATCACGAACTTCATAAGCAGATAAAAGTGGAAAAATAGCTTGTTTGTTCCATACAAGCTTGTGTTGTAATCAGACCCACAACTAATAATAAAAGTAATCCGCATGAGTCTCGGAAAATGTCTTTCGAAAGACGACACAAATGTGTGACCGAAATTGCGACCAGTCTTTCGACAGACCGCAGAAATGCATCACGCGAGAACATTGTGAAAAGCGTATCAGCAAATTCCTAAATTTGATGATCAAACCGAGCGTGATCAATCAATATCGCGCGATCAATCGACGAAACCGATCGACGCAACCGATCGGAATGCTGATCGGGTATCGACCAATCTATATAACCGACCATACAAGGCAGAGTCGACAGAGTCGAAAATTACGTGTCGTCCGGAATCGAACTTATAATAATCGCACGAGATATTACCGAATCTCGTAGCGAAGTTCACGCGAGCCGTACTATCAGCATCTCAGGTGACATATTCGGTCGTCAGCCGCCAAAGTAACGCGATACGCACCGAGTCGCCCGACGACGTTTAACCGTGTGTAAAATATAATCGTTAATATATCAAGCATTTGTGTACTTATTAGAATAAATCAATTAAAATAAAGAAAGTGTGTGTTAGTGAATTCAAGAAGATCCCTACATTCTTTTGATCCTGCTCGGAGTTCCAACTCCTTAGGCTTAACGAACCCGACTATCCCTAATATTAACGTCGTAGCCCATCCGGGGTACAACACTTGTCTTTCCATTGAAATTCTTCATGAGAAATTAAATCAATTTCTCTTTGTTTATTTGTATTTCTTTCTTGTAAAATATTTACATCTGATATCGGTATATATTCAGAATCAACAAAATTATTAATCAACATATTTCCAGTTTTATTCATTGTATAATCTAATATGCAAAAGTGAAATTTTAGATTACCAATTTATAACTTATTGAAATAAGATTGATCATCTTACTTACGTGTAATTATTACCGTATAAAAAAAAATCCGTATAAATCCGTATATATAAAAAAAATAGCGTTGACATGAATCATATCTCTTAATTTTTGTGAGTTATTAATCTCACTTCTTACCATCAATATAACAGAATATATACGTATATGATTAAATAAATATGGTAAGTTTGTTTTTTGATATTGGTAAAACTATGTCACACACCGTAACTCTTCGCAAAAGCAGAGTTAGCAAAAGTCGACTTGAGTCAATGACATATAGCGACACAAATCAAATGGAAAACACAAATGATGATATCACTAGACTTGTATCGACTTGAGTTACTAAATGGAAAGCACCCAATGTATAATAATAAATAATAAATACGTATGCAGCGAAACGGGCACATTACGGACAACAATATATCTAATAAAACACATTCTTTTTATTTGTTCTCTCTTTCTTTTCTCTTTCTCTAATTTAGAAAGAAATGCATAAATTATATTATATCTTCATCATTGTATTGTTCATTCGTATCGATTTTTATATCTATATAAACATATATTTCGTAATCTCTAACTACAGTGTCTGCTCCTTATATCACGATTCTGATTGACTGATTATTAATAAATAATTAACATAATGAGAGTAAGAAAGTAGAAAACAAAAGAGTGAGCGAGATAGTATGCTTGTTGCTCTTTTTCCGCGCATTCGATTGGCGGTCAACGATGTCGTTGAGTTTCGCGGCGAGTTTGACAGTTGGTGATAGTTTGTTTTGGAGTGTAAGTGACTCATGTTTGTATTATTTTACAAGTAAGTTCTAAAATAAGAAACAATATAAATAGTTTAAGTAGTATAAATAGTCATTTTAAATGTATATATTTTTTATTTTACTGTTCTTTACGCGTTTGTGCTTTTCTCCAGCTTTCTTCAAATGCGCATAACGAGAATAAAGGTTGGTTTATAAAGGCCATAATCTGTTATGCCGGAACCATAAGAACTTGACCAATCATTGATCATAATCAGTCGATTATTCTTCTACAATTCTTCTACGATTGTGATTTCAATTTTTTACGATTACGGCATAAGTTAACAAATTAAGGCCTCCATAAACCAGCCTCAAAAAAATAGCAAACGAATTTACTTTGATTTCTTTAAATATTTTAACATCTTTTTTTCTCACAGATATAATACTTAGGAGAGATATATTTAGTCATACATTTTCAGAATTATCAGAAAAAGAATTGTAAAGCATCCTGAAATACTTCAACAAATCTTAAATAAATTAAGGAAAAAATTTGATTAAAAGTTAATAAACTAAATTTAATGAATGGATTGAAACTTAAATAAATGAGATTGAAAAAGATTTATTTACAAAAAAAAGAAATAGGTAAAAAGTTACAATATATGTCCTAATTTATTTTGATTTCTTTAAATATTTTAACTAATTAAATATTTTAAATATTTTATTTTTTTTTGTTGTTACAGGTTTAGGCAAAATTTATCAATATTTAGCAGAAATATATTTAGAAGAGACATAAACGGTGCCATGAAAGGACTTAATACCAAATTTAATGATATAACAATTTGGAGTAATACTGCTGTCTCAAAAGACTTTTTTAGTTTTTGTCTGCCATATGCATTAAATGTCTGTATGAGTGAAACTCTAAATTAATGGTGAAATTAAAATTATGGCTTAAGATGAATATAAAGATATATAAATAATACCGCTTTAAAAAATATATAAAAATATATAAAAAATATATATGTTCTACATAACATTTCAACTTAGCTTTCTATTGTTCGTAACTGTCTTTGTAATCATTTAATTTTTATTTCATTTTTATGATATATAAACGAAAATATTTCATTTTTATGATATATAAATACATGAAAATATAATAATAGCTTTTTATCATTTTTTAGATATTCATAATTATATACTACAAAATCATCATATCATTAAATTTGGTATATATATTGTACTTATATACTTGTATCAAAATTACATGTATCATACATTTTCAGAATTGTTAGAAAAAGAAATTATCAAGCATCCTGAAATACTTTAACAATTTTAAGTAAATTAAGAAAAAAATATTGATGAAAAGTTAATAAACTGAATTAAATGAATGAACTTAATGGATTGAAACGTAATGATCGAGATTAAAAAAGATTTATTTCCAAAAAAAAATAGGTAAAAAGATTATAATATGTGTCCTAATTTATTTTGATTTCTTTCAAAATATACACCACAAACCGCATTGAGAGCGACAAACGCATTTAACTGAGAGTGCAAGAAACTCGTACTTTCAATACACTCGGACAGTGCCGCCTGAACTCGACGAGTTTTCAGTGCGCACTCAGTTCTGCCCAGTGAAAAATGTTATAGGACTTTGGACTTGCATCACATGCGAGCTACGATCCATTTAGCGCTACAAAAGTTTTGAAGCGTTTGATTAACCAATCAAAACAAAAAATTCTTTGAATTGACCAATCAAAAAATGCTTCGAAGCATTTGTAGCACCAAGTGGACTGTACCCGCGATTTCCGATTGTATGAGAGAAAATGGTGGCAGTCCTGAGTATGGCTGAATTCGGGGAGCGCGTTATTAGAACTATCGCATCATTCTATCCTTAATTTACATATAATGAGCAATAAAAATGAAATGATGTGATAGTGCTAATAGCGCACTCCCCGAACGCAGCCTATGTGACTTGATCTTTGAGTATATAGACATGGAGGGGGAATATTGGCACCGAAAGTGTGTCCAAAGTATGTGCGAAAGAGAAAGATATACTCGTCTTTTCTGTGCATGCATCGAAATTGACAGATACTATAAGCAAACAATATATAGTGTGATGTGAAGAACAATAGATGACAAGAACTGTCATAAATTATATAGGGATATTATATAGGGATGTAAAATGTTAGTTAATATAGTACTAGGATAGTAAAATGTTAAATAAATATTAACATATACAATTATAACACAAGAAAATAATTTTTATTGATGTTTAAAATGAATCAATTTTGTAAACTTAATATAATCTTTATGTGTTGAATCGGTAACGCACTTAGCTTCATGAAATAAACGCAAATTAACGTAAATTATAATTATGCTTTTAATAAGTTGCGTTTTATGGTTGTCAAACAAATCTTGCTGCAAAATGTGTTCTGTCATTACGCTGTCATTAAATACTGAATGACAAACATCGTTAAACACTTTCATAGTCACAATTGTCTTATAATTTGCACCAGAAAAAATATTATTATAATTTAATCAAATAATTGCTTCAAAGCATTGTGTTATTTTTATGACATTATCCGAAGGAAAAATTAAATTACCTTTGTTTTTTACAGTAATCAAAATTGAGTCAGTCGATTTTGCGTCACAAAAGTTGCACAAATGTGACAAATCTGTCCTAATAACTTTCTTACAACAAATCCACCCATACAGCACATTAACATTGAATCAATGTTTTAGAAACGTTGAGTTACAACTATGCTGATGTTGAATCAATGTTGATCAACATTGAATCAATGTTGCATAAACGTTGTTGCAATGTAAAAATGTCCGTTGAATGTTGATTTATACTTGTAATGTCTACGTCTGATGAACATTGACACAAAATTGTTTCAATGTTAAATCTATATTGATGGAACATTGATATCGATTGATACCGATATGACGTAGATTTTAAGTTTTTGCACTACTCTTCCATGAGTTTACGTATATTTCACTTTTATAATGCAATTTTAAATTGCCTATTATTACTAATTTATATATGAAATTATGATATAATATAGCAAAATAAAACATAATTTAATACAAATGAGAAAAATAAGAGGCATATAAGCCAAACCGAATCTTTTTGCTTGAAAAATTTTTATTTATTGAAGTAACAACATTAAACATTTCGACTTGTATTAGGTTATCTTCAATAACATTTGAGGGAAAACATAGAATATATAAATCTTAAAACAAATTCGTATTACATACATTAAAATGAGATATTGCTATTGGACTTAGAATCAATCAAAAAGACAAATAAAAAAGTCTCCAGTCATTTGCTCCCAACATGAACAGGTAGAAACATGACAAAGCTCAGGTCAGACAAATGCCCAAAGATATTCTTAGTGGTGTCTAAATTATATAAAAACCAATTAAAGTGCTAAATCACACAAACCGTCAAAACGTATTAAAATTAGTTAAGTAAAAAGAAAATCACAAATAGTCAAAAACTAAAAAGTCGGAGGTTGAGAAAATAAAAGAATAAAAATAAAAATAAATAAGAAATAAATATTAAAGAAATAAATAAAAAAAATTAAATTAAATAAAAAATAAATAAATAAACAATAAAAATTATTATGTTGAATTGTAAAATTATAAAGTCATTATGTCCATAAAAATGAGTGAATAAATATCCATGAACGAAAAATCGAGTAGTCTGTATCAAATAGTAATCATTACTGTTGTCAGAAAGATGTGTAAAACAAACTGATACAGGATTGAAAGAAGGAGACAAGAAAAGAAATAGAAGAAGAAGAAAGAGAAAAAATGTGTGTGGTGGAGACGGAACATAGGAAGAGGAGGAAAGAAGGAGTTAAATCAAGGATAACTGATTAAGGACAGGCAGATAATTGTCAGGCAAAAGATCCGTGTCGTTCTGTTTATTGAGTGTTTTTGTTGTTTTTGATGTAAAAAAATTTCAATGAAAATTTAATAAATTGGCGACCTTTCTTGTCTGATTTCAGAAAAAAATTTTAATGAATATTTATGTATATACATACATATATGCATATTCAATGTTGTAACATTTTACAATCAATGTTAAAAAGCCAACACAGATTAGATGTAAAAAAAACATCTACACATCTATATGAAACATTACAACGTCTCATCAACATTTTTTCAATGTTATGTGCGGTCTGGACTACTGATATATTTAAGTATGTCGTTGACATATGAACTGAGTATTATTAACATTGATAAATAATTATGGTCAAATATAGCAGATAATTGTTTCTCATCAATTTCAATGAATAAGCTATTGCTTACGATTTTGACGCATGCGCAGAGATGACGTATCACTCGTATACTTTTCTCTCTCGCACATATT
Source organism: Pogonomyrmex californicus (assembly GCA_024349325.1). Taxonomy (NCBI): domain Eukaryota; kingdom Metazoa; phylum Arthropoda; class Insecta; order Hymenoptera; family Formicidae; genus Pogonomyrmex; species Pogonomyrmex californicus. Next base: position 1,205,870 of record JAECZD010000026.1, read on the forward strand.
TTGGACATACTTTCGGTTTATAGGAAATATAAGGCAATTCCTCCTCTATGTCTATATACTCAAAGGACGTGATACTTGTTTGAATCTTACAGCATCAATGTGTGTATGACCATTAAATTTCTGTAAAAATGCTAGTATCTTGTTGCATCAAAAAGTGTTGTAATAAAAAAAAAGATAGTGTTAATCTATTTAAGTAAGTTTTACATTTATAATAAATGTTTCATGAAACATAAATAGTGATTAATGAAATTTCATAGATTATGGTGAAAACAAAATTTTTAATATTTTAAATTTTCACTTAAAAGAGAAGACTTGAAAAAGTAGCTTCAAAATATTGAAATTTTTCCTTTTAACAAGAGACAGCCATACGCAGATTCTAAAAAAAGGTATATACAATGAAGTTGTTACTAGAATAACAAGAAAATTTGTATTAAATATAAATGTATTTCCATTAGATACTAGATGTTTCAACGAATTAGAAATTGAAATAGATACTCCACACCGTGTTCAACTAATAACTATGATATGTAGACAATATTTAACAATAAGAATGTTTCATACTCGAAATTGAATAAGGAAATTACTTCAATTAGTCAACGTCATCGATTGACCAAACTCATTTTATTTTATAACAATTAACTTTTTAAATTTTTGTAATAATTTTTATTTTTTTTTATATTTGGTTCTTATTTTCCTTTTTATTATGTTGAATTAGATTTTTTTATGTTCTGCATTCTTCATGACAACAATCGTTCATAATTTTTTATGTTTATTTTATATTATAAATATATATATATATATATATATATATATATATAATGTAGCGTGATATATAATTTTAATATATTGAAAGATATCTATTAGATTCGGAAAAAATTAACGGAGACCGACTGGATTTGAACTCGGGATCCCTCGTCTACCAATCCGACACTTAGTCTGCATGACCACGACGGCTCCTCTCTGTTAGCTCTTTATATTCCGAATCTCTTTCATGACCGCTTACGGTCGTCTAATTCTTACAGTTCGGCCATTCTGGTATTACATTCGTCTCGAATGTACCGAGTCTTCCTCTATCGGACTTTTATCCGAAACTTGGAGCTTCTGCTCCCGACTTCAATCACTTCTTGAACGACCGACACGACTTTTTTGGAGTACTACTCCTCGACTTTTTCCGTTCACTTTCTTGAACGACCGACACGACATTGGAGTACTACTCCCCGATTTTTTCCGTTCACTCCTGAACGATCGACCTGTCAGGTAACATAGGCTGAATCTTCTCTGAGGTAACATAGGCTGAATCTTCTCTGAGGTAACATAGGCTGAATCTTCTCTGAGGTAACATAGGCTGAATCCCACTTCTGAGATTGAAAGATATCTAGATTCGGAAAAAATTAACGGAGACCGACTGGATTTGAACTCGGGATCCCTCGTTTACCAATCCGACACTTAGTCTGCACGACCACGACGGCTCCTCCCTGTTAGCTGTTTATATTCCGAATCTCTTTCATGACCGCTTACGGTCGTCTAATTCTTACAATATGTTAAGTTTTTTGAATATTATTTATCACAGTTAAATGATTTCTGATTACTCAATTAAAATAAATATTATTTTTGTAATTTACACAATTTGTTTAAGTGAAACAATTATTACTTAAAACTTTGTTGAATATCACATCAATAATTATTTTAAATATGTGACGGCAGCGGCCATTTTCTCGCATATACCGGAAACCCTATTGGACGCAAGCCACGCTATCTCAATAATGACATGTTAGCAATCTAGTTTAGTATAGACATCTGTGAGTGTACTATATAGCTCAATGCAGAGAGAAGTGTGAGAGCGGCCACCATAGACCTTATATGTATGGTCTAGTAATACAGATATGATTATGTCCGTGGGAGGTTGGAGAGAGAAACGTCTCTCTTTTTCTAAAAGTGTCCGGAAATACATTTTGCGCATGCTTGGTATATACTATACATTAATGCATTCTTATTGGTCTATACTTGTATGCAAGTTAAAGAAAAGTTTGAGATTATTTGTACGTTAATCGTATTTGCAGAATATTACATCATATTTCTAAAAAAAAAATAATGATTCGAACATTAAGTTCGTGTTGCTTAGAATTTTCAATATTTAAAGTAGGATAGATATATTTGTGAACAATGGAAAAAGAAAGAATAAGAAGCTTAAGTGAAATAAATATAAACAACATGAATCGACTATTTATAAAAAACTATTTATTATTAGTCTCAAAACATTTTTTGTTAACATATTATTGTTTAAAATAATTATTAAATATCTATCATATTTTTCTAAGAACTCGTATTTTTAAAAAGAAAATTATTCTTTTATATTTTTTTATTATTTAAAAACAAGTGTATTGCGTGTCATGTATATAAAATAAAACAAAATTGGAAATGACATTAAAACCAAAATTTAAGTATGCAGTAAGTATGCATGCATGATTCATTAAATATTATAATTTTTATTTTACTCTATTTTTTATTATTTTACGATTACAGTAAAAAGAAAAACTTTGATATAGAATTACATATCGTTTATTTTAAAACTCTTTCCACAAATTAATCTGAAAGTTTTATCCGATTTTTTTCACTTTTTTTATATATTTTTTATTTTATTGCATTTTATATGTTTGATTATGAAGTCTTTCATTCTTCACTACAATATATATTGTTTTCAATCATATTATTATATTAATCCGCCATGTGCTTCGAACTCATGCGCAATACATATTTCCGAACATCTTAAGAGAAAGAAGTACTAAAAAGTATGTCTCTCTGTCTAACCTCCCGCGGACACTGTTTCTTATGCAAAAACTATAACAATTGCTAGTCCATACCTATAAGGTCTATGGCGGCCACAGTCCCGATCATAGACATAGATAGACTAAGCATGCTATATACCAGGCAATGCGCGACATGTGCGAGTGAGAAGAAACAACACCTGATTTTTTCTCTCTCTCTAATAAAAGAAGGTGGGGGAAACATTAAGTGCGGACTGTGTCTATGATAGAGATCATATACTCCACTTAATGTTTCCCCCACTTTCTTCTATTACAGAGAGAGAAAAAAATCAGATGTTGTTTCTTCTCACTCGCACATGTCGTCCATTGCTTGGTATATAACATGCTCGGTCTATCTATATTATGTCTATGGTCGCGATTTACCTATTACCTTATTTTGAAGCGCCAATGTCCACGATTGTGGACATTAAACTACATAGCCATGTCCACGAAATTGGTTGGTAAGTAACGAGTATGTCCACGATTTTGTGGTTCTGTTCCGTGCTACGTCCGTGAAGTGTCGATACAAATCTTCAACTAATGTAAAATATATTTGTAACAAATATGTAAAATATAAAAATATATATGAAATAAATTTATAATATACATACGTTGCGTTAATTATTTTTGCCTTTTTCGCGTTTATTCAAATTTTTGTATATTGTGTTTCATTAACAATTATGTAATAAAAAATCATTGTCCAAATACATTGTTAAAACAATCAGTTTTGAAATTAACTCACGGAAACAACGATATTCGTTAAATACCGAGTAACAATGGCAATACATCAATATAATGATTTCCTATTTAACAATATAACTATTATGTTACAATATGCATTATATGTATATTAGAGGTATACTGTTGAGTAGAAAATTATTAATATCAATGTGATATCACTGTTACTTAATGTTTAGCAAATAATAATCCTTACGTTTATTTTTTAATAGATTAATTGCACGCGTTCACGCACCCATGCATGCACAGTTGAGAAATTTCATTCTTGCAATTTATTTATTAAAAAATAAACATAAGATTATTAACACTAAATAACAGTAAAGTCATATCAATACATTATATTACACTATAATTATATTATACGTATAAAATCAAAGAATTTAAACATAAATTTTATTTATGGCGAATTTTATTAATACTTTTACAAATTACACAAAAAAATTAAAACCGATGTTAATTCCATGAATTTTAATGGCTTATTTCCCTATAGAAATTTAATATCGTTAAATGATTAATTAATAATTAATTACTTACTTTGTCTATTAAAAATATTCTTCAACGTATTTAACTACTCGAAATAAGTAATTTTCAATAATAAAATGAATAATATTAAATTGAACTTCCATAAGTGGATTATCAACCATTTCATTAAAAGAATTATGATTAATTTATTATAAGTAATTATAATTATATCATCTTGTTTACATTAAATCATATTAGAATAAGATGAACACTTAAAATTGTTTAGTAAATCTAAAAAATAGTTAAAATTTTCGCATAAGAAATATAATATATATAAATGTCTAAACGTAAGAATTTGACGAGAAATTGTACTCTTTAATATAACAGGTTTATATTTAAAAAAATCATTAAAAGAAGTTATACGATAATTATACATTTTTATTGTATATGATAATTTTATATTTTTTTAGAATTATGTTATTATGACGTTGCCATTACATTACAAAATTACGATCTCCCGTTATAAAATCGGGAAATTGACCGAGAATCATTCGGAAATCGAGTGGAGTTAATAATGCACACATCGACAAAGTATATCTGTGAGCGCTCGGAATTTCGACCAGCCTTAGATAATACAAAAACCACACATAATCTATTTTTTTCTCTCGCATTGCATTTTCATTGTTGCTGAGCTGCTAGTTATTCCCTCGACGATTCTGATGTCGAATCTCACACACATTTTACTACACACACATTTACAGCAGTCATATACAAGGTGTCATACGAAAATAAATAATATAATTCATATGCTTATTAAAAAATAATAAAGGACAGATATAAAAAAATTTTTTTATTATATTATAAAATTTTTTATTATATTTTTTATAATATATTTTTATTTTTATATTTTTTACTTTTTACTTTTTATTTTCTTATTATTTATAATACTTTGTTTTATATATTTTATTATATTTTGTTTTTTGCACAATTGTCTTTGTGACAAGTATAATATTTTGTCATAAACACAATATTTTTCATGGGCATTATATTTTGTTCACACAATTGTAAAATAATACTTTTCCATTGAAAAAAATAATAAAAAATTAGTTACATACTATGTTATTATTAGTTACATACTATGTTATTGCATATTATTAGCAATATCCATAGCATATAAGTGGAGATTTTTGTTCGTTAGGAAAATTAGCATATGTTTTATTTAGCGATATAAAAAATAAATGTTTAAATAAATCAATTTTCTTATTTAGGACAATTCTCTTTCTTTTTTTCAATACTGATTTTAATACAAAGATTTAGAGCGGTTGATAATTTGTTTCGTCTATTTGTTTTAACATCTGTTATAAAGAAAAATATTTTTCCCAGATTAGTATTTGACTGCTCTTAATTCAACGAAGATTATAAATTTTGATATTTTATTACTTCTTAATTAAAGATGTAAATTATTTTTTTTTTATTTGATATATCAGATACTATATATGATTGTTGCAAATGTGATAAAATGTAATCAGAGGACACGGTAGTGTCTCGGGTGTCAAGTAAACCGAGAACATTACCGTGACTTTACACGAGTCGGCGAGATGCGAGCATCCGAAATTATTGGATCTCAATAACAGCTAAACTGATCAAGTTCTAAGTAGGCTTGATCGATAGCTTGAGTCCGACTTGCATAATAAAAGTATTTTTATTTTTCTGCTACGTGCCCTACAAGCAGAGATATTGCTACACAAAGTCCGATTTGGAAATTTTTACTTTAAGAAACGTCATTATCGTCGCCTTTGTACGGCTGCAACGTCTGTCACGAGATGTCATTATTAATCTTATCGACCCAGCGGATTATCAGACTGATAAGTCAGGGTTATTGTAGAATCTAGCGAATCAATGTTCGCTGGGTCCTGCAGTGACCCTGATTTATCGGCCTGATTTATCCGCTGGATCGATAAAATTGATTGATGTAAACATGGTGTTTTTGGTTAGACCTCTCGGGTATCAATATAATAATAAATACGCGTATATTAAAATTAAAAAGGAAACATTAGCAGTATTAATAAATTGCATACTACTATTATTCTTTTTCTGCACGTCCGAGTGGTGGCCAACGATGTTGACGTTCGCGGCGAGTTTGACAATTTGTAATAATTTCGGAGTGTAACTCATGTTTGTGTCTATACTTTGCAGGTAAATTCTATTTTTCATTTTATCAGAGAACAAAGATATTATTCTTTTATTCAATCTTATCTACATACTCTTATTATGTCACTCTAGAAAAATCAGTTCCAAATCGAATAAAAATGAAAATTTGTTAATTAAAAAATAACATATCTAGAGAACTATACATATATTATAATTTTGAATCATATTTCTAATCAACTATTTATTATTAGACAATTACATACATATATATATATATATATATATATATATATATATATATATATATATATATAATTGCAAAATTTATAAAGAATTTAAAGATTGATATTTGATAATTTCCAACTTATATTAATCTTAAACTATTTAATAACAATATTGTACGGGCTTGTAATAGATAATCGAATCGTTTCTCCAACTAAAGTCTTTATTTGTGTATTATTACAATTTGCTCAGTTTGCTTACTCAATCTCGACTCTCTTCGACTCTACTCTACTCTCTGGTCTTTTCGCACGCTTGTCTATTTATACAATATCAAATATTACCCTACCTAATAAACAAATGACACGTCGTGGTCTCTCATTTGTTATCTCGCTCGCAAGTATATCGATTTGTAATACATGTCGAGTTCGCTCACAATTCGGAGCAACAGTTACAGATTAAATTTATATTTGTATTATTTAGTCACCAACAAATATATATGTGTGTATATATACACATTGTTTGATCGGATTGCATGGATGATTATTTAAGTATAGTTTATTATTTCTTCCAATATATATATATAGAATATATGAAATAATAAGATTACATGTTTATTTATTAGGTGTATATGTATATATATATACACACTATAAAATTACCTTTTTTTTAAAAAAAGATAAAAAAAGGATGTCAAGTTGTAGTCTTACAAACATGAAGTTACAAGTCCATTTTAGTCAAATTATATATATATCAATCGTATAAAAGATTTGATAAACCACTGTTTTAAAAAAATAAAACTCAAGTAGTAGTTTCTTTAATTTAAAAATAATAAAAACCAAATTATATGTATATCTTTCTATCCATTAAAAACTTCTTTTTCTAACCCAAGTGGTAGTAATTATTTAGCTTTAAAATATTTTTATATCACAAAATTGCTTTACTCAATTTACGTTTTTTTATTACAATTTTTATTACAAAGAATTATAAAGTAACAGTATAAAATAAATGATAAAATTTTATTTAAATAAAAGAAATTTTTATGTAAAAACACTTGGCGCTGCTTAGATCAAACGAAAACTAATGATGAGATTATTTGAATGTTACAAATAAAAGCAAAATTTATTATTTAATATGATTAAATTATAACTACACACACGGAACAGACTCACAAAATCGTGGACATAGTCGTGTTACCTCCCGACCAATTTTGTGGACATGGCTATGTAGTTCAATGTCCACGATCGTGAGAGCGGCTATCTCGGCGTTTTTCGTGGGACCGTTGAAACCCCCCGTACACTTGCGCCAGTTTCATTTTAGAATGTTGGAACTAAATAGCGAATTCCATTTTTTGACACTGCCGATAAAATTTCATTCCGATGTGTGTCCGTGTTAGTTCCATTATTCGTGCTACTTTTATAATCCGAAAGGAGCAAGAATATACTTATATAATTAAATATTTATTTACGTTTGCGCAATTTTCTCGTTATAAAATATTGATGAACATTAACATTGGTGTGTGTGTGTGTGCGTGCGTGCGTGCGTGCGTGCGTGCGTGCGTGCGTGCGTGCGTGCGTGCGTGCGTGCGTGCGTGCGTGCGTGCGTGCGTGCGTGCGTGCGTGTGCGTGTGTGTGTGTGTGTGTGTGTGTGTGTGTGATCAATTAACGCGGATGGGACACGATATGCAGGGAATCGCGTCACCGTTGAAAGAAAACGAAAGAAACGTAAAGCGTGAGCTAATGATACGATACGACTTGTTCGCACTCCCGCCATTCACTGTGTGTCTTTTTTTTCGCTGCTGTTTATTCATGCCAGGACCACCAACGTCCCCACACTCAGGGATACCAATGTTCCCACGGCCGTCCTGAGATTGACATCGTACTCGATATCGGATCCACCACCTTTGTCCTTAACGTTAGGGTTGTTCAATAGAATCCTCAGCGTCATCATGAGTCATCATCCTTATTTGTCGGTAGATCAATATCCGGATTCCAACCGCGATATGGCCAAGATTTGATGTGATCTGCCGAAGTGCTAGTGCGTTTTGGTCCTTCGTGCTCGCCTAGTTTCTCCACTATATAACGGTCATTTCGCAAAACCGTTACAATCTTATAAGGTCCTTTGAAAAACTTTGGATGTATTTTCAGCCCTGGATCAAGCTGTGTTCGTCGGCTACCACATCTCCGATTTGGTACTTCGCAGCGGGTTTACATTTACGGTTATAAGTTTTTCGATTCTCTTCTTGGATTTGCGCAATGTTTTCTTTGGCCTTGTCTCGCAGCTCCGATCTTTTTTGCTCAAAAATTTTGTAGCATTCTTTCTGTAGGGCATCGCGTAGCTCCAAATCATCCTTGGATCGTATACTTTCGTCCCACTAGTAACTTGAAAGGTGTCATTCCGATACTTCGACAGAATGATGAATTGATATATTGCTGTAGCTTGTCAATGTGCTTATACCAATTCTCTGGCTTGGGCATTGATAATTTTGTCAGCATAGTGAGAATAACTCGATTCATGCGCTCCACCTGTCCGTTCGCGCGTGGTACGCCTGTGATGATCAATGCGTGTTCAATTTTCTCCTGTTTACAGTATTCGCGAAAAGCATTGGAGGTAAATGCTGTTCCGCGATCTGACACTATACGTCGGAGGTTGCCAAAAATAATAACTTATTTTTTAAGTCATTGTATTACTTCTTCGCTTGTCTTGATCTCAAGGATGGATTTTTTCATGTTCCAGTGAACGATGATAGCGTACGGTACACTTCATTCGTAACGCCAGACGGGCAATATGAATTTTTGAAGATGCCCTTTGACTTGGGCAATTCGCCGACGGTATTTCAACGGCACATCAGAGCGATGTTTCAAGAGCTAATAGCGAAGAATGTACTTTTGATATACAATCTAATCATCTCAGCGAAGACGGAGCACGAGTGTTTGGATAAGTTGGAGCAAGTATTAAGCGTTGCGAGTGAATTCGGTCTAAATATCAATTGGCAGAAATGAAATCTGCATACCACAATACGCTACGGTAGCTAGGCCATTATCACAATTGCTGAGAGACAATGTTAAATTTGTGTTCGAAGTGGAACAAGAGCAAGCTTTCGAACGCTTAAAAGCAGCATTAATAGACGATCCCGTGTTAAGGTTATACAGAGTTGGAGCCGAGACAGAAGTCCACACAGATGCTTCACATTATGATTTTGGAGCCATTCTACTGCAAAAGGATGCCAAAGACAACGCATGGCGTTGTCTGTGTACTATGCAAGCTGGAAGACGACCGGGGCAGAAGAACACTATACCACTATACCTACGAGTTGGAAGTGTTGGCAGTTGTGAAGGCACTCCGCAAATTCCGAATTTATCTTTTGGATATTCCATTTCGCATCGTGACGGATTGCAAGGCGATCGTTCAGACAATGTCCAAGAAGAATGTATCAAAGTGGCACACTGGGCACTTCAGTTAAAAGAATTCAACTATACTGTCGTACATCGTCCGGAGATGTCGATGAAACACGCGGACGCGCTGAGCAGGAATCCAGTGGAATGTTTAAGCATCCAAAGGTCTCAAGACACACTGGTAGCTCAGATAAGAAATGCACAGATGGAAGATGCAGATTTGCAGAAAATTGTGCAATTGGTTGGAGGCGGTACCAATAAAGACTTTACCATAATACACGATGTACTTTATAAGAAGAACGATGAGAATCTTTTATTGGTAATACCGAAGCCGATGCAACAAGAATTGATCGTGCAAACTCATGAATGCGATCATTTCGGTTGGCGCAACACGAAGCATCTTTTAAAACAAGAATATTGGTTTCCTCAAATGCGTTCTAAGTTACAACGAGTTATTGATAATTGTGTACATTGTCTTTTGGCTGAGAGAAAACATGGCAAAGCGGAAGGCTGGCTACAACCCTTGGAGAAAGATGATCGACGATTGGAGACGTGATGTGGATCATTTGGGTCCTATACCCTCTACGAAGAAAAGCTACGCTTACATTTTATTGGTAGTGGATGGATTCACTAAATTTGTTTGGATATATCCGACTAGGTCGAGATCATCGTTTACATCAGTCAGGTGCATCTCGATTCTTCTTAGAGTTGCTTGTCGCCTGCGTATACAAATTTCAGCGAGATCAGAGAATTCACCGCCCAGTATAAGATCATGATCTGTATAATGATCAGGTATTACCTCAATATCTAAAATAAAAGATTCAGATTATCTACTAGCATGATAAATCGTGCCAATGTGCTCTGCTCCATCGAATCCACTCTGTGAAATTTGGTTGTCTCCGATCGGATTTTAGGCGCATCTAGACGTACATACAGACTAGCACGCATCAAATGTAAATCACTGCCTGGATCGATCACAGCCATCACGTCTTTACTTAAGATCTTTATTGCCTTGTATGTTTTCTTGTCACTCTGCGTGTGCAACGCATCTACTCTGACAGGGTCACTATTTGCCTTGGAGCTTTGTTACACTTAGTTGTGATGTGCCCATATTCATCGCAAGAATAGCATTTAGAACCCTTCGTTCTGTTCGGACAATCTCTTCTCAAATGCTTAGGGTCATCACAATTATAGCACACATTATAGTTTGCTTGTAGACGCTGCATTCGCTGAGGTAGCTGGTTTCGCTGTCTTCTTTCTATCGAACATTTGCATCGATTGCTTGTGTTTACTTCGATTTGTCTGTTGCATCTCATATTTCATAAATCTCTGTCGTAATTCCTTGATAGTGATGCACCATATAGTATTAATTTGTTACCTTTGTCATCTTTAATCCCGTCTATTATATATTGAATCTTAGCTTCTAATTCTATTTCAGCGTGACTCGTGACTTCCAAAACACGGTATACGTACTCTTGATACGTTTCACTCGCTCTTTTAGAAATGACACTTAGCTCCTTGTATACCTGTCGGTTGTTCATTGAATTGCCAAATTCTTCTATAAGCGCCTGTCGTAATTCATTCCATGATCGCACATAAAGTTCGCAAAAAGTTTCGCCGAACACGTAGTAAGATTTCTTCAAATTCCTTCAAATACACAATCTTCTGTACGTCACTTCATTTGCACAAATTAACAGTTTCTTCATATGATGAGAGCCACCTGTGTATGCTCTGCATACCGTCGCCACTGAAAGTGTCTAAAGCGTCTTCGACGTCCTTAAATGATAAGATCGCCTGTCCTGTTGTCGCACATTCGCGACTCGTAACGTTGTAACGTCTACCCCTCCTAGGTGGCACTGTCGGCATCGATTCTCGATCATGACGAGGATGACCGCCATGTTCTCCTTCACGTTCATCTTCGTCACTCTTATCGTCACCATCTTCATCATTTTCATCGCCCGTATTTTCCCGTAAGGCCATTAACAGCCTTTCACGCAGGGTCGTCTTTAATCCTGTTATCGGCCTAACTCACTGAGTTTCTGTTAAAGATCCCTTCTACGCATCCCGTCAATATTTGTGCCTCCGCGCACGAATTCCCGCCGTTTACCGCCATCTTGTTCTCTGTCTAGACGAGAACGTGCACCATTACTGCCGCCTTTAGCACTGTTCGTAGCATCCTGTGCGTCTTCCGCCGTATTAGCACTTAATGCCTTGCGTAGTTTTTCGCGTAATACCGCTTTGCTGCCGGTTGCCTCCGAACCGAGTTGTTCAAGACGCCGGGCTAACTCCTTCTCCGTCATTTCATCTAGACTGTCTGCCATTATGTCGCTCAACGTACCACTTTAATTACGCACCTTGCCGCGACGCTCGAGTAGTTTTCACACACAGACCACCTCGTCTGCTCGCCTAAACGTGAATGTTAATACGCCATAATACCGCACAGTATTACTCGTTCACCATTCAATCGCGATGTACACCCTTTTCGCGATGCCATCACTGATCGCTGATTTCTCGCATCGGACCACTAGCCGTGATTCCCGATTCCTCGCATCAGACCACTAACCGCGATCCCTGATTCCTCGCATCGGACTACTAGCCGCGATCCCCGATTCCTCGCATCAGACCACTAGCCGCGGTCCCCAAGTTTCTGTGGAATCAATTAACGCGGATGGGATACGATATGCAGGGAATCGCGTCACCGTTAAAAGAAAACGAAAGAAACGTAAAGCGTGAGCTTTCACTAATGATACGATATGACTTGTTCGCACTCCCGCCATTCAATGTATGTCTTTTTTTTCGCCGCTATTCATTCATGCTAGGACCACCAACGTCCCCACACTCAGGGATAGGTTCCAATGTTTTGTCTCTCTCTCTCTCTCTCTCTCTCTCTCTCTCTCGCTCGCTCGCTCGCACTCGCTCGCACTCGCTCGCACTCGCTCGCACTCGCTCGCACTCGCTCGCACTCGCTCGCACTCGCTCGCACTCGCTCGCACTCGCTCGCACTCGCTCGCACTCGCTCGCACTCGCTCGCACTCGCTCGCACACGCTCGCACACGCTCGCACACACACACTCGCACACACTCGCACACACACACTCGCACACACTCGCACACACACACTCGCACACACACACTCGCACACACACACACACTCGCACACACACACACACTCGCACACACACTCGCACACACACACTCGCACACACACACACACACACACTCGCACACACACACTCGCACACACACTCGCACACACACACACTCACACACACACTCACACACACACTCACTTACACACTCACACACACACTCACACACACACTCTCACACACATACACACACACACACACACATGTATCAATATTTTCTTATTTATATGTATATATACATTTTTATATATACGTATAAAATATGTATATATTATAATATTATTATTATTATTATATTTTTATTACTTATTATAACTTTTAATTATTATAATCTTAATTATTACAAAATTATATAATAGCTTATTAATTATAATAAGTATTATATGTAAAGTACGTATGATTATATGTAATAATTTTCGTTTTCCTTTGTATCTTGTATATGCTTATTCTTTTAATTCGTACGCTATATGTCAACAACAGTGAGCGATAAGAAAGTCGGAGACGCTCAACCATCGCACTGCGTGTGAAGCGCGAAAGAGTACGAAAATATTTCTATTTTCTTTGCATATTATGTCATGAGCGCGAGAGAGACAATAGTATTTCTATCTTTTTCTATTGTCCTCAGCCTATTCTTTAACTTCATAACGACAATGTCATTATTGTTACGTAGCGACAATCGTCGCTTGCGCTGGCGATACTATAACGACAAAGCTATTCTGTAACACAATTAACGAAACGATATCGATACAAAATGTGATTTCGATGTCGTTATCGTAACGAGTATATTCGGTTTCATATAATTTTTTCGTTGTAATATCCAATCAATAAAATCTCTTTTCTAACATCCTTTTCTGATGAGTTGAGAAATGTGAAAATAAATTATCCAAATGATAAGGTTATAAACTTACAATAAAGTGGTAAAGTGGGAAATAGTAGAAGAGATAAATAAAGCCTGTGCAATGTCAGAGTATATATAAATAATTTAAAGTAATATATGAAAAAGTATTGATAAATTACATATAAAATTGATTACTATTAATTACTAGCAATTCAATTGGCCAATGATTAATTATTTATTTTGAGTGTTAAAAGCACTGTTGTTAGTGTTATATACAACAGATTACATAGAAAATTAATTTTTTTAAATTATTAAATATAATAATAATAAATTATTAATAATTATTATTAATTATTATATATTATTATTATTATTATTAATTATATTTAATGTAATTTAATGTTATTAAATATAATTATTTAAATTATTTGTTTAAATTTCTGTTTTTTACATATTTAAAAAAATTTTTTTAAGTATGTTTTTTTAAGTAATATATTCCATGCCAAATATCCTTCTGCCATTTTACTTTAAAAATAAGAGAAAATCTTAACTTTTTATCTAAAATTATTTTTTATGAAAAACATCTGATTTATATTACATATAATTCATAAGTAAAATATAACCTATATCTATTTATTTATTTATTTTAATATCCTTAGATATTATAACATTGATAATACATTATTTTTAATTAAAATATTTTATTGTAATATTACTTTTTGCATGCTCTTCTTAATTTAATATCTTTAAAATAAATTTATGATGTTCATATATTCAAATTATAAAATTATACTATACTTGCACACTTCCGTACTACTATTCGGAGCCGGAACGTTGCTATTGATTGATATGTCTAGTTATATTGTCGTTATGGCTTATCGAGAGGTCCGATACTCCTCGATATCTTAACGACAAGATTTGGTACTTTATCAATACTTTTAACGACATTTATCATTACGTTAAATTACAGAATACCATTTTTCGTTATAGTGTCGTTAAATCTGCGTAACGACATCCCTAGCTAGTGAAACTGTCGTTAAGAAGTTAAAGAATAGGCCTACAGGTGGCCGAAATGCCGAGCGCACATATACATACGTGCCTTGCTTTTGTGTGCGTGTCAAGCATCTCTCCTCACAATCGGTCCTTCTAAACAAGGGAAGATTCCTTCAGGCCATCGATTTTACTGAATTTTTGTTAAAATGTTGCATTAATGTAGATGTAACAACATATAGTAATATATTATTCGCAGATGATTTATTTTTCAACTATTGATGAGAAATTATGGTTGGAATTTTAGCATGCTCCATTGGTATCACTTTAGTAAAGTATACAGCTAGGATCGACATGGCGTAGTGGTTTAGATGCTGCGCTGAAGAATTCTCGTCGAGTTCACGTCGAGTACACATCATATAGACGAGCTTTTTAAAAATAGTAAGAAAATTATCAAAAATTGTCAAACGAGGATAAAATCCTTCATGGCAGAAAGATTAAATGAAGTAATTGCAAATATTAATACTAATTAGAATCAAATAGTAGAAGAACAAAACGAAAATACGAGTGATGCAACCTCAATTGCTAAGGAACATAAAAGTGATACACAAATAAATACAATAAAAATAGAAGAAAAAAACGCTATTGCATATATCAAGTTAGGTAAAGCAATACAAAAAAAGAGAATAGTGCAACAAGGAACAAATTCTGCCAAACGTAATAAAATAATCCCAGTCCCTAACCTCACTCATGACGAAAAATAAAGCGCAACATACAAATACGAGCTCTTTTCTTTACATCCGAAACAGAAAATATAATAGTCACAAACACAAAAGAAATAAACATTGAACATTTATTAGCGGAAAACAAAAAGCTGAAAGAAGAAATTCAAGAAATAAAAAACTGGACCACATTAGTAGAGGAAAACAAGAAGAATTAAGGACTTTTAACTAATGTACCTACGCAAAACAGATTCTCGACACTGAGTACATCCGACTCAATACCTACATCTCAGATAGAGCAGATGGATTACCAGGAATTCCAGGAAACAATAGACATCCTGATAAAACTGAAAAGAAAAAACAATCAAGAGACAAGTGATAATAAGAAGATAAATCAAGGCTACCCACTAAAGAAATCCCAGAAGCAAGTCAAGTAAAAAATCAGCGACCCTCCCAAACGAAGGACTCACAGAATATGCATTACAAGATAGGAAGGAAGGAAGGATAGACCATCCATCATAAGTATTCTACAACAAGATCCAAGAGATACAACAAACTTATTGGAAACTAAATTAAAAGAAGTTTAGTTTTTATATAAAAAAGCAAATAGTTTTTATATAAAAAGAATCAACAATGGTAAGCATCTGCTACAAATGAATACCATACAAAACTTTAAATTAGCTAAAGAATTACTAATGAAATGTAACTCTAAATTTTATATATACACAACAAAAAGCGAAAAACCTATAACTTTATTGTTAAAAAGCTTAAATAGCTCCTATGATGAAAAAGAAATACTAGAGGAATTGCGTTTTCTTGGCATCAGTGATATAGAATTTAACAAAGTTTCTAGATTCATTACTAGCAAATCGAGACAAATAGGCAAAATACTACTTATTTTTATAGTTCAAATTTCACAAGAAAATCAAATAAATAATTTTAAAAAAATAAAATATTTATTTCACCAACTAATACAATGGGATAAACTGAAACGAAGAGACGTAATTCAATGTAAAAAATGTCAACGCATAGGTCATACAGCATCTAACTGCAATCTACCGTATAGGTGTGTCAAATGCGCCGATAGACATGATCCAAGGAAGTGCAGCTGTCCGCCGGATACCCAAATAGACAAAGATCCGGCCTCATATAGAGGATGTCCAAGAATAACTGAAAATAAAAAAAGATTAATCAAACAAAAAGAAGACAATTATAATAAAACAAATAATTCAAAAAACATTAGAAACATAAATAATTCAATAATCCAAGTAGGAGTTAGTTATGCTCAAGTAACAAAAGGACTAAAATGTATGAATACGAATATGAATGATACAAATGTAGATACTCATAATGACAATATAACAATAGATAAAAAATAGTAACTTTACAATGATGAAAATAAGATTATAGAAATAAAGAACAACATAATAAAGCTTGAAAAAATAGTAGAAGTCAACGCGTCAAAAATTAACCAAGTTGCCTCAATATTAGAAAAATTGATCAGTTACAATGGATAATAACGCAACAAATCTCATAAACAATAAACGAATTTTAAATAAAATTAAAATAATTACTGTCAACGTCAATTCAATAATCAAAAACTAAAGAAGAGCCCTATACAATCTGATTAATAAATATAAATCAGATATAGTACTTATAAATGAAACAAAACTAAATAAAAACCATATACTAAGATTCGAGAAATATAACAAATAATACGAAATATACGATATACAATAAATATACGATATGCACCAAGGTAGAGGCATAATAATTAACAAAAATATTAAATATACTACAACAATAATCCAAGAAACTAGAAATGAAAAAATACTCGAACATACAATAATTCATTCTTAAAAGAAAATAAAAATTTATATATAATCTCGGCTTATGCTAAATGTGGGAATCAAAAAGAATTTATACGGAATTTATAATATTATTTATACGGATCTCAATAATCTATTTACTAATTTAAAATTAGACAAACTAGACAACTATTACATAATAGCTAGCGACTTAAACGCAAAACATACAAATTGGAAAAATCCTAATAACAATTCTAGAGGCATTGCCTTAAAAAATTGGATCGATAGAAATAACATAGCATACAAAATTAGACTCTTAAGTATCCCTCTTATCCAAACGGAAACTCCTTTGGATATTGTTTTAGCTGAGGCAAGGATTATATTTCACAATGTTAAAAACAACAATGACTTAAATAATTTACTCTATGATAGCGACCATAACGCTATCAAACTGCAAATAGCTTTTAAGGAAGAAAACGGACTAGAATTAGAACCTGACGCAACGGATTACAAATACAACCTAAAAAAAACAAACTGGAAAAAATTTACAAAAGTATTACAAAAAAATACTATAAACAATATTCCTAACGACAGAAACTTAACAGTATAAGAAATACATCAATACCTTAAAGAAGCAGATGACAAAATACTAGAAATAATGGAAAAAGTAATATCAAAAATAAAAGATAAAAACTCAATAAAGCCCTATAGAAACAACAAAATACGTAATCTACAAAAACAAGAGAACAAAATACTCACCAAGATACATAGACTCCGTAAGAAATGGCCAATATCAAACAACAGGCAGTTGGAGAAAAAGATGATCTAAAAGATGACCTAAAAAATATAAGAACAAAAAGACTTAAATTAGAATTTAAATTAGAATTTACAAATTCTATAAATTATTACTGGAAAAATAAAGTAGAAAAAATTTCTAGTAATGATTCTGCAAGCATGTTTCCACAAGTAAATAGTATATTTAGAAAAAAAACATTGCAAAAATTAACACTCTCAAGATACCAGCCAAGTCTCCTATTCTAAAACTGGTAAAAATTAATGTTACACATTATGAAAAAGATTAAAACGATAACATTCTTATAAACACAATAACACAATAACAGACAAACTAAACATAATGAGGGTGCACTTTGCAAATGTCAATAATAAAGAAATTGAAAACAACAGACTCCAACTCAACAAATTAATAAATACCGAAATTATTTCATTTAAAGACCAAATTCAGCAGGAAAGGACGAATAATTTAACATTATGCACCTTCAATAAAAAAAACACTGCAAATGAGCTTTGGATAGAAGATGAATATAGTAATTACTACACAAGTATGTACGATTTAATTAAAAGATTTAAAAAATTAAATAACAAAAAATCTTATGAATTGGATAAGATACCAAACATAGTCTTAAAAAAATACCACATAATCTAATTTATAATTATACTATAATATTCAATAACCTATTGAATTATTCGCTTTTCTCTGAAAACTGGAAACTCGCCAAAGTAGTCGCAATCAAGAAAAAAAATAAAGACGATGCACTACCTTCCAGCTATAGACTTATAAGTCTGCTTCCAAATATTAGTAAGATATTTAAGACAATAATAAATGACAAGATAACAAATTTCTGCAGAACTAACGATATCATCCCCGAAAGTCAATTCGGGCTTAGACACAGGCATTCAACAATCCATCCCATTAACAGATTTACTTTGAACATTAATTGGGCACTCAATAACAAAAAATGTTTAAGTGCATGTCTGATTGACCTGTCTGATTGAGAAAAAGCTTTCGCCACAATATGGCTAGATGGATTACTATTTAAGTTAATAGAAAAAAAATTCCCCAAACATCTAATCAAACTAATTTGGAACATGATCGGAAGATCTCTAATTACAGCATACATGTGATGAAACATTTGCTAATATCACATTTAAAATTAACAATGGTCTACAACAAGGAACTGTAAACACGCCAGGATTTAATATTTACACAGCTGATGTATTAAAACTTTTGGACTTAAACTTACCTGAGAAATCACAAGCAATTACCTTTGCAGACGACCTAGTAGTGTACGTGGCGGACAGCTGGCGTTCCAGAATATCGCAATCACTACAAGAAATATTCAGAAAATTAGAATTTTATTTTTCTAAAATTAGAATTTAATATTCAGAAAATTAGAATTTAATTTTATTAAACCTGGAAGTTACATATTAACATAGACAAATGCGAAACAATATTATTCCGGACAAATCTCATGTATGCGAACAAAAACGTTAGGAGACATTTTAAAACATTTCAAATCGCAAGTTCATCCAAAAACGAAATAGAACAGCTCATCCCACACAAACACATTGTAAGATATCTGGGAATAAATCTCGATGAGAGATTACATTACAAAAGCCACCTAGAAATACAATTTAAAAAAGCAATTAACGTCTTTATGTAACACAAAAGGTTGTTTTACTCAAAATATCTTCATACAAAAATTAAATTAATATGTTATCAGTTATTAATAAGAGCAATAATAACATACAATTGCCCTATATGGTACAATGTTAGTGCATCTCTCATGGAGAAAATAAGAATATTTGAAAAAAAATATCTACGAGTCTGTTTAAATATGTATAGATCTCCACAAACTGATTATATCGAGTATATAAGTAATCATAAATTATATGAAAGCGCTAACATCCCGCGAATCGATAACTTTATTATTAATCTAACGCGCGAACACTACCGACTAGTAAGTAAAATAACAACAAACAGTTTGATATACTGCTCGCTTTATCCCAACCTTTTGTATTTTGAAAAAACCTTAAATTCGGGATTTATTCCTCCAGAAGCCTTTCTCTATTTGGACAAAGTAGGACTCATTCAAGATAATATAGGAGTCCCCTTATTATATCACTATCCAAGACACAATAATAAAAAATTAATTATTAATATCCCAAGCACACGTCCAGCAAAGATCTAGCAATAGCATGGCACTATAACCATCTCTATGGCCAGATAGAGATGGTTCTAGAGCAGATATGTTAAAGAAAAAGAGAGAGAAGAGCAGATATTGGTAGTTAGAATAAAATAAAATACTCTCCTTCTCGTCTTACTTGTCTTTATCGGCTTCTATCGAACGAAAGCTCAGAATATAAAAATATACACATTATATAAGCAACAGCAATGTACATGCGACAAATAAGACGCCTTTGGCATATTTATAGTATATTATATGTATGTTGTATATATTACTACATTAATATAGTAATTTTATAATATGATATTGTTAACCATAAGTTAAAATTATTTATTTCTTGTTATTTCTTTTTATGTTTTATGCTTATGATTTATATTATTTTATGCTTATTATTTGTGCATTAGATTTTATTTTATTTTATTAGATTTTATTTTTTTATTAATAATTTTCAAAAATAGAATATAAGAAATCCAGATTTTTTCACTTGGGACTTTTTTTACTGGAAAACAAAAAAAAATGGATAAAAAATACACTATATTCGCTACGTAGAATTAAGTATCTCAGTTCTCATATGTACATAAAACTCATTACATATAATTAATGTAACCAAAATTGTATGTAGCGGCGAGAGCCTAATAACCGTATCGCTCTATTCCCACTTATGTTAAAAGAAAGTTTTTCGTTTATTTTGTCACGGCTATTTAAATCTTATAATTTTTTTTAAATGAAGGAATGCATACTATATGATAAAGATATTGATATATTGATTTATTGATTAAATTCCTGTTGGTACCAGGCTACGGCTGTTACCAACGAGGATTCAGATGACACCTCTGAGAAAGAACTTTCCTCCTCTTAATTATGGGTTCGAGAGAAGGAAGTGGTGAGAAGCTCGCGCGGGGGTTCTGACCATTTCCACCTATAAATATGCGTGCGGAAAAAGCAGCAGATCAGAAAGATAAAAGTGAAAGAGATTGAAAGAGATTTTTAGAGAAGGTCAAGTTAAGTTCTGTAAAACGTGGCGATAGCAATAGTCAGTTCGTATTATCACTCATAAATCGTGCTAGATCAACCTTAGGGTTGAATCTTTAAATTTATAATAAAACTTGTTTGTAATATTTCTCTTAGGAGAATTTAAAATTTAAAAGCCTCCTCGACTAAATAAAGGTAATTTAAAACTATTAGGTGTACAAAAAAAGTTCTGAGCTTTTTTTGTAAAATTCAATCTTTATTCAAAAACAAACAAAAAAATATTAATCAGCGAAATATTCCCCGTTTGCATCAACGACCTTTTGCCATCTTTCGGATAGCTTGCGAATTCCTTGACGATAGAAGCTCACCGGCTTCGAAGCGATAAAGTCATTAATGCATTTTCGTATGCTCTTCTTTCGTATGCTTCAATGCTCTTCAAATCTCACGAAATGTGTATCAGCCAAATGATGCTGCAGCGATCGGAATAGGTAGTAATCGGAAGGTGCCATGTCTGGGCTATACGCCGCGTGCGGGAGAAGTTCCCAGCCTAACGCAAAGA
Source organism: Pogonomyrmex californicus (assembly GCA_024349325.1). Classification (NCBI taxonomy): domain Eukaryota; kingdom Metazoa; phylum Arthropoda; class Insecta; order Hymenoptera; family Formicidae; genus Pogonomyrmex; species Pogonomyrmex californicus. The sequence continues at coordinate 1,227,663 of JAECZD010000026.1, forward strand.
TATGGTCTTGAGTCGCTTTCGCAACATATGGTCGAGCAATGTCATGAAGCAAGATCACTTTACGACGTCCTTGGCCAGTAAATGGCCTCTTTTCTTCTAATGCATCGTTCAAATTGGTCAATTGTTGTTGGTAGCGATCTGCCGTGATTGTTTCACCCGGTTGTAACAACTCGTAATACAACACACCTTTCCAATCCCACCAGATACAGAGCAAAACCTTCTTGGCGTGAATATTGGGCTTTGGCGTCGATGTCAAAGGTTGACCAGAGTCAACCCATGATTTTCTATGTTTAGGGTTATCATAAAGAATCCACTTTTTATCGCCTGTAATGATTTTGTACAGAAAATTTTTTTTCCGGAACTTTGAAAGCAAAGTGAGTGCAGTGTCACGCCGACGATTTTTGTTGTCTTCGGACAATTCATGCGGAACCCATCTGCCTTCCTTCTGAACCTTTTATATCGTATGTAAACGTACGGAAATGGTTTGCTGCGTAATGCCAAGCTGTTCTGCAAGCTCCTTTTCAGTTTGCGCAGAGTTTATATCCAGCAGTGCTTGCAATTCGTCCGTTTCAATCTTTTGAGGGCGTCCAGCATGCGGTTCATCTTCAAGACTGAAATCTCCTTGGCGAAATTTTTGATACCATCTTTTACATGTAGTATGACTTACAGCGTTCTCTCCATATGCAGCACAAATCATTGCAGTAGCTTCAGCAGCATTTTTCTTCAGATGAAACGCGAAGTGGATGGAAAATCGAATATGCTCTTTTGTTATTGCCATCGTGAACACTACTGATTTTTGAGGTTATGTGCATCAAACGCCAAACCGTATGGCATTTTAGAAGGCCAAATGTCAACGCTTTAAAATCGCAAAAGGGCGGGAAGATATATAAAATTTAAATTGTTATTTCGGTTGTATGAAATCTAAAGCTCAGAATGTTTTTGTACACCTAATAAGATAAATGGAAAATTGAAATCTTATTCTTCTTAATACTGTAAGAATTAGACGACCGTAAGCGGTCATGGAAGAGAATATAAACAGCTAACAGAGAGGAGCCATCGTGGTCGTGCAGACTAAGTGTCAGATTAGGAAACGAGGGATCCCGAGTTCAAATCCAGTCGGTCTCCGTTTATTTTTCCGAATCTAATAAATATCTTTCATCTCAGAAGTGGGATTCAGCTCATGTTACCTCAGAGAGGATGCAGCCTTATGTTACCTGACAGGGAGAATTCAGTCGATTTTGTGTGTGTCATTTTCTATGTTGTTCAAAAAAAATGAACCAAGTCGGGGAGTTAAAATACTTCAATGTCGTTGTCGATCGTTCAAAAGTGGATGAAAAAAGTCGGGGAGTAAAAGTACTCCAATGTCGTGTCGATCGTTCAAAAGTAGACGAAAAAAGTCGGGGAGTAAAAGTACTCCAATGTCGTGTCGATCGTTCAAAAAGTGGACGAAAAAGTCGGGGAGTAAAAGTACTCCAATGTCGTGTCGATCGTTCAAAAAGTGAACGAATTCGGGAACAGAAGCTTCAAGTTTCGGATAAAATTCCGGTAGATGAAGACTCGGTACATTCGGGACGAATGTAATGCTAGAATGGCCGAGCTGTAAGAATTAGACGACCGTAAGCGGTCATGAAAGAGATTCGGAATATAAACAGCTAATAGAGAGGAGCCGTCGTGCAGACTAAGTGTCAGATTAGTAAACGAGGGATTCCGAGTTCAAATCCAGTCTCCGTTTATTTTTCCGAATCTAATAAATATCTTTCAATACTTCTTGATTAAAATCAAAATAATTCTAAATCCAAATTCGCTCGCTGACAATAGCGTAGCGTTCAGTTGCAGCCAATGGTGTTGTGACTAAATAATTTGAATTTAGAATCTCAATAATAAATAATTAATTTCAAAGGCATTCATGCCCAAAAGAGGTGGACGCAGAGTTCAAATTAAAAGATTAAGATTTCAATTAAATCAAACGATAATTTTAAATAAAGATCCCTTCCCATTATTCTTAAAACTTAAAAAATTGGAAAGTCAATTTAAAACTAAAATAATCAAGCAAATTCCTAAATATAAATTGAGAGAAATTGATTTCAAAATAAATTATCCTAATTATAATCAAATTAATAAGAAAGATCCGCGATATAAAATTTATAAAATTTGTTTCTTATTCGAGGTTGGTTAATTTACAAACCGGTCCAATCCCAAGGTAAGTACTTAAATGTATTGACCCAAAAACGGACAATCAGAACGTAACAATTTTGTAACTTCATTATAATCTTATTGTACTGCAAATCCCACAAATAAACAATTTCAAATAAAATAAAATAAAAATAAAGGTGCTGCGCTAGAAATGCGGGGATCGCGTTTTCGCGTCCCAGTAATCTTCTTTTTTCTATTTTTTACGTTAATTTTTTGAAAAGAAAAATATTTAGTACATTTAATAACACGGAAACTAATTTTTTATATATTCAAATTTTTTTAATTCTTTTTTGAATAAAAATAAACAATGCAATAAAAACATATATACAGGGTGTCCCGTAGCATTGTCCCTATCGCTCGTGAGGAGATAGACGGGAGCGAGATAAATCAAAATATCTCATTTTATTATCATTCGCAATAATTTTCGAGTTATTAAGTATTAAAGTTGCACGAATAAAAGCGCGCGCTCGCCCGCTTGACTCGTAAAACGGACCAACATGTCGACATGGCCGTCCGGCGCTCGGCGATGATTGGGCAGCGCGTGGCGAGGGAAAGAATGAGCCATCGCTCACGCTTCTTATCATGCCGAAATTTGCGTCAATGTTATACACGCGATTACATTATTAAATATTTTATTCTTTATAATATTTATAGCTTTTTTAATAACAAAAAATTAAATTAAATAATTTCGCTCGTACTAATTTCACGAATGTAACCTAACATCTTTCTCTCTAAAGTACAAGAATAGAGTAAATATTATCATTTTAAATGACAGTTGTAGTCAATACTCGAATAACATTAATATTCGATTCTCATCATTATGTGTAATTTCAAGAAAAAAATTTAAACAATTACCATTTTTTACACTTTTCATATTAAATACGGTACGACACTCGAAAGAATAGTATTGCGCTGATTATTTATCGTAATTCTAGCGACTGTTCTCGGTATTTCTAGCAGAATTTCATACTCATGTTTTAAGAAGAGTTTCAGTGATCGCATATTTTTTAATAACTTCTTCGACACGCTGGGCCGTTCTACGGGTCAGGCGGGCGAGCGCGCGCTCTTGTATGCGCAATTTTAATACTTGATAACTCGAAAATTATTGCGAATATCGCAAAATAGTATAAGACATTTTGATTTATCTCGCTCCCGTCTACCTACTCACGAGCGATAGGGACAGTGCTATGGAACACCTTGTATATATGTATTTATATAAAAATGTATATACATTTATTGGTTTATGTACAAAACAATTTTCTTTATATCATATAAATATTTTGCCATCCATATAAATAGAATGAGGTCTAATAGGATACATTGTCGATTGTCGATTAAATAAAAAAATTTTTGATAGGTGGCTCACTAGAAAATTCCTAGGCATCGGCTGATGTGAATGGTGCGTGTGCGCATCTGGGACGCTCCCTATAAATACATACATATACGCTTAAATTTGTCATATTAGCATGAATTAGCAATAATTAAGATTATAATAATTAAAAGTTATAATAAGTAATAAAAATATAATAATAATAATAATATTATTATTATATAATAATAATAATAATATTATTATAATATATACATATTTTATACGTACATATAAAAATGTATAATATGTACATATAAATATGAAAATATGTATATATTATAATAATATTATTATTATTATATTTTTATTACTTATTATAACTTTTAATTATTATAATCTTAGTTATTATAAAATTATATAATAGCTTATTAATTATAATAAGTATTATATGTAAAGTACATATGATTATATATAATAATTTTCGTTTTTACGAAAATTATACACACACATATATATATATATATATATATATACCAATATTAATGTTCATTAATGTTCAATATTTTACAACGAGAAAACTGCACAAACGTAAATAAATATTTAATTATATAAGTATATTCTTGCTTCTTTCGGATTGTGGAAGTAGCACGAATAATGGAACTAGCACGGACGCACACCGAAATGAGATTTTATCGTGTCAGAAAATATAACTCGCTACTTACAAATTTCAACATGCTAAAATGGAACTGTGGCGCTAATGTACGGGGAATTTCGACGGTCCCACGAAAAACGCTGGGATGGCCACTCTTTGGTAACAGATAAATCGCGATCGTGGCTGCTCTCAAGCTTCTCTCTGTTCAATGCTTTCAACCTAATTTTCACTGATCAGATTAGATTAGGTTAGGTTAGGTTAGATGTGTTCATTCGTTGCTATGGCAACTACCCACGCGTTGTAATAAATTACACAACTACAACGGTATACATGTTTATGTTTTGCAATTTCTTTTCACAGGTGGTAAATGAATTCTTTAAACACAAGGCAGTACACAGCTATCATAATCCTGCAATATGTTATATTGCTCTTTGATGTTTGCGTAAATTCGTTCGCAAGCTTCGCTAGGCAGCATCCAACGGATCTACTCGTGCTTTATGTGTACGTGATAATTTTTATTGTTTATTATTGCAATGCCATGCATAATCATTTAATCATTTTGATGCTTTCAGGATTCAAGACTTTTGCCTCATTGTGGCCCTTACTCTGCTTTTAGTAAACTTCTTTTCTACTTACATCTTCCAGGTAAACATATACAATAGAACAAAATATGTTCTATTTTGTTTTAACTGAACTTTTATAGTTCATCTTTTTCTCTAATATGGAAAAAAAAGAAAAAATAAATCATATGCAAGAAGTTTAACTAAAAAGAACAGGAATTATAATAAAAACAGATTTTATAAATGCTATAAATTTTATTGATTACATATCAGCTGAAATATAATAGAATGTGATAGCAAATTGACTAGAAACTGAGCAAACTTTGCCATTTCATAGCCATTTAAATGACAGGTTTTGCTGATGCAACATGAAACTAATGCATTAATTTGCTATATTCTATTTAATTCACTGGCAAATTTTCAAGATTTTGTTCACTGACAAAATTTTTATGTTAACTAAATAATATCTAATTATAGTATTTAATATTTACTTTTCAGGCAGGTTTGATACAGCTGCTGTATACAAGATTCCACATGACATTAGTATTATGTATTATATATATGATATTATCAATTAGTTTACATACATGGCATGTTACTATACATTGGTCAGTACCATTGAAACATTATTGGACAAAAGAATTTTATATTCTTTATTCAGCGCATCGAACAGGTAGGATATTAAAAAACTGGAAAGGGTATCTTATTGATGAACACATATTAATCTAAGGTTTTATATAGTTGCAGTACTATATTATTATTTCTACAAGAGAGCCTCTTTAAGAATCGTTGACCCGAGATTTTACAAAGATTCTGTTTGGGTACAAAAGCAATTGAGTATCTCATGATTATATGTAAATAAGATTCAGTAACACATAAAGAATAATTTTAACTTTGATAAAATATAGACATACGGATATATCCGTCTGTGCGCAAATTTATCTTTAACTATTATCTATGCAAGATTTTTATATTGGCTGAGTACAACAGAAAAAGCAACTTTGCAATTGTTGTAAAATTCTTTAATGATTGGTTTAGCTTCAATGAAAAGGCAAAAATCGTTATTAAAGAAGTTTATCGTTGTAAAGCTGCTTTTTCTGCTGAAGGCAACCATTTGTACAAATTTATATATTATATTTATATATTTATATATTATATGGATGAAGTGATGAGGTTGACATGTAATTCATACATCTGAATATTTTAATTTCTAAATTCATGTATTATACAACATTGTATATAGAATTTATATACATTGTGTAAAAAATTTCTATTATAAAGTATATTTATCTTTGAGATCAAGGCTTTATATATTATAAAATATTTTTATATCAATGCACGAATTAATAGATCAGAAAAATAAATGTATTATTCTATATTTTTAAATTATTTTTTGTTATTTTATGATTCATATAATCGCGCAATATACAAAAGTTCAAATTACATGATATTTGGTCAATTTATCTAGTTAAATTTTTATGTGTTAGAATTTACTATTTGCATTTTCTTTAATATCATATAAATATAATAAATAAAATTTTACATTTATGTAAATATTTAAGACAATACTTAACTTTGAAAACAAATAAAATGTATGTTATAATGTAATTTTTGTCAGCTCAATATTAATCTACATTGATACAAAATCATAATTGAATTGAACTTAATATCACACAGTACGTCCCTTATATTCAATCTACAAGAGTATTTATGTATATATATATATATATATATATATATATATATATATATATATATATATATATATATATATATATATATATATATATGTCCCTTATATTCAATCTGCAAGAGTATTTATACACACACACACACACACACACACACACACACACACACACACACACACACACGTGCGATTTCGATTGTGTTTAATATTTGATAACAGATGTTCACAGGAAATACGAATGTTTATTCATATTTTAAATGTATCCCAATAGCATAAACAATAAAATGTGTAATTATATGATAAATGCCAGATCATTTTTAATGAAATTGATTCAAAAAAACTGTAGACATAAAAACTAAAAATACAATACAGAATAAAAATTGCACATGAATCTATCATCAATCACAAAATAATAATATATACTTTTATACATAGATATCATAGAGATCATTAGAGAAAATGTATTACTATTTCATCAGATTTGTACTAAAATATACTTCAGATTCATACCAGTCTATATTATCTATACCAGCCCATATTATAACAAAGTATATCATGTATCATTTATAATTATTGATTATAATAACTGGATTTTATTCTGTACATAATGAATTTTATAAATCACACAAATACACTTTGGCACCTATCTCTTAATTTCATGAATTTCAGATATTAAAATACAAGTTTTATTAAAATAGAGCGATCACACTTTTATTAAAATATTTTAGGACAAAATATAAATACTTATTATTGTGCAAAGATATGGATTTTTATATATCTCTTTAATAAATCCTAACGTCTTACATAGAAACAATATACACTTTCGTAGAGATCTTTTTTACATCATTTTTCATGTTCTATATAACCGTGTATCTTATAAGGTTAAAAATTTCATACCTGCATGGTATGATTACCATGCAAAAAGAGTAGTTTGTCGATCAGATGTGGAGGCAAAGTCGCTCGTTTCGTATCGTATTGAATCTGCACATCCGGCGGTATGCGTGAAGGTGGTGCACAACAAGCAGGTACACAATGATATCTGCTCACCAGCTTTGCCAAGTTCGGGCATTTCGCAGATACTTTCAACCACCATTGCAGGGGACAATAATCGAGAGATGCCGTAGGTTCTGACTGATATTGAACGATTTCGAGATCCGCTTTTTCTTCCGCGGGCATACCAGTCTTTGTTGTGCACAAGCTACCAAGTAAAAACTCCATACCTATAATTATGTATCATCAACTTAAAATGCCTATTTTATATTGCTTGCGTAATTAGAAATGTGTGCTACATGCAATAAAAAAAAAATAAAAAAAAAATAAAAAAAAAAGATACCTGATATTCTAGCTTTTTTATTTTGTACAGCTCCTTCATCTTCAGTCTTTATAGAAACATCACCAGATTCTTCCTGAATCAATTTTGTTAACATTTCCTTTATAGGAGCGCTAACTACATTTTTGTCTTCATCAGTGACATATGGCATCGCTTTAAATCTGTACAACAGATAATAAAGATAATAAAAGAATGGTAATATATTTACAAAGAATAAATTATACCTAGGATCCAAAGTGGTTGCAATTTGTAGAAGCAATGAGACATTATAATCTGCATATCGATCGCATAGCATTTCCGACAAAGATTCTTTGAATGTCCTAGCAGTATCGCTGTCTGATTCCTTTATTTTAAGATGCGAGGACACGAGTTGCCAAAGTAATGGTTTCAACAAAGATATCAGAGGCATTTTCTCTTCGCTTAATGTCATAATAGTGACTTTGAACGGTTCGAGAACATTTACGATATCTGCCATAATATTCCACTGTTCATCACTGATTTCAAACATTTCTTGATCTATTCCTTCTATGCTTGCTAAAATGGCTGTTATCATACTGCGACGCATAATCATTTGTTCCAGCATCGTATATGTTGATATCCATACAACTGGATAATCTAGCATTATAATACTATCTTCCAACTGTAATAAGAATACTGATTATTAAAAAACACATATAAATTATTACTATTATTTGCTAATTTCACACAAGTAAATATTAGACTGTATTACATAACAAGGTATATCTTAAGTATTAATTTATATAAAAAACTACCTCTGATAATTGTTCCTGCATAGTCAACGTCGCAAGTGCAGTTGGATGGCTTATTATGACTCCAATGATCGATCTGCACTTGGATAACGTATGAGCTACCTCAGGATTCTCAAAGCAAGCCTGTGCGCAAACTTGCAAAGTATGAAGCAGACAGGGCACTACAGTAAAACCGTGATTATTTAGTGCAGCAAGTAACTCTGTTCTCGTAGTGCTAACAACCACTGCTGTTATTTTCTCCATCTTAAGATCCCATTCGAGTAAGAGAGAGTCTATAGTGCTGTTCCAATGGGATTCTTCCCAATCTAGTGGAGCATGAAGAGTACTTAAAGTCTTACATTCTAAGGTAGCTTCTCCATTAGTCTGATAATAAACTGATACAGTAACAAAATTCTCCTTATTATTGGACTGCCATTCTTCAATTGTAAGCGCAACCTCTGATGCAACGCAGGTCAAGGAAGTCGTCACTGACTCCCGGAAACTGTCATATATCTTCGGTATTATCTCCTCTTCTAACTTGTTTTTGCTAGGAATCTCACAAGGTGAACGTAGAGTAGCTACCAATCTTTGGAATCCACGTCCCTCTACAATTTCAGGCAATTGTAAATCCATTACTATAAATTCAGCAATGGCATCTGAGACAGTTTTTACATCAACTGATTGATTCGTTACGTTCTCTTCTGACATAAGAAACGCCACGTTTTGGCTGCTACCATTAATACTGGACCCTCCTTTAATCATCACTCTCAATGGTTGACCAATTGTGATATCATCTTCCATATTTGACAGACTTATGTTAGGATCTGTAACAAACTGGATATCACCATCTATCTGAACGGTGCCATCTGCATTAGTGGTATAAATATATTTAGTAGGACTCAGGCTAGCTTTCAGCAGCTTTTTCTGCACTTTACGCTCCTTATTATCCTGTGGTAGGAGCTGTCTCGAGGATGATAGACTGGACGACTCCAGATCCATCAATTCCTGGGAGTGTTTATTCTGCAAGTGCATACGGAGGTTGCTGGTGTTACGATTGTAGGCAATTTGTGTCTTGCATAGTATACAAACGATCTTGACTTTTGTGAGAATGTCACCATCGTCGGTGGCTGGAAACCCAAAGAATTTCCAGTAAATACTCCGCATTGACGGCGGTACCACCAATTTTTTATATGTGTACGTATGCTTCTCCTCCATCATTTTCGCCAATACCATTTGTATGTCGTTCTTACTGTCGTCCGAGGTGCTCGGCTTCGCTGCGCCATTCGGCAGTGCTGTTTGGTGTTTATTACTCTCCATTTGCGAATGCCGCTGTCGGCACGCGGTCGCTCGACGTGACGTTCACCGTACTCGTGGAAATTAAATGTCCACAGCCGTAACCAGACAAATGTGCGAATCCACTTCGCACAATGTCAGCGTCGTTCTTGCTCGACAATCAAGATGAAAAATCTCGCGCAACGTGACTCGAGGCGCGAAATCACGGAGGAACGCATCATGCGTCAGTCGCCCCGCCGGCGACGCGAATGCGATGATGAATTCCACCGCGACGCACACGCCGCCGATATATTTGTTCCTCCCCTCGTGTCTCCGTCCACAGTCGCCGTTTCGCACGGCTATCGAAGTTCAATTCAATTCCTCGCGAAAGAGGGTCCGACGATCAGCTATCGACTTACCTGCGACGAACGATATCGACTTTCGTGCCGTTCGTTCCCGCGAGGAGTATATCGTTATCTATAGCCTCGCCTGATCGATTCGAGTATCCGTAATGGCGGACAATTACGATGTAACCGTGTAACGCGTCTCGAATGTGCTCGAACAACGAATAGCAAACTCACCTCTTTTTTTATCCATGAACACGCGCGACTACTGGTAAGATGCGCATGCGGCAGAATACACTGGCGTTCAGCCAATCATCTTTCAAGTCTTGAGCTAATGGGCTCCGTTCTAATGTTCATCGCCAGTACTGAAATGCATAGTCTATGTCACATATATTATACACTTTTGATGTTAACAATGAGAATTTTTGAACACAATTATAAAAAAATATAAATATTAGGTCATTCAGCAAATATAAAAGTCATTACACATAAAAAAAATTTAGTTATAATCGCAAAATGTTATGAGCAATCGATTATTTTTAGACCATAAGAAGAATAGGCGAACTTTGATTGATCAGTTCGCTTATATGACTTTACAATTATGACTAAAATTTTTTCATATGCAATGACCTTAACTGTTGCCCAATAATTGAATAATTCATCAATAAGCTACGTTCAGCGAACACAACGGTTGAGACGAACACGTTCAGCGAACACAACGATTGACACATAATTTGTCAATGTAATTGATTTAAAATTAGGGATCCAACGCATGGTAAAAACCAATATTCACTAATTGGTCGATCAAATTAATTAATCTGCCATTAAATAAAGAGATAAATTTTTGTATTATTAATGATAGAATTATATTAATTATTTTCTCCAAATACTATATACAAGAAATTATCTTTTTAAAAATTAAAATATAAATCAAACAAAATTTTACAAGAAGGAGACTTATAGGAGAGTTTATAAAAAAGATTTATAAAAAATATTCTTTTAATTCATTGTGCATCCAACTTTACAATCAAATTGAAATGAAATCGTCGTCAGCGTGCTCTAAGCACACTAATGAATTGGATTAACTGTGAGCATCGTAAATATAGTGAAGGCTATAAGCGTGAATTGGTCCGCAGTCTTGATAAGTAGTTCATTGAAAAATTCCTAAGATAACATTTCAAAACATTTTTTCCAAGGAAAATTTTACTGAAACATATAGTAGTAACTCGAAGTAACTATACTACATTATGTAGTATACATAATGTATATTATATTATATCGAGTAAGATTTTCCTCGAAGAGAATATTTTGGAATGTAGCTTAAGTGATATTAATGAATGCCAATTGATATTAATGAATGCTCAATTGTAACATAGTCAAACGCCCACACAGCACCGAAAAATTTCGGAAAGCTTTCAAAAAACTGTTAATGAAATATGAAATCTTTCAAAAAAATATTTCAGACATGTTTCAGATACATAATATGTCCACTTTGATGTAATCTCAGAAATATTTCTGACATATTTATAAAATATTTATGAAATATTTCAATAATAAATCTTTGAAATATGTCGGAAATATTTCAGTTATAATTTTCTCACGCAGTGTCGTAGTTAGAAAGTCTGCAGAAATCTTTCAATTTTCATTGAAAGATTTCTGCAGACCTTTCAAAAAAATATTTCAGGCATATTTCACATTTATGTTATGTCCGCTTTTTGAAAGTTTTCTGAATGTTTTCTGAAATCTTTTGTGCTTTGTGGGTATATTATTTCTGTTAAGTTTCTGAAATATACAGGTTGATTGGAAACAATTCTGGGAAACAATTTCTTTGAAAAGACATGATTTTAATTATATTCTAAGATACTTTTTCCTCTTATAAAATTTGGCCCGAAGTCTAGTGTTTGAATTATAAAAGAAATAATTTTGTTATTACAGGAGGAATACAAGAGATAAATGGTGTAACTTTTCCTCAAACATATAGTCGCTTAAATATGAGGCGGTTATCAATTGTTACGTTTGACGGTGAGTTATGCGGCCACTACTTAACTCCTGTATCCGTCCTGTGATAAGAAAATTAATTCTTGTTATAATTCAAAAATTAGTCTTTGAGCAAAGTTTTGTAAAAGGAAATGCCGTCTCAGAATCTAATCAAAATTATTTCTTTTCAAAGACCTAGGGATGTTTCCAATCTTGTATATTTGTATAATCTTGTATATTTCACATAAACGTAATCCTGAAATAATATACCTATATAGCAAAGAAAGTTTCAAAAGATTTTCAAAAATACTTAAATCTTTTTAGAAGCTTTTTGAAAGTTTCTAGTCATACTGTAGGGACAAATGTACACAGCGACATACGAGTACTAGAAATACTATAATCGAAGACTGGCCACAAAAAGGCAACTTTGATTGGTTCGCCATCTTTTGGCTATTCCCACTTATTTTCAAATACATTAATTACATTATTCTTAAATTGTAATATTATATTATTGTAATTGTAATGTATTGTAATATAATATTATTGTAATTGTAATATTATAATTTAAAAACATAAGCGTTTTAAAATAAAATAATGTAATAAAATGTGTATATTTATAAAACTTTATTACATAATTATATTACTTATTAATTATATAATATATTAATTTATTAATATATATATCCTTTAATTTTAACGATTTTAAATTTATTTATTTTTTTTCGCTATTTATCTTTTTCAACACAAGAGCAAAAATTAATATATTAGGTGTACAAAAAAGTTCTGAGCTTTTTTTTTGTAAAATTCAATCTTTATTCAAAAACAAACAAAAAAATATTAATCAGCGAAATATTCCCCGTTTGCATCAACGACCTTTTGCCATCTTTCGGGTAGCTTGCGAATTCCTTGACGATAGAAGCTCACCGGCTTCGAAGCGATAAAGTCATTAATGCATTTTCGTATCTCTTCAAATCTCACGAAATGTGTATCAGCCAAATGATGTTGCAGCGACCGGAATAGGTAGTAATCGGAAGGCGCCATGTCTGGGCTATACGCCGCGTGCGGGAGAAGTTCCCAGCCTAACGCAAAGATATGGTCCTGAGTCGCTTTCGCAACATGTGATCGAGCATTGTCATGAAGCAAGATCACTTTACGACGTCCTTGGCCAGTAAATGGCCTCTTTTCTTCTAATGCATCGCTCAAATTGGTCAATTGTTGTTGGTAGCGGTCTGCCGTGATTGTTTCACCCGGTTGTAACAATTCGTAATACAACACACCTTTCCAATCCCACCAGATACAGAGCAAAACTTTCTTGGCGTGAATATTGGGCTTTGGCGTCGATGTCAAAGGTTGACCAGAGTCAACCCATGATTTTCTATGTTTAGGGTTATCATAAAGAATCCACTTTTCATCGCCTGTAATGATTTTGTGCAGAAAATTTTTTTTCCGGAACTTTGAAAGCAAAGTGAGTGCAGTGTCACGCCGACGATTTTTGTTGTCTTCGGACAATTCATGCGGAACCCATCTGCCTTCCTTCTGAACCTTTCCCATCGTATGTAAACGTACGGAAATGGTTTGCTGCGTAACGCCAAGCTGTTCTGCAAGCTCCTTTTCAGTTTGCGCAGAGTTTATATCCAGCAGTGCTTGCAATTTGTCCGTTTCAATCTTTTGAGAGCGTCCAGCACGCGGTTCATCTTCAAGACTGAAATCTCCTTGGCGAAATTTTTGATACCATCTTTTACATGTAGTATGACTTACAGCGTTCTTTCCATATGCAGCACAAATCATTGCAGTGGCTTCAGCAGTATTTTTCTTCAGATGAAACGCGAAATGGATGGAAAATCGAATATGCTCTTTTGTTATTGCCATCGTGAACACTACTAATTTTTGAGGTTATGTGCATCAAACGCCAAACCGTATGGCATTTTAGAAAGCCAAATGTCAACGCTTTAAAACCGCAAAAGGGTGGGAAGATATATAAAATTTAAATTGTTATTTCGATTGTATCTAAAGAAATCTAAAGCTCAGAACTTTTTTGTACACCTAATAATACTATTATACTACTGTTACACTATAATATTTTTAACTTTTTGATACACAATTGTCAAAACGATTCTCTGTGAAATCAATACAATGACAGCTATTCACAAAATTAGCGCAACGAGAGAATTCATCGCGGAAAAGCGTCAACAATAAATTTCGAGGAAATTTCGAGAGGCAAATATGTCGATGTTATGTCTTTTTTTAGAAAAAATGATTATACATATTTATTATTATTATAAACAAACTTTATTACAAAATAAAATAAAATTTAAGTAAAAAAATGAACATCCATTTTTTATATTGATTTATCGCAATTAATTTGATTATGACTATATTTTGCAATTTTAGTATTTCTATTATTTAATAATATATTATCACGCTTTCCACATGTTAGATACATGTTAGACACAATACACTTAAATCAAGGCACATGCAAAGTAAAAAATATTGTTACCAAAACACGTTATTAATTAGAATGAGATAGTGTATATTTCTTTCTCTCTCGTAGGATTTAGCCAAAACATGGCAGATCAGAATCGTGGTCAGTTTCTTATTGTAGTGTCTCTATTTTGTTGCCTATCTTATATTAGGTGTACAAAAAAGTTCTGAACTTTAGATTTCTTTAGATACAACCGAAATAACAATTTAAATTTTATATATCTTCCCGCCCTTTTGCGGTTTTAAAGCGTTGACATTTGGCCTTCTAAAATGCCATACGGTTTGGCGTTTGATGCACATAACTTCAAAAATCAGTAGTGTTCACGATGGCAATAACAAAAGAGCATATTCGATTTTCCATCCACTTCGCGTTTCATCTGAAGAAAAATGCTGCTGAAGCCATTGCAATGATTTGTGCTGCATATGGAGAGAACGCTGTAAGTCATACTACATGTAAAAGATGGTATCAAAAATTTCGCCAAGGAGATTTCAGTCTTGAAGATGAACCGCGTGCTGGACGTCCTCAAAAGATTGAAACGGACGAATTGCAAGCACTGCTGGATATAACTCTGCGCAAACTGAAAAGGAGCTTGCAGAACAACTTGGCGTTACGCAGCAAACCATTTCCGTACGTTTACATACGATGGGAAAGGTTCAGAAGGAAGGCAGATGGGTTCCGCATGAATTGTCCGAAGAGAACAAAAATCGTCGGCGTGACACTGTACTCACTTTGCTTTCAAAGGTCCGAAAAAAAGATTTTCTGCACAAAATCATTACAGGCGATGAAAAGTGGATTCTTTATGATAACTCTAAACGTAGAAAATCATGGGTTGACCCTGGTCAACCTTCGACATCGACGCCAAAGCCCAATATCCACGCCAAGAAGGTTTTGCTCTGTATCTGGTGGGATTGGAAAGGTGTGTTGTATTACGAGTTGTTACAACCGGGTGAAATAATCACGGCAGACCGCTACCAACAACAATTGACCAACAACAATTTGAGCGATGCATTAGAAGAAAAAAAGCCATTTACTGGCCAAGGACGTCGTAAAGTGATCTTGTTTCATGACAATGCTCGATCACATGTTGCGAAAGCGATTTAGGACCATATCTTTGCGTTAGGCTGGGAACTTCTCCCGCACGCGGCGTGTTACGTCCCGAGATGGTGTAGAACGGTTAATGGAAATTGGGAAAGGACATCTAGTGTATTTATGTTCAATGGCGGCGCTGGACACGATTACACACTATATTTTCAGATTAGAAGCCGCGACCGAGCGGAAATCGCGGGGAAATATGTTTTATTAATATGATAATCGGGCTATGGTGTCAATAATATAATATAAGTAAATCGAATATAATATAAGAAAATCAATAATATAATATAAGTAAATCGAATATAATATAAGAAAATCAAATAATGTAATATAGGTAAATCGAATATAGTATAAGAAAATCAAATAATACAATGTAAGAAAATCAATAATATAATATAAGTAAATCGAATATAATATAAGAAAATCAAATAATACAATGTAAGAAAATCAATAATATAATATAAGTAAATCGAATAATATGATATAAGAAAATCAAATAATATAATGTAAGAAAATCAATAATATAATATAAGTAAATCGAATATAATATAAGAAAATCAAATAATACAATGTAAGAAAATCAATAATATAATATAAGTAAATCGAATAATATGATATAAGAAAATCAAATAATATAATGTAAGAAAATCAATAATATAATATAAGTAAATCGAATATAATATAAGAAAATCAAATAATACAATGTAAGAAAATCAATAATATAATATAAGTAAATCGAATATAATATAAGAAAATCAAATAATACAATGTAAGAAAATCAATAATATAATATAAGTAAAACGAATAATATGATATAAGAAAATCAAATAATATAATGTAAGAAAATCAATGATATAATATAAGTAAATCGAATAATATGATATAAGAAAATCAAATAATATAATGTAAGAAAATCAATAATATAATATAAGTAAATCGAATATAATATAAGAAAATCAAATAATATAATGTAAGAAAATCAATAATATAATATAAGTAAATCGAATATAATATAAGAAAATCAAATAATACAATGTAAGAAAATCAATAATATAATATAAGTAAAACGAATAATATGATATAAGAAAATCAAATAATATAATGTAAGAAAATCAATGATATAATATAAGTAAATCGAATAATATGATATAAGAAAATCAAATAATATAATGTAAGAAAATCAATAATATAATATAAGTAAATCGAATATAATATAAGAAAATCAAATAATACAATGTAAGAAAATCAATAATATAATATAAGTAAAACGAATAATATGATATAAGAAAATCAAATAATATAATGTAAGAAAATCAATGATATAATATAAGTAAATCGAATAATATGATATAAGAAAATCAAATAATATAATGTAAGAAAATCAATAATATAATATAAGTAAATCGAATATAATATAAGTAAAATCGAATAATATAATATTAGGAACGATGGTACCTTGAATTGTTAGAGGTAAGTTATTAAATGAATTAGAATTCTAGTGACTTCGTTTTCCTTTCCTTTACTTTTCCTTTGTGATTGTAAGATTCAGCGGTTTGAGATAGTGACTGCACTCTCTGACAGTTTGGTAACGACTGTGTTCTTCGGAGGTTCGTTCACCACTGTCCCGTCCGCGCCCAAGCCGTACCTCTAGCGTTGGGCCAGGCGCAAAGGGGAGGGGCACACAAAGCACTCCTCGACTGAGCATTTATTTTGTACTACAATTATTTGAAAATTATGAGAATTATGAGAATTATGACAATTATGAGAAAATAGGAAAATAAAAGAAAGGGAAAGGAGAAAAGAAAAAAACTACCTAATATTTCGAAGATATCATTAATGCTTAAAGGTAAATCTTATTATTCAAAACGAGAATTCATTTTCCTTCGTCTCGCGATAAGACATAATTTTATTTTATTACTATTATTATTGTTTTCTTTTGGATGTAGAATTTGGAAATATAATTCTATAACTTAATTTTCTTTTCTCGAATCATCTCCTCCTTTGTTCTCGATGCTGCAACTGTAGGAGAGGCGAAAGAGCGTTCGATAGCCTTAGTTTATACTATAGGGGAGGCTTATCGCACTCAAATATTTCTAATGTAAACTTTCAAACGAAGGGCCAACTCGGAGAGCCTTTCGTTGCGCAGCAAAATTTAATTGACGACGAAAATGAATTAAATGAATTCTCGCTTTACTATTGATTATCTTAAAATCTTAAAATCTTAATATTTAAAGTTATATATATTTTAATGTTTAAAATCGCGCATGCGTTATTTAAAGTGCCGTTCGATTTACTACGTCATTTTGGATGAACGTCCGCAAGTTTAATTTTTCTGCGGACGTTACACCCTCCTTAAAAAAGTAAATAACGGGGGAACACGTTATTTACTTCTGAAAGTTTAAGTGCGAGGTGAGATTTAAGTAGTGGTCGCTTATAGTAATAGTCTACGGGAACTGTGGACGCAAAATTATACGGATACTGATTGTTCGTTGAGGCTCTTCCTTATAAGGTCACTTTCACTGGCTGTTCTGGCAGAAACTTTACACGTACTGTAGGTAACACGTTTGCGTCTACCTGACTGTCCGCACTCACTTTAATGAACTTCCTTGCAGGTTGCGCATGTGTTGCGCTCGGCGGAATCTTCCACGTTATTGGAGATGGTTTCACGCTGGTTTATTCCCCTAGGAAGTTCCATTTCGACTGCTACGGTTGGATATAATGGTTGAGTTTCATGGAAGGGCATGCGTGCCGCAGGTTGAGATTTGTCCACGCGGGCATAAGGTTCGTTTGAAGTTCCTTCTTCAACTGCTTGAGGAGACGACTCAGGATGGTTGCGTTTCCCCAAGTGCAGCAGGAGGTTTGTAATAGAGGAGAAGATTGCTCCCAGTAGGTGCAAACTCCATCCATACACTGAATGCAGTGCATAACCGTGTATCGCAGTGTCTGCAATTAATTTAATGAGCCTTATCAACATCCAGATACCAATAAATCCCGCACTGGCAGTCCCAAACTTCAGAAAGCCACCCCACAATTTTTCACCGGCAGAGGTAGCTATTCTATCAAGGGTCTGCTCATCGAGAAAACCTGAGAGAGAGATGCCCGCCAAAGGGACGCGTTGTCCGGCTGCAGTCCGTGCGAAAGTGTTGAGGAGAGCGGTACTCTCGACAGGGAACATGATGTGGTCGCGTAACCTGGAGAGATCTTCCTGGGAATAAATTCCACTATCAGCAAGATGCTCGGCGTCAACATATTTCCAGACGGGTTTAGTCATTGGTTCTAAGGTCTGAGGTGACAGTACTGCAGCAGGTTTCGGAGTAAGACTTATCCAGCCTCCCTTTATCTGATACATAACAGGTATGAGAGGGTTGCAGTCGATTGGCGTACCGCTATTAACTAAAATGTGAGTTTTAGGAGATAAATACATAGATCTATTTTGTAAAGATACTGGTAGTTCTAAATAACAGATTTCGGTGGTGCGACGCGTAACTTCGATTGGAACGCACTTAATAATGTGAGCTACTTCACCCGAAATCGTGGCCATGTAGCCAGGACCTTTCATTAAGTTGTATGCAAAAACATCAGGTTGGGTGTGAGCTATCGATATAGCGTTTTTCAAAACCTGTTGTTCTAATTTACACTTTTGTTCAAGAATGTTATGGTATAGGTCTTGCATTTGTGTCTTTAAATGTTTCTCGACGTAGACAAATTTAGAGTTGATGTAAGTGAAAATATCTAAATTGTCGACAGAAATTCTGGTGAGTTTAGCAAAGAGGTTATTTTTATTTGTTTCTACGATTAGCAATTTAGGGTGTTCGGTTTGTATCAAGGTATAGCCACACACGTTATATTCAGATTTTTTGGATAAAGCAAAAGTGACATCTTTTGTTATTAGTGAGTATACAATAGGGTATTGAGTGTTCGAATCAGCTATTTTATAAGCTTGACCTTGATACAAGACATCATAAGCGTAGAAGTTACACGTCTCGACAGGTAGTGGGGCCCAATATACATTTCCCCCGTCTTCGTCGATACATTCGTTCCTTGAAAGCATGCATTGAATTCCTGAGCGGAGTGTAATATAATCTGTCTTTGTTCTTGCAGGCGCAAAGTAATCTCGCAGTGTAATGGTAACGGCGGCTTCAACGATAACATCGTCCCAGGTCCCGTATGGATCCGAGAAATGGCTTCCTTTGCAGGAACCATCCATGTTGGTAGTACCGGCTAAAGTGACGATCCGATAGTTGGTGGCATTGAGGAGCAATCCAATGATAGAGACGGAATTCCCCAGAACGATGGAACCCGTTTCGTGTAGACGAGCGCATTTGTGTTGATCAAGTTCTAGTAGATATTTTCTATGGCCTCCACGCACCATGGAGATATGTGAGTGCATTCCGCAATGGAATATTTGTCGATCGATTTCTATCTTGCAGGAAATGACGCCTATCTGCGAGTAATCGGCGACTTGCAGCAATTGTATATATACAGCGGTAGAGTTGGGTCGGGAATCCGTGACGTGGCATTCGCCTACGTCCAGCAAAGATACAGTAGTTACATTGAATGACGTCCCTCCGCAATCATATCCAAGTAGACCAGAGGCAGTCTTAATCAGAAGTAGCACCAAGGATATGGTGAACATCTGTAAGTATATACAGACATTAGAGAGGTAATCCAGTACTCAAAATTTGGAGTTTCAACCGGGGTCAGTCATGTGAGACAATCGTAACTTATTAGTGTGAACCAGTTTGATAGTGTCTTTGAATTGAATGCGTACATTTTCATGGTCAAGGATTTCCAGGATCTTATAGGGGCCGGAATATTCATCCGAAAATTTATTAGTTTTCCTCTCTGTTTTCAAGAATACATAGTCGCCAACGTGAAAATTTATTTGATTTGAATTTCTGTCGTAATAACGTTTTGAGCGGGCTTTTGCTCGTTCCAAATTGGTTTTAGCGATTTCTTGTGCTTCACTTATATGATCAAAAAGTTCAAGCAAGTGGTGTTGATACGTTTCCACTCCTCCTTCTACAGGCTGACGACTGGATGGAATCCTGGCCACCTTCCCGAATACTAATTCATGAGGCGTGAATTTTGTGCCTTCGTGAACACTTGTATTATATGAAAATGTAGCTCTCTCCATAAACTTATCCCATTCTTCGTTTCTGTCGATGAAAGTCTTTAGGTATTCTATAAAAACGTGATGGGAACGTTCGACGGATCCGTTAGCTTGTGGATGATAGGCAGAAGTACGATAATGTTTGATCCTAAAGCGTTTGGCGATATTTTTCATCAGGTAACTTAAGAAATTTGTTCCCTGGTCGGTTAAAATAGCTTTCGGGCATCCGAACCGGCAAATGAAGTGATCGACGAATGCTTCCGCTGTTGTTGTTGCGCTTGTATCTTCCATTGGTACAGCGATCGAATATTTAGTAAGTAAATCTTGTATCGTTAAAATATATTTATTACCACGTCTAGTTTTGGGCAGAGGGCCCATCACATCCATCGCGACCTTATCAAATGCAGCTCCCGGCGTATCAGTAAGAACCATCGGTTGTTTGGTTTTTAGTCTTACTAGTTTTTTCAGTTGACACTCGCGACAATTTCGTATGAACTCTTGGACTTGGATTTTGATATTATTCCAATAGTAATCTTGACGAATCCTGAGATACGTTTTCGTCACACCCTTGTGTCCGCCTACAGTTGATCGATGATATTCACTGATGATGTTTGGTCTCTCTTCTTCAGGGGGGACCGTAGTCAAACCTTCGCAAATGGTGATAGAAACGGGCCTATGATCGAAAGTGTTTTGTAATTCTTCAACGATTAATGGCCAAGGTATATCGTCTAGTTGTTGGGTTTTTGCTATACTAAAAGAATTCAATTGAAGTTCGACCGTTACATCCAACAAAGAACGAATCGTCTCTTGAAATATGTTCCAATCCATAATAGTGGTGAGTCTCTCTTTGACCGGTAGTATGATTAGATTTTTATTATTAACTCCACATACCCGCGCGCGACCAAGAGTCAAGTCTATCAGTGGTGGAACCTTACGGAGTTCGTGAAATTCTTTAGCTCCGTTATCGCATGGGTGTCCATCGACTGTTGTTAAAATAACCAAATTATCCTTTTGCATGGATAATCTGTCTCGAGTAGTTCGTATTTTAGCTCGAGTAAGATGCTGATACATTGCTCCGTTGTCTTCTTCATCCGATAAATCAGATTCGCTGGTTTGTTCGTCAAGCTCGTTATTGTCAGCGGGAGGTAACTGAATCTCGGCTCCATCAGCAGGAGACACGACGAATGGCATGGAATCTCCCCCTAATTCTGAGCTTCCTTCTACGATGTTGGATGCGGAAGGAGGAGACTGGGATTGATCTTCCTCGCTAGATTCGCCAAGGGTTTCAAATTGAGATTGAGTGGGTGAGGGTGGTTCTGAATCTTCTTCTGGCGATAGGAGATCGATTATCTCGGCAGGCGAGTTTACAACGGCCAAAATTTGGGGATTCCGAGAAAGAGCGTCGGCGTTATGGTTCGCGGATCCTGATTTATACACAATTTGATAGTCATACTCTTCTAATTTGAGTCTCCATCTCATAAGTCTCGAGGTAGGGTCTTTCACTTTGTAAAGCCAAGTAAGAGGTTGATGATCGGTAACAAGAGAAAATTTGTGTCCATATAGATAAGGTCGGAAATGATGTGTGCAGTATATGATGGCTAAAAGTTCCTTTTCTATAGTAGAGTAATTTATTTCGGCGGGGTTTAGCACGCGAGACACATATGCTATAGGGAGGTCTTGTCCGATAATCCCCTGGCTAAGAACTCCGCCTACGGCCGTGTTCGATGCGTCGGTGGTGAGTATAAATGGTTTTGAAAAATCCGGATACTGAAGGATAGGTTGTTGGCATAGAGCTGTCCTTAGGAAGTCGAACGCCTCTTGTTGTTCGGATTTCCATGAGAAAGGGACGTTTTTCTTCAAAAGTTTGGTCAGTGGCTTTGTTAATCCTGAAAAGTTGGGTATGAAACGGCGATAATAGCCGGCGAGTCCTAAAAACTGTTTGATATTTTTGGAGTTTTTGGGAGTCGGGAAATTCTTAACAGCCGCTGTCTTTTCTGGATTAGGCTGCACTCCATTCTTTCCAATTATGTGGCCTAGATAGCCAACTTCATGTCGTAGAAACTCACATTTGTCTGGTTGCAGTAGTAAGTTAGCATCTCGTAGGCGACTCATTAGTTTTTGTATTTTTATGTCGTGCTCTTGCAGTGAACTTGCATATACAACGATATCGTCCATGTAGACGAAGAGTTCGGCTCCTTGTAAGCCGGTGAGGATTTGGTCCATCAGGCGTTGGAAAGTAGCTGGGGCGTTCTTCAAGCCAAATGGCATCCGATTGAACTCGTAGTGACCATGAGGCGTAGAGAACGCTGTTTTATGAGCACACGAAGAATCCATGGGGATTTGATGAAATCCGCTAGCAAGGTCAAGGACCGAAAAGTACTTGGCTCCCCCGAGTTGGTCTAAGATGTCTGAGATATTCGGTAACGGGTAAGCATCCCCGACAGTTTTTTCGTTGAGAGTCCTGTAGTCGATTACCATTCTCCATCTTCTGTTCCCTTGAGAGTCTGCTTTCTTTGGAACTATCCATACCGGGGAATTGTATGGTGAAGTCGAGGGTTTAATGATATTATTTGATAACAGTTGTGAGACTTGTTTGTTGATCTCTCCTTTGTGTACAGGTGGGAATCGATATTGTTTGGTATTTATTGGTATTTCGTCGGTGGTGAGGATTTTATGAGTAGTAGCAGTAGTTCGTCCCAAAAACTCACCAGGAATATAAAACCGATCTTGATGGCGTTCCACAAGGGAAAGGACATTCTGTCTTTCCTCTGAATTGAGGTGGTCTAGTCGGAGAAGTTGAATGATTTTGTTGCTCCGCGACTCTGAGTCGGAG
Organism: Pogonomyrmex californicus; assembly: GCA_024349325.1. Classification (NCBI taxonomy): domain Eukaryota; kingdom Metazoa; phylum Arthropoda; class Insecta; order Hymenoptera; family Formicidae; genus Pogonomyrmex; species Pogonomyrmex californicus. Next base: position 1,251,262 of record JAECZD010000026.1, read on the forward strand.
AGAGTATGAGACGTACAATTATCTTCATTTGAACATCCTAAGACGCTTAAAATAGATTGAGGGGGGGATATAGAAAGGTTGGATTCAGTGAAATAGCATAGGTTGCCTAAGGATTTTTCCTGTCCTAGAACAGGTGAAGGCAATGGTTCTATCGGTTTGGCGATAGTGGAAATGGAATAACTTATCGAGTTAGAGTGTCGCTTCTGCGATTCCTCTTGAGTGTCATCATCGCTAAGATGATAAGGTCTCTGGGAGACCGATTTAGAATCGAAACAATCCATCATGAGTTCTCCGAGGTTAGCAACCTGCGAGACTTCTTGTAATCGAATAGTAGGAACAAGAACCTCGAATTCAATTTCAGTGGTGTTGATAATTCGAATAAAAGCTTTATCGTTGATACAAGTGACCAATGAGTCTCCAAGGAAGATTCCATCCCTCACGTACATTCGTGGTACATATCCAGTTCCTATCTCTGGATTTAATACTTTTATCATTAAACCTACGTTACTTCTTGGTGGTACCACGATACTTGCAGAGGTTTTGAAAGGTATCTTATGTTGGTTCCAGGTAATATGGTTGGTATCATAATCGATTCGTGCATGATGTTCGGTAAAGAATGAAGACCCTAATATTCCCTGTTGTGCGATAGGAAAATCATCGGTTACAACATGAAAGATTATCGGGATATCGCGAAGATAGATGTATACTGTTCCGAGAGTTTTTACAATATTTTCCGTGATTCCTTTTAAATTCAAAATGTTTTCACTATTAATAGGTACGTTATGATCTAGAATACCAATTTTTATGATATTCGGCTGAGCTCCTGTATCAAGCATCAGAGCTGCTGGCTTGCGGAAAGAGCAAGAGTCTAATTCGATGGTTGGGACGGTTCCAGAGCTGAGTTTGACGACGGCGACTCTGGTATTTTGGTTGTTATTGGGTATAACGGGCGCGTGGTCGCCTCCCCTCGATTTACGCCCGACGTCGAGGGGCTGGGCAAGTTTCCCTGATTGTTATCGCGCATGGCATTGTTATATTGTCTTTTCTTACATTCGGAGATTAGGTGACCAAAGTTTTTACAGTATGCACAGATTTTAACTCGAAGGGAAGGGTTAGGAGAAGAGGGTTGACGGCGATCTGGTTGCATAACAGAAATTGGCGGTATTGTACTTCGGTTCTGATCAGTAGTTGAGATGTTGCGAACAGGGTTCGATTTCGTATCGCGCTGGCGAACGCGATCGCGTTCGAGCCTCTTACTAATGAGTATTGCTTTATTATAAGCTTCTGAGAGATTTCGGTAACCCTCCATGCGGATTTCGGTACGATACTCGGGGGTTAAACCCTCGAAGAATGATTCTAGGGCATATGAATCTATCTGCTCAATTTCGAAATTATTGAGAGGTCGGCCAAATTGATTTTGATCTCCTTCGATTATAGCATTGCGCAAATCCTTTACACGGCCGATATAATCTAAAATATGCTCTGAGGGTTTTTTGAAATTGATGCTTAATTGTCCGCGGTAATAGTTAGAAGTCCGTACCGGTCCGAATGTGCGTTTTAAACAATCTATGAACTGATCGACTGTATTATGAATCTCATCTTCAACGGCTAGGTATGCATGACCTGTTAGCTTATTTCTTAATAATCGGACTAAATGATTTTCGTTAGTCAATGGGATAAGTTCCTTAGCGCGTTTGCAAGCGCGTGCAAATTGTAAAACGGGCATATTATGTCCGTCGTATTTCGGCACGAGATCCAAAGCGTCTCGGATCGATGAGTTAGAATAATTCACTTCCGTATGTTGAAAAGGATTCGGTGGATTAGGTGATAATCTATCAAAGAATGTGTTATCTTGCGTAATTCGATTCTCTCTAGTCTCAGCGTCTTGCAATGATTTATTGGAAGCAGAGTTGGATAGGCTATTCTGTACATCACCTACGCGTTTCTCTAAGATTTGAAATCGTTCGCTTAAAGTTTTCAAAAAGGAAAGATCCTTTTGGATCGTGTTTAACATAATATTAAAATTACTGATATCTGAATTAGCGTTTTTAATTCTTTCGAATTCCTCTCGTTGTTTTTCGAGTTCTTCCTGTCGAAGCGATACAGCATCACTCTGTTCTTTTAATTGTTTCTCTTTTTCTAGATATTGATTTCTGAAAGCGTCCATCTCCGCTTCGGATAATGGCTGATCAGCAAAATCTAGGCGAGTACGATGGCACTGAGATCGCGTACCTTGTGCCATCCCACCGCTGTCACCAGTTTCGTTCTACGGTGTTGTTACGTCCCGAGATGGTGTAGAACGGTTAATGGAAATTGGGAAAGGACATCTAGTGTATTTATGTTCAATGGCGGCGCTGGACACGATTACACACTATATTTTCAGATTAGAAGCCGCGACCGAGCGGAAATCGCGGGGAAATATGTTTTATTAATATGATAATCGGGCTATGGTGTCAATAATATAATATAAGTAAATCGAATATAATATAAGAAAATCAATAATATAATATAAGTAAATCGAATATAATATAAGAAAATCAAATAATGTAATATAGGTAAATCGAATATAGTATAAGAAAATCAAATAATACAATGTAAGAAAATCAATAATATAATATAAGTAAATCGAATATAATATAAGAAAATCAAATAATATAATGTAAGAAAATCAATAATATAATATAAGTAAATCGAATATAATATAAGAAAATCAATAATATAATATAAGTAAATCGAATATAATATAAGAAAATCAAATAATGTAATATAGGTAAATCGAATATAGTATAAGAAAATCAAATAATACAATGTAAGAAAATCAATAATATAATATAAGTAAATCGAATATAATATAAGAAAATCAAATAATACAATGTAAGAAAATCAATAATATAATATAAGTAAATCGAATAATATGATATAAGAAAATCAAATAATATAATGTAAGAAAATCAATAATATAATATAAGTAAATCGAATATAATATAAGAAAATCAAATAATACGATGTAAGAAAATCAATAATATAATATAAGTAAATCGAATAATATGATATAAGAAAATCAAATAATATAATGTAAGAAAATCAATAATATAATATAAGTAAATCGAATATAATATAAGAAAATCAAATAATACAATGTAAGAAAATCAATAATATAATATAAGTAAAACGAATAATATGATATAAGAAAATCAAATAATATAATGTAAGAAAATCAATGATATAATATAAGTAAATCGAATAATATGATATAAGAAAATCAAATAATATAATGTAAGAAAATCAATAATATAATATAAGTAAATCGAATATAATATAAGAAAATCAAATAATACAATGTAAGAAAATCAATAATATAATATAAGTAAAACGAATAATATGATATAAGAAAATCAAATAATATAATGTAAGAAAATCAATGATATAATATAAGTAAATCGAATAATATGATATAAGAAAATCAAATAATATAATGTAAGAAAATCAATAATATAATATAAGTAAATCGAATATAATATAAGTAAAATCGAATAATATAATATTAGGAACGATGGTACCTTGAATTGTTAGAGGTAAGTTATTAAATGAATTAGAATTCTAGTGACTTCGTTTTCCTTTCCTTTACTTTTCCTTTGTGATTGTAAGATTCAGCGGTTTGAGATAGTGACTGCACTCTCTGACAGTTTGGTAACGACTGTGTTCTTCGGAGGTTCGTTCACCACTGTCCCGTCCGCGCCCAAGCCGTACCTCTAGCGTTGGGCCAGGCGCAAAGGGGAGGGGCACACAAAGCACTCCTCGACTGAGCATTTATTTTGTACTACAATTATTTGAAAATTATGAGAATTATGAGAATTATGACAATTATGAGAAAATAGGAAAATAAAAGAAAGGGAAAGGAGAAAAGAAAAAAACTACCTAATATTTCGAAGATATCATTAATGCTTAAAGGTAAATCTTATTATTCAAAACGAGAATTCATTTTCCTTCGTCTCGCGATAAGACATAATTTTATTTTATTACTATTATTATTGTTTTCTTTTGGATGTAGAATTTGGAAATATAATTCTATAACTTAATTTTCTTTTCTCGAATCATCTCCTCCTTTGTTCTCGATGCTGCAACTGTAGGAGAGGCGAAAGAGCGTTCGATAGCCTTAGTTTATACTATAGGGGAGGCTTATCGCACTCAAATATTTCTAATGTAAACTTTCAAACGAAGGGCCAACTCGGAGAGCCTTTCGTTGCGCAGCAAAATTTAATTGACGACGAAAATGAATTAAATGAATTCTCGCTTTACTATTGATTATCTTAAAATCTTAAAATCTTAATATTTAAAGTTATATATATTTTAATGTTTAAAATCGCGCATGCGTTATTTAAAGTGCCGTTCGATTTACTACGTCATTTTGGATGAACGTCCGCAAGTTTAATTTTTCTGCGGACGTTACACCCTCCCTTAAAAAAGTAAATAACGGGGAACACGTTATTTACTTCTGAAAGTTTAAGTGCGAGGTGAGATTTAAGTAGTGGTCGCTTATAGTAATAGTCTACGGGAACTGTGGACGCAAAATTATACGGATACTGATTGTTCGTTGAGGCTCTTCCTTATAAGGTCACTTTCACTGGCTGTTCTGGCAGAAACTTTACACGTACTGTAGGTAACACGTTTGCGTCTACCTGACTGTCCGCACTCACTTTAATGAACTTCCTTGCAGGTTGCGCATGTGTTGCGCTCGGCGGAATCTTCCACGTTATTGGAGATGGTTTCACGCTGGTTTATTCCCCTAGGAAGTTCCATTTCGACTGCTACGGTTGGATATAATGGTTGAGTTTCATGGAAGGGCATGCGTGCCGCAGGTTGAGATTTGTCCACGCGGGCATAAGGTTCGTTTGAAGTTCCTTCTTCAACTGCTTGAGGAGACGACTCAGGATGGTTGCGTTTCCCCAAGTGCAGCAGGAGGTTTGTAATAGAGGAGAAGATTGCTCCCAGTAGGTGCAAACTCCATCCATACACTGAATGCAGTGCATAACCGTGTATCGCAGTGTCTGCAATTAATTTAATGAGCCTTATCAACATCCAGATACCAATAAATCCCGCACTGGCAGTCCCAAACTTCAGAAAGCCACCCCACAATTTTTCACCGGCAGAGGTAGCTATTCTATCAAGGGTCTGCTCATCGAGAAAACCTGAGAGAGAGATGCCCGCCAAAGGGACGCGTTGTCCGGCTGCAGTCCGTGCGAAAGTGTTGAGGAGAGCGGTACTCTCGACAGGGAACATGATGTGGTCGCGTAACCTGGAGAGATCTTCCTGGGAATAAATTCCACTATCAGCAAGATGCTCGGCGTCAACATATTTCCAGACGGGTTTAGTCATTGGTTCTAAGGTCTGAGGTGACAGTACTGCAGCAGGTTTCGGAGTAAGACTTATCCAGCCTCCCTTTATCTGATACATAACAGGTATGAGAGGGTTGCAGTCGATTGGCGTACCGCTATTAACTAAAATGTGAGTTTTAGGAGATAAATACATAGATCTATTTTGTAAAGATACTGGTAGTTCTAAATAACAGATTTCGGTGGTGCGACGCGTAACTTCGATTGGAACGCACTTAATAATGTGAGCTACTTCACCCGAAATCGTGGCCATGTAGCCAGGACCTTTCATTAAGTTGTATGCAAAAACATCAGGTTGGGTGTGAGCTATCGATATAGCGTTTTTCAAAACCTGTTGTTCTAATTTACACTTTTGTTCAAGAATGTTATGGTATAGGTCTTGCATTTGTGTCTTTAAATGTTTCTCGACGTAGACAAATTTAGAGTTGATGTAAGTGAAAATATCTAAATTGTCGACAGAAATTCTGGTGAGTTTAGCAAAGAGGTTATTTTTATTTGTTTCTACGATTAGCAATTTAGGGTGTTCGGTTTGTATCAAGGTATAGCCACACACGTTATATTCAGATTTTTTGGATAAAGCAAAAGTGACATCTTTTGTTATTAGTGAGTATACAATAGGGTATTGAGTGTTCGAATCAGCTATTTTATAAGCTTGACCTTGATACAAGACATCATAAGCGTAGAAGTTACACGTCTCGACAGGTAGTGGGGCCCAATATACATTTCCCCCGTCTTCGTCGATACATTCGTTCCTTGAAAGCATGCATTGAATTCCTGAGCGGAGTGTAATATAATCTGTCTTTGTTCTTGCAGGCGCAAAGTAATCTCGCAGTGTAATGGTAACGGCGGCTTCAACGATAACATCGTCCCAGGTCCCGTATGGATCCGAGAAATGGCTTCCTTTGCAGGAACCATCCATGTTGGTAGTACCGGCTAAAGTGACGATCCGATAGTTGGTGGCATTGAGGAGCAATCCAATGATAGAGACGGAATTCCCCAGAACGATGGAACCCGTTTCGTGTAGACGAGCGCATTTGTGTTGATCAAGTTCTAGTAGATATTTTCTATGGCCTCCACGCACCATGGAGATATGTGAGTGCATTCCGCAATGGAATATTTGTCGATCGATTTCTATCTTGCAGGAAATGACGCCTATCTGCGAGTAATCGGCGACTTGCAGCAATTGTATATATACAGCGGTAGAGTTGGGTCGGGAATCCGTGACGTGGCATTCGCCTACGTCCAGCAAAGATACAGTAGTTACATTGAATGACGTCCCTCCGCAATCATATCCAAGTAGACCAGAGGCAGTCTTAATCAGAAGTAGCACCAAGGATATGGTGAACATCTGTAAGTATATACAGACATTAGAGAGGTAATCCAGTACTCAAAATTTGGAGTTTCAACCGGGGTCAGTCATGTGAGACAATCGTAACTTATTAGTGTGAACCAGTTTGATAGTGTCTTTGAATTGAATGCGTACATTTTCATGGTCAAGGATTTCCAGGATCTTATAGGGGCCGGAATATTCATCCGAAAATTTATTAGTTTTCCTCTCTGTTTTCAAGAATACATAGTCGCCAACGTGAAAATTTATTTGATTTGAATTTCTGTCGTAATAACGTTTTGAGCGGGCTTTTGCTCGTTCCAAATTGGTTTTAGCGATTTCTTGTGCTTCACTTATATGATCAAAAAGTTCAAGCAAGTGGTGTTGATACGTTTCCACTCCTCCTTCTACAGGCTGACGACTGGATGGAATCCTGGCCACCTTCCCGAATACTAATTCATGAGGCGTGAATTTTGTGCCTTCGTGAACACTTGTATTATATGAAAATGTAGCTCTCTCCATAAACTTATCCCATTCTTCGTTTCTGTCGATGAAAGTCTTTAGGTATTCTATAAAAACGTGATGGGAACGTTCGACGGATCCGTTAGCTTGTGGATGATAGGCAGAAGTACGATAATGTTTGATCCTAAAGCGTTTGGCGATATTTTTCATCAGGTAACTTAAGAAATTTGTTCCCTGGTCGGTTAAAATAGCTTTCGGGCATCCGAACCGGCAAATGAAGTGATCGACGAATGCTTCCGCTGTTGTTGTTGCGCTTGTATCTTCCATTGGTACAGCGATCGAATATTTAGTAAGTAAATCTTGTATCGTTAAAATATATTTATTACCACGTCTAGTTTTGGGCAGAGGGCCCATCACATCCATCGCGACCTTATCAAATGCAGCTCCCGGCGTATCAGTAAGAACCATCGGTTGTTTGGTTTTTAGTCTTACTAGTTTTTTCAGTTGACACTCGCGACAATTTCGTATGAACTCTTGGACTTGGATTTTGATATTATTCCAATAGTAATCTTGACGAATCCTGAGATACGTTTTCGTCACACCCTTGTGTCCGCCTACAGTTGATCGATGATATTCACTGATGATGTTTGGTCTCTCTTCTTCAGGGGGGACCGTAGTCAAACCTTCGCAAATGGTGATAGAAACGGGCCTATGATCGAAAGTGTTTTGTAATTCTTCAACGATTAATGGCCAAGGTATATCGTCTAGTTGTTGGGTTTTTGCTATACTAAAAGAATTCAATTGAAGTTCGACCGTTACATCCAACAAAGAACGAATCGTCTCTTGAAATATGTTCCAATCCATAATAGTGGTGAGTCTCTCTTTGACCGGTAGTATGATTAGATTTTTATTATTAACTCCACATACCCGCGCGCGACCAAGAGTCAAGTCTATCAGTGGTGGAACCTTACGGAGTTCGTGAAATTCTTTAGCTCCGTTATCGCATGGGTGTCCATCGACTGTTGTTAAAATAACCAAATTATCCTTTTGCATGGATAATCTGTCTCGAGTAGTTCGTATTTTAGCTCGAGTAAGATGCTGATACATTGCTCCGTTGTCTTCTTCATCCGATAAATCAGATTCGCTGGTTTGTTCGTCAAGCTCGTTATTGTCAGCGGGAGGTAACTGAATCTCGGCTCCATCAGCAGGAGACACGACGAATGGCATGGAATCTCCCCCTAATTCTGAGCTTCCTTCTACGATGTTGGATGCGGAAGGAGGAGACTGGGATTGATCTTCCTCGCTAGATTCGCCAAGGGTTTCAAATTGAGATTGAGTGGGTGAGGGTGGTTCTGAATCTTCTTCTGGCGATAGGAGATCGATTATCTCGGCAGGCGAGTTTACAACGGCCAAAATTTGGGGATTCCGAGAAAGAGCGTCGGCGTTATGGTTCGCGGATCCTGATTTATACACAATTTGATAGTCATACTCTTCTAATTTGAGTCTCCATCTCATAAGTCTCGAGGTAGGGTCTTTCACTTTGTAAAGCCAAGTAAGAGGTTGATGATCGGTAACAAGAGAAAATTTGTGTCCATATAGATAAGGTCGGAAATGATGTGTGCAGTATATGATGGCTAAAAGTTCCTTTTCTATAGTAGAGTAATTTATTTCGGCGGGGTTTAGCACGCGAGACACATATGCTATAGGGAGGTCTTGTCCGATAATCCCCTGGCTAAGAACTCCGCCTACGGCCGTGTTCGATGCGTCGGTGGTGAGTATAAATGGTTTTGAAAAATCCGGATACTGAAGGATAGGTTGTTGGCATAGAGCTGTCCTTAGGAAGTCGAACGCCTCTTGTTGTTCGGATTTCCATGAGAAAGGGACGTTTTTCTTCAAAAGTTTGGTCAGTGGCTTTGTTAATCCTGAAAAGTTGGGTATGAAACGGCGATAATAGCCGGCGAGTCCTAAAAACTGTTTGATATTTTTGGAGTTTTTGGGAGTCGGGAAATTCTTAACAGCCGCTGTCTTTTCTGGATTAGGCTGCACTCCATTCTTTCCAATTATGTGGCCTAGATAGCCAACTTCATGTCGTAGAAACTCACATTTGTCTGGTTGCAGTAGTAAGTTAGCATCTCGTAGGCGACTCATTAGTTTTTGTATTTTTATGTCGTGCTCTTGCAGTGAACTTGCATATACAACGATATCGTCCATGTAGACGAAGAGTTCGGCTCCTTGTAAGCCGGTGAGGATTTGGTCCATCAGGCGTTGGAAAGTAGCTGGGGCGTTCTTCAAGCCAAATGGCATCCGATTGAACTCGTAGTGACCATGAGGCGTAGAGAACGCTGTTTTATGAGCACACGAAGAATCCATGGGGATTTGATGAAATCCGCTAGCAAGGTCAAGGACCGAAAAGTACTTGGCTCCCCCGAGTTGGTCTAAGATGTCTGAGATATTCGGTAACGGGTAAGCATCCCCGACAGTTTTTTCGTTGAGAGTCCTGTAGTCGATTACCATTCTCCATCTTCTGTTCCCTTGAGAGTCTGCTTTCTTTGGAACTATCCATACCGGGGAATTGTATGGTGAAGTCGAGGGTTTAATGATATTATTTGATAACAGTTGTGAGACTTGTTTGTTGATCTCTCCTTTGTGTACAGGTGGGAATCGATATTGTTTGGTATTTATTGGTATTTCGTCGGTGGTGAGGATTTTATGAGTAGTAGCAGTAGTTCGTCCCAAAAACTCACCAGGAATATAAAACCGATCTTGATGGCGTTCCACAAGGGAAAGGACATTCTGTCTTTCCTCTGAATTGAGGTGGTCTAGTCGGAGAAGTTGAATGATTTTGTTGCTCCGCGACTCTGAGTCGGAGAGAGTATGAGACGTACAATTATCTTCATTTGAACATCCTAAGACGCTTAAAATAGATTGAGGGGGGGATATAGAAAGGTTGGATTCAGTGAAATAGCATAGGTTGCCTAAGGATTTTTCCTGTCCTAGAACAGGTGAAGGCAATGGTTCTATCGGTTTGGCGATAGTGGAAATGGAATAACTTATCGAGTTAGAGTGTCGCTTCTGCGATTCCTCTTGAGTGTCATCATCGCTAAGATGATAAGGTCTCTGGGAGACCGATTTAGAATCGAAACAATCCATCATGAGTTCTCCGAGGTTAGCAACCTGCGAGACTTCTTGTAATCGAATAGTAGGAACAAGAACCTCGAATTCAATTTCAGTGGTGTTGATAATTCGAATAAAAGCTTTATCGTTGATACAAGTGACCAATGAGTCTCCAAGGAAGATTCCATCCCTCACGTACATTCGTGGTACATATCCAGTTCCTATCTCTGGATTTAATACTTTTATCATTAAACCTACGTTACTTCTTGGTGGTACCACGATACTTGCAGAGGTTTTGAAAGGTATCTTATGTTGGTTCCAGGTAATATGGTTGGTATCATAATCGATTCGTGCATGATGTTCGGTAAAGAATGAAGACCCTAATATTCCCTGTTGTGCGATAGGAAAATCATCGGTTACAACATGAAAGATTATCGGGATATCGCGAAGATAGATGTATACTGTTCCGAGAGTTTTTACAATATTTTCCGTGATTCCTTTTAAATTCAAAATGTTTTCACTATTAATAGGTACGTTATGATCTAGAATACCAATTTTTATGATATTCGGCTGAGCTCCTGTATCAAGCATCAGAGCTGCTGGCTTGCGGAAAGAGCAAGAGTCTAATTCGATGGTTGGGACGGTTCCAGAGCTGAGTTTGACGACGGCGACTCTGGTATTTTGGTTGTTATTGGGTATAACGGGCGCGTGGTCGCCTCCCCTCGATTTACGCCCGACGTCGAGGGGCTGGGCAAGTTTCCCTGATTGTTATCGCGCATGGCATTGTTATATTGTCTTTTCTTACATTCGGAGATTAGGTGACCAAAGTTTTTACAGTATGCACAGATTTTAACTCGAAGGGAAGGGTTAGGAGAAGAGGGTTGACGGCGATCTGGTTGCATAACAGAAATTGGCGGTATTGTACTTCGGTTCTGATCAGTAGTTGAGATGTTGCGAACAGGGTTCGATTTCGTATCGCGCTGGCGAACGCGATCGCGTTCGAGCCTCTTACTAATGAGTATTGCTTTATTATAAGCTTCTGAGAGATTTCGGTAACCCTCCATGCGGATTTCGGTACGATACTCGGGGGTTAAACCTTCGAAGAATGATTCTAGGGCATATGAATCTATCTGCTCAATTTCGAAATTATTGAGAGGTCGGCCAAATTGATTTTGATCTCCTTCGATTATAGCATTGCGCAAATTCTTTACACGGCCGATATAATCTAAAATATGCTCTGAGGGTTTTTTGAAATTGATGCTTAATTGTCCGCGGTAATAGTTAGAAGTCCGTACCGGTCCGAATGTGCGTTTTAAACAATCTATGAACTGATCGACTGTATTATGAATCTCATCTTCAACGGCTAGGTATGCATGACCTGTTAGCTTATTTCTTAATAATCGGACTAAATGATTTTCGTTAGTCAATGGGATAAGTTCCTTAGCGCGTTTGCAAGCGCGTGCAAATTGTAAAACGGGCATATTATGTCCGTCGTATTTCGGCACGAGATCCAAAGCGTCTCGGATCGATGAGTTAGAATAATTCACTTCCGTATGTTGAAAAGGATTCGGTGGATTAGGTGATAATCTATCAAAGAATGTGTTATCTTGCGTAATTCGATTCTCTCTAGTCTCAGCGTCTTGCAATGATTTATTGGAAGCAGAGTTGGATAGGCTATTCTGTACATCACCTACGCGTTTCTCTAAGATTTGAAATCGTTCGCTTAAAGTTTTCAAAAAGGAAAGATCCTTTTGGATCGTGTTTAACATAATATTAAAATTACTGATATCTGAATTAGCGTTTTTAATTCTTTCGAATTCCTCTCGTTGTTTTTCGAGTTCTTCCTGTCGAAGCGATACAGCATCACTCTGTTCTTTTAATTGTTTCTCTTTTTCTAGATATTGATTTCTGAAAGCGTCCATCTCCGCTTCGGATAATGGCTGATCAGCAAAATCTAGGCGAGTACGATGGCACTGAGATCGCGTACCTTGTGCCATCCCACCGCTGTCACCAGTTTCGTTCTACGGTGTTGTTACGTCCCGAGATGGTGTAGAACGGTTAATGGAAATTGGGAAAGGACATCTAGTGTATTTATGTTCAATGGCGGCGCTGGACACGATTACACACTATATTTTCAGATTAGAAGCCGCGACCGAGCGGAAATCGCGGGGAAATATGTTTTATTAATATGATAATCGGGCTATGGTGTCAATAATATAATATAAGTAAATCGAATATAATATAAGAAAATCAATAATATAATATAAGTAAATCGAATATAATATAAGAAAATCAAATAATGTAATATAGGTAAATCGAATATAGTATAAGAAAATCAAATAATACAATGTAAGAAAATCAATAATATAATATAAGTAAATCGAATATAATATAAGAAAATCAAATAATACAATGTAAGAAAATCAATAATATAATATAAGTAAATCGAATAATATGATATAAGAAAATCAAATAATATAATGTAAGAAAATCAATAATATAATATAAGTAAATCGAATATAATATAAGAAAATCAAATAATACAATGTAAGAAAATCAATAATATAATATAAGTAAATCGAATAATATGATATAAGAAAATCAAATAATATAATGTAAGAAAATCAATAATATAATATAAGTAAATCGAATATAATATAAGAAAATCAAATAATACAATGTAAGAAAATCAATAATATAATATAAGTAAATCGAATATAATATAAGAAAATCAAATAATACAATGTAAGAAAATCAATAATATAATATAAGTAAAACGAATAATATGATATAAGAAAATCAAATAATATAATGTAAGAAAATCAATGATATAATATAAGTAAATCGAATAATATGATATAAGAAAATCAAATAATATAATGTAAGAAAATCAATAATATAATATAAGTAAATCGAATATAATATAAGAAAATCAAATAATATAATGTAAGAAAATCAATAATATAATATAAGTAAATCGAATATAATATAAGAAAATCAAATAATACAATGTAAGAAAATCAATAATATAATATAAGTAAAACGAATAATATGATATAAGAAAATCAAATAATATAATGTAAGAAAATCAATGATATAATATAAGTAAATCGAATAATATGATATAAGAAAATCAAATAATATAATGTAAGAAAATCAATAATATAATATAAGTAAATCGAATATAATATAAGAAAATCAAATAATACAATGTAAGAAAATCAATAATATAATATAAGTAAAACGAATAATATGATATAAGAAAATCAAATAATATAATGTAAGAAAATCAATGATATAATATAAGTAAATCGAATAATATGATATAAGAAAATCAAATAATATAATGTAAGAAAATCAATAATATAATATAAGTAAATCGAATATAATATAAGTAAAATCGAATAATATAATATTAGGAACGATGGTACCTTGAATTGTTAGAGGTAAGTTATTAAATGAATTAGAATTCTAGTGACTTCGTTTTCCTTTCCTTTACTTTTCCTTTGTGATTGTAAGATTCAGCGGTTTGAGATAGTGACTGCACTCTCTGACAGTTTGGTAACGACTGTGTTCTTCGGAGGTTCGTTCACCACTGTCCCGTCCGCGCCCAAGCCGTACCTCTAGCGTTGGGCCAGGCGCAAAGGGGAGGGGCACACAAAGCACTCCTCGACTGAGCATTTATTTTGTACTACAATTATTTGAAAATTATGAGAATTATGAGAATTATGACAATTATGAGAAAATAGGAAAATAAAAGAAAGGGAAAGGAGAAAAGAAAAAAACTACCTAATATTTCGAAGATATCATTAATGCTTAAAGGTAAATCTTATTATTCAAAACGAGAATTCATTTTCCTTCGTCTCGCGATAAGACATAATTTTATTTTATTACTATTATTATTGTTTTCTTTTGGATGTAGAATTTGGAAATATAATTCTATAACTTAATTTTCTTTTCTCGAATCATCTCCTCCTTTGTTCTCGATGCTGCAACTGTAGGAGAGGCGAAAGAGCGTTCGATAGCCTTAGTTTATACTATAGGGGAGGCTTATCGCACTCAAATATTTCTAATGTAAACTTTCAAACGAAGGGCCAACTCGGAGAGCCTTTCGTTGCGCAGCAAAATTTAATTGACGACGAAAATGAATTAAATGAATTCTCGCTTTACTATTGATTATCTTAAAATCTTAAAATCTTAATATTTAAAGTTATATATATTTTAATGTTTAAAATCGCGCATGCGTTATTTAAAGTGCCGTTCGATTTACTACGTCATTTTGGATGAACGTCCGCAAGTTTAATTTTTCTGCGGACGTTACACGGCGTATAGCCCAGACATGGCGCCTTCCGATTACTACCTATTCCGGTCGCTGCAGCATCATTTGGCTGATACACATTTTGTGAGATTTGAAGAGATACGAAAATGCATTGATGACTTTATCGCTTCGAAGCCGGTGAGCTTCTATCATCAAAGAATTCGCAAGCTACCCGAAAGATGGCAAAAGGTCGTTGATGCAAACAGGGAATATTTCGCTGATTAATATTTTTTTGTTTGTTTTTGAATAAAGATTTAATTTTATAAAAAAAAGCTCAGAACTTTTTTGTACACCTAATATATAGAGCTTATACTTTAATTTCTCTTAGCATATGTTTTGTGGTTACTGGGAATCATCCAGTGCTTCTGAATCCAGCCACAGTATATACAATAGCGCAACTTTCCCGATTTTAACGTGTACAAAATTAAACTGCACATGTGCGAGTTAAGTAGGTAACCAATCACGTAACTAATTTTCTGTCACATTTCTTCTCGGTTTTTTTTATAGCGTTCTCTGTCATTTAAATGTTTAACAAACTGGCAGGAACAAACGTCTGACACATAAATGAAATCGTGAAGAGTTTACTCTGTTAAGGCGTGTTAAAGGAAATAAATAGAAGTGTTCAGTGTTGAGTGAATATTGAATATTGATTAATGAATAGTTTAGTGTTCAGTGAATAGTGATTAATGAGAGAAAATAAAGTGAACTAAGAACAAAGAGTTATTTTCTCTTTGAAGAATAATTAATTTGTATAAAGATTTATACAGATTTTTTATTATAAATTTAGAATATTGAAAATTTAAAAAAACGTTATTTCCTTTGAAAATTATTTGTTCTTATTCTAAAAATAAATGAACATTATATTTAACATAATTGTAATTGCATATATATATATATATATATATATATATATATATAAGTATATTTATAATACTTTTAAAATAAATTGTTTTTTCTTTATACAAAAATATTTTTTTTACTATTGCATACCTACATTTCTATTTATTCGTTAAATTTTATATTTATTTCTAAATTTTATAAATATAATTGTATTTTTTAAATCTTATACATTTAAGAAATATATATTTACATTTATCTTTTTATTTTAAAGTAATAATATGATTTAAATACGTTTATTTTATATACTATTTTCTTATGTTAAATATTTTTTTCATATTTTATGCAACTTTTTTATCAAAGTTAATAATATAATATAGTTTTTCTTTTTATTAATCAATATTTATATATTTTTTAAATCGTATTCGGAAATTCGATACATTTCGGAACACTTCTCGATTTAGTTACATGGCAGTCAACATCTAGAAAAAAAATAAGCTAAACCTTTGACTACATAAGTATAGCCTGCCAGTAGACTGCATATCTTATAGCACTATTGAGCGAAAAATGTTGCCAAATACAACGGATTTTGGTTAATCAGAATCCGCGCGAAATTCAAATTAACTATGTTTACCAAGTTGTATTTTCATCAAATATTATTTTATATTATGTCTCCATTTTTAATTTACAATTAAATAAATCGAGATAAATTGCTTCTGTTCATATTAAGTTAATTTAAGTTAATTTCTGACCTATCTAAAGAAGGTTATGATTTACTCACTGGCTGCTCTTTATTTATATAGCGCGTACTATTACAATTCTTCACAAAATAAGTTGGTATAACATTAATTTTTAATAAAGATGCACGAGAAGCACAAGAAGTACGAGAAGCAAGAAAAGCACAAGAAACACATTGTTTTCCGACTGTGCACAAACTATACCTAATATTTAGTTCTTGATTAATGATGTCGCCTCTTTTTGACAGCGTGTGTTAGCCACTGGCAGTCCATACTTATATAGAATGCGTTCCGTTGCACGCATGATGCGCATAGAAAATGCATGAGGTCGTTCCGTTCACTCTATGAGCAATCATGCGTGCAGAAAAACAATTTCCCCTACCATACTGCACAGCGCATGAGAATGCATGGGGGACTGCCTCGACTCTTGAGGTAGTGCAATTCATGCGTAGTCCATGCGCTTAGGCGGGAAAGATGTCTTTTAAAAAGTTGCAAGTTTATGTTGACAATGAATTGTGAATGTTCGACGTAACTGATGCCAAACTTTAAGCGGCAATAACTGGCTAATATCGTAAAAAGTTATATGAAAGAGATTTTATAGTCATATTGAATTCCAATAGAAATATTGAGTATATCAGCCGGCATTTCGTCCGCCATGTTTATTTGAGGTTAGATCCAATCGGACACATTGCCGATTAGTCGATTAAATAAAAAAAAATTTTGATAGGTGGCTCTAGAAAATTCTAGAACTAGAAAATTCCTAAACATCGGCTGATGTGAGTGGTGTGTCCGATTGAAAATGTGCGCATCTGGGAGCGCATCTGCGCTCCCTTTATTTATATAATCCAGTGCGCATAAGTCGTTTTCTATGCGCAGGAAAAAAAGGAACGAGCCAATGCGCTCATGTAGGGTGCGTTTCTTTATTCACTCCAAGTATTATCAGTACTACAAATAGCATTCTGATATGCAGAGCAGTGCACTATGAAAGTACTGCCAGAGAGAAGTCTGAAAATGATCATGTACTGCATCTAGCACGAAAGAGAACCACAAAAACGTGCACATTACCTACGCGAATAAGAGTACAGCTGAAACGCATCCATGACCACTCTCAGGCTTTTCTCTGGTACTGCCTTGAATTCTATGACGTCATTGATTTTGATGTATACTTTCTGTTGCGGCTACTGCGAGGTAAAGCAGTCAGAGCACAAAGATGGCTTCCATGGAGATTGAAATAATCTTAATTGATGCTGAAGAAAATAAAACGTATAATATGAAATAATATAATATAATGAAATTATTATGATATTATATAATATTATGAAATTATTTATTATTATTAATATTATTATTTTTATTATTTATTTTTTTATTATTATTAATTATTTTATATATACGAGGTGTCGACATCGGTTCTATCATCTCTTGTATGCAAGTAGAGCTGGTAGAACTAAGTAGAAAAGTCCTCTATCATTTTGCAATTTTCGCATGTAATTATCGAATTATTAATTATTTATATATATATATATATATATATATATATATATATATATATATATATTTAATATATATAATAAAATTATATTTTTTTAATATTAGATATGCCAGCCATTACTTCAGTTGGAGCTTCAGAAAACATACTGCAACTATATTCCACTTTATATCCACTATAATCTTAAAGCGGAAGTTAGAAAACGCACGAAACTAAAACGGATAGCCGCGGTACACTTCCATTACGTCATTACATAGCATGAGCACTCGGAGTGAATAAAGGAACGCACCCGTAATGCGCTATTATCTTATGCGGCCCATGCGTGCAACGAAACGCACTCATAGACTGGATTCCATAAAGCGCATATGCGCGCATTTATCTATAGTTCATATCACATATATTATACCATATATATATATATATATATATAATATATATATATATATACTATATATATATATACTACTATACCATATATATATACTATATCACATATACTATATCATATATACAAAATGCGCGCATGGATTCCAGCCATAGTCAAAAAGCCAAACTATCACCGTTCGGAATATACCCTGTATGTACATACTGTGGTTCAGCCTTGTGGTTCGGTGTTTATTTATGCGTTGTGATTTTTTGGCGAATATCGGTCGAAAAGATTATGATTTCCAGTCTAATTGACGTATAATAAAGGAAATGTTGGCTGTGAATAACAAGAAAATATTTTTTATAACAGGAGTAAGAATTAAAACTTTGGGCAATTTTTCAACTTCTAACCTTCAAATTATAGTATATTTATATGAGAGTATTTGGTAACAACTTCTTTTTAAATGACAAAACATTGTGTAGTTAGAAATATCTGAAATGTATTCGATTTTTTTTTATTAGGTTGTACAAAATCAGTCGTGGTAAAGACATCTTTGAGGAAAACTCGAAAAAACATATGCTTCTACTATAAATATCACTGGTTAAAATGCAATGGATCAGAATGTATTTGTTGGACAAATTTGGATTTCTGCAGGCTCTGGTATTATGGCGAGTAATTGCAGTATTTATAGTACAAACTGTTCATGCACCGGACGAATATTGGCAATCTCTAGAAGTGGCTCATCGTATGGCATTCGGCTACGGACACCTAACATGGGAATGGACATGGCAGATTCGTAGTTATGTATATCCATTCCTCATATCAATTCTCTATCGTGTGCTCGCGTTATACTCTTTGGATTCTGTGCTGCTTCTGACAACACTGCCTCGCATTTTCCAAGCTATTCTCTCTGCCTATGCGGATTATAAGTTTTTCAAATGGCACAAGAATGAGACAATGTTATTTGCTATGTGTTTGAATTGGTATTGGTATTACTGTGCCACAAGAACACTGATAAACTCAGTAGAGACAGCCTGTACTACAATAGCATTGACAATATACCCATGGAGAAATCAACGACGCTATCCATGGAGACGCATACGAGATACAGATTATTTGTGGATTGTGGGTTTCCTCTGTATGATGAGGCCCACCGCTGCAGTTATATGGTTTCCTTTATGTCTAGCTCATCTTTATATAAATGTTTATTTATATTTGGATGTAAGAATTCTTCTAAAATATATTTTGATAGGTCTTACTTGTGCCGCAATTTGTGTATTAATAGATAGTTGCTGTTATGGAACATTCGTGATAACTCCGTGGAATTTTTTCAAAATGAATGTGGTTAAAAACATTGGAAGTACTTACGGTAGTCATCATCTATTATGGTATATCTTTATCGCTCTTCCCGTAATGTTTGGATACCATGCTATTGTATTCCTATATGCTTGTTGGGTATTATGTACAAAAAAACGCCAATTTTTACATCGAGAGAAACTTATGATGATTACGATAATTTGGACGATATTTGTCTACTCGTGGCTGCCTCACAAGGAATTTCGATTTATCCTACCCCTTTTTCCAATGGTTATATGCGTAATTTGCTCTTGTATTCACAGTTTCAAAACCTATTGCTCGCTTCAATTCTATAACATAATCACGTCAGTGTCAATAAGCATCAACCTCGCAGCTATACTATATTTTTCTCTAATTCATCAACGTGCTCCGTTGGTGATAATGAATATTCTGCGACATGAGATTACTCAGGCAGATTCCTCGATAACGGACACGTTGTTTCTGACTCCGTGTCATGCCACGCCATTGTACAGTCATTTACACGTAAACGCGTCAATAAGATTTTTAACATGCGAACCTAATTTCAACAATATTGAAGACTATGTAGACGAAGCAGATCAATTTTTTGCAGACCCGGCAACATGGCTCAAGAACAATTATATCAACAATAGTGAAGTAACGTTACCGACTTATGTGATAATATTTAGTAATATCATGTCTAAAATATCCGAATTTTTACATGCATATTATAAGCCGATTGCCATAGTATTTCATACAGACTTTGCAGAATGGCCCTATGGAATGAAAATGATATTATATAAGCGTAAAGACTATTCTGCTATTTTAGAGAAAAAAATACAATGTGTTAATCATACGGATATCACATAATAAATGGAAATACTTGAATATCCACATTTATAACTCCCAATTTTTAACTCAAAATATTATAAATCAAGAATCAAATCAAACAATTATTACACAGTGTGATTCTATTTTATATAGAAAAATGAGATACATAGAATGAACTTCAGGAAAAACTTGTGATATATTTAATATAAGTAAAAGAAGAGTTTAGGTTTTTTTTTCTCTTTTTATACATTTCTACTTGTTGTATTAGTGAATTTTATTTATTGTTATACTAAATATTGTCTGAAAATACAATTTCTTTCGCTTTACAATTTTTTTTTCTTTCTTTTTTCACACGTTCGGATAAATCGTGATCTGCAATTTCTTAAATTAGTTTCTTCATGCTTCCACGTGACGATACAGGAATGCAGTAGAAGTCAGTGTCGATGTTCTTGTTATCGACAACAAAAAGCGGCACCTGTCCGGCTATTAATAATAATTAGATGATTATCGCGAAACAGTCATAAAACGAAGGATGTTCTACGCTAAAAACGATCTGTGGAGTTAGAGGGGAAGCGAGCCCTCGGCTCTCGGAATAAATGAGTACCGTTAGTAAGTAAAACTCGAATCCACAGACCCGATCTGGGAACGATAACGATTCTAACG
Source organism: Pogonomyrmex californicus (assembly GCA_024349325.1). Taxonomy (NCBI): domain Eukaryota; kingdom Metazoa; phylum Arthropoda; class Insecta; order Hymenoptera; family Formicidae; genus Pogonomyrmex; species Pogonomyrmex californicus. The sequence continues at coordinate 1,272,114 of JAECZD010000026.1, forward strand.
GTACCTCGCATCGCACTACAGATGCTTCGAAACGCAATTATCGTCCGAAACTGCGCCGTACCTTGTTTTTCTCGAATTTACGTGGCTTTCAGTAATTGCAAGTACACAGATGAGAAACTAGGCGAATTGAGAATTTATTGAAATCTCTTAGCCGCTATTTTGCGTTGGTTTGAATTTGTAAATTCTAGATGAAAAAATTTTTGCGAAAAAAATTGAAATATCTAAAAATTTTGCTAGTTAGAAACTTGAAAATAATTTTGTTAGGCCATCAAAGTAAATATTATGCAAGATATTTAAATTTGATAATAAAAATGTTATTGATAATAAAAAAATTTGATAATATAAATTTGATATTAAAAATTTTTAAATGCTAGCAATCAATTTTCTAGTATCTTATGTAATTATTTTGATGATACAACTATTATTCTCATATCTATGACCACATTTTTAAATGTTTCAGTTAAACTGTTCTTTTCATGTATTATACACTAAGCATATCTATCTAAGCATATTTATCTATATTTATAATTTATATGCTGTTATACATATTTATATATATGTCAACAAATAATTATACCCATGTATAAATAAATAATATGACAAAAAAGAAACATATATAATGTATCATAAAAATGTCAAGGATGCTGTTTTATCTCTGGTCAAAACACATTTGTTGATGCTGACGCGCGAGGATATTCAAGATTGACAAATGGTGTTTTGCATTTTCCATTCTACGCACAGAGAAGAAGACGGAAGAGGAAGAAGAGCTATTCTTCCTCCGCCGATAGGAGACTGGAAACACAAACGAGGAAAAATGAGTGAACGAAGTCAATTACTCCCGCGAGTAACGGCGTACGAGTTAGCGGAGGAGGTAAAACGGAAAGTAAGATATATACTCATCGGAAAAGTCGAGAGGAAACTAGTTGGAGGGGGAAGGGGGAAGAGAGCCGGAGATTTCTCGGCTGATATGCAGCGAGATATGCGATCATCGTGCGACGCATGGGCGATACGAGGTGAGGTGAGGTGAGGTGAGGTGAGGTGAGGTGAGGTAAGGTAAGGTGAGGTGAGGTGAGACGTGATGAGCAGGAAAGGTAAGGTAACTCCGCGTAATCGAAGGTGCGCTACATGGCAAGACTCGGGGAAAATGTAAAAGGGGGGATTGACTCTACATGGAGTCAATGTTCCGGCCGGGTCAGCGACCACGATGCTCCCTCTCGCTCGCTCGCTCTCGATTGCCTCTTCTCCCTTCTGCCTTCAGCGAGAACCGCGAGGAAGCGGCTCTCGCATCGCTGCTCCCGACGTCGACGAGACCGCTTCCCGGGAAAAGGACTTCCTTGTGAGATTCTTGACTTCCTTACCTGATCAGTCTCTCTCTCTCTCTCTCTCTCTCTCTCTCTCTCTCTCTCTCTCTCTCTCTCTCTCTCTCTCTCTCTCTCTCTCTCTCTCTCTCTCTCTCTCTCTCTCTCTCTCTCTCTCTCTCTCTCTCTCTCTCTCTCTCTCTCTCTCTCTCTCTCTCTCTCTCTCTCTCTCTCTCTCTCTCTCTCTCTCCCTCCTCTCTCTCTCTCCTCTCTCTCTTCTCTCTCTCTCTCTCTCTCGCCCTCCCTCCCTCCCACCCTTTCCCATCTCCCCTCTTTTTTATCCGAAAAATAACAATCTACGCTGCATGAAACTAAACTAATTCGTTAGCGCATGGATTTTCATATTTTCTGCGTTTCTCGTATATAACGCTACTAATTAAAAACCTGATTTAATGATAACAACGTAATAAATATGATAATATGATAATTTCTATTTCAGGATAAATGTCGCGACCGTTTCTTGTCGCGAAGATTTCTCGATCCATGACTCGCGCAGGACAAGAAAGATACCTGGAAAGCAATTAACCGATGGAGGAGTAAATAAACATATAAATATTGTTGATGAATATCATAAATATCAAAAGGCGTTTTCTCGCTTGTTATAGTTCAGTCCCGATATAGAGAAAACGTTCGGTTTTGACCTCGCGAAAATTTTGCGAATCTAAAGGATAACGCACGTCGCTGAAATATTATTCTTACACAACTCGCTCGAACGCTATTTGAACGCATTTGTATGCGCACTTTTGCGCGAAAGTCTTCGAGGTCGTAGCGCAAGGATTAATCCCACGTGCATCGCCGGCAGGAATGCAATCTGGCAATCCGCGAGAGAGACCTGTCCCGTCGTTTCGAAAGTTATGTAGCCAGACATAAAAGCTACGTACACACGAACGCCGGTCCGAGAGAAAGTTCCCCGCAACGGTGAATCCGCTCTCCGTCCTCTCGCACATAAGAAGAGCCCAAAGTGGATCGACCTCGTCGTCGTGAAGAATCCCTTCAACGCTTTGCCTATCTTCCGCTTGTCTTCTTGGGAAAACCGAGAGAGACAATTGAATCACGATTACAGTTAAATCGAGGAGTAGAACAAGAGAGAGAAAGAGAGAGATGCCGTTAGATTTTCGCGAATTTTTATACAGACGAAATCGATATTCGTTTTTTCGGCTCCATACAGACAATTACGATAGAACGATAGACCTGTTACGGGTGAAAAAACCAGGATTACGGATTCTTGATAAGAAATCTTACTTTAAATCTCCGAGTGATCGACCAGTTGATTGTACTTGAATCTCAAGAGAAATCCGCCCTGAATTGTAAAAATTATAAGATTTCTCAACGGAATTCAACATCCCTTTCTCGTTTATTTCGTTATTTCGTTCTTTCCAGATGCGAGAACGCAAAAAGAATAGTTTTGTTAAAATATGTAAAAATTTAATCAGATACAGATCTGAAAATAGTTTTAAGGTAATTAAAATGTTCAGATTTGGTTGTTAGAGTAAAAAAAAATTTTGGCAGTATTATGTATCATACTTGAGTACTCATCCTACATAATAATTTTAGTAGTTCGACGAAATTATTCTACGATTATCTAGCTTAATTTTTAACATTTTTTTTATTTGACATTAAATATTTTAACATTTTTTTGATATCATCATTCATTAACACTCATCACGTACATGTAATTTAAAGTGTCGTAATAAATGAGAATTGATAAAAGATATCGCGCTCGTCATTGAATGCGCTAATTATTAAACATTTTATGTGTCTAACAATGGTATAAACAATGGCATAAAAATATTTTGCTTATATACATTTTTTTAATTAAAGCTGTTTGAGTATTTTTTAAAACTTCAGAGACTTTCGGAAGCTATGGAAAATTTGGAAACGTTTTTTCTATAATTAGTAAAAAAGATTCTCGACATAAATACAATTAATAAAGATAATTCTGGAATGGAAAAATTACGCTGAAATTTTGTAGAAATTTTGCTGAAAGTAGTATTTCAGCAAAATTGCTGAAAATTTGCTGAAATTTTGCTGCAATTTCACTGAAAGTGATTTTTTTCATCACAAATAGTGAAAAATCTCTGAAACTTAAATGTCTCCATAAATTTGTTCGTATATTTCTCTGAAAATTTGTTGAAATATCTCTGAAAATTGAATCTCTCTGAAATTTCCCTAAAAAATTATTTTCAGCTAAATTGCTATAATTTCTCCAAAAAATAATTTTTAGCTAAATTGCTGAAAAATTATTATAATTTCTCCCCCAAAAATTATTTGTAAATTTACTACAAATTCTCTGAAAATTTGCTGAAATTTTGTTGCAATTTTACTGAAAATGATTTCTTCATCAAAAATAGTGAAAAATCACTGAAATTAAACTGAACATTTTTCATGAATTTGTTCATGTATTTCTCTGAAAATTTGTAGGAATATCTCTGAAAATGTGTTGAAATCTCTTTGAAATTTCCGTAAAAAATGATTTTCAGCTAAATTGCTATAATTTCTCCAAAAACTTATCTGAAAATGTAAATTCTATTCTTCTAATTTTTGCAAATTCCATAAAAATTTGTTGAAATTTCATTGATATTTTGCAAAAAATATAGTAAATTTGCTAAAAATACGTACAAATTAAAAAAAATTGTTTTCTCTAAAAAAAAAGTCTTAATATTTAATAAACTTCCCTAATAACACAAGGACATCCTCAGGACGTTCTCAGAATGTCCTATTAGATGAGCCGGATATCCTGAAGACTTATGGTCCTGAAACGTAAACAGGACGTCCTGGACTAAGCAAATGAGTGCCTCATTACGACCTGGAGACGTCCTCGGGACGTCCTCCACTCAGCCTTAGGCTATCCTGAGGATTTTCTTAAAACGACTTTAGGATGACTTCAGAATGACTTCAGAATATCCCACAAGCATCCTCGGGGACATCCTGAAAACGATCGCGTTCCGATATTGACTGCTAGTACTGAAAATCTATAATATATGTGACATCCCTTACGGAAAATAAGTGAAAAAAATGAAAAAAAAATTGTTAGAAAATGATGGAATGTCTTTTATCTTGTATCACCGCATGTTTCTAAACAGTCACCCATCCTATTTGGGATCCTGCTTAACTTTTATAGTGGAATGAAACCCACAACTGAAATGATGGTATAAGTGAATGCAGAATTCTCCCATAAAATATGATAGATCCGATTAATGAATGTTACTATATTGTCGTATAAATAGTCTCAATTTTAAAATCTCGGTTGCACATGTAATTCTTGTAGATAATTAAATTACATATATAGAGTCATGAACTTAAATTATGTTTAATGAGAATAATTTTTCTTATAAAAATTATTCATAAATTGTTCTTATAAAAATTGTTCATAAATTGTATATATTTTGTTTACTTGTTTATGAATTTGTTAATAATAATATTAAATATGAAAAATATTTTTCTTCTTTTTCTTCTTATATATTATAGTTAATTAAGAAAAATAATAATAATGTTATTTCATTATTTATTCATTAAAGATAACTTAAAAATGACGATTAAATGATAATATATTTATGATAATATTTCGTGACAAATGTTACATTTATTTTACGTCATTATTTAGTACACTGACGACGAATGACGAAAAATGACCTTAAATCGTCGTCATAATGACGTCATTTGCTACTTGGGCCAGAATATGTTATTATAGTATTTTCAAAATACTTTTGAGGACTGTGTCAGGACAATGTCAGGATTATCAACAATTATTTATTAAAAATGCGTTATACATAAATGAATCTTTATTAATTATAACTCGTTAGTTATACAAAATATAAAAATTCTCATTTTGAACATATGAAATAAAATACACACACACACACACACACACACACACACACACACACACATAACTAATAAATATATATATATATATATATATATATATATATATAATATTAATAATATTATAAAAATATTTAGTTAAAGAGTTATAGTTTATAGTATATATATATATATATATATATATATATATATATATATATATATATAATATATATATAACATATAAACTATAAACTATAAACTATAAACTATAAACTATAAACTATAACTCTTTAACTAAATATTTTTTTTTTTAAATTAATTTTTAAAGGAACTTTATATCCTTATACACATATATATATATATATATATATATATATATATATATACATATATATACATATATATATTATACATATATATATATATATATATATATATATATATATATGTATACATATAATGCATTTTTAATAAATAATTGTTGATAATCCTGACATTGTCCTGACACAGTCCTGAAACGTATTTTATAATAAATACTATAATAACATATTCTGGATCAATATTGATTACATTATGGACGTCCACAGGATTACGGACGGATATGGTTAGGACTTTTTCAGAATGTCTCTGAGAATGCTTGAAATATCCTAAAGTCATCCTGAAGTCATCCTGAAGTCATCCTAAAGTCGTCTTAAGAAAATCCTCAGAATAGCCTGAGGCTGAGTAGAAGATTTCCCGAGGACGTCTCCAGGCCGTAATGAGGCGCTCATTTACTAGTCTTAAGGGCGTCCAGAAATTTTTGTCTAAGTGTAATGTCCTAAACATGTCCTACATATGTCTCAGGATATTCAGGATAATTTATACAGGATCATCCTGAGGACATTATGCTATTAGGGTTATGAATAACATTTTATGCATTTTCTTTAATCATCAAAAATGTATCGAATGAGATTATAATTTTTCTTAAAATGTTTTTTGTTTGATGTCATCTTGATCTTATGATGATTATGATTATTCTATCTATCCATACAGCACAAATGTCCAAAATACATCACAACCCATACAAAGCTCAGATATAGCTCCTAGGGAGGGGTTTAAATTGCTGAGCTCTCGAGGAGCTTACAAAATTCTATTAACTAAATAAGCTCGCAGGGAATTCAAATTGCTGAGCTTTCGGCGAGCTTACAAAATTTGACTATAAGGTCCCGGGGAATTGATATTGTTGAGTTCTTGGAGAGTTTACAAAATTCGACTAAATAAGCTCGCAGGAAATTTATTTCGATGAGCTTTCGAAAATACCTGTAAGATTTTTTATATAAATATTGTATAAAATATTGTATAAAAATAAAAATTAAGTTGAAATTTGAAAATAACTTCAGCATTTTTCATCATATCAAATTTTATAATATCCCAAGTAGCAAGATGACGTCATTATGACGATGATTTAAGGTCATTTTTCGTCATTCGACGAAAGCATACTAAATGACGTAAAATAATGGTAACATTTATCACGAAATATTATCATCATAAATATATTGTCATTTAATGTTATTTTTGTCGTTTTTTAAGTTATCATTTTTAAGTTATCTTTAATAGATAAGTAGTGAAATAACATTATTAATTACTATCTTTCTTAATTAATTATAATATATAAAAAAGAAAAATATTTCTATATTTAATGCAATTATTAACAAATTTATAAACAAGTAAATAAAATATATACAACAATTTATAAACAATTTTCATAAGAAAAATGATTCTCATTAAACATAATATAGGTTCACGACTTTATATATGTAATTAAATTATCTACAAAAATTACATATATAATCGAGATTTTAAAATTGAGACTGTTTATATGACAATGTAGTAACATTCATTAATCAGATCTATCATATTTTGTCTTAAGTCTGTATTTACTTATTTACTGTCATCGTTTCAGTAGCAGGTTTCATCCCAATATAGAAGTTAGGCAGCGTCGAGCAGGATCCCAAATAGGATGAGTGGGCCGTCTTAGAAACAAGGAGCTTGCAATAGTGGGACGTATGAAACTCCCGGATAGCACTTAAATGAAAGCTTCCCGAGAATTATTTTTTATGCTCGCAAAAAACTCCTAAAATATAATTTCCGAGCTCCTTGCAAACTTAAATAAAGCTCGCTGTGAACTTAATTGGAGCTTCCAAGGAGCTCTCAAAAGCGGACATAAGAGTTTCCGGGAAGTTTCGTGCGAGTTCTTTGGAAACTAAAATGAAATTTACCAAAAATTTTATGAGCTCCCCAGGAGCTGCCTGGGAACTTATTGTGTTTGAAGGATATCCTGAAGATATTTTTAGGATATCTCTGTGATGTATTTTTTTGGACATTTGTGCTGTATGGGTGGGTACTTATATTCTCTGTATATTCAACAATCTAACATGTGAAATATATTAAAATCTATTTTAAATAAATATGTCTATTTTCTCTTAATATATATTTTCTAAAATACGAAATAAAAATAATTGTAATAAATAAAGACATTATTAATTATAATGAATTAATTATTTAATTTATTATCCAATTTTACTTCAATTCTATTTCAAACTTAATTACAGGCTATAGTAAGATGTCAAAAGTGCCTCTAGCTGAAAAAGATTCGAAACTTATTAAATAAAAAGAACAATAAAAAAATAAGTTTTATTTAACAAGTTTCGCATTTTTTTAAGCCGAAGGCATTTTTAACTCTTTAGTTGACAATAATTTTTTATTAAAATTATGCTATAATTATGTTGAAATTATCCTGAAATTTTGCTGAAAAATGTTCCAAAAGATGAAACAATTTCAAAAAATTTTCAATGAAATTTCAGCGAATTTTTTGACAAAATTTTTCCACCAGGAAAGCTCTGAGAATCCGTGCGATAAGAAGTGCGCTGATTATAATTTTAGAAATTTATTGATATAAAAATTCACCAAACGTTTTTATCGTTAGAAACTTTATTACACCATCATTTTATAATAATGATCAGTGGAATCCCGTTTTATCGTGTGATCGAACTATGACGATATAATGACGTTAATAATAATTAAAAAAGATGATAAAAAAACGGGACACTTTCCATGGGAATGCAGCGAAATTTCATGCAATAGTGATATCGTAATAATAATGCAATAATATATTCATATTGGTGATGACTATCCATAGGACAGAGTTCGAGAATGTAAACCGGCTTTCCTCGAGATACTGGAATTCCGCTAGACTTTGCTCGTGCTAAGACTTCAACGTTGTTTTAATTATTATCTCTCAGGAGCGTATTATTCGGAATTAAGATATGAGTGATCCTGAGATATCTCTTAAGCCCGGCACAATTTTTCCAGATTATAATCTTTGTAATAGTAACGGATGAAAAAAATTTCATCATTAACAAAAAGAAGCTGAAAATAAAATAAAAATAACATTAAAATTATTATTCTTTTTTATATAAATTCGCCATTTTCCGTAAATTATTATTACATCGGTAAAGTTCGTCTCTTTTTAAATAATAAGCATCAAAGATATCTTCTTTTCGCACGAGAGTTTATTAATAAATTTAAAAATTTAGATACAGATCTAAAAATAAATTTTGGATCATCAAAATTATTATGTAAGACATTTAAAATAATAAAAATTTGCAAAATTTTTTTATCTAGCAATTTGAACGTTGTACATAATTATTTTGAAGGTCCAACAAAATTATTTTTATCTGCCTAAATTTTTAGATTTGCCAGCAAATGTTTTTTTCATGTGAAAATAGCATGAAGTCTCAAACTTGAATGGTTTGTACATAAATCATTCACGTGTGGTTCTCATTCATAAATCATTCAATCGAATTGTTTACGAGTTGACGAATCTTTGATTTTCAGTACGATGAGAAAAGGTCGACAGCGATTTCTTCGCATTGTTTCACGAAATAGCTGCATTCGTAAACGCAATTTTGATTGCCGATCACGACATCGTCCGTTCTCTAAGTCACAATCTGGTGATGGAACGAGCATGAATTTCACGTCAGTCGTCGAATTTACATTCGCGAGAAATCTCCCTGACTATCTCTAACCAGAATTCGATCGATCGAAACATGCTCCTGGTATTCTCTGGTTTCTTCCCCCCTTCCTCTCTCTCTTTCTCTTTCTTACTCTTCGATGAGTGAGAAAAGGATTTACCATCTTTTAGAAAAAAATTTATTATTATCTCTCAGGCAAAAAAAAAGAAAACTTGATTTACAATTTTTATTTATCCACACATGCATTTGTCCATCCCTGAAGTCTAATTTCCAATAAATAATTCTTATAAACTATTCTTTTTGTCTACTTACACATACCTAATCCTTATTATATTATATTTATATATATTTATATTTATACACATATATACATCTCACTATTTTATATCACTATTTTATATCTACTATTTTATATCATCTTCTAATAATAGCGATAAAGAAATAGAATGACGTTGCCGTCAACCTCCGTTGATCGTTGTGCCTCCGTTTCTCCTGAAACGCAACGTGACACGTGCGCAGTGTACGTGCGCACACGTACGTCTCGTGTGCTTCCATCAACGTGTTTACGTTTAGACCTGCACACGCGAAGCTACGTGAGGGATAGATAGAATAGACGTAAGATCGCCGAGAATGACCTATCACCTCGCATAACCCAACAACTGTCCACGCGTGATCGTTTCAAAACTTGGGCACATACGGAGATACATTATATATATATATATATATATATATATAGATACATTATAGATATATAGATATATAGATACATTATAGATATATATAGATACATTATATATATATATAAAATTTGTTGCGCGTTTATTACGTAAACGAGCGCGTGCTCGTTCACGTAATAAACACGCAACAAATTCACAATCGCCACGCAGGAACGAGATGATATTTTATGCGAGTTCGCTTAAATATGAATACGTATAATGTGACTAGGTCATCGTCGACTGTGCGTGTTGATGTAGATATATAAAAAGTGCAAATTTATTGCAACCAACGTGACATTCTCGCTCTATGCCTGTAGATTGAGAAACGCAGGAAATGGCGGCGTTATGACTCGGCGGAATCGGACGTTGCGGTATTTCCGATGAAGTATTACGTCTCTTTCGTCTTCTCGCTCGCTCTACATCATTGAAGATCGGAGTAATCACGCGGAGGATCGATGATTGATGACGGATAAATATAGAAAAAGAAAAAAAGGAGCGAGAAAAAGCGGACGTAATCCATTTAATGTTGCCACGGCTACGATACCTCGACGCCGCTTTCCTCGATCATATTTTCATATTTTCGTACTTTCTCTCATAATTGCGATGATGTTTAATAACGATCGCTTCCTCACGATTTCTTCCGAGTCCGCGGCTGCGATTCAATCGCAAAGGAAAGTGGCCGCACGATTGTAAATCGTAGTTATAAATTTTCGAGATCGCCAATTTCCGGTGGCGATTCGTAACGTGAGACTGCAATGTAATGCTGTATCGTGTTATTTCTCATTGAAATTAAGATCGAGGGCGCCTCTTTTTTCACAGGCGCCCTGTATACAGCAAGAAACCGCATAAATTCGTGAGACGCGGCCGCATAATCGGAGGGCTCATTAATCGGAATGGCCTTCAAAGTACCGAGAAAATATAAAATAATCACGCTAACTATGCCAACGCACTTGGAATATTTTATCATATCACATAAAAAGAAAGAGAAAAAGAAAAAAGAAAGAATTTTCAAGATAATGGAATTGTCAAAATTTTTCTGATAAAATATATTACGAGCTTTATTTCATCAAACTACCGAGGAAATATGAAATAATTGCGCCAGCTGTGCTAGCACATGGAATATTTCATAGATAAAAAAAGAAAGAGAAAAAGAAGAAAAAAAGAATTTTCGAGATGAGATGGAAATATCAAAATTTTTCTGATAAATATATTATGAGTTTTATTTCAGACAATATAGAAAATTTCTTCGATTTAATTTCAATATTACCGAAGACTTTCGGAATCTTGCTATTGATATTTGTTAATTGGTCGAAGTAACTGTATTGAGATGAACAGATAAATGATTTTGTTATTTTAACTTCATAGTCAAAGATTTAAATTGTAAATAACATTTCCTTAATTATATCCATCCATATATACTTTAATTTAAAATCTGATTCTTATATTCATATATTTATCCTAATATCATTAAGATGAATATTAATATATATTTAATCCATTTACTGTCTAAAAAAAGAATTGTTTTTGACTCTTTACACATTATTAAGGTGATTGCACATTATGAAGACTAAATAAACGAGTAAACTCCGACGAGAGCGTTCATACGCATGTCTAAACATGCATAGGTATATTTATGTATGCATACGTATACTCATACATACATTTCTGCACACATTGTACAAATTTTCGTGTCAACTTTTTGTATCGCATTAGATATCTAGCCTAATTCTAAGAACTTAACATTGTTTCTTCATGTAATTTCATGTAATTAGCAATATCAATTTTGTAGGTACAGGCTGCAAAATTTTTATATAAAGCAAAAAAATTGACGCGACTTGATAGCTCTGAACGCTATATTAAAGTAAATGATAAAAAGATCTAAATTATAAAAATTTTTTTCGTTCTTGAAATTTACGAAACTCATATGCTACACGTATGAATGCATAAACTTTAATTGTGGAAAAGGATTTTCAAATTTATAAAATTAATCAAATTTATTAATACAAAATTAAATCGACAAAAATTACCTCACTCTGCCAGTAATACAGATGAGTTCAGCATTCCCTTAACAGCGCAGACTGTTAACTGCCTTTTTTTCATTTGCTTGATAAATTTTTTACTGGCAAAATCTTTTTTAAAGACTTTTTACTATTACTTAATATGCAGAATTCTAACGAGTACGACGAATTTCTTTTAAATTTCGATTTCGTTTTCGATCGGCATCAAGACTGTCATCGTAGGGAATCGGAGGGTGTTCAGGACGTCTCTACGTTCCTGCGGTCGGAGTGGCTGCGCGCGCGCGCGCAACTCGCGCCATTTTCCCGATGCTCCTCGCATCTGATACGCCGCGCGTATCTCGCGTCGCACGTGGAGTAAATGCAGTTCCGAAGGATATTGGAGCGACGATGAAGATCGGACAACAATGGAAGACGTTGCGCGAAGAAACGACGCGAGGAAGTTCCGTTCCACGTGCGCGCCACATGGATCCGCCATGAGCGTTGATGAGGCGAAGCGAAACAGCCGGACTTCTGTTTCAGGTGGACCGAAGAGAGAGAAAGAGAGAGAAAGAGTGGGCTGCTATTTCTGGAGAGCGAAGTGGTGGCGCGACCGCCTCGGACGCACGTTTGCGTTCTTTCCCCTCGCTTCAAGACATCCATTTTTCGCGATCCCGATAAAAAAGAGAGGGCGAGATGATGAAATTTATTGGTGTTTTCCCCTCGCAAATTCCTCGTTCCTGCAGTCCTGGAGGTGTATCGCGTCGCAACATTCTTCATTTCTTCTCCCTCTTTCTCTCTTGTCTCCCTCCCCGCGCTCTTTCGTTCGGCATGCGAACAGACAGGTACTCGACATTGCTCCTCTTTCTCCTCTAGCGTCTTTTCCTAGATGATCCGATTCCAAATCAGCCACGCTTTTTCGACCTATGACGGCGCAATATTTCGGAAATTCGAAACTCATCGGAAGGAGTAAACCTACCGAATGGTACTCGGTTAATATGACGATACCTCGCATACCTCGTCCCTCGCCCTTCTTCCCACCATATTTCCCTCTTATCTGCGGTAAATCCGGATTTCCAATACTCGAATTTCCAAATACTCGATATCCCGCGCGTCCGTTCAAGTCGATGAGCGTCACTCCGGCTCGAATTCTGGCGGACGTCGACGGCGTTTTTCGCCGTTTCGAGAGAATATCCTCCGCGATGCGCAACAGGTATACCTCCTCTCCCTCCGCTTCGCCCATCGCGTCTCTATTTAATTCCCGTACGTTCGACATCGCGCGCGCACACCTGTCTATCTCTTTATATCTTATTATCGCACACAGATTAAAATTTCGCACGGATATTTATTGGTTTCATTACCAGTCCCACGAGAAGGCGAGAGAGAAAAGGAATCGTTTCATGGCGCACAACAAGTGTTTCCTCTCCCTTTCTCTCTCTCTCTCTCTCTCTCTCTCTCTCTCTCTCTCTCTCTCTCTCTCTCTGATACCCGTACGTCCGATATCTTCACGTACCAGAGTAACTCGTCATTAACGCGGATTGAAATTCCGCGTGATATTAATGCGTTTTTGCTGTTTGCTCGACGAGAACACCCTCCCCACAGCACATAATAGGCATTTCCGTCTCTCTCTATCTCTCTTTCTCTCTTTTTCCCCCTCCCTGTCGAGACACCGAGCGAGCCAGGAGCCTCGGCCAACAAGAGAGGGACCGTGTCGACGCGCAGTCGCCAGGTGAGGCAACGACGACGACGTGTTCACCTCGTTACACTCAGTCGGGGAGACGTACGGTCAGTGCTGCAGAGAACCTTGCGATATTCGACGGTGCTCCGTTCGAGCGACCGCGACTTAATCGAAAGAGAGAGAGAGAGAGAGAGAAGGATAGATCGTGCGGAGAAAGAAAGAGAAGGATAGAAAGACAAGGATAGCAGCGGAGTTGCGCTCGCCGTCGGGATTGATCCTGCTCGCGCAAACTCTGGTTTTTTTTTCTCCTGTCTCTTTTCGGTTGCTCCAGGTGTGCTCGCCGTCGGATCCATAACCTCAAACCTGCCGTGTTCCGCGTCTCACCGTTCCCGGTGAGAAAGTATGTCGCGCGTGGCAGATAATCAGTGAGCAATCAGTGACGTAGGGACGCCCGTGGCGTCGGGACGTCGCGCGAGTGCATCGATAGGCAACGATAACGGAAGGAAAGAGAAATAGCGCGAGGAGTGAGAGAGAGAGAGAAAAAGGGGAGAGAGAGAAAGAGAGAAGGAGAGAAAGAGATTTGAACTCGGAGCAAGATCGGACGGACCGCTTCGGAGCTGCCAGGTGCGCTCCTGCGGGAACGATGACAGGAACAAGGATAGGAGGAAGTGGCGGTGGAGAAGGATGCGATTCGCAAAACATCCTAGTCAGCCTATACGTGGCGACCGCCGGCCTCCAGGGAAATACGCTCGGCTCCGACGAAGAGGAGATTACACTGCTCGTCTACGTGCTCATCGACGAGCTGCAGAACAAGGTAAGCGAAGAGAGAAGGAGAGAGAGAGAGAGAGAGAGAGAGAGAGAGAGAGAGAGAGAGAGAGAGAGAGAGAGAGAGAGAGAGAGAGAGAGAGAGAGAGAGAGGAGCAGGCAGGTGAAAGAGAGAAAGAGAGATCGCTCGAGACGCAGGCGGAAGTGATTCGCCACGGACGAGTTGATTCTCCGCTCTCGAGATTCACCTCCTCGCTGGAGTGGTCTTTGCTACGAAAATCGCCAGGCCAAATTGCACCTCGAGTGATTTCGATTAGTCTTCCCGATGACCAACTTGTCGATTAACGCGCGGATAGAATTAGTTCGTTCACTTATGGCGAACGACGAAGAGATTTGATCATTGATATTGTGCCCATTTCTACACGGAGAGAATAGCTTTGCTGGCAAATGTAATAATTTGATCAGATATAGATCTGAAAATAATTTTGTTGGACCATCAAAATTATTATGCAGAACGCTTAAACGTAATAATAATACTGCAAAAATTTTTTATCTTCTAGCAAACAATTTGAACGTCGTACATAATTTTAAAGTCCCAACAAAATCATTTTCAAATCTGTATTTGGCCAAATTTTTAGATCTTCAAGTAAAAGTGTTCTTTCCGTGTGTCAATGTGGATTTAATCTGAATTTAACTTGCTTTCCTTCTTTTTTTAATTCTAAAAATTAGAAAAAGATAAAAAATAGATTTAAACCGAGATTAAAGTTAATCTAAATTGGTAGAAATGGACATTAGAGAGATTGCGTTATAGAAATTCTGCCGCGAGCGTTTCTGTCAGTTAATGTTGATTAAGCAAACCAGAGTTTTCTTAATTTCACAAACGATCTTCGAAAAAGTACGCCAATCACCCGACACGAATCACTAGATCGCTCACAAATTGATATGAAATTGCAACTTTCATCGGAATAAAAAGATATTATTTGTGCGCGCGTGTTTCGGATATTTCTTATATTTTCTCCTCTGTCTTTCCTGCGCCAAATATTTCAAATGGCAAGGATGATTTCGATTGCGTGTTTTATTTTATAATCAAAATTTGTTTCAAAATAATTTTCTAAATTCATCTATTAAATTACTTCAAGTTTCAGGATTATATTTTTAATTCTTCGCTATTCTGTTTGTTCTGAGACATAAAACCCTTTTTAAAAACTCTTTTTTTTCGCATTTTATTAGTTGATAAAGAGAAAGAAGAATTGAAAGTACTATTAGCGGATTGAAAATAATTAATAACTTTTATAACTGATCTCCAAATGCTCAAATATATAAAATATATCAGAATTTTATAGCATTTGTCAGTGCACAAAAAAAAATTAATTTTAAATCAAGACAGATATTCTCATGTATAAGCAAGATTATTATAATTTTTCATATAGAAGATTGTTAATCTTGAAAAATAATACTTGCATCAATACAAATTCAATCAAGTCAAAATTAAAATTTTTAAGAAGACTATAATATTCTTGCTATATAAGAATCTTTGTTTTGATTTAAAACTAATATTTTCTATGTGACGAAGATTTATTTAATAATCCGTTCTTTCGCGTATTTATGCTATTGCGCCTAACTATTGCGACTATAATGACGATTCTATGATAGATATAGACATAGGACAGCTACTTCTTGGACATGTAAGTTTAGTTATGTAAACGCTCTCTCTTCGTAGAAAGATGGTAATCTGAAGAAAAAAAGAATAGCGGGTTGCGCGCTCAGGGAAGTTTGCTTAATTCAAACTGCCGGTTTAAAAAGTCCCGAGTTCGTCGTGAACCTAAACAGTTGTCGCATGAACGACACGCTTTTCTTCGCTAAATTATAATGGATGCTAAAAATACACTCGTGACGACTCCTCGTAACGCGAGTCGTGAATTGCGATTCGCCCAGCTCAAATCGAGTTGTCTGATAACGAGCACTTTATCTCTAGAATCTCTCAGACATTAGATAAATCGGTTAGCGTTAAATGATTGAATTATCTATTTCTATTTATGTTACATTCGGAGGGAAAACGTCGAGAATCAGCCTGAAAATGCGATACGGATCGGCCGACATCGTTAGAAAAATCGCTAAAAAAATCAAGACGCTTTCACGATAAAATGCGCGCTCGCTCGCATGTCAATTAAGTATCGTAATTAACAAATTTGTCAGAAGGCTGCTACCACGGCCTCGATACGCGGGATATAAACAAAAAAGCCGCACTCTTGATGAACATATCGTCGCGTTTGTCACTGTCCGATGGACAGCGGCGAGAAGGTGGCGACTCTCGAGACTTGTTTTTCCCCCGAGAAGTGTAATTGAGAGATTTCGATGGATCGCGAGCTTTTGGCGTACATATCGTGAGAAAAGCCTTCTGATATCCTAGTAAAAATATTATTAATCTTAATTTATTAAGATCTGCGATCGTAAAAACTTTTTTACACGTGATTAAATAATGATTTTTTACGATCGTCTGCACTGAACGATTAATAGATACTGTTATAAACAAGCATATATTTATGACAGACGCGAGAAAATAAATGGGGGAATAAATGGGAATTTTTCTTCGTACACACGTGCTCGGACAAATAATTCATTCTTTATGAGGCTATTATAGTTTTATAGTAAACAGTTTGAAAACTCCATTAAGTAAAAAAAAGTGTAGAAATCACTTAAGAGATAAAAGAGTTAAATTATAGTTGTCAAGAGAGGATTTGAGCAATGTTGAAAGATATTTGATATTGCTAAATACGCAAGATATATTGAATTAATAGACGAAAGAACATGTATGTATGTGTAAATAAATATTTAAAATGAATAAATATTGAAATGTTTTATATTTATCTTTTCAAGAAATATTTTATTCTGAAGAAACTGTTATGATTTATGAATAGTGCACTTTTCCATAGCCAATTTTTCCATAACGCATTTTTTATTCTAAATGTTAAACGCTTTGATAACTTGTCGAGATATTTTTATCAACTGATTAAATTTTTATCGAGGCTATTGTGCATTTGTAGATAAAAATTCTACCTTATGCGTTTTTTATAATTTCTTGATCTACTAAGTTTCAATTTAAAGACCAATTTAAATATTTATATTTATTTTTTTGTTCTTTTTTATACATTTGGCATTAATATTGTTTCCTAATTTTAACATCGAGACATTTTTCTTTCACTAAATCGTATTTATATCTAATTTAATACAATTTAATACGATTTTTTTGTTAGATTTGTTTTAAAGAATTCTCATTGTAACATATGTCACTTATAGATTGGAAAAATCCGAATTGAGAAATATTTTTTAAATTGAAAGTAAAATCAAAGTCAGATTCTCAGACGAAAAAAGGAAGTGGCAAGGATTTCTAATGACTTATGAAGCGTTGTTTTTAATTTCGACAACATAAGGAATTTGTTTTATGAAACAGGCTCATATGTTATTTTAAACGTTTGCGATTCCTTCCAGGCCTACGCGAACAATAATTGTGAAATAATCGTGAAATCACGTGATTAATATACCGCGCTGTGTTTAATTACTAGTTGTAATGAAATGTATTACATCGTATGGAATAAGACTATAAGGCTCTGCATGTGATTAAGGTTTTGCACATAACAGAAAAACAGAAGTAAATATTAAATAAATATTATTAAGTGTCAGATAGCTGTATTTTATATATTTACGTCCACTTTGTATTATGTTTAATCTCTATTTCTAATTTTTATTGCGCGTGTAAGATATAGCTGTATCTTATATTTACTTATATCTATCTTTTGCATTATATTTATTCTTTATTCTCAATTTTTATTTTCAAAATTTAATATTTATTCCTGTTCCTAATTCCTATTTTTGTTTCTCCTGTATGCGATATAAGATATAACTATATCTTATATTTACTTATATCTATTTTTTGCATTACATTTAATCTATATATTACTAATTTTTATTTCCAAAATTAATATTAATTTTTCCAAATTTAATATTTATTCCTGTTCAAATTTGTATTTCTATTCCTGCTGTGCGCGTATAAGACGTAGCTATATCTTATATTTACTTATATCCATTTTGCGTTTAATCTGTATTCCTAATTTTTATTTCCAAAATTTAATATTTATTTCTAATTCCTATTCCCGTCCCTATTATATTATTTATATATTGTGCATGGGGCTTGAAAACGCTTCTGATGTCATCGGGTTGCGCGAATCTCCCGACAGATTTGCGAGGTCGCGTTACGCAAAACTGCAGCTTTGCTCCCGCGGAAGCCGGTCCCTCGCGATGCGAGACGCTTGCGCGGTCATGCCGGTGTGTCGTTGGCTGCCATTGTTTCTCGAATTATCCGATGGAGGCGGAGCATCGCGCCCTCGAAAGGTCGTCCATTACCTCCAGCCTTGTGCTGGCGCGATCACCCGGTTATACGCCAGCCGCCGTTCGCACGGTCTTTCTTTTCTTTCCTTTTTTTTTCATTTACCCTCCTTCCTTCTCCCTCGACTCTGAGTCGCGTTTTTCTTCTTTCTTTTTCGGTCGATCCTTCGAAATCCTCAATTCTGATCTCGTTTAAATTGTTTCAATTGCCAAATTGCCAATTTCTCTCAGATTTCAAGATCTTCTCAGATTTCGTATCGATAGAATCACACTTACACTTTCCACGGGATGTACAAATCTTTTGGAGAACTTTTGGAGTTTCACTTTGATTTTCAATCATTCGCGAAACTTACAAACTTGAAAGCGCAGACACCTTCAACCTTGGTACATCACACGATCTTGCGTAAAAGCGATATTGCGACACACTCCGTTTTCCAATGTCCCGGATAATTTCGCCGCGACGTCTTCGTTAAAAGCGACGGCGACGCAACATTTCTTTTCGAAGAAAGACCGTTGAAATGAAACTTAGAGAAATTGTCTAATACCGGTGCTTTGCATTGACGTTTACTCGCCACTTTACGAAATGTCAGTCCGTTAGTTTTACTTGTCTAAGCGAACGAATCTAATTCTTTTTCAATTTAAATTTTACGAGATACGAGTCGACGATTTCTCGATCTTTCCATACTGTAAGAAATAGATGACCGTAAGCGGTCATGAAGAGATTATAAACAGTTAACTATAGAGGAGCCGTCGCGGTCGTCCAGACTAAGTGTATTGGTAGTAAGCGAGGGATCCCGTGTTCAAATCCAGTCAGTCTCCGTTTATTTTTCCGAATTTAATAAATATCTTTCGATACGAATCCAACTATATATACATATCTCTTTAAACTCTTCATTTCCTTTCATGAAGAACTCGGGGGCTACGTAGGAAAATCGGTAGGCGGATTGAACCTTTCACAGTTATATGACGTTTGTGCAACGGATGTTCTCGTTCTTCCCCACGTTCTCATTCCGGATTGAATATCGCGGCGCGCGTGACATGACGGGTTTCTCGTTTCGCGAAATCTAGCGCGCGCGTTACGGCAACAGCAGGTGCACCTTTATTCTTCGTTGCGAATCGTGTCTTGCACGAGTGCGCCCGGATCGCACCATCTGGTCGGCCATTTCCTTTTTCCTTCGAGTCGCATACCTGCCTGCCTATAATCTCGAATGTTACCCCGATCGGGGACAACGGTCACGAGCGAGCGGCGCTCCTCTCGGTCCTCCTTCTCGATTACGAAGAGGAAGTCGAATAACAGTCGAACGATAACAGTGAGTTTGCCGTTGCTACTGGCGATTGCAATATCTAGCTTAAAGATAACGAACTCTGACGTAATACTTCGCCTCGAAAATCGCTTGAATTTTCCAGGACAGTGCCTGCTAATTCGGAACGTCGTGGTAACCTTCTAAAAAAGTCAGAAAAGCACGACTTTATTTCAGAATAAAATAAAAAAATGATATAATTATAGCATTTATAATATTTAATTGCATTTATTATATTGAATCAAGATTAGGTAGTAAATAGGTAGTTAATTAGTTAGTTAGTAGCGACCAACTTAAAATTAGTAACTTAATTTAATTAGTTTCAAATGAGTTAATTTTTAATTTCAATTTATTTTTTAAAACGCATTAACTTTTTTACTTTTGTCTAAATTAAAATTTCTTAGTCCATATTATGATTTTTTACGTTACATAATAATTGTTTCATTGTTTAAAGTAATTTCGTTTTCAAAAATTAAAACGATTTAATATAAATAATATTTTTAAAAATTAATTTTTAATTTCACTCAACTTACTATTAACGTAATGTTTAACTAAATTGCTTTTGTTCATACAGCTTTAACATAATTGAATTGATTTTATAGACCATTAACTTTAACTTAATTTAGTTAAAAAAATATTTAACCCAATCCTGCATTGAATATAATGTTCAATGTAAATTAATTTATGTGATGTAAAAGATATTTGCATCTTTTCATTCGTAATCTTATTTAAATCGACGCACTTACTGGTTTTATAGTTCTTTTACGTCAACAGTAATTGCGTGCTAAACATAAAAAAAGCTTGTGAAACTTAAAGCGGAAGATCTATGTATCTTATACTTCGATGCGATGACAATCATACTTGAAATTGTAAATAATTCACGCAGCAATTATCGACTAAATACACAGGCCTGCAACATTTTAACTTTTTTTTGCGTTCTGGAAAACAGAAGTCGTTTCCTACGTAATTTTGTGCGCTGAATCTGTGGCTGAAGCCAGAGAATTAGTCTATCACGTCAGATTATCGAGATAAATTCGTTGTTATCGAAATAAATAGTCCAAAAAGCAGTTAAGTTCATCGATTTATTGATAACAATGAAATTTTTTTCTGCCAATTTCGCAAACGGCACCTTAAAGTACTAGATTTTATTTTTAAAATCAATTTTGAACCTGTACGATTTTTTCTCACAGTGATATCAAAGTTTGAAGTTAAAGAATCTACAGCGTATATTGTAATATCACACTTTAAGTTAATACATCATCCTCTCAACTTAGATCATTATGTTAAATTTCGATAAATTTTATATTCATAAAATAATTGGGATTCACTCACAAAAATTGAGAGAATAATGTATGTATGCAGAAAAAAATTTCATTGTTAGCAATAAATCGATGAACATGACCAAAATCGCTATTTTTGAGCTATTTGAGGCTCGGTTTTGTCGCCGCGCGACATAGGTTATGTGACGTCAGAACCGAGAAATGACATGCAAAAAGTTTCTTGCGTATAGTTTTATTTTACACTTTTTCCTTGGAAAAACATGATATTTTCACATTCTTCATATTCAATATGGTTGCAGCGAGAAAGCCGAGTCTTAAACCAATTTATCTCGATAATCTAACGTGATAGACTAATTCTGCGACCGGAATCGGATTCAGTGTACAAAATTATGTAAGAAACGATTTTTATTTTTACAAACACACAGGAACATATATACTTGTGATATGAGAGTTTTCCAGTTCAGCGTTTTCAACTTAGTTCTTTACTAATCTGCATTTATCTACACCAGCATAGTGTTTTTTACAATTCATAGTTATCAAACAAAGATTGACTATTTAAACTTATCAAGGATTATAAGATTAGAATTAAATTTATCACAAATATCAATAAAATTATTGAAAGCAAGACTGTTAGTAATATTTTGATTTTTATAGAATATATTCATTTTTGATACTAATTATATCACATGCTTTTTCGAATTATAGATCTTTGGGAGATTGGTAAAGACATAGATAAATAATAAATAGATTCAAACTTCAAAATAATTTTGTTATTAAAATAATAATATAGAACGTTCAAGTTGCTAGAATATACAAAATTTTTGCAATATTATATTATAGCAAAACATTTTACATAATTTTAGCCTAACGAATTTATTTTCAGATTTATATCTGGCAAAATTTTCAAACGCTTTAGCAAAACTGTTCTTGCGTGAAAAACTGTTCTTGCATTGTCATTTCTCCCAGCTAAACATTTCATCCGAGTTTTAGCATCTTCCTCAGCCGATTTTTTCTAAATTCGTCATAGACGTTATAGATGTCAAAGAAAATTAAATTCATAGTTACACATTGTTATTTATGAAATACGATTGTTTTATGACAGGGATCGATTACTCTTTAAGTGGCAGTAAACTACGACTTTACTTGAAAACCAATTTCATAATTTTTGCGGTGAACCTGGTTGATGCTCGAGCAAGTATACACTGCGCTCATATCCCCTCGCAGATTTGCTGGAGCATTCTCTCGTGAGAAGCGAGAGGACGTTGACTTGCGCTGACAGCAAGGCTGCGACTATCTTGAAACACACGCCGCCGGCGTCAAGGGGACGTAAAGCGGGAGATACCTCTTTGGCTTTTGCAGATTGAAGCCACGGATCTCTGAACGTTACCAATCGACCTCGCGCGATTCGGCACGAAACGCAATATATACTTGGATTTTTGCACAAGCGAGACTGGCGATTATCTAATATTTGAGCGGTCCGTGAAAAGGTCGCCTTGCTTGCCGCGAACTCACGCTTTTTATCCGAAGTTAAATGAGAAAAGCGAAGAGAGAAAGAAAGAGAGAGAGAGAGAGAGAGAGAGGGGGAGGCGCTCAGGGTTATCGCGTATTTATGCCGTTACTTCGAGAACAACGTCGCTTAATTATACATACGCGCGCTTTTGCATATGCATATGATAGTGGATGGTGGACGAGGAGGAGGGAGTCGTGTTTTTCGAGGAGCGGCCGCGGACGCGCGATTCTAAGATATTCGTCTATTAAAGCGGACAGACGTTTGCATCTTTCACGAGCCGTTTCTAAACGAATCTCCCTGTCTTTTCTCTCCCTATGGCCGGACTCGTCTGCGACTTTCTGCGCGAGCCAGCAACATTCCGCTCGTGTATTTCGAGCTGTACGTTCGCGCGCGCCGACCAACCGACCGACCGACCGCCCCATTCCGGTCCACCTCTTCCCTCTTCCTCCCTCCTCCTCCCCCTCCTCCTCCTCCTCCCTCCTCCTCCTCCTCCTCCTCCTCCCCTCCTCCTCCTCCCCCTCCTCCTCCTCCTCCCCTCCTCCTCCTCCTCCTCCCCTCCTCCTCCCTCCTCCTCCTCCTCCTCCTCCTCCTCCTCCTCCTCCTCCTCCTCCTCCTCCCCTCCTCCCTCCTCCTCCTCCTCCTCCTCCTCCCCCCTCCTCCTCCTCCTCCTCCTCCTCCTCCTCCTCCTCCTCCTCCTCCTCCTCCTCCTCCTCCTCCCTCCTCCTCCTCCTCCTCCTCCTCCTCCTCCTCCTCCTCCTCCTCCTCCTCCTCCTCCTCCTCCTCCTCCTCCTCCTCCTCCTCCTCCTCCTCCTCCTCCTCCTCCTCCTCCTCCTCCTCCTCCTCCTCCTCCTCCTCCTCCTCGTCTCTTCTCGCTCGCGATGGTTTCTCCCACCCGAGTCTCAGGCTTCCACCATGATCGCCGCCGCGAATCAGGATTGCGTCTCGACTCGGTGAGCGCCGGGACACGCAATCGCATTTCGGGAACGAGGTATCGCGGAATAGATTAGGTCTCTTCCGTCGCGAGCTCCTCGCTAATCCCACACGTTTGAAAGAAGAAAAAAAAACGCGATCCGGAGTTGCGAGATTATTCCGAGCTGAGCGGGAGAAACGAATTTTCTTGCTGGTCGTCTCGATCGATCGATCGACTTGGAGATGACGGACACGTGACGGTGGAGCGGTGACAATTCACGTTATGTTATGTCATTTTCGTAGGACATCGCGTCGTAACCCGGTCAACGTGGATTACGTAACGCGTATCGCGTCACATTTGCAATCCCACTTGTTTTTTTGTTTCTCGCCGCTTCTCCCGACACTCTCGAGGGGAGATGTGCCTTGCCACCTCTCTGAAACGGAATCTTTGATCTCCCCTACCACGATCCTGTAGTTTGACCGGCGCATTTATAATTTATGAGAACCTCGCGTGTATGTTTGATTCGACCTTGTACACACACGGCTGTTTTGCAACATCTCAAAAAAAAAAAAGAAAAAGAAAAAAAAGAAGAAAAGAACACGTGTATCGCCACCACTCTCGCCTCGCCGATTTCTCTTCTGCTCTTCTTTTTTTTCTTCTATTTTCTACGTCGTTTTCTCCGCACGGCGCGTGCTACGGTTTCAGCGCCATTCTGAATAGTGGCACGGGTAACAGTATTAGTAGAATTCTTTCGTTCATTGAACTTTCATCCTTCGGAAAGTTCCTCTTTTGGTGCATCCGGAAGACATTTAATGTCGAACGCGAAGCTGACTTCGTATGACATTCAATTCTTTAACTTTAACAGTATTTTTATACAGTCATGAAAATGTCATTTTCTCTTACAGAATTCTCACAACTACAAAAAGATATTTTATCTCTAAATCTTTTTTTCATCATTAGGTGAAAAGATAGGAAAAGATATCTTTTTGTAGTTGTGAGAGGTTTTGAATCATTTTTTCATTTAGTGATGATCACTAGATGAAAAAAATAATTCAGAAGATCATCTTAAAATGTTTAAGAAGCTCTCTAAAAATTCGTGAATATATACAGAAATATTTTTTTACATCTAAATTTGCTGAAATCCAAAAAAAATGTATTCATTGGAATACTATAATCGAATCATTGTTTAATACTGCAAAGTACAATTGTTTAATTTTTTAAATAATAAATATTTTTATATGAAAGAAAATATTTTTTTCACAACAAAATTGATTTCGCTTTTAATTTAAATTATTTTATTATATTATTCGAACAATTTTATTATTTCAAAATATTGAAGTTTCTAAAACAAATATTTTTTGCCATCTTAATTATAATTATTACAATAATTATATTGCCAAAATAATATTTAATTTACTTTTTATATACAATATTTTATATAATATTTAATTTAATTTACTTTTGTTTTGAAATCTCCCATTTGAAGAAACTTTATTTGGATGCAATCTTTACTTTGGGGATTTGTTTTCAAAAAAAATTATTTCACTAGAAATGATTGAAATGGTCTCACATTACGTGATCTTTTATTTTATCCTGGTTGTATGGTTTTTATTTATGAAAAATCGAATTCTGCTATATTCATGAAATGGCAGCGGTATACTGTTGTGGATGTATTATTGTTTTATTTCATTGAATAATATTTAGTATAAAATAAAAGAACATATTATTTTATTGAAAAATATTATTTCAAACAATCATATTTTTTCTATTAAATAATATGATTTAATGCAATATCTTCATTCAAAAATATAAATGTTTCATATAAACTAGATGAAACTATATTTGTTTGAATCAAACAATGTAAGTCAAGCAAATACAAAATGTAAAGAAATTTTTCTCTCTGTGTACTTTCAACTTTCTAGAGCACAAATATTTGTACTTCATTTTGGAAAAAAAAAAAAATGTAATATAACTTGATTACTTGTAAATTCCGGGAAACTTCCATAAATGGAAATTGGTTGAGCACGAAATACTCATGATTATATGTAAGCTACAAATTAATCCTTTTCGAAAGTTATAGGATATCCAGTAAATACAAAAAAAACAATAATATTACATTAATATTACAATTTCTTTTTTGTAATCAATAATATAATTGTTATATACAATACGCATATACACATATGTTGTATTATATTTATATTTATATTGTCGAATGGGAAATTGTAATATTGATGTGATGTGTTAGTTTGTGTTCAAACGCTCGAGAAATTTTTTATTTAATTTTATTTCTAATTTTATTCGATAGACATAAATGTTAAAATATTTATGACTCCATTCTCGCTACATTCGCGATGTTCGTGCGAAACTTCACTGGATAGCGAGTTTTATATCGAGATAAAACCAAAAAACCTAAGTCTCGCAGCGAATTCGCATTAGAATTATCTTTGATGACACGAGAATGCTGGCGGAGTGACGGCATTAAACGGCGAAAAACTCGTATTTCTCGAATCTCTTTTGAAAACAAATCGATTAGGCTCGCGCATTTTCAAGACTCGCGCTTACGTTTCGATGCTCATTTTGCCGATTTCCTGCTTGAGAATTTCGAAGGACGTTCGCGAGTCTTCCTCGCCGTTTGGATTAAACGCACGTCCGTCTCAAGCTTCCGTGAAAGCTGGTTCTCTTTTCGGCAAGTTATTCCTGTCGCGCGTATGCGCAAAGGATGATCTCTCTATGCGACGAAGGCCGGTCGAAGGAGCGACTTATATTTACGTAATCGCTGGTGGAGAGATCTCTCTTTTTCTCTCTCTCCCTCTTTTTTGTTCGTATATCACGTCACGGCTTTTCATCGACACGCGACATGATTCGAAGATTCTTGATTCGTGGCACGATGATGAATCAAGCCTGTGGTAGAATCACCTTGATCCTACGGAGTTAACCCCACGTGTCAAAGAACCTGCTTATTAAGTTTCTTACATGAAACATAGCGTCGCGAATGTAGCTATACATATTCTAACATTTGTGTCTCTTGAGTCAAATTTCAAGGAAAAAATTTTTTGAACGTTTCAAGTTGAATCATCATATGCATGGGAAGAACGATTTTGCTAACAAATTTAAAAATTTGGTCTGAAAATAGTATAGTTTCGTTGGGCCTTCAAGATTATTTTCGATGTTCAAATTAGTTACTAGAAAATAAAAAATTTTTGCAGTATTATTTTTATATTTAAACGATCTATTTAATAATTTTGATGGACCAATCAAATTATTTTCAGATCTGTATCTGGTCAAATTTTTATATTTTCCCACAAAACTATTCTCAGTGTGTATGTTCGATGTTAGTACGTTGAATTTTCCACTATTCGTTAAGAGATCAGACGAAGGATAAATAAATAAAAAAACAAGGTATGTGAAATGGCTCTCGATTCAAGTTAGGGACGATAAGTATATCCGAGTTAAACACATTCCGGATTGACATATTCGAATATATCAATATTCGAATATATTCGCGATTTAGAGTCTTCTGGATATAATTAAGAATTGATACGAGACATAATTATTGAGACGTGTAATTATGCGTAAAATAAAACATAAATAAATATCTAAATAAAAAAAAAGTTGAAACGCGTGCACGCGAAAATTCGCGAATTTTAGTTCGCGTATTTATCGCGGGAATAAATTTTTTCCCATTTCGGACATCGCAATCGCTTTCACAGAAACACCAGTGTCATTATTACTTAGTATTAATAGCGGGTAATTCTAAGCATTCTTATCGATGCACACAGCAGTCATCGAAGATGTACGTGCGTACTCGTACATATCATTTATATGTGTTCACGTTGATTTAATACTTACGTATCTGCATAAGAGATATGCGGGCTCAGCAAGGTCGAGGGGCTTTCGTACTTTGTTTGTCGCTTTTATACGAAGCCCATTTTAGATTTCGTGACGGAATGAAAATGCGTTTTCCGAATTGCACTATGTCGCACATTTCGGAAACGTCCAAGCCAAATCGAAGAGCTCGATACGATAACGAGCAAACTTCATCTCTAAATTTAAAGAAAATTCATTTCATCTAAAACTAGGAGGTAGAATTGTTGAGAGGAGTAGAATTTAGGAGAATCACGATTGCCGATTAATCTTGAAAAAGCAAATCAATTTGTGCAAACGATAGATGCTAAACAACATGAAAAGAATTTTGCTGTAAGATCTAAAAATTTGGCCCGATGCAGATTTGAAAATAATTTTGTTAGAAATTCAAAATTATTACATACGACGTTTAAATATGATGCTAATACTGCAAACTTTTTTTACGTTCTAGCAATTAATTTAAACGTCCTATATAAATTATTTTGATAGTCTAACAAGATTATTTTTTCAAATCTATAACCAGCGAAACTGTTCTTTCCATGTAGCTTTAAAGTCTTTGATTCATTCGGGAGCATTAAAACTCATACATTAATTTTCATTTGTTTATTTATAATGATAAATTGATGATACGACGTGATAACACGACGCGAAAATTGGCTATGGGCTCGGCGAATTTTGAGAATCACTATCTTGAGGTAACGTTTCGCAATGTTTCTTCGCTCGTGACGTCTTTCATTTGGCTCCGCGACCTCTTTTCTCATTATTAGTTGAGAAAAAAAGAAGTTTCAATAGCGCATTTACGAAGCTTACGATATTGTTCTGCCTGTTTTACATATGAGGTCCTGAATTAATTAGCCGACTATCTAACACAATCGTGATTACTGATTACATTGTCGAATGTTGTCGTATGCACGTTCAGCTGCCCCTTCTGATATGCAATCGTCGCAGCTGATGGAAACACACTGCGCTTTCATCGCAGGCGCTCTTAGGCGTTAATATTGCTAATCGCTCTTTGCATTATCGACGCACGACGAAACGCATTGGTCAAGTTCAAGGTGCAAGGTGCTCGTGATCTTGACCGCGCCATCGTAGAGTCGACTATTCTGTTCTGCGTTTCAATCGAAAAGAATTACATTTCCACTCCTATGAATGTAGATTAATCGTAATTAAACTCGCTTTTAAGAGATTAATTTTAGGAGGATTGTTGACTTGCTTTTTATCTCTTTTTAATTATATTAGAATTGAAATAAAAAGAAAGTTAATCTGAGATTAAAATTAATCTACATTGGATAGAGATGGGCATTAGTTCCCTGCCTTGCTTTAATAACGAAATATAGCGATGCGAGAAGTGTAACGAACGCGTGGCTGTAATAAGAAAAAGTATGTGTCTGCTCTTATCGGCTATATGTATTTTTATTGGATTATATACGGATGGGAAGCGATGAGAAAGTTATGAAATGAGAGATTATGTGCCGCAAACCAAATCTAAGAAT
Source organism: Pogonomyrmex californicus (assembly GCA_024349325.1). Classification (NCBI taxonomy): domain Eukaryota; kingdom Metazoa; phylum Arthropoda; class Insecta; order Hymenoptera; family Formicidae; genus Pogonomyrmex; species Pogonomyrmex californicus. The sequence goes on from JAECZD010000026.1 coordinate 1,301,189, forward strand.
TTATTTTTTTTGTATATGTAAACTTTAAAGGTACTTTAATATTCTTAAAATCCTTTTTTTCTGTTTCCTCAATAATGCTAAATAAATATCCTGACAAATTTTCATTTCATGACCGATTACAAATTTTACCGTGAGTCCTATTCAAACAAATCATTACATCGCATATTGAAAATATTCCAGTTCTCATGCTATTTTCCTTTTTACGTTGCATTATTGCTTATTATTCTAATGAAAATTCCGTCTCAAAACTTGAATGAAGATCTTACGTTATCTTACGTTAGCAATGAATTCTTATTAAAAACTCAAAAAGAATATATTTTCGTTTCAGTATACTTGTCAAGTATACATTATCGTCTTAAGAATATATCACATTTATTTTTATTTACAGTGAAAAAATTAAAAAATTATAAATTATTCTAAATAAATAAATTATTCTAATTTAAAAGTAATATAAAAAGTTCTGCAGAGATTTAGAACTTGGATAAAAAATTATTTAAATTTAATTAAAGTAGAAATAGGCTATTTAAGAGAAAGATAATTAAAAAATAATGATAAAAATCTCAATTTGTTATATAACTAATACTTTAAATATTGGTATTCAGGATAATTTATGTAAATTATGTAAAGTTTGCAGAGATTAGATTATTCTGTAAATAAAAATTAAATTTTATTAAAAGTGCAAACCAAACGAGTAATGATACAAATAAAATAAAATTTTTATTTACAAAACAACTAATCTCTGCATCGCAATGAAACATTACATAAATAATTATGAATACTTAAAATATTTATATAAAAAAATTGAGATGTTTATCATTATTTCTTAATTACGTTTCCATTAGAGCACACTTCTACTTATTTATTTGAATAATTTTTGATTCAGGTTTTAAATTGCCGCTAAACCTTTTTGTATTATTTGTATTATTATTATATGTATTATTATTTATATTATTTTTGTATTATTTTTAAATGCGATTTAAAATAATCTATAAGTTTTCCATAATTTTTTCATTGTAAATATAAAAATTAAAAAAATAGGTGTAATATATTCTTAAATAAAATTTAGTTTTAGAACAGTTCCTCCATTAATTTCAATCTTTAAGCCTCGGTTCTCTCGCGGCGCGATATGGGTTGTGTGACGTCGGAGGACATGTAAAAAGTTTCTTGCGTCGTATAGCTTTATCTCGTACTTTTCATACAACTAGATCTAGTGATCTGGTAATTTCTGATAGCTAAGCAGTGTACCATTATTTCAAGATTTATTTTACACTTTTACGTGATTTACTGGACAGATGTCTTACTTTCTGATATTTTTTACAAGTTTTAAGAATACGAAAATATCATGTTTTTAAGGGAAAAGTATAAGACAAAGCTATAAAAAAGTATAATACGACGCAAGAAACTTTTTACATGTCATTTCTCGCCTCTGACGTCATAATTCAATTTGGCTGCAGAGAGACAACCAAGCCTTAATATTACATCTCATTCTAACAGCGCAAAAGAAGACACATGTCGCGTCGTGCCACTTCACAGAAATAATGCTGTGCCTTTGCTGTGGAATCTTATCTGGCTCGCGAATGTTAGGACAGATGAAACTAATGCAACATTCGCAGTACACTCGATTTGCGCGATTTGTATCCTTTCGCAATACATTTTTCATAATATTTACTTTCGCGAGGCGAGTGTTTCGATTTTGAAGCGTGGCTGAACGGCCCGCGAACGTATCCCCTCTCTCTCTCTCTCTCTCTCTCTCTCTCTCTCTCTCTTTCTTCCTTTTTTCCGCTTCCGTCCCGCGGCTCGCTCGCTTCGATAAGCACGGAAGCGAAAGCGCTCGTCTCGGCTTTGTTTCGCACGTCCGATATTAGATAAAATTGAGTTGCGTCTTTCTGCGGCAAAGAATATAATTGATACGTCTTACGCGCCGCATAGCAACAGCGTTGCTCGTTGAGGTTTTTGTAGGCGTCGCAGCTCACGAACGGGCTCTCGTTCTTGCAGGTGCTGGGCAGGCAGCAGTATATCGTGCGACCGATGGTAATGGAGGAGAGTTGCACGCCCGGGACCGGCAGCGACAACCCAGCGATTGCCGGAAGTAGCGGGATCATCAGCGAGGCCGCGCTGGCACACGCGCCAGCCTTGACCGAACGAAACCTCCGGGAATACGGAATTCCTCTGCAGCAAGCCATCGAAAAGGTGCTCCTTTTCAATAATCAACGAGAAAAATTCAGGATATTTATTAAGAATTTCATTCAATTTTCGAAATGTTTGTCCAGTTATTATATTCCGTTTATTGGAAATGTTCGAAAAATAGAAATCTACTTCTCGAGATTCGCTATTTATTATTTAATTATTTATTGAGAAATAAACATATAAATTTTTTAAAAAGAGATGAGTCTTCGATTGAAGGATGGCTCTTCGAGGAAAGATATTTCATAATAAAAATATAAATCAAGATGTTATTGAAATATTACATAAAAAATGATGTTACATAAAATATTATCAGAATTCTGGAAAGTCACAAAACATTTTCTTTTTACAAAAAAGAATTTTAATACTTTTAATTGCAATTTTTTTTTAAAGTACTTGTATCTAAAATTGATATATAATTGTTGGTTTTTCGATATATGTTTTCCTTGACTACAATGTAATTCAATTGCATATTTAATATCGACATGTTATTTTTATTTTAAGTTTGAAACTTGGTGGAACTCCATGTCTGTAACTTCTGGCGTTAAGCCGCGATTTGTCGTGGACGGCCAAGCACCGATGAGGCAATGCCTGCATCCGGAGGCTTGCAATAAGGACATCGAACTACCGGAATATTACAACTATTTCTATGATCTCCGGAAGGAATTCGTAGAGTGCTACTCGTCTCACGGCGAGTTGTCGACTCTTGGAGTGCAAGAAATGCTGCAATGTATCCTTTCACGCTGGTTGTATAAAAGCTGTCGTTCATCTGTTGATTTTATCGCAGATGTTTTCTATTTAGTGTGTCTTTTTTATATGTACATATAACCATTTATGAAAGCATTTTTCATTTCTTCTTTTTTATTCTGTCTTTTATTTATAATACGGATATTATCTTTGACATCGCTTTGCCAATGCATGCTTTATTAAAGAAAGAAAATTGAAAAAATCATGATGAAATATTCTATATATGTATCAATAAATTTTATTATTTAACTAGTTAGGTAAATAATGGAATTTATTAACACACATCGAATATCTCAACATGATTTTCTCCTCCGAATTTTCTTGCTTTTAATTTTGGGGAGATCAGAGCTAGAAATTGTGACTTAATTTATCGATAGTTAGATACTACGCTATCTTAACTTGTTACTATCTTATGATAATGATTCCCAAAAATTTTTTTATTTGTCTCGAGCACATCTTAAGAAGATCAACTAAAAAGGATAGAACAAAATTTTTCTTCGGGACAATCGGTGTACTTCAAAGTGCGCCTATCAGTTAAGAAATCTCACACGGTATTGTATGCAAATGTCAACGTGCATGTCCTCGCCGATGTTGTACGCCGGTAACCGCTCGCTGAAACGATATTGCGGTCTTGTTGTCAAACTCGAGCGATGTGTAACAACCGGCATAGGCATATCCGATGAAGAAATCCCCGCGTGTCGTATCATTTGTAAATTTTGTTTCCAGGTCGGGGACCTTCGCGACGCGTGGCCGTCAGGCGGCGCGACGGAAGTATGTTTGAGACACTCGACGCGATCTCCGACGATAGCATCGGTTGTTCCAAACGGAATCAGTAGCAAGTAGTCTTCGTGGTCGTACGGAATACGGGCGCATGTATCGCGTCACCTATCCGCTGTCATCCGCGGAGTCGAGCGCGATTGTGACGAATCTTCTCCGGCTCTGTCTCTGACTGATTCCACGAATTGTCCAAATTGCCATAAATTGGATGAGGAAAAATCAAAAGGGAGGAAGGCTAGATTCATAGCAGTTTCAACATTGTTTTTCGTACGTGGAGTATCGAGTTCCTTTTTTTGGCTTCGACGTATACATTTAAATTATGCTTCGAGTTGAAGCGGACAGGTACGTTTTTTATTTCATATCTATCTCCGCCTTGTCTGAAACATCTGGTCTGGGAGATAGCTGAAACGTCTGGTCGTTAATTGCATTCAGAATCATTTGAAAAATAAGATTCCGTTATCTGTCGATCGCGCTTCAAGCTCGATATGAGATCTTTTAATCCCACGACTCAAATAACTAAATTAATCAATCTCGATTTTTATTTATTTATGAAAATGACGTTTGATTCGATAAGAATATCGCGATATCGCTTTTTTACTCGCGGATAAAATTTATATTGAAATCGCATCCCAATAAAAGTGAATAATAATCGCAGTCTCCTTCCGTTCGACTCATCCCGCTCTTGTTTTATGACAACGTGGGCCTGGCTTATACTTCGATTGTAACGAAGATTTGAATTGTCAGGTTGAGATCTTTTGCGCAAAGTCCGAGATAGCAGAAGTTTCATCCTCCCGAGCGCCTGACACGAGAGCGTTTGTCTCAAATCCAACCTCGTCGAAAGGCTACGTGGTATCGGCCTTCCTTTTATATCCACCATCGTGTCGTGTCTACCTGGCACTAATAAAACAAGACCACCTGCGCCGCTTGAGACATATGTGTACGAATATGCATGTATGCATATCGATCGACTCACCGACTTCACCTGTTGAATGCGAGCCACGCTCAAGATTAGTCGTACTTTGGTTTTCTACTTCTCACACGACACACGCACACACACTCATTCATGCGAGTGCGATTGAAGATTTATGTTAAAAGAAATTTATCGTAAAAGATTTAGTTATCTCCTCATTACATCTCCTTACATTTCTCAATGTTACATAAATGTTATTTAAGCATCGATTTAAAATTCATCTAAAAATATCTGCTCTTAAAAATGATGAACTTATAATATTAAAATATTAGATTAATATTTTTTTTCTTATCTCTCTGTTTAACTATTTCTAATATAACGAAATCATTGACGTCTCTCTCATTACTCGCATTTCGGTTAAGACTTTCGAAAGTGTCACTTGGCATGTCAGTTCCCAAGACGCTGATAAGAATGAATATATTATTAAGTGCATGTGCAATACTCATTAACATTTTTTCTTATATTTGCAATTAAAAAAATAAAAAAACAGAATTAGAAAAACGTAAAAGATTACGCGATTTCTACAATGTATTTTCACTTTTTCAATATCGAATTGGATATCTAATATTATATACTATCGTTATTTCTTGGCAGAAATGCGTAGCGAAATTATTACATTTTCAAATAGAAGCAGATCAAATAAAAAAATCATGATGATTCATTTGAGAATCTATGTGCACAAAGAATTCTTTCTCGCGTTTTCTCTCAGATCTTTCTTTTTCTCAGAAATATCGAAAACGTGAACTTTGTTCCAAGTTTCTTCTTTTGTCTTTCTTTTGTCTTGTTTGAGCAGGGCGTATTTTTAGATCATTCGTTTGCGATCGAGGAAAAGATGAGCAGCGAGAAACGAACATCGTACTTTACAATCAGTAACGACCAGATGACTTGAGAAAGTCTCGACAAGGCGATGCCGCCTTATCGGGACACAGTTTAAAGGTCAACTCTTCGATGAAGATATCGGTAGCAGACCAGTGACGAGCGAACGTATCTCGTATATCGTTTATGTTTCTCTCCTTACTTCCTTTCCTAATTTCTGATTAGGTAGGCGCTTGATGTTAGTTGCGTGATCCGTACTGTGGTACGTATTACCTGGTCATTACAGGAGTGGCTGTCCACTTATAGTTCGTAAACCACAGAGTATATAACGCTCCTTATAATGCACGTTTAACATTGCTCTATCTAACATTGTTTATCAAACTGTATTTTATATACCATCGTCTCTTCCATCGTTGTTTGCCTAACGCACTCGATGTCTTGAACTGGCATATCGGAAAATCTGTGTCAGTCGAATATAAAAAAATTTGTTTTGTATTATTATTGTACTATTACTCTGTATATTCTCTTTCTCTTTTCCATTATCGTTATATAAGATTTGTATAATCGCTAGGGTCACATGCAAAGTGGCGATCGATGTCATTTATAATCAAGGGGTTTGCACACGCGCGAAAAAGGAAACCGCATGAGAGATACAAAATACTAATTACACGAATTATTATTTTTTATATTCTGAAACTTTTAAAACTCTTATCTTTGTGTTTTCGTGTACTCTGAAAAGAAAAAAAAAAAGAAAAAATGTTGAAATCTTGAACTTTCGTGATCGCCCATTTCGAAAATTACTACTTGATTATTCATATTTTCTCGTTTATTACTAAATTTAATAAATTTTATAATAGTATTTTAATTAACGATAAGAAAAGAAGGGCATAAGATAGCTAAAACTAAAAATCTTACGTAGTTACTGTTTTAATTAATTCGAATTAATACGTGGATTTAATACGTGGAACTCGAAGTTAAAGTCGCTTAAATTTCATCTTTCTTATGAAAAGTACAGACAAATAATTTTGGTTGTCTGTATTACAATATTAGAGCCGATTGTACTGTTAAGAGATTAATCCTTGACAATTAAAAATCAGATTTTGGAATGCCGCCTGATACTGAGAATGATTTTCACGTGAAAGAAATACAGGACATGATCAGCGTGATACAGAGAATGATCAAGGACGGTAAGCTAATGAATACCAAGAATGCAGCATATCTGGTGTTTTAATACACATATCTATGTCGTGCTGAATGCTGCTAAAAAAAACATCTGCGTATCAAAGTATTTCTTGGATCAAAAAAAAGGTTTATCTAATACAGTTTATCTAATCTTGGAGATTACAAATTTCATAAATTTTCTGAAAATTAAGAAACGGATGAGATCCTATATTTGGTTCTCAAAATATTTGGACTCGGCAGTACGTATTTTTCTTTTCTCTCTCTCTCTCTCTCTCTCTCTCTCTCTCTTTTTCTTTCTCTCTAACTCTCTCATTTTCTTTAACTCTGCGCTCGTGAGAGATAAGACCTTTGCACGAGCTATGTGCGCATGTACACACACGCACGGTGTAACATTTCCATACGCATTTCTCCAAATAATGTGCAGTATGTTTACAACGACAACGACGATGACCTTGGAGGTCGCGATTGTATCGCTGATTAAGTCGTTCTCATCGAAGTCGCTCTCCTCGAGTGTCCTTCTTCGATTTCGCGGAAAATATCGTGCATTTTCTCGAAATATCGCGCTCTCGAGTAATTGTTCTTCTAGATTTCGAAATTTGCTGGTTCTTGATCGATCTCGTTCTCTCTGACACTCTCCTTCTCTCTTCCTTCCTGATATCGCATCCGAGCGAGCACAGGTCAAGCCACGCAACGTTCTAAGCAGCGTTGCGGATCTCTTATCACAGTGACACTCAACCTAGGGAAAGTTACCCTGCTGCGACTAATATACACGCGTTAACGCGTGTTTATTGTGTTCGTAAGGGAAAGGAAAAGAAAGGAAAAAGGAAGAGAGTTGCACTTGTGACACCATCCTGTCTTTCAATCTATCCTACCCTTGGCGGAACACTACGCGTTTAATAGTAACGCTAACTAAAGGCAGATTGAATCCGTATTTAAAAATCTTCCATATGAACGGAGCATCAGTTTTCGTTGGACTCGTCACGGATCCGTCGCGTGACGATTCAGGAGAATATTTGTAAAATGTGATTCTTGGTTTCTTCTTTCTTCATTCGTATCGTAATTTTTCAATTCGAGCGACGCTTCCTTCACGAGAATTTCAAATAATACGAAGTCACAGGAATGAGCGAGAAAACACCGATCGATTTAACGTGTGTATTTCGCAAAACGGATTTTTACTTGTCGACGGCGCACATTTCGCCGAGGCCGCGAATCGAATGATCGTTTCGTGCAGGTATGAGAAATCGGAGACTAACCGGCGGATATAGGATTACAAAAAGGAAACGCATAAGCGCAAATTTAGAAGATATTGTGCATTGTCGCCGGCAGGGGCTCGGATTTGCGAGCTAAAACCCGATCGTTTTTTTCTTCCTTCGTCAGTTTTGATCAGCGTATTCTATTTAAATTGCTACGAAATAACAGATTTTTCGGTTTTTCGAGTTTTATTATATTTCGAATTTTTATATATTTACAGCTAATCTACATCATATTCAAGAATTTTCCTTAAGGGATTCCATTCTTTTGCCGACGTTCTGTCGAAAAAGCAAAAAAATATGTAAAATTGATTCGACTATCTGAACTCTTCACTTGCAATTTTGATACAAGCTAAATTTCACTCATAATTTTTTCGAAGAGATTCCTATTAAATAAAGATTTTAACATTTGAATTAAAAAAACCTATTTAATAATAATATAATAGATGTTGAAGAGAAAATCTTGAATTTTTCCAGATTTTTTGAAAGTTTAGAACAGTAAAAAAAATGAATTGCAAAAAAGATCCACATTGCAGACAAAAGGAATAAAAATATGATTGCAGACAAAAAGTTAAGAATATTTCGAGACTTTCCTCATACGAATTGTATTCGAGGATTTCTCAATCAGAAATGCATCTCAGTCAGCTATATTTTCCTTTTAACGCTTTTCGCATCTCTCTCTCAAATGAAAAATAATTACAAAACAGTTCTCGTTGATATATTCTGCCGAAAATAAAAAATTGTATAATTTCATAAAATCTATTCAATTTTAAGAATATTTCAAGATTTGTTTCGTCCGAGGACTTGAGGTTTCTCAACGATAAAAAGCCACCTTGGCGAAAATAAAGATTGAAGCGTAAATTGAATGCAAAGGAAGCGTGACGCAAAAACGTAAGCAAACCCCCTTTTAGAGATGGGAACAATGAAACGTAAAAGAAACATTAAAACGCTTCTTTTATGCTTCTTTTACGTCTCGTTGTTCCAATCTATGCTCCCTAGAACGTTTGCTCATACTTTTGTCACTCTTCCCTTACTTTTGTCCCTCTTCAACCTACGCTCTACTTTTTTATTTTCGTCAGGCATTTCATTTTTCACATTTCCATATATCAAATCAGACATACGAAAAGAAACGAACGAGAAAGAAGAAAATAGAAAAGAGTACAGAAAGTGCAGCTAGCACGAAGCGAACGTGTGTGCGAGCCTACGACGATCTTGTAGTCTTGTAGTCGGTGGTTGCGGTGGTGTGCATGTCGTGGGTGTTTACACGCGACGCGTCGTATGCGATCCACCGCGCATCTACCACGACGAGGACGTGCCTCGCGTTACATTCCAAAGCGACGACGCTTCGACGAACGTTCGTCGAGGAAATGTCGCTCGAAGGATCGTTCTTTCGCGAGATTCAATTCTGAAATCGATCGGTAAGAGATGTTTACCTTATCGATTTCCGAGGTTAAATCCTCGCTGCGTGCGCGTTTCCGATTCCTGAAGTGCATTTGTCGCATTGATCGTTCTTCCTTGCCTTTCTCTCCCACCTTTCGAATTTATTCGCTTTGCATTTTAATTGCGAAAAATGTATGTGACGTAACGCGGCTGAAGGGGAGATCGCTTTGCATACGCTGCGTCACTCTCGACTGCGTTTATTAATATTTAATTCTTAATATATGTTAAATTATTGTATTTGTGACGTAATCGTATGTTGATTTTCAGGTCACGTTTTTCAAAATCCAGAGGTGATTAATATTGTCCTGGAACCTGGGATATGGTGAGTTTACAAGCTTTATACTCTTAGCTTGTATATTTGCTTTGATTGTATTATCGACTAACGAAACATAAATTTATCTGCAGCTCTAAAGACGAGGAAGTGGATAATGATTGTGTAGTGAGAGCACGCGGTCTACCCTGGCAATCTTCAGATCAGGACATTGCCAAATTTTTTCGTGGGCTGAATGTCGCCAAGTAAGTGTTATTTTGGAGATTCGTAAAGCAAAATTAAATATACAACTAACAGAAGTTTTGAAAGCAAATAAATTGTCCTCTAACTGTCTTTTGATATTTATGCACAAGCCACATGGATCTGTGTGAAGCAGGTAATTGAGATAGTCATATTTTTCCTATGATGCACTTAGATGCACAGGTTCTGCCATTTTGGTTTCTCCTATGTAACATAATGATAAACGAAAGGACTTATATTCTTAGCTATTTTATAGCTATTTATACTTTTTTATTTTAGCTCGTTAGCTATTGTACATAGTAAAGCATAGACAAGCATTATTTGGATCTTATACGCTACACGAATCTAACTATAATTCGGAAGATTAGAATTCTTGTAGAACGTCGTTAAAAGTTATATTTATGAATACTTTAATGACTGCAAATTACAAATAGAGGAACTCGTCGCTGTACGATATATATATGCTAACAACTGGTGTAATAACTTTTTTAGGGGTGGTGTAGCTCTTTGTTTAAGTCCTATGGGAAGGCGTAACGGCGAGGCATTGGTACGGTTTATTAATAAAGAGCATAGAGACATGGCACTGAAGCGGCATAAACATCACATGGGTGCACGATACATAGAGGTTTACAAGGCCTCTGGGGAGGATTTTGTTGGCGTTGCTGGTGGTACGAGCGGGGAGGCACACGCTTTTCTGTCACGCGGGGCTCAAGTCATCGTTAGAATGAGGGGCTTGCCATATGATTGTGTTGCTAAACAAGTGGTACATGATCGTTTAAATAATCTAAGATCTTATTTGTTATTCTATATATGATAACGAGTTTCTCGATTATATATCATTTATCATTTTTCTATTGTATACACTATCATGGTAATTTCCTCGTAGCTGGAATTTTTTCATTCTGGACAAAAACCATGCCAAGTATTGGATGGCGAGGATGGCGTGCTATTTGTAAAGAAACCAGATGGCAGAGCAACAGGTGATGCATTCGTATTGTTCGCAAAGGAAGAAGATGCAGTAAAAGCGTTGAGCAAACACAGAGACTGCATCGGCAGCCGTTACATTGAACTTTTTCGAAGCACAACTGCGGAAGTGCAACAGGTAGATTCCTGTGATTTCAGTGAAATGTCATAACAGTAAGAAACGTGCATTTTTATTGTGATACGTGGTTTTGTTATATATAGATTACATTATATACATTATATATGTATACATATTGTATACATATACATTACACATTATATATATCATATATTTTGTTATATACAGGTTCTGAATAGAGCGACTGATCCAAAGCAAGTGATATTACCACCACCTCCTATCGCGCAACTTCCACCTCTGCTTCCTCAACATATCATTACATCCGGTACGCGAAAGGATTGCGTTAGATTGCGTGGATTGCCATATGAGGCGCTCGTCGAACATATTCTGGAGTTTATGGGCGAACATTCTAAAAATATCGTTTATCAGGGCGTTCATATGGTTTATAATGCTCAGGTAGATGTCGTTCATGCTCGAATGATTATTTATGTTTTCTCCTAATCTTTGATTCTTTGATTGTTTCCTCAGGGCCAGCCATCCGGTGAGGCATTTATTCAAATGGACAGTGAGACGTCCGCGTACGCATGCGCGTCACAACGACATCATCGATACATGATCTATGGCAAGAAGCAGCGATACATCGAGGTATTTCAATGCAGCGGCGACGATATGAATCTGGTATTGACAGGTGCGGTAACACCGCCATCGACCAAGGCGCTACTATCACCTGGTACGTTGACTACACAGACCCCCGCAACCTTGACACATCCTGCGCCAGCACCGGTGCCGGTGCCGGTACCGACCGCGCAGCCGCCGCCGCCGCCGCCACCCCTGTGGGATATTCATGCTCTGGTACAGGCCCAAGCCGCTCAGGCCGTTCAGGCGCAGGCTCAGGTGGCGCAAGCGCAAGCCGCCCAGGCGGTTATCAGGAATCAGGATCTATGGCTGATGGCCTTGGCATCGAATCCGTCTCCTACCTCGACAACCCCCGCTTCACCTACCTCGGCAGTTGCCGCCGCCGCCGCTGCTGCCGCCGCCACGAGCAAGTCTCTGGCTTTACCAGGTCCAAATTCGGTAGCTCAAGCGGCTCAAATCCCCGCTTACGCGGTAGCACCCTCGGCGGCCGCAGCAGCTGCTGTCGCTGCGGCTCTCCACGCGCAACCAACGACCCCGGCAGCAGCGGCGGCAGCTGCGGCGGCTGCAGCGGCCACACCATTTTTGCTTTTCAATGTTCCTCATCATCCCCGTATCCCTATCCTGAGGGCGCCGGTGCCACATGGGCTATTGACGCCTATCATGCCTACCGCATCGACCTTGAATCCAACTGCGATAATGGGTCTGAAGCGAACGTGGGATGCCGCCTTTCCTGCCGATACGACGGCGGGTAGCGTCACCACGAAACGAACTTGGCACGCCCCGGCAACAACATTTCACGCGCCAGCCCCGACCGCGGCCCCCGGTTTGCCTTACCCAGCTCAGTTTTATCCCCAGATTTGATGCGTCTTCGTTGTATCGATCTTTAGCTTCGTTTTATTTTTCCTCGATAAATCCCACGTGTGGAGAATGGAAACGATTGCCTCGGTTTCTCCAGTAGATGACAAAAATTATTTGTTATTTGCGCGGACGTACGCATGCTACGCGGGTATCGCCGCGTTACGACAATACGACTTACTTTTGACAGATTTATGTACATTCTTAGCGAGTAAGTTTTACAATTATTCGCGAATATTTACGACATTCCGTTTCATATTCCAAACAAGTCTTGCAGAACGTCATTTACAACGTTCATCCAACTTATAAACTGTACCTAACATTTGGAAATGCTTGATACAAATTCGGGCATCACTTACACGATGGTACTTAACTCGCAAATCGATTTATTTTTTTCTTATGCTAATGCATTTAGGCAGCAAGGTCTAATTTCGGTAAGCATGTTAGTTATACTGATAGCGATATGTAAAATTTCAATCGGCGTGCGCATATGTTCTTTCATAATCGCGTGTTCATGGAGTACCTATAGAAAATCGCGTACAGAATACGTTCTTCCACGCAAGCGTTCAAGTGCCTTATTTAATGCAATGTGAACACAAAGCACTTTGCCTAACTTTCAGAATTCTCTGATCTATACGCGTTCCTTTTTATACATATATACAATGCGTATTAAAGTAATCATAGCATATATGCAGATTATTTCTGAATTTTACCGAAAACCAAGAGTTATTCGAGACACTAACATTAATATTCTCCAAGCATTTTTCACCACAAATGTTTTCACATTAATATGTTAAAGTCTGATCTTTCTGAAAATGTTTTTCCTTTTAAATACAATCATTGTAAAATTTTGTTAATATAATATACTTTATATAGCGTTCAACATATTGCTTGTTTTATTTTATATTTTAATGATGATGTTATTTAAGGAATTTCTTTTCTATAACTGCTGATGATTTTAATGTTTAACATCTCTAAATGATAAATGTGAAAACATGCACTACGAGAACGTCTATTGTCTCGAAAGCAACCTGTGAATCGATAATATCAGAAATATTTGTTTATGTATGTATACATATATATATATATATATATATATATATATATAATATATATATATAATTATATATATATATATATATATATATATATAAAAGACGTTTATATGTATATTTTATATATATATTATATATATAAAAAATTTATATATTTTGCTAGAAATATTTTAGTCTTAAGTGTAAAATGGACATTCCATCCAATGTTATAGATTCTAAAGTTCTAATTCGAACATATAGATTCTTTTATACGTGGCAACTATTATTACGCATGTATGTTACAATCTGTATATGTGTAAATAAAATTTCATTACTAATTATTCGCGAACGGACAATAGTTCGCCCTTAATCGGTATCGTCGCGAATCTATCTCTTTTTTCTCTATCTTTCTGTCAAGGATTGTAACATGCAAGCTTTATGACTTAAACTAGAAAGTTAATATGTGAACCAATCCCCATAACAAAGTACACAGCTATACGTTCTGTTTTGCTCTGTTATACGCGAGGAAAATCACACACACACACACACACTTTTTACACACATATAGCGTCCACTGCATTTAATATAATATAGTCAATAATCACACACCGTATAAAAGGATGTGATCCAGCACTAATTTAATATCGTATATAATGGATAATATTTTACTATATCGAGTATGTGCATTAATAATCGAATTTTGGTTTTGGAGAGTATATCCGGATTACGGGGAACGAAGGCGGAATTAAAACATGTCGTCTCTGTAAGCTCTCGCGGCTTGTGATTTAACTGTGGTGTCGGCGGTATTTTCTCTTTTTCAATGCTGGCTTACGGCCTAATATCTTTGTGATAATGTAGTTGGTGAAATCACACACAGATTGATTTGGTGTATCAATGGAAATTGTGCGTCGGCTTCAACGGGAGGATACAAGTCTCGCCGATATTATTCTCATAAGTTGCTTCCATGCACTGTCACGATAACGGGCTTCCACTGTTTGTAACAAACGCGCGGGAAGGAGAGCGAGTCTCTCGGCGAAGCCGATCTCGATTTCGTCGTGCGAATCGAAGTGTTGTTTATGGTAATTTCACTCTTTCTTCTTGCCACGTTTTTTTTATACATACATATATACGTATATGTATATGCGTACATATATGTCTGTTATTAGATAATGGGGATATAGTTATACAAACATGAGATGTACTATCATAAATACTATTTCGCAGCCTAATGTCCACGGATATGCGAAACCATTCGGATTTGCATATCGTGTGGTTTCGTGGAAGGATAACTTTCCTCCTCGTATATAATACCTATGTTTCATGAGCGATTGCATAACGGATCCAATCTTTTTTTTTCTTTTTTTTTGTTCTTTTTTTTTGTTCTGTATTACAATCGGTAACAGTCTACCGGTTGCGTTTCATTCAGGGCTAGATTCAGAAACAACGGATGTATCATTTTTATCCTTGTCGTTTGTAAAATGTTAAACAAGGATAAAACTATCTGAATACGCTTGGATGTTATTTCTGAACGCAGCCCAGAAAAGAAAAAAACCGCATCTTATATACTCCTTTCTCCCGAGCCATCTCATAACAGTTTTTTGTTTGCCCCTCTTTTTTTAAATACCTGAGTTTATAATTACCCTACGTGGCTACTTTCCGTACGATGCAATAGCATTACCGTACAAAACTGGAGGTAACAAGTGTTTTGGTATAATTTCGGTTCTGTCCTATCGCAGCAGCTACAATAAAGTACCTGTTATTACGCGCTGAACGTTCTCGATCCGATTCTTGGCATTAATAACATAATTATTTGAGAAGATAATTAAGGACCGTTAAACAAAAAAAGAAAAGAAAAAGAAAGAAACGAGTATCGAGTACAATATTACGCGATGAATGAACGTTCGCTTAATTCCGGGACGCTAAAGGTGAACGTGGATGTTAATTATGATTTTGCAAGCGACAAAATGAGAGGCACTTATTGGACGTAGAAATCTTCAGCGCACCGTTTTGAATTGGTGTCCTGGGATTAATAGGTCGGGGCGTGCATCTCTCTGACATTCCTTAAAACCATCGGGGCTATATCTCCCGACTCGGTTTTACATAGCATTAATTGATATCGTAGAGATAACGATACGGTGAGACGATATGAAAGACAAATCGGCGTTTCGGATCGACCATTGCATTGGATATTGTCAGAGATAATTATTATATCAAACGTTGATCGTCTTTCGCATCGTTTCCGTAGGGGTGCATCTCGGCGTGTTCTAGCACAAGTGTATGTCGAGAACGTGAAGATGTTATATAGTATAACGACAATCGATCGATCGCGAGCTTGAAAGAAAAGAAAAAAGAAAATCCATCTTCACGTTTTTTCATCTCCATCGACGCGTCTTCTTTTTCGGGATATCTTTCTCTTCTCTCTTTTTTTCTTCCGAAGACGTAGGACACACGCACGCTGTATACACGTGTTTATCCATGCATTTTCGCGCGCGTGCACGCGCGCCCCCCCCCCCACACACACACACACACACACACACACACACACACACACACACGTACGCACATCACACGCGGCATCTCGGTGTAATCTCTTTTTTTTTATCTCCTGTATACTCTCTGTAAATCGACGATTTTATATTAACGGTAAGATCATGTTTAATAAATGTGCATTGTGGACATATATATCTTTTTGCTTGCCGGGTTGGTGGAATCTTACCCTGATTATATTACCTTTGCCCGGTGGTTGCACTTTTCGCATTGTCCCGTTACATCGCCAATATCGCGTCTCGCTTTGCCGACACGATCGAGACAAAGCGAAGCGCATCTTCGAGTTTTAAGAGTACGCTCTTGTAACTTTAAAACGCGGCGGACTCGCGACTGGAGGAGAAACCACGGAAGATTGCAACCACCGCGTATCTTGTTATGTTCTATACATTTTTTTTTTCATTGGGCTCACAGGTATCTTTGGTATATCTACGGATCAAGTTGGAGATTTCTGTGTCGTAACTCTTAGCTCTCTTTCTGTCACTCGATCTCCTTATTTATTCATTTTTTTTTGGTTCTGACTTTCTCTCGCACAAAATGTGTTTCTCTCTCTCTCTCTCTCTTTCTCTCTCTCTCTCTCTCTCTCTCTCTCTTCTATCCATTTTTCTGCCATTATATATGTGACTCTTCCTTGTTTCTATTGCCAGGAGAATTGATATTTAGATCTCTCCTCTTCCATCTCGTCCGTGATCATTCTCTCCTTTGAGATACTGAAACTTTGGATTTATTCAAGTCAAATGCTATCAAATTACTCTTCAATGTAGCCAATACTTACGAGCCGTTGCTTTTTGCTACGCCGATCATTTCAGCGGCCTAATTAGAGACTAATAATAATCTAGCGAATTTACTTGTTCTTCCCATCGTCTCATACGTTTCTTCCTGCCCCGCTCTCCCTTACACCCCGCAAATAGCCCGATGCGATGCAAATCCATGTTGAATTGTGCGAAATGTATGGCCTGCCATTCATGTCACATCTTTTTCAAACTACATTTGCTCGATAGGATAATTTCATTAAGATCGTTCGCACGATTTAATTTCCAGAATTGCTAGGAAAATAATATTTCTCAAAATAAACAAGTGATATGCACAATAGGCTGTACTTTTGTCACAAAAAAAATCGCACGCAAAATGGTTTTTTCGCTGGGCGAGAGAGAGAGAGAGAGAGAGAGAGAGAGAGAGAGAGAGAGAGAGAGAGAAGGAAACGAGAGAGAAAGAGCGAAAGAAAGAAAGGCAGGGGAGAGAGAAAGAGAGTAAGAGAGTGAGAATCTGCGTGTATCTGGTGATTTGGCAGAGGGGCGAAATCGCAAGTTGGTTATGCATTACATATTATATATACATAAATATACAAAAAAAGATACATTATATATCGTGTTACAATGGTGCAGTGTCGATTGCTGTTGTGGTAGCGGGACTACAAATACTAACTTCTTGTGCTTCCAGGTAGGCCAAGTGTAAGTCATTATTCCTTTGGATGACTGCGTTCTTGTACATTCTGAGCATGGCAGACGTGCACGAGGAAATTACTCCTTTGCAAAGGGCTTATAATATCTTTAAAGTAGCGCTTGCTTTTAAATTTCAGATATGAATCCAGAACCAGATGGTGAGGTTTAATTTGAATGTTTGATGCGCAAAATATCCGGCCCGGATATCCAATATTTGGAGCACCGCACGGCGGAACGTTTGCTCAGATCGTACAAGACCAGTCTAATTGAAAGTGAAATCGTGCAGCGTGCCAAATTAGATAAAAAATCTTAGTAGTTGTTTCATTAAAAAAAGACAAACTATCTCACTAATTCACTTTCATAAATGCGAGACACGCTGTTTATTATGGTCGATTGTATACTGGCGCATTACTAAATGAAAACGCTTTGTGTGCTTCTAGAAACATCTCTGCGGATCTGCACGATGTCACTCGTCGTAATTGTGGAGTGGGCACTCTTCTTTACGTTTGTACATACATAATGAACAATCGTGAATACTGCAAGTTTTTTTTTTTATTTTTCTGTCAATGACACGCTAAGCTCGAGACGCCGCGAGATTTCGATTCGCGCGAGATAGCTGACTCGAGGCGGGTGATTAGAAGAGTTCGCGAATTGCAATGGATTTTACAAACAAGCCTGCTTCCTTTCGCTCGTGTTGATCTAATCAAGTTGACTGGATCATCTTGATCGAATGTTGACGGTCGTCCTTTTTTCTTTAGGAGGCACGATGTTGCCACCACCGCCCGTAGCGATATTTCCACCTGCGGCTGCGATGTTACCCCGTGGTCCACCGCAATTCGCAACGCCGTATCCGCCGCCCATCTTTTACTGGCCGTACCCCTCCCCGCCAGTTAGCCCAACTAATTATTACACCCCCGCAAGCGTCGGCAGTATCGGGCCTATTCCTCAGCAAGCGGCTCTGGTGAGTAAAGTTGTCTTTTTATGTGTCTTCATGAAATCATTTTTTGCTTTAATGAAGCAAAAATGAACCTGTTATTTGTCAAGTTTTTTTGTTTATTTATTTTTACATAAACTAACGAAAGGTGCATTGTATATCTAATATCTACAAATTAAGATTAGAAAACATTTACATATCTACATCTACATCTAGAAAAACTAGATTTCTCAAAGAATTTGTTTATGCTTTGGAAAATCAGACAATTTTTTGAATTTGTTTTTTTCTAATATTTTGTTTTTATTATATTGCTCAGAGTTTACTGGTTGAATTTTTAATGATAACAGGGACTCCATTCAAACATCCATTTTAAACATCAGAGCACATTGATTTTAATTCAATATTGTAGTCAAGTATTGAAAATAACGATTTCATATTAGATGCAATTTTATTTAATAAAGATGGATATTTATTTTGACAGTTTTATAATAGTTGAATTTTTTACTTGTTATATTATACATTATATAATTTTTTGTTTATAGAGCTTTTGAAAATAAAATTTGAAAATTTTATGCAAGTTAAAATATTTATGTTTTAGCACCCTTGTAGTTTTTTTTTAAGTTTTTCATATTTAATTATTGAAACTCGAGTAATTCTTAATTTTACTTTATGATTTATAAATTTTTATAAATAGCAAATATTAAGGACTTTGCACAATAAATACATATTTAAATAAAAAAGGAAAAAACAGAAATATCTATATTGAGCCGATACAGGTTGTTCGTATGTAAAAAAAAATATATATATATATATATTAAAGCTCGGTTCTCTCGCGGCGCGATATGGGTTGTGTGACATCAGAGGCGAGAAATGATATGTAAAAAGTTTCTTGCGTCGTATAGCTTTATCTTGTACTTTTCTCTTAAAAATATGATATTTTCGTATTCTTAAAACTTGTAAAAAATACCAGAAAGTAAAATATGTCCAATAAATCATGTAAAAGTGTAAAATAATTCTTGAAATAATGGTCACTACTCAGCTATCAGAAATTACCAGCTCACTAGATCTAATTGTTTCTAGAAAACAATGTACCATTAGCTAAGCAATGTACCATTATTTCAAGATTTATTTTACATTTTTACGTGATTTATTGGATAGATATCTTACTTTCTGGTATTTTTTACAAGTTTTAACAATATGAAAATGTCATGTTTTTAAGGGAAAAGTACAAAATAAAGCTATACGACGCAAGAAACTTTTTACATGTCATTTCTCGCCTCTGACGTCATAATTCAATATGACTGCAGAGAGACAACCGAGCTTTAATAAAACAATATTACAGTACAAATGTAAATGTTTTGATTCCGCTATTGGACCATCAAGAATCAAGAAGTTGTCTGTTTGTAAATTATTAGTCTATTTTTGTTTATATAAATCTGCAACCAATATAATAATTATAACGTGTCATATGTGTGTCAGATTATTAAAAACCAGAATTAGTGAATCACATTAACAGGAATTAATCAAGTCAGTCATCACGGAATATAGAATTAATAAATCACACGAATTTGATTGGAATAGAGTCGAAATTTTGGATGAGCAAAAGTATTTCAATAAAAGTATTTAAGTAAAATTTATCTCCGAGATGATATTTATATACTACGCAGATTTCCAATCAATATAAGAATTATTGCAAAATACAAGCTTCGAGTTTTAAAAATGTGTTAGTGTTTTAAAATTTTGATGGTTTATAGACTAGTAGATTAATAGTTTATAGACTAATAGATTAATAGTTTATATAAACTATTAATTAAAAACCAAAAATTTAAACTTGCTGACGTCCATGAGGGCCTTCCTTACACGTACAAATAAAAAATATATTAATAAAGCAGTATCAGAGTACAAATGTAAATATTTCAATCCCGCCATTGGATCATCTTCAATACAATAATAAATCTATATTGAAGATGATCCAATGGCGGGATTGAAACATTTACATTTGTACTCTGATACTGCTTTATTAATATATTTTTTATTTGCACGTGTAAGGAAGGCCCTCATGGGCGTCAGCAAGTTTAAATTTTTGGTTTTTCCCGCGCAGTGGCGCGCAGTGCGGTCTATTTTGATATTAACACTTATTGGTTGAAAGACATGTGATGTATTGCGATTGGTTAGCGAAGCCGGTAGCGAAAGCGAACAACGGCGAGTTGCGTAGTAGTACGATTTAGACGCTAAAAAGATATGAATGTCGTGCGTGAGTTGTAAAATAAAGAGGAAGAAAAAGAAGTGTGTGATTGTGTCCTCCTTACCTTACCATCTTACGCTTCCTAATAATTAAGAACGGTATCGATTGTCAACCACCAGAGTTTGAAGATTATCCCTCTTGTCGGTTTGATTCTCCCGAAAGTTCGCGGCGAATTCAAGTTCACTTTCGTTCTTACACACGCGACAACATGTGTCAGCTCAGTATACACATTTCTGTTCCGTGTTTTTTGATTATTTGAGCCTAATTTCTATTTATTTTTTATTATCAAATATATATTTATTTCTAAGATAAAATACTTTCATCAACTACTCAAAATTCTCTCATTTTATCTAAAATTATTAATAAATTGTTTTAAAAATTAGAGAATTTCCAGAGAATCTTTTTTTTCAGATTATCGGGTGTAAATACTTAAAAAATTAATAAAAGCTTTCAAGTCGGAAATTGAGATTAACTATTGCATTTTTCAAAACGTGATATTGCGTTTCTTGTATCCGCTTGTTAATGATTTTAACCCTTCATGATCATACTTTATAAAATTTACACTTATTCGAGCCATTTTTAAAGTATTACCAAATCAACGGTATTAGTTCCGTTAACTTTAAAAAATTACAGTATATAATCTTCCAACCTTTAAGAAAATAAAAATGGTATTCTAATAAAAAAAATTTAATTTTGTCATTAAAATTTAATTTTAACATGAAAGATGATGCTCGAGTCATTTTGATCCAGTGTGATCACGAAGGGTCGTAAACTATTTTCTGCGAGTTTTCAATATCAGCAAATGTATCGGATAAATCGTGTGACTGCAGTTAGCGCCAGCTGAGTGTCTGCAATTGGCACCCGGTGCGACGACGCTGCCAACGGCCACATCTACCACGGGACCCGATGCGCGTATCGAGGCATACCTACCACGGATGGAGCTGGATAAACGCATGGCTGCGTTGCCTCCACCGCAGACCGAGTGCAATTCCTTCGTTGAGGTTTTCATGGTTTGATCTTCTCGTCTGGATTCCCGTCGGATCTCTGTTCCCCAGTTCCTTGCCTCGTAGACACGCGATCCCGAATCGGCGAGCTGACATGATGCTTTCAGGAACAACTGAAATCTGGGGTCGCATTCTACTCCAATGTGAGAAAAGGCCGTTGTTTCGTGTGGGGTACTTTGCGTTTCCCGGAGCGAAGTCGAACAGTCTCTCCATCCTCGTCGTCGACGACGAGGCCTAGCAATATTTCATACGAGAGCATATTTCTTCATACGCTCCGCGTACCTAGTAGGCCTAAACACATGCACGGCGCATACACGTGCAAATGCAAAGTTGTAATTTCGCGTTTTTCCTTCGGCGGAAAAGCCTCCCCCGTAAATTTTCAACGCGCCGACTGCGAGAGCGACGCGTTTCTTTCTAGTCTAGAGATAGAGATAAGAGCCATTGCAGCGCGATCCGCACAGTGGCGTCGCTTCTCTCTCGTCGTTTGTTCCGATTTCCCTTTCTGGGACGAGACGAATTGTGTATCGCGTTTTCCTCATTTTGATTGTCTTATTTTTTTTTTTTATTTCTTTACTACATTACACTTATCATTCCCGTTGCAGTGACGGCGATCGAACTTCGATCCCCATGTACTTTTGTTTATGTCGAGTTGGAACAGCTTGCGAGAATAAATATATTTGAGCAACTGATTTGAACGCGTGCGCACGCGTTTTATACAAGTTTTATACAAGTTATATTAAGTTGTTCAAGATTTATAGTTCTGCTTAGATACTGATATATTGAGATTCACACTTTCTATTGCTTTTATTACTCATTTCGTATATAGCTATTTTTTTATGGCGTGTGATGATAGATTTCAAAGGGACGAGATTAGTCTAAAATTAGAAATGTTAGAAGTTTTTGACGTATATTAATACTGTTTAAAGATGTATTATTACTATTATATTTTGTATATACATACGTATATACAAAACTCGTCAAATTTATAATAATTTCAAATCAGATCCTGAGATCGCATGTTATGAAAAAACAGTTTATGTCCCAGTTACGGGTCCGTTTTGAAATACCTTTTATTTATTTATTTAAATTTATTAATTAAAATGTTATTAATTTAAAAATGTTATTAATATTAACGCAAACAACATAGATCATACTTAAAAAAATTATATTTTTAATAAATCGATTATTAATTGTAGAATATTTAAAAATGTTTATGTACATATTCTAATTATGTACCGGCACATATTTTTTATTTTAATTTGTTTAATTATTTTTGTGTTAATAATATTTAAATTTAAATTATTTCACCTTATGTAATGATGTTAATATAATCTGTTGGACTCTATAATTTAGTTTTTATTCAAAAATTTATTTCCATTCCACTTTTTTCTCTTAAATATTAATATTAAAAATTAATTTTTTACTATAATAAAAAGATATTAAAGAATATAAAACAGTCTAGAATTAGATGTGATATAAAATTATTTTATATATAATTATATAATATATATATATATATATATATATATATATATATATATATAAACTATAGACTAGGTATCTTTTATAATTTTTGGTATCTTTATAATTATTAGAGCATAAAATTATTTTTTAATATATACAGGGTATCTCCAAAAATGATCAAGCATGGTCATATGAAGGTAGAACAAACTAAACTGAGTCGAAAAGTCCTGTACTATTTTGCGATATTTTGCAATAGTTAACGAGTTATTAATTTATGAAAATAGTCAAATTGCAAGCGCGGTGAAATAGGACCGTCCAGTGAGTCACGCGTTCGCCGTCGCTAGGCATGCGTGGAGTTGTTGATTGCAAGCGGCATTGGCTACGCTTTCATCTACGTACGTTACGTACCTAGCATGCTCCACGCGTGCCTAACACGAATACGTATCTCACTGGGCGGTTTTATCTCAAGCGCGCGTTTATAATTTGACAATTTTCATAAATTAATAATTCGTTAACTATTGCGAAAATCACAAAATAGTACAAGACTTTTCAGTTTAGTCTACTCTATCTGCATGTGATCGCTTGGTCATTTTTTTGGAGATATCCTGTATATTTAATTGTCACAGTTGCATTGAAAAATGATTCATTATTTTAGAAATTTTATGATTTTATGTGATATATCGGATAAACATCTCAGTTTGCTAAAGTTTCAGAATTACGAAACTAATATGTTTTTCAGGAAAAACTAAAAAATAAAATTATATAAAGAAACTGCACGTCATTTTCGCTTATGATGTCATAAAACTGATATACCTGAGAGAGCCAAGTTTTAAAGAGATATTAATTTATATAATTATTAATTTATGAATTTATGCGAGCATTTGTAATATATTAATTTGGTAAATTTCATTCGAAATTATATGATCGAAAATAGTATAATTAAAAGAATAACTTTACGAAAAAAGGAATAAAAAAGACAAAAGGAAAGTTTTTCTATATCAATATACGAGTATATCAATATCTAAGCAAAACGTCAAATCCTGAACAACATTGTATTAAATAAATTGTAAATAATAATTATATTTACTGATCGCTAAGAGCGATAATCGCAACAATGTTTGAGGATGCCCGCCACGTACTAGGGTTTGCAATTATCCAAACGCGTTCGATTTATGAATATTATGAACGCTATTTAAAATCGAACTTGAAATTATGTCGTGGACCACGTCTCGATAGTTTCTCCCATTTAAATTTTACGTGCGATCTGTTTAATGAATATTACTTAATTTTTAAAGTTTTAACTATATATATATATATATATATATATATATATATATATATATATATATATATATATATATATATATATATATATATATATATTATATCGTCAGTCATTGGACTTGGATTTGATAAAACCACGTCACGCTTTTCTCTTCGTTTATTTTTTCTTCTCAAATACGCGTTTTCAATACGCTATTAATAGTATTTCAATATAATATACTATTAAACGACGACGGCATTTCTTATTTCTCATGTTAAAACAGCAAATATTACAAAAGTCTTCCGTTAGTTTCTCACTTTTTCTCAAGAGTGAATTTCGCTGTCTCGTTCGTTAACTCTGCGTTCACTCTATCGATTTAGATATCGACATGTTATAATCAACGATCAGCACATTAGTGTCAGTTGACGAACACTTAACGATAGAATATATATACATAGGAATATATAGATATAAGTGAAATACCGTTCGGAATTTGTAACTTGTTAAGTTAAAAATACTGGCTGCGAGAAATTAGCCGCCTGTATAGCTCAACTATATGATTATTTTGGACTCGCGGATACGAGTCCATTCAAATTGACTCGCTTGGCCGGTGAAACTCGGTTATTTTCCTCCTTGCCTTGCAGAAAGAGAGTGGATAGTTGCAATGTGAATCATCGAAATTAATTAAGATGCACGTATCAAAGTTATCTTCGGATATAAATCGTCAGATTTCATTGGATCGTACGAATAAAAGCGACGCAAAGATTCTTGTTAGTAAATGATAATAAACAAAAAAAAAAATAAAAAAAACATTTATTTTAAGATAGAAAGACGAAGCGAGACTTTATTATTCCTTCATTACGAAATATAATTCATTTCACTTATTGAAGTTTTTATTTGGAAATGTATCATTGCTACAAGATAAATATATTATTGATACATCAGGAAATTTTTTTCATGATGAAAATAATAATGAAGAAAAAAATGTCTTGTCGCATTTTTTTCTGATTAGTAAACTTTTTTAATTTCAAGCAACGGTGAATATTGTCTGTGATATCCTCGTTTCTGCTTGGCGCGTTTATTTCAAATGTTTTTATCCGTACGGTCCATTTGCTTCGCTTAATTGCAACGAAAATGAACGAGATCGTGATATGAACGAATCGATTTGTTCTAGCGCGAGATCTTTCCCCCTCGCTCCTTGTTTTTTTATCTCGTGATTTCAGATTAGCGCGCGCTTCGGTGCTCCTAACGAGCACGACTTGGGTACGACCTCCGCGACTCGGATGCACCACGTGTCCGAGACTCGTTTGTCGTGTTGTCGTTACCGTACGTGTGATCACGCACGACTGGTGCAATAGTTGATAATCTTTTCGTGGTAATTCGTGCAATAGAGATCAAGCAGGTGCGCCTCCGATGCTGAGGGATGCTAGAACGGCGATGCCTGATTTGGCCAACGCCAAGCTTGCCGAGTAAATATACTTAACTTTCTTCTCTCCGACATTTGATATATTGTTACATTATTGCTATATATGTATATATATATATATATATATATATATATATATATATATATAAAGGAAAGGAATATATTTAAAAGGAATATATTTAAAGGAAAGGAAATTCTAAGTAATTTCTCCCGACAATTTCTCGTCTGTTGTTAATGAAACCGGCTTACTTAAAAACTCGCATTGATGTTAATTACGGTCAAGTTAACTTTATATATTGTATACACGTATCTCTGTAGACCACGATACCGCGATACCGCGTATGTCGCTCCAAATATATCCGTAAGCAACGGAGGTACCTGATTGGGCGATCTCGAGATGAGCCTTCTCTTATATATAGATATAATAGAAAAAAATTGTGTATATACATATACAAATATTATATATATATATATATATATATATATATACACCACCTATAAATATATATTTGTAAGATTATATATATATATATATATATATATATATATATATATATCAGCCGAAGAAAATGTGTTGCGTCTCAAAGAGTCGCAGAAGTCGAGTGGAGCCGTTTCGCTGATACGTAAAATCGCGTCGAAGCCACATCGAGTGTGGGCGCCGCGGAATTTCTTCGTCGATTGTCAGGCGTAGAAAGAATCTCCCATGCCAATGTTCGTTTCAGCAGTCCGAGAAAAACGGCTGCGACGAATAGTAACCTGATATTTAATTATGTTATCTTGACGATATTAATATATTCCATATTGTTTTGAAACGTTCGTTGTTCTCTTGTCGACCTTATCCTACGTATCCTATCTTCCCTGCATCTTAAATATTTGTACGAGATTATACATTGGTAAAATAAACAATGATGGGAACGCATATTCAAAGTGCGAAATAATTTTCACATGATTGGATTTGTTTAGTTTATTTATTCTTATCTCTGCGACATATATATATATATATATATATATATATATATATATATATATATATATATATATATATGTGTGTGTGTGTGTGTGTATGTAAGGCAGCCTTGTGACATCAAGTTCCATTCGCGCAAGGTACCTATGAGAGAACTGATGGCACGGCAAAGCTAATTAAAATCTTAATTAAAGTCACATTGCAAAAATTTAAATATACGTGTGTTAGAAGTGCCTTTTTCCGTTCTGCTAATAGGTACCTATCATGCATACATATACATATATTCCTTCTCTTTTGAGAATCCCATCTTAGGGCAATCTTCGTATAGCAAAAACTTTCCTATTTATTGCGCACCTTGTAAAAAGGCAATCGCTTACGATCGCGCTAAATCTACGTGTATGGACGGATACTTTGCTAAAGGCAGGTATATAAAAATGTTTTCGGTAAGAACAAGATTGGTGAGATCACCTTACTTAATGGAAAAACAGTAGGTCTATCGAATAACGCACAAAAATTATCTCTGAAAAAGAATTATTTCTATGGCGAATATAAATTTTTACGTGGCGTAAATGTTCGAGCACGTACGACATAAAATGCACATTTTCTTTGCACGAATATTCGATAAATAGAGTATAGTTATATATAGCTCAGTTTTGTAATGTAGATACTCTTAAAGACGATTGATCGAGCACTCTATTAATACTCGTGAGAATTATGTACGACATTGGACACACTTGGCAGTGTAACAAATTCGCCACATTTTGGTAACTCCAACTTACTAATGTCATCAATATGAGATATCAGATTGATTGAAGAACTTGTTTGTTTTCTACATTCTTAGATTAATAAGGAGACACTTTGATCAATTCGACATACACCTCATTCGCCGAACAAAGAGCAATGAGAATATTAAGTATAATATTAAGGCTCGGTTATCTCTCTGCAGCCATATTGAATTATGACGTCAGAGGCAAGAAATGACATATAAAAAGTTTCTTGCGTCGTATAGCTTTATCTTGTACTTTTCTCTTAAAAACATGATATTTTCATATTCTTAAAACTTGTAAAAAATACTAGAAAGTAAGATATCTGTCCAATAAATCACGTAAAAGTGTAAAATAATTCTTGAAATAATGGTCACTGCTCAGCTATCAGAAATTACCAGATCACTAGATCTAGTTGTTTCTAGAAAGCAGTGTACCATTAGCTAAGCAATGTATCATTATTTCAAGATTTATTTCAATCATTATTTCAAGATATCTTACTTTCTATTTTTTACAAGTTTTAAGAATACGAAAATATCATATTTTTAAGGGAAAAGTATAAGATAAAGTTATACAACGCAAGAAACTTTTACATTTCTCTGACACATAACTCATATTGTGCCGCGAGAAAACCGAGCGTTAATCACGAATATTAGGTCTGCTTTTAATCTCACAGCTTGATCGCAACAAAATCAATAAACGTAAAGAGACTTAAGTAATTAATTATACTGTTTTTATGTCGAACATAAAATTGATATATATCCTCCTGCCCTCCTCTCGATGATAAATATTTATCATCACACATTATTTTATAATGTGTTATTTATATATATCTTTAAATTTTTTGTGAATATATTTATATCGAAATAATTTTCAATGATTTCTAAATTTTAATCGTAAACATTCGTCGTATCCTAAAAAATGTTAACAATCGATTGCTTTGCAATCATCTGCGAGCTTTGTCTCCGGTGAGTTGGACACGCTCGCATTCGATCAACAACGATGTCGTTATTAACAGTCTATTAAATTAGCGATATTAGATACCATTTATGGACGTAATTGAGATTAAGTAACATCGTTGTAACAAATAGTTATTCTCTTTGGAATACTTAAGGCTCGGTTCTCTCACGGCGCGATATGGGTTGTATAACGTCAGAGGCGAGAAATGACAATTAAAAAGTTTCTTGCGTCGTATAGCTTTATCTTTTCTCTTAAAAACATGATATTTTCGTATTCTTAAAACTTGTAAAAAATACCAGAAAGTAAAATATCTGTCCAATAAATCACGTAAACGTATAAAATAATTCTTGAAATAATGGTCACTGTTTAGCTATCAGAAATTACCAGATCACTAGATCTAGTTATCTCTAGAAAGCAGTGTATCATAGCTAAGCAATGTATTATTTCAAGATTTATTTTATACTTTTATGTGATTTATTGGATAGATATCTTACTTTCTGATATCTCTTTACAAGTTTTAACAATATGAAAATATCATATTTTTAAGGGAAAAGTACAAGACAAAGCTATACGACGCAAGAAACTTTTTACATGTCATTTCTCGCCTCTGACGTCATAATTCAATATGATTGCAGAAAGACAACCGACTCTTAAAGAGATTTTGTCATATATATTTTTCGATAATTTTCGTAAAAGCTTTTTGTTGCTTTTCTAAATTCGGAAACTCTTTTCTATGATTAAAATGTATATATTAACGTTTAGAGTATGAATCTCATACAAAGAAAAATTTTTTAAGATTGGATCTTTTATACTATTTGTTACTTTAATATGGCCTTTAGAACTGTTAATGTTTGCTTTGCATAAAAATTTTGCAATATGTACCTATAAAATTTGTCTTCAAAGTTTCCCAAGAAGCAGATTACATGAAGAAACAACGTTGAATTCTTAGAATTAAGTTTAGATACCTGATATAATATAAAAAGTTTATATGAAAATTTGTGCGTGAAAAATGTATGTGAGTGTATATATGTATGTAAATTTGTGCATAAATATATGTGTCAATTTCGAAAAATCGAAAGGTCAACTGAATTGAATGTTGAGATTTTTATGGTATTGTGTAAAAAACTCATGCAATTGTTCCTTTCAACTGTATATATATCAAACTATCAATATTTGAATATATTGACAGTTTCAGTCTAACAATGAAAATATTAAATTTTTCACACTGTACGTAATAAACACCTCACCAAGCTCAAAAATCTTGGATTCCTATCAAAAATCTTGAACACAGTATTCACCTTAAACGCGGATTCGATGGATTCCTCCAAAAATTTTTCTTAGAGTTTTTATGTCAATCTGATGTGTTATAAATAATTATCGCAATATCACTAATCAGATTAAAATTTAACGAGAGTTCTCTTGTGTTAAACATGACGAAATTCTTCATCGATTTCTATGACTAACAACAAATCAGCGTTGTCCGCACCATTGTGTTCGCCAATTCTCCAATCCATTTCCAGTTTGTTTTATCAGGATTTACTATGCGCGTGTATTCCAATATCCAGTTCGCGATTATTGGAAATGGCACGTGTCGTTTAAATCGGCAATATATTGCAAACGATTGAAAATCTTATTGTGCAATAGCTGGCAGTGCTTCTCGCTAGGAGACATTTGGCACACGCTTTGATTGTGCCCGAAAATGGACAACACTGGTTTAAATGCCAACATCCGCGAAGTTACATCGCTGTCTCTAACGGTTGACTTTTGCTTCGTGCGACCGTCGATAGTTGCGTGAGTTCCGTGGGCTCGTTGACTAGAAAAGCGTCCAGATTGGTCTCGAGTAAGACCTCGCTCTTCGAGCGTAACGGTTTCTCCTCGCCTGTGTCGAAATTAGTCTCCAGCAACGCCTCACTTTTAGGTCTGCTTTCGGATTCGTAATGATAAGGATGCGGTGGTACTGACGGCTGGAAGTCCGACGCGTATTCCGGAACGGGCTCGGATGCTTGACTCGGCGTTAACGTGGCCGTGTCATAGGTGCGTCTTACATCATAATCCACGGGATCGTAAGCAGCCGACGACTCGATGTCGCGTTTCAGTTCACTCAAGGAGTCGGTAAGCGCGATACTGGAGTGCAGCGGTAACGTGGATGTGTTGTTGAGATACGACGAGCTCTCGTTGTTAGGATATACCATGGGACTCTCGTCGACCGAGGTCGACTGCACGTTCGGCTGCGACGGCCAGTTTATGGCGGTAGCAGCGACAGTGGCGGCGCCGTTTCTCGCCGCAAAAGTGGAATGATTGCGGAAGCCCTCGTTGCGATATGCCAGATCAAAGACCGGATTGTCGACGCTCTGCGCTGCACCATACTTCTGTGCTGTGCTCTTAAAGTCACTCGTGCTTGGCGAGTACCGCGGATTATGAGCTTCGTACACATCGTAACTCTGATTGTCCTCTATCGAGGAGTTCAGTTGTGACTTGTCCATCGAATCCAGGCTGCCGCCGTTCAACATGCGTTTGTAATTTGAATTCAGCGTATCTGTGGACTGTTTCGTCTGAAATATGTAAAAAAGAATATTAGTCGGAAGTTCACACAAGCTTCCTTAACTTGTAAAAAATCAAACCATTTATATTGAGATCTTCAGGTAACTTTTATGAAATTCATGCAGTTTTAATTTCTATTATATATTTAATTCTAAAAACTATTGGAATTTATTAATTTTACTCAGCTGTCGTAATTCGTACTTACCGCGATCGGTTTTCGTCGATAAGCGAGCTCTGTGAAGCCGGATGTAGAGCCGACTGATCGTAAGGAATGTAACGATTGTCTAATAGAATTACGCCGTTCCAGTCTCTCGAGTTTACGCTTCTTTGACTTGGATGCCCACAATGCGATAGCCGCCGTCAGCAGTGCGAGTGCGACACCAATAGCTCCCAAAACACCCACCGCAACGATATCTTTCCTCCACGACAGGGGATCGATGTTGACTTTGGGATCTGTCAAAAGCCGAAATAATTCTTTTATTTTTTTTTCTTATATATTTATTATTTTTCATATATATTCTTACATACCAATCTCGCAAATGAATGGATTGGGTTGCGCGCAATGATCGATCTCAATAGTCTGATACGTGAACGCTGTGCATTGATCCACGCGTTCAAGTTGTTGCACCCACACACGCTCAGAATAATCGAATCGTTCCTGTTGCTTGCGCGCGAATTTCCACAGCTGCAGATAATCCCCCATGATGAACGGCATCGACGCATTTGCCGACTACATTAAACAGGAAAAAAAGAACAGTAAAAATACAAATTGGCAGATGACATAAAATAAATGAGAATAAGAGACTAAACGCACACATTACAAGATTAAATATTATACAGCTGGATGAAAATACGTTAACTTACTCTGCAAAAGTCTCGCGCGCTATAAAAATCCATTGGTGCACCGATCAGTATATAACAAGTATCACCGACGAGGTCCCAACCTGGCGGACACTTGCCGGTTAATACGGACTTATTGTTCATATGGAAAGGTTGATAATCCACCTGCAATAACTCAGGTGAGTCCCCGCGATCTCTAATACGTCCGGCCACCGCCAACGTTTCATTGTAGCCCCACCAATTGTGCCGTGCGTCTATGTGAGACTTCCACATTTCCAATTGTCTAGATAAATTCATTTTCAAATGTTAAAGTTTTTAATCATCTTATACTTCTCATAATATTTAAATTATATTCGCCTTAACTTACTCATAGTATTTAAATTATATTCGCCTTAACTTACTGGGATCTGTTCGTCGTGAGCATCTCGTAATCGTTATCGGGATTAAAGAACACATTGTCGACATATTGCTGACCGGGTGTACCGGCAATGATAGTGCTACGGCCTTCGCGATCGACCGCGTAGTTTCTAAAAAGTTATATAGTAATATTTTATTGCTTTCCCGATAATTTTTTTTTTATAAATAATCCGCATATAACAATAAAGAAATATAAAGCAGGAAGATATTAAAAAAATATATAAGTACAAATAACTCACTTGTAGAAGCCATTGTGAGACGTGCTTTGGTAAATGGGTAAGCGAACCTTCTCGAATCCCGAAATCTCCAACAAGTGCATACCAAGGTTTCCGTGTAGATAATTAAGTGTCATGTTGCTGACTACTTGTTTCAAAATGACGTTGTTATCGTAGGGAGCCTTGTTCTTCGTGAAATAATTCCTGAATATTGTCACCTCTTGATACGGGCTGCTCTGACGACCCTCGACATATCTGAAGATTTGCAATGTCACTGTTCGTTTCTGTAAATAAGTTACAATGTTGTACTTACAATGCAGGTTTGTTGAAATTTTCCGTGAAAAGATTATTGTGAATCCATCCTTTGAGAGACGTTGCCGAACCCCTCGAATCGGCACGGATGGAAAGACCGCCTTGATTTCGTTGTACCAAATTGTTCTAGAGCACAATTTTAAACAATTAGAAATCTTCTGTCATGTTTTCAATACATAAAAAGAAAATTAAGCGTACCACTTACTCTGAAATAGAGCGATTGCGTGTTCTGAACGTCGAGCCATATTGCGGATTTACACGTGGTAAAATTACCATATAGTTTTTCACAATTATCCACAAATTTATTACGCTCGAGTGTCATTATAGCGTTCACCTCGCCGACACTTGCATACTTTACGGCGCCTTCGCGGCAGTGAGATATTACAGAGTAGGAAATATTATGCTGCACGTCACGATCTATCGGTTATAAAAATAAATGAGTTAGAGAGAAATACGTAATATACGATAAACGTATGATAAAAAGATATTACATTGATAAAATATCAAGTAAATTACTTACTAAAACCAATAGCAGATATTGGAAGAGTTATAATTTCCGCGATGAATCCATGCACATTACTGGCACCGTTGGCGAATAATCGAATGCTAAGACTAGGATTTTTCGTTTTGAATAATTTCTTCTCATCGGGAGTATTGACTTCTAAATGGCCTATTTCCTTAGTGGTGATATTATAAATGTCTCCGTCGTATAAAGTTATACCGTCGGCACGACCTGGCTTGCCAGTCGAGTTGTAAAGATTAAATTGCAAAAGTCTGCAAATTTAGATTTTTAGACTTTCATTTTCATCGCGCTTGGACATTGCGATACGAAACAAGGTTTTACGTACCTAAATCCAAATGGCTTGGCTCTATAAGTACTGCGGAAGATCTTCACACAATTCACAGGATAATTGTCATATTTGTAGTAAACAATTACGCGCTCCTCGATCGTGATTTCTTTCGCGGTGTCGCATATGTCGACCATGCTGAATAAATGATAAGGAATATTAAGATCCTTAATAGGCGTGAATGAGCTCTCGTCTGCTTCGCGACCTTCTCCCGTCAAGGACAGTATATTTACGCCGTTGCCAAGGACATTGTCAATCGTATTGAATAATAATTCCACCTGTAATATACATAAACATAATAAAGTCTCCCGTATAACGTTTCAATGCAAATTATTTTCTTTTGCATTTTCTGCATATAAACATGTTCGGCGTACCGTATGCGTTGGAGATACGACATTGATACCATGCGAAGCGCTGCGATCTATATTGACGTGCATCACTGCCGGAGATTTCATGATTGATTGTACAGCGGATAATTTTTCGTAGTGCAAAATTCCAGCGCCAGTTATATTGATATATCGAAGAATTGATTCGACGCGTCTGACAGTTTCGTGTGTCACGACATCGTGGATGCGATGCTCGTATAGATAATGCTCGAATTCGCTGTTCGCGATGCGTATACCGCCCCAGTAATCATACGCGTCGTCCAAGTTTCGCTTGCCGCAATGTAAGAAAACAAATTTCCCATCCCACGGGCATTCATGACGGTGACCGAATAATTGACCGTTCAATCTGATCTGACAGTCCTCGAGACTTTGCTCTTTTCCAAAACACTGTGAAACATTTAAAATTTTAAAGAATTCATTGTATTTTAGAGAAAATAATTCATTATGTTTTAGAGAATTCATTGATTCATTTTAAAACGATTCTGTAAAGTGATCGTACCTGCAGAGGTTCGGGCCAAGACCAGACGCGCGTTAACGATCCGGGATGAAGCTCATATCTACGATCGTACGACACGTAGACATTGAGGGTGTCGTAACCCAATTGTCGACACGCCACTTGGGCATTGCGCTCGGTGAATCGATCGTCACAGAGGGGGATCCATTGAAGAGTCGTTCTATTGAAATACTCTAGGAATCCTGTTAGAAGAAAGTAAACACTTGCAGCTGAATATATGAAAACAGTGAAAAAATTAAAGAAGTTGTAAGTGAATAGAAAAGTATGTGAAAAGTATGTGAAAAGTATGTTAAAAGTATGTTAAAAGTATGTTAAAAGTATGTTAATTAACAGGTTTCTTTTTAAATTAATATTTAGCATTTCTACCTTCGTTGTGCAATGAGGAGCATCGTCCATCTTTGCACAGACGAATCGTCTCGTCCGGCATCGACATGAGATTGGCAGAACTCATCATCGGCGTCGGCTTGGAGAACGTAGAATTCGCGCTCGCATCAATTCGTTTCATTGGTTTCATTATGATCTCGTGACCGGACACGCCGACGGCTTTCAGCGTCCCCAGGACTAAGATGCCAACGTTGGGAGCGAACTCCATTACGACGTCGGGATAAATGTGTAGAGTAGCTTCCGGCATGACTGTGATATCGGATCGTACGATATAGGGTTCGGGTCTTGCGTGCAGTGATAGACTGTCCACTATGCGACCACCTAGATTGTTCAAGTTGATCTCTCGATTTATATGCCACGACGCGGAAATGGACGCATCAAACGAATCGCTTATCAAGTATGGCCGGTAGTTAGCCACAGCATGATCGTTCCAATCGTCGAAATCGAAAATTCTTTGTCTGCAACGTGCAAAAGAATAAATAAATTTTGTATCAAGTGTAATCTGTGGAGACAATTTTATCACGTAAAATTACCTGATTTTGGTGTCATTGGCAGTACCCCACCAATTTTCCATGACATCCACTTCATTATTGATTTTGGCCGTCTTAATACCCGCCAATAACTCATAATCCAGCGAGTTCTCGCCGAAGAGATTTCTATTCACCCGTACTTTCTGTATACCATGAAAACCGACGACGTAACTGGGATCGTCGAACATTCGGCGTCGTCCCATGCCGACGAGGTCGTACGCGTTCCGCTTGATCTCGTTGTAATAGAAACGCGCATAGACGTCACCGAGGATCTCAGACTGGCTGTCCACCCGAAACTCGACCATGTAAGTGCCGACGTTACTCTCGATATGATTGTTGTCGATTCTGATTCTCTTCTCCATTCCGCGCACGGATATTAGACCAGTCTTGCAGCGATTGTTGTCAAAATGATTGTAGGACATATTAAGATGCGCAAAATGTCCATCCACCACGAAACCGAACTGTTCGTTGTTACGCCAAGTGTTGTTTCCGAAGTATAGGGAATGCGTGAAGTTCTCGTTATACTCCCAGACGTCCGGTAGCAAGACCTCAAATCCGCCGCCGTGATTTCTTTCAATGGTGCTGTCCTGCATTATCCAATGGAAGAGATTGTTGGAGTGCCTCGCATCGCGGCTAAATTGATGTATCCCTTTACCGTTGTCTGTGATCAAGCTATTGTTTATGTGAATCGAGATTTCGGACAGGTTGGATTGGAAGATGTTCCAATGTGGCGAATACACGTAAATGGCTTCTTCATGATTGTGCGATATTTCACATCCAACCAGCTGAATGGTTTCGTTAGCTTTTCGTAAGAAATGATCTCCGATCTCATTCAGATATCGATTATAGTAGGATGCGAGCACGCCTTTCTGATTGCTCTTGATCCTTGTCTTTGTGACTATCAGTGAAGGAATAGGGCCACTGACTATTTTATTGCGAATATTCTGCAAACGTAACCGTAATGTTGACTATAAAAAATCATGTTACGTAATATTTTTAATAATATTTTTATAGAACATTATGTTACTAAATATTAACATTATAGAACATAATATTTGCTTAATATTTTTATTAACATTAAAGCATACCTGTATTGGAGCTAAGAGCGATGTAACGACCATAACAGCTCCACCAAGGGCATTCTTACCACTCTCGTATTCCAAAATTACTACAAAGGAGCTGGATGAAACGGGGAAAACACTCAGATCTCGTTTTACATGCCAAATGGTCTGATTCTTGTCAAAATGCTGTGAATCGTGAAGTATAATCTGTTCCGTACTTCGATTCTCTATTGGGTTCAGTAGCTGGATACCGATCACATAGCCTGGCGTGCACTGTAATTTAGATTAAAATTTAGTTTCAAATAAAATTAAAAAAAATAAATAAAATAAGAAAACATTAAGGCTCAAAGATTAAAATCAAACAATAGACTATATGTTAGCTTGAGTCAAGGTAGCTTTTAATACAGAATTTTTTAATTTTTCATTAATTCAAAAACAAATATTTTAATTTGAATCAAGTCATTTTCAATATTAATTTTTAAAAATAACAAAAGATATACATCCAAATCATTGTTAGACTCGTACTTAACATATAAATTTAAAAGTTATTGTACACCAAAATTTTTCTCGATATATAGACGTTTTAGAAAACGCATAAAATATATATGATAATCATTTTCAGAATATAAAAATTCTTTTCAAAGTTGGTTAATTGAAGAAAACTAACAACATATATAATTTATTTTTGAATAAATGATATTTTTTAAATATATTTATCACTTTATTGCTGTTTTTTTGAAAATTAAAGAGCTTTAACTATGGCATAATGCAGCATAACAAAATGCATTTTGTGATGAAGTGAAGTACTTACTTTAATGTCGATGGTACGACGGATAGATTTGTCAATTGCTTTAGTCGTTATGATGTATTTGGTTTCTCCGTTAGCGAGTTCGATATTTTCGTTCATTTCCGGTAAGATTATTGGATTATACGGCGAGTCGATCGTGCAGTCTGGCGCGTGAAGGAACCAGCCTGCGAATTCTCTCTGTTGAACAGCGGAGAGAGCAGGATTATGCCTTATTCCTGCGACCTTGTTATTCTCGATTCGCGAGTTGATTATCCGCATGCCTAATTGTTTGAAGCTGATGCCATTCCCTCCATTTTGAGAGAAGTCGCTGTTCGTCACGGTATTTATTGCATCTGCCGAATATATGTCCGAATATAAAACTCCCAAGCCATCTTGTAGATTGTTAAAAATCTTCACACCGTCCAGGGAATGCCGAGCAAAGTCGATTTGCAAAGCTGTCATAGAATATAAATTATGTTACAACGTTATTCGTATAGTGTGATATTCGATCGACCGATTATTACAAAAGTTACGGAATTACCTGGCTTGAACGAATTTGTTTTATAATCTAACAAGCCCGCCTTTTCAATCGTTAAGTATTGCAAGTCGCTTCTTTGAGCTAGTGGTCCCAATCTGAGTCCCGCCCATGCCGCTTCCAAACATCTGACGCCAACATCGTTCGCATGAGTGCATGAGTTTTCGAAATCCTGTTCCCTTTCCGCCCGACACTTAGTTATATCATTGTCATATTCGGTACAGCGAACATTGCTGAGGAGTATATCCTCGTTGATTCCCGCGTTCGGAATTTGCGCTCGCTCCATAAGCCAATTCTCAAAGTCGAGGATGAAGCCTAATTGATGACAAACCAGCGCCGCATCCAGAATCGTCCATCCATAGTTACACACAGTGCCCCATTTATTTCCAATTTTTATCTTTCAGAACAAAAAGATGATTATAGACTACAATTTTTTCAATTTCAACATTTGAATGTTTATTATTATTTTTATAAAACTAATAAGTTCTGTTCCTTATAATAAGACTGATAAAATTTAGTTCTTTAGATACAAACGTTTAGGTCAAAAATGATTTGGAAAAATGATTACCTGCAATCTCCCTTCGAGATTCGTCTTTCCACCGAGAAGTCTCACTGGCACGGATTCCGTCTCATCAGTTTGAATCGTATCTTCCATCGCGAGAGTATCGTTATTTGGTAACACAGCGAGTTCCTCCTTGAGAGTGAACAAGATATCGCTGGGCCCTTTGCCGCGCGCGTCAAATTTACCAGCGACCATCATTCCCACGGACGGTGGGAAGCGTAATGTAACGCCCGGTTGCAACGTTAGCTTGCCGCCTGGTCTTACATTGATATCACGTTCGACGATGTACTCTCCGGCTTTTAGTTCCTCTTGGCCGTCAACCTCACCCCCGACTAGATTCGTGCCAGGCGTAACAAACTGCGGCACAAACGTCGGATTTGGGATGATGGTATTCGCACCAGGATTGCTGCTGTGCAACAAGTATGGCAGATATTCGATCTTCGCTAGATTGTATCTGTCCTTTCTGAACAATAAGAAAATATATTTATGTCTCGTTATTATTACTATTCGCAAGATTTGAGAAAAATGTTAATACAATGAGACCGTACCTGTGAAATAATCGATCAAATATCCTCTTCTCTTCTCCGGATCCTAGCCAATTATATGTACAATTGATAACTTTACTCTGGTCTTCTAAATGAGAGCCGATCTCGTAACGTGACTCGGGATTGTATAAAATATTACGAAAAACTTCGACGTTACCCGAGGAAACGACGATGACAGCGGCTACCCGGGAGCGTGGTATCAGTTTGATATTTAGCATATCGCCGTTGTCAAACAGCTCCCGAACACGATTTTCTCGCAGAAAATTCCTTGTGAACAATAATTTTTGCGCGTCATTGTAAGGTGATAAACCGATGCTGACTACAAAGGTACCCCGATTGTTATAGAACTCGTTATGTCGAATCACGACTTCCGCGGGCAAGACATTAAACTCTTCGTAAAGAGGATTTTTTATCAGAATCGCGCCGTTCGTTTGACCTCTGAAATGATTGTACTCTATAACAGCGTCGAGATTAAGCGCTGGGCTAAGCTTAATTCCTAATTTCGCATTTTTTATGAACAAGTTATGCCCGATCTGAACTCTCATTAATCCATTGTCCTTCCTCCAACTAGATTCCACTTGCAGAGCTGTTTCAAGACTCGTGTTAAACCAGTTGCCAGTTACATTCACATACGAATTGCCGGTTGAATTGCCGATCTGTCGATTGAAAACATATCGATGTGAATCCACGTCTCGTATATACCAATTATAGTTATAATCATAAATTATGTGCTTACCAGAACACCGATGTCCTTATTGCGAAATATCTGCGAGTACTCGATCACGGTCGACTGATTGAAATATACGTATTCGGTGGAGAGGCTATCGTTTAACCATACTACGAAGCCATAACCGCTGTTAGATGATATACTGCTGCGTGACATGTTACAATTGCCGCCTGTAACGGTGATATTAACGCCGTCTCCTTGGTTGAACGAGATACGGCTATCGGTGATATTAACGTCCATCGCGCCACCCAGCACATGTACGCCCGCCACATGATCGTTATTCGATATTGAAGTCTCATGGATGTGCAAGGCGGATCTCAGCTTCTCCACGACGATGCCACGGCCATTATTGCCCGTTATTATACTGCTAGTCACGTTTAGATCACATGTTTTCTCTGTAAAAAAAAGAAATGTTAGATATCTTTTATCAATTTAAATAAATTAAGAGAAGAAATTCGCATAAATTCTTCTAAACTTACTGTAACCTGACGACACTCGCACAAACACAATTGTGTTCGTTCGAGGTTCGGCAATAAATTTCACGAAGAGATTGTGACGCGTCGAGGTCACACTCTGCGGTAACGTTCCATTTCTGACTTTTACACTGGCTAAGAGTTTCTCCGCTCTGCTTATACCATCGTGTACCTCTATGATGGCGCTATCGTTTCTGTCGGTTTTCATTTGCAGGAAGTGCACTGTCAAGACATGGCCCGACCTCGTAAAGATGTGCTGAATAATATTATTGGCACTCATTAATAATATTGACGCGTTATGACTGTGTGTGTGTGTGTGTGTGTGTGCGTGTGTGCGTGCGTGCGTGCGTGCGTGCGTGCGTGCGTGCGTGCGTGCGTGCGTGCGTGCGTGCGTGCGTGCGTGCGTGCGTGCGTGCGTGCGTGCGTGCGTGTGCGTGCGTGCGTGCGTGCGTGCGTGCGTGCGTGCGTGCGTGCGTGCGTGCGTGCGTGCGTGCGTGCGTGCGTGCGTGCGTGCGTGCGTGCGTGCGTGCGTGCGTGTGTGTGTGTGTGTGTGTGTGTGTGTGAAATGCAGTGTTATTTTTATCAATGACAAACAAATCATACTTACTTGTGGACATCGTTTTACATTAGGTGCGTATTTGTTCTGTTCCATAGATATAGTGACGGGGAAAGTTTGACTAGCCGTTGTTGGAAAGGTACACAGGTCGTAGACGTCGTTACGGTCCAGTTTGTCATCCGGTCGTTCATCCGAGTGTATATACTTTATTCCGTCTGCTCCGTTTTCGAGCACCGTACAGTTATTGATATGCGCCATACCAATTGAGCTATTTATATAAATTCCATATCCTAAAATAAATCCATAACATTATATTATTTGACAAAATATTCGCATTAAAAATAAAAAATTTGAATATAATAAATGAGAAAAAAAATAATTGTATTTTACCTCGATTATATTGTATAGTACAATTATTTATCACAACTGGTGCGTCCGACGTGGTGACGTTGATACCCGTGAGGGCAGAATGGAGAACAGAAATCGATTCCATTCTCGGTGGCACGCCTTTCACATGAATCGCCGACGTTATGTTGTATTCCCTCCCGGTCCCAGCGTATCTATTTACAAAATTAAAATAGTTTTAATTATGCTATATTTTAATAAATATATTAAAGAAGAACAGAGTCGCGCGCATTTATCATATATACATCTTCTTAAAGATACACACTCGATCACCGTATTCCGCAGAATGGATCGCGATTGACGAACGTAAAGCGTATTCTGTTGAATGAGCTGTCTATCGTATACTGCGTCCTCAAATCGTATTCCTCGCCAATGCTTGATCGCTTTGGTCGCACCGTCGTGACGAGGTAGACAAGAGATACCCAGATCCGGATGATAATCTGTAATTAGGTTTATAATTAATGTACAATCAAAAACTAAAATAACATATGTTATATACAGGATTGGGTAGTAATTAATTAAAGTTAAAAGTTAACTAATAAAGTTAAAAAATAAATAGCTTTTAACTTAGTTAATTTTAAATGAATTATTTATAACTTTAACTAGTTATTCTTACAATACATAAACTTTAACTTACTTTTTTCCTAAGTTAAAAATTTATTTATGTAGAAGAAAAAATTGTTAAAGAAAAAGTGTATTCCCAATAAAAAAGACAATATCTCTTTTTTTATTTCATACAAACTTAATCTACAAATAAAATATTAAATTTATTTGATCCATATTGTAATAATTTTATTATTTAGAATCTTTTAATTTTAAAAAAATTACGACATTTTAATTTAATATAAATAATGCTTTTTAAAATTAACTTTTTATTTAACTTCAATTAATTTAATTTTAACGCAATTTTGAATTAGTTTTTTGTTCATGTAACTAAATTAATTTTATAAGCTATTAATTAACTTTAACTTAATTTAATTAAAAAACAATATTAACTTACCTAACTTTGATTATAAATCATAATTCTTACAATAAAATTTACATTCTAGAAGCTTCAAACATACACACACATACAGAAGAATTCTGAAGAAATCAAGCAAATACTCACCGCAAACCCCGGCGCCTAATTCTCTCTCTGACCAACGATCGCAGGTCATCAGCGAGGGTTCGGTGCCACGACAGCCTGGTTCCTCGTAGAGAAGACGCGGCTTGGATGGCCATTGTCTGTCGATCCATGACCACCACTGACCGCCCTGATAACCGAGCTGCCGGCACGCTGTCTCCAAATCCGCGCGAGTCCAACTGCAACGAGAGATTCGCGTGATATATATCTATCGGCATCTCCATTGTTGTCGGTTACATTTGTTGGCTACGTACTTTCGCGAGTTCGTGCAGACGGAACGCCAGGTACCTCGATGAAGGAGCTGCAGCCTTCCAGCTAGTGGACTCGGTCCGTCAACAAGGCGTATCGTGGGTGATGTTCGAAGTGCCGGAACTTGCGTTTCTACTTCCACCGCGGTCAGCAGAATTGGCGCGTGTGCCTCGCCCTTTCAACAGAATTAACGATCATTAATATCAAGTTGAACGTTATTTTTCTATCGTCGAAATAGCGCTGAAATAAGACCTTTCGCAGGAAAGATCATTCACCGTCACAAATAAAAAAAGAAAATTAAATAACTCGGCGAACTCTATCTTAGGAATCTGATAATTTTTCTTTTATCGAATCTA
The DNA here is from genome assembly GCA_024349325.1 of Pogonomyrmex californicus. Lineage (NCBI taxonomy): Eukaryota > Metazoa > Arthropoda > Insecta > Hymenoptera > Formicidae > Pogonomyrmex > Pogonomyrmex californicus. The sequence continues at coordinate 1,344,010 of JAECZD010000026.1, forward strand.
TATATATATATAAATTCGAAATTAATTATTTATATCGCAAACTACGTCATTATTTATTATTTTTTAACGGACGCAGTAACTAGTTAAAGCTAGTTTTTAATAAATCGATAATCAAATTTGAAATTAATCAATCCTCCTCTTTCCCCTATTGGAAATTCTTATTGCGAAAAATATCTCAGCCAGGACTGGAATCTGGATAAAAATAAAACAAAATAATAATAATAATACACTGCACAGTTCCTATTCTAAATTTAATATTTAATTATATTGGCATGTTAGATACGCTCAGGCTAGAAAGGAATAGGATATTTGAAGATCACAGGTGTGATTTCCAGGCCGCAAATTCCTTCTCATTTGATTTAACATCCACGTTCCTTCGGAGCGAGAGGCTGTCGCGTTAAAGACTGAAAAATTTCTGTCCACATGATCTGTGCCAAGAGCGGTGCCGAAGGTCTCGGCATTACGTCCAGTCTATAAGAGGCTTACCGAGGTCGTGGGTCAATCACGCCGGGGCAAGAACCGCCGCGGTTGACGCGTGACCTGAAACGCATCGCTTGGAGCATTAGAGGCGGTGTCGTCGCTGAATCATTCGTACTCGGTCGTACGAGTGCACGCGTTGTTCGCATCCCATTTTTAATTATCCGATTAGCTACTTTCTGCGGACCCCTCGGCGATCGACCTCGGCCGGTGGAACCGTGTGGATAAGAAGTATCCATTTACAGAGATTAGAACAACTGTTTGCTCGCTTCCGAGCGTTTCAAGACGTCTTTTTCTATTAGCGATAGCGCTCGACGATTTTTCACAATTTGTCAGCAGGTAGCATAAATATATGATGCTAATGGAAAGTCAATGGAACGTTTGCCCCTTAATAAATTAATCGTTTTTATCTTTTATCTGGCTACGAGTGTATTAAGGGAATTTCTTTAAATCTGAAAAGATGAGCATTATATATATTTTTATTTCCTTAAATTAATTATAGAGATGATTTATTCAGGGTTGAATAAGTTAATATTATTTTTTGATTAAATTAAAATTAATGACTTGTAAAATTAATTTAGTTACGTTAAAAGTTACATGAACAAAAAACTGACTCAGTTAAAAATTGCGTTTAAATTAACTTAATTTCAGTTAAATTAAAAGTTAATTTTAAAAAGCATTATTTATATTAAAGTAGAATATTGTAATTTTTTTTAAATTAAAATATTATAAATAATAAAATAATTACGATATGAATCATCAAATAAATTTAGTATTTTATTTGTAAATTAAGTTTATATGAAATAATAAAGTGATATTGTTTCTTTTATATGGAAATAGGTTTTTCTTTTACAATTTTTTCTCCTACATAAATAAATTTTTAACTTAGGAAAAAAGTTAATAAGTTAAAGTTTATATGTTTTAAAAATAAACTAATTAAAATTAAAATTATAACTTGATTTAAAAACTAAGTTGAGTTATTAACTTTTTAACTTTATTAATTAACTTTTAACTAATTACCCAACCCTGGATTTATTGAATATCAAAATTGATAATTTATCCGTTTCAACATTTTTCTCTCATTATTTATAAATTACTTAAATATCGCGTATTTAACTCGTCTTTAAGGTGTCAGTAATTTAATAATTTAATTATTTAAAATATTTTTCCGACGATTACAACGTGTTGTATGTCTGTCGGGAATGGTCGAGTGCGCGTGCCCTCTTTAAAATTACTATGTTGGATACAACCAGCAATTAAAATAGCAACGAGATAACACCTAATAACACCTGTTAGGAGCATTAACGCATAGGTGCGCGCCTCCTATTTTACCAATACGTCCACACCAATAATGCAACAATAAAAGCAACGAGTCAAGCTCGCGTGTCCGTGGCGTTTCCGGTGTCCTCCGCTCCGCGCGCGAAAGGATCCTGTCGTCCGATCCCGTCGCTTTGCATTCTTTCGTGATTACATTTACCGGACTGGAGTAAAGCGCGATGTTCTTTATTTCACAAAATTACTTCTACCTTTACTGCTGAACAAGAGAAGCCATTATCCGAAATAACCGACGTTATCTTTTTGACAAGACGCAAAAATTAAAAAGAAGTATTCTTTGTATTGTCAAACGGCTATTATCCGCCTTTTTCTCTAATTACTATTTTTCTCTATATATTTTAGAAAATAATTATAATATATTTCGAGATATTTCGAAATGATTTAAGAGATTTAAGAGAACTGCAAAGTTTAATACAAAAATATATATTCCATTTTGCAATTATCAAATTACGTCGTCGCTCGAGATATCCAGTTATTACTGTTTGATTTCTTCAGGGTGATAACTTTTGGTTTTAATCGCCGCTCGTAAAAATCACTTTACCGGAAAATACACGGATGACTCGACTCGTTGGTAAAAAGGCGCGATAAATCATCGACAAACATCGACAAACATCGACAAGTAGCCCGCAACGTGCATCCAACCGAAATAGAGACATTCGACAATTACATTAATTGATTATGATCATAATCACACCGGAAGAATGTATTAAAGTCGAGCGAGTGAGAGTACAAGATTATCTCGTATATGCGAGGGGATTCATTTTAGAGATGAAATTTCGAATATTTAAAAGAACACGTGAGATTACATGCCGCAATTTTTGCAATAACATTTACACAATTTAAAAAGACCAAACACATTAAATCTCGTAATTATTAAATCGCAGAAATGACATGTAGAAAATGATATATCTGTAATTATGAATTATATACCTCCACATATTACTCCGCACTATTCATTTCTAACTTTGATTATGAAACTTTGCTGATAACGTATGACTTTAATCTCATTATCAGTTAACGCTATCAACGGCGCTATCGATTCTCGCCGACGAGTGTAACCGAGTCTTCGGCGGACCCAGGTAGCAGGGTTTTATTACCGGTAATAATATATTGTGAGATTATTGACTTGAATTTCTTACGTCTAATGTCGAAATTTCACTGGAATCGCAATTCACGGCGGCTTTCTGAGAACGTAATTTGTCTTTCATTTGTCGATCCTTCTTTCGCGTGCATGTAGTAAAACACGTGCACGCGCGGTGACTCACGTCCATTCAACATCACACGTATGTACATACACACGTTCATCGATATTCTTCGCGGCTGTAAAGATATTGTCTGCAATTATCCGTCAAACTCGCGTTACCCTGTGCATAAAGATCGTAGAATTTCTGTAGCAACACTTTAAATTCTTTCATATACAATTTTTCTCTTTTCACATAGATGCAGAATTAAAAATATATTATTAAGATGTAATTTTAATTTTATAATTTTACCATATATATTTTTAAAAACTTTGTAGAAGATGACCTAATGTAAGATCGAAATGTTCGTTTAACATAAGATATCAGTGATTAATGTCCGATTCCATCAACGTTTCGGTTTAACTTATTCTCCATCTTTTTCTAATTCTTAGAACTAGAAAAAGATGAAGAGTAAGTTGAACCGAGATTAAAATTAATCTACGTTGGAGATACGTACGGGCATAAATGTTACTTTAAGCACAAAGATCTGGCTTTTATGCACCTATCCTTTTTTCAATCATCGAAGCCTTTGTCGTTCTTTTTTTTATTTAAGAATATAATGTAAAACGAGATACAAATGTATCTCGTTTTACACTATATTTTTATACACTTATATTGAGAGTATTTGAGACTAAGAAACCAAGTTTAGCTTGATGTTTGAATTTAATTTTAATGAGTATCTTGTAATTTTTTTGGAATTCTTTAGAGGCACAATAAGACGTACGCCCGAGAATGACCCGCTCTGCGAAAACGTAATCCTCGATCTGGCCGTACACCTCGGCAGAGCGCAAACATTAGCAAACAAAAGTAACAAAAGGTTGTGGAAAATCTACTGTTCGCGCACCGCGATGTGCGACGGTACTGATCTTCACAGCGAATAAGGCTATTCGCACGATGTTTATCGGAATGCTCCTGGAACAGGCGCAACAATGTACGATAAGATGATGGTTAGCAGGGTGCGAGTCGTTCATCGACAGCGATTTTTTACCGAAACATAAAGCTTTGAGCGAGCTAATTAATCCGTTATATATAGCGTATAGCGTTTAATCCTTTTATCTTTCTTCGAAAATGTACTTAACCGAAGATACTTCCTAAAGGTATCTTATCTTAATGACAAATTTCTAACAGTCGCTATTAAATATATTTGCAGGTATTCTAGAAAAAGGTATCGTTAGAAAAACTTTGGCATCAGCGATGCGGCTTAGGAATATTGACGGACGATCGCCTTTGTTCTTGTCTCGGCGAACAAAGCTTGACTTTCTCTAGAGGAGCGGGCACCACTTCACTTTTTGCAGATTCTATCATGAATTTTTATGAAACTATTACCTCGGCGGTTATGATACCGCGGACGGTGATGCCGACCATTGGGCCGAAACGAATCTCCACGCCAGGCTCTATGACGAGCTCGCCGTCCCTCTCGACGAACAGATCCTCCCGTAGCAAGTACGGGCTCTTCGATCTCGACAACAATCTCTGACCTCGGACAATGCGGCCGTCGTGAAGCTCGTAAAGACCGCCGTTGTTCCAATTATTGTACGCCCCGCTGGTATTCATCAGCGTCGTCGGTTCCGTGTAGTAAATCGATGTCTGATCGTACCTATTATCCGGACGGGCTCCGGTTAAAACTGACAGAGTCAGCAGCGAGATGCACAGCCGTTGCATCTTTCGGCGCATCTTTTTGAGTCACCGGTATGTGAAACACGGTACGTGGAACTCGCACTGGCGATAAAATCCATCCACCGCGATCCTCGATTCACTGATATCCTCGAAATGGCACCGTTGAAACTCAACGTTCAAGAATAACCGATGAGCGGTGTAATTGACATTTTCGTAAAGAGCTCCATCGCCGTTCCGCGCGACTTCTCGATGCGGTCTTACGGCCTTAAGGATAAATGGATGCTTCGTCAGCGGAGCGTTACGCAAACACACACGTGCGTACGAACATGGACGGAGTCCATGCGTTGCGCGAGGCCGTCGCCTCGCGAGAATTATCCGCTTATCGCTGCTCGATCCGCGGATGCGTCACTCGTCGATCCGATTCGCATGTGACTCAGAACGTCTTTCCTCTTCATGCGGCGCAACATCTGATACTTTCACTGGACGGCGAGCCTGGGTGCGAGCTCCGAGCGACGTCCGTGTCCGTGTCGAGAGAGAGAGAGAGAGAGGGGGAGAGAGAGAGAGAGAGAGAGAGAAAGAGAGAGAGAGAGACGCTCGTTGCTCTTCGTGGCTGCACCGTGACAATCCGGCGGATCGGCTCTGGAGGACAATTGGAGAACCTTAACTGTCGAATCGCTTCGCGAGACAATTCCGTCGAGTGTAATAATAAATTTTACAAAATAAAAGAGAACTTCCAGAAAAAATTCCAAATAGAAAATTATGAACTGTTCTTTTTTTGGCAAAAAAGAAAAAAGAATTTAAGAAAATATTCTCAAAATAACGAAGCGATAAATCAAGTTTTCAAACGTAGCACTAAATGAAATCTGATAAATTTGGAATTGACTTTTATTTAGTAAAAACTTGATTCGATCTTGTTGTTTTTTTATAAATTGTGAATATTTAATAATTTTCTCAAACTTTTTCATCATTAATTTTAGAATTAAATAAGATTCCATTGTTTATTTTTATCTTTAAAGTTTAATTAGTATAATCTTTTCGATTGCTGGATACGAGGATAAATTTTTGTTGTCGAAATATTTTTTTCCTCTAAGAAAATTCGAGAATGAAATGTCAAGATAAAAAATACTACAATTCATTGTTATTCCGTACGTCTCGTTTCATTATATCTCACGCGAAGGATCGAGGCGCAATGAATCTTTTAAATCTTTAAAGGACATAAAATGAAATGCTAAAATGAAATCCTTCGGGAGAAGCTTTATAAGGATTCTCGATCGCATCGATCCGGCAACGCTGGCAGCAGTTTGAATTCCCATCGCGTCCTCGCCATTCACCACGGCTCGCCGCTCGTACAACCACTCGTCAACATCGCGCCCTTCACACACATGTGTATGTCGTGTGAATCGAAGCGAAGCGACGCGACGCGATGCAACGGAGCGAGGGACGCGGGTGAGAATCATCTTCGACGGCAACTTACCGGTGCTACCGAAGACGCGGGTGTCGTCGCGGAATTCGAATTCGAGCGTTAACCCCCCGCTTGTTCACGTACGAGGGACCGCAGTGGCGACGGCAGCGGACCGTGCGCGTAACGCAACCGTTACTCTGCGCTCCGCTTGGCAATTCTTCTCGTTTTCACGTAAATCGCGAACGCGGCCGTTTTGCTGCGTTTCCCGCGATGCACCATCCGTGCCCCTTCGACTTCTCCGTCGTTTTTTCCCTTCCTCCGTCGAGATCAACCATCGAGATCTGATCGATCTGTCTTGGTGAATCCGCGCGCTTAATCCCGTAATCATCGGGCGCCTATGACGCCGATCGATCGAGATTGATTGTTCGTTAAGTTCCGGATCTCGCTAAAGCTTCTCGGTCGCGGCGACGCGACGTCGTCGTCGGTCATCGATCACGAGGTCGGATGTCGCCTCCATCTGGAGCGCTCGCTGGGCGCGGTTTTGTTCCACTACGTATTTTGTGCTTGCGTATACTTTCCGCTGCGGTCGCTCCTTGCGCAACCCGTTATCCGTCTCTCACAGAGGCACTACGGCCACTACTACCACGATCGCCATGGCGCACTCGCTGGTAGCGCGCTGACGCTACGCTATACCTACTACAGCCGAGCCGTAGAGCAGGTCACGTGACGCACCCGAGCGTGTACGTCACGCAGGTTGTGAAACAGGTGAGTCCCTCCCAACGCGGTTGTACTGGGTGTCCCAGTTTTATCCTCGCACGTTTTTCTCGACGCGGATTTTCCGACGGACTTTGGACCTTGGTCAATTCTTGATCCTGACGCGCCTACGGTTTTCTAATGATTAGCCTTCAGCCTCCAATGATTGAAAGTAACTTCATTAAATTAAGCTTCGAGAAAAAGAAATAGGCAGAATTATATTTTTTAGTAAACAATTAATATCGCACACTTTTGCCTGGCAAAATTTTAATTACTTCAGTTATGAAATATCAAAGGTTAGAAAGATGGCGACAGGTTGTGATCTTCTCACGTCTCATTTTTTTTATCGGAACGAGTCAGCTTTGTTTTGTTGATCGAAGAAGTTGCGGTTGAAAGAATATCCGATGAGCCTGAGGCATCCTGTATATGTTACATCGCACCATCGTTCGCCGCGATGTCTGCATATCTACAGGGGCTGCCGCCAAATGTGGAAAGTTTCTTGGAACCGAATGGGAAACCTTTTATCCCATATTGATGGCGAGAAAACTGATATCCTGGGAATGCTTTGTCAACTCTGAAAATAAGACTAATGACAGCAACGATCATAATATGAAATCTTATGATCTGAATTCTCTTATTTATATTTCATTTTTCTATATTTCACATAATAAATTATCAATTAAGGAGGTTCTCGCGTTTAATGAAATATAAGACAAGTCTATAATATATATATAATACGAAAGTTAATTATAATAATATTTAGAAAAAAGTTTATTGACTTTTACGTTTAGAAAATATTTTATTTTAAATATATTGAATTTCACATTATAAATTAATGCATAATCTTATCCCATAGATATTTTCTCTTAATTTGAAAGACTTATATATAAGACAGAAACTTAAAAATCATTGTAAATACAAAGTAAATATTTAAGTTAATTCTAGTAAAATTTTATTTAATTTTACCGTACAATTAGAGAAAAATCAATATTTTTCGATAAAAGGAAATAAAAATATTCGTCAAATGGACAACGCGAGCATCGTGATGTGGCAACATTGTATGCATGACGCAAATGGGTGCCAATTCAAGTTACTCAAAATTTTGACACATCGTTATTTTTCATGAAATTGCGCACGTGCAATGTCACCAACTCGTGAAAATACAACATTGCCAAATTTAACAAGAACTAATAAACCAATACATATGTGACGTAATAAGTAAAAATATAGTAAATTTACAATGAAATATATCAATTTATATATTTTTAATTCAAATGTTATTTATTTTATCATTTTTTAAGGTATAATAGTAAATCAATATCATATTTATATTTTATCTCCTGCTATTGGCATTTGCATCAAATGAGCGTTTTATAATTTTTATTTTGTCGTTATAAAAATATTTAATAACATATAAAATTAACAATGATCATGCAGAATGATATTAGTGAATTAGATATTGCTGATAATGCTTTTATATTATTATTTTAATCGATTTATACGGTTTTAAGAATAAATTGTTTATTGACTAGAAAATACCGCGAGAATCTCTTTAACTTTGGTGAAATTGATTTAGATCCGCAAAAGTCGAAGAATTTTCTCGTCGAGTTTTCAACATTTTTATGACATAATTTTCCTAATAAACATCTAATTAATGATAATATTATATCAATATTTAATTTAGTATTTACTACTCAATAATATAAAATCTATTCTCAGATGTAATAAACAGGAAAAAAGAAGAAGAAATTAAATATAACAAATTAGGAACAGAAAATTATGTGATCAATAAAAAAACAAGTATTCTTAGTAAAACAAGTATTCTTACAAGGGAAGTATCGGAAGTATCCCCCCCCCCGATTTTAATGAGCTTCGAGTATGTTAAAATATGGACAAAAATAAGAGACATATATATTTTTTTTATCTGCGTTCTCGAATGTTAAGGGGGTAAAACCATCCTTGAAAAAAATCGGTTTTTTTTTCCTGAGTAAATATCGTCCAAACCGTTAAAGATATCAAGAAAAGTTTTAAACAAAAGTTTTGCAACTGCAAGTACTTTATCTTATCATAATTTTTTAAAAATGTTATATTTTTGAGCCCTCCCACCCCCTCCCCTTAATTAAAAAAAATTTTTTAATTTTTATAAGGACACAAATTCAAGAGCATTTTATGCTGAATACAACGGTATATAAAACGATATAACGTTAACGATATAACGATAAAACGATATAAAGTTATTTTTCGAAATCGCATTTTTGGGAAATGAGCGAGAAATACCTCTATATACGCGTTTCATACGTATTCATCTCATATCGCGTTGAATGCGCGGGACAAAGGTGAATATAATGCAGTTCGTCAGTACTGTATCAGTGCAACAATAATTATTGAAATAAGAGCTTTTTAATACTTGTTTTATACTTTTCAAATATTTTTTGTTATAATAATAATAATCATCAGAGCAAAATTGTATCAGACAGCTTATATAAATTAACAAGAGGAAAGAGAGACCAATGAACAAGTGAAAACGAAGTAACGTGATAAAAACAAATTCGAATAAACAATATTTATTGTAAAAATAACATTAATAATTAGCAGAGTTCAATAAATTTGATATTGTCCATTTCGGCTTTGCGGAGCCTTCTTCAGCAATGTTTCTTAACAAAAGCGATAAAAAACGAAGGGGAATTGTAAGTGCATAAAAACTGGTTCGATGAAATTATAGAATACACATTTAGATTCAAGCGCAAATAGATAAAAGATTATAAAAATGTGAAAAATATAATAATTATAAGAGTGAAATTAAGAGTTAATAGTCAGATGCATAAGTTTTTATGCATTTAAAAGTTCCCTTCGTTTTTTATCATTTTTGTTAAGAAAAATTGCTGAAGAAGGCTCCGTGAAGCCAAAACGTACAATATCAAATTTATATTGGAAGGTGACACTGTTAATTATTGTTTTTACAATAAATATTGTTTACTCGAATTTGTTTTTGTCACGTCATTTCATTTTCGCTCGTTCATTGGCCTCTCTTTTCTTTTATTAATAATCATAAGCATAATCATAATCTTAATAATGATAGTGAGTTTATTAAGCAATATTCAAATATTTTTGATGATATCAAAGAATATATGTAGTACCGTGGACAATTAAAAACAAATTACAAATAAAGAAATGATTATTTTTATAAAATATCGTTCATTTAATTTTGGCCGTACGGCAGCTATTGCAGTGCTTACGGTAACTATTGCAATGTTATAAATATATTTTATTGATCAACATTTATATTTCATAATATCTTATTATCGCAACTCTACGCAAGAAATAGATTTGTGAAGATATAGTTTTATTTGCATATATTGTTTACATAAGCATCCGGTGAACTTTTGATAAAAAAATTTCGAAACCTTTGTTTCATTCCTTCAATTCTTTTTGAATTTGTCTTATTACTTCTTCAAAATTCAACTGCTTTTCTTTATATATTTTACCGCGATATTATCGTTACATAACATTTTTTTACATTGTATGCATAATTTTTTTCATTGTCAGTAAGTTCTATTTTTTCTGCATGTGATATATCAATTTTATGTTAATTATTTAAATAATTAATTATTTAAATAGCTAATTTATAATGAATTTAATGTATCTTTGTAATAACTGATTATTTTACAAAAAATTTGTTGAACAAGAAGAATGAATAATCTTGTATAATTATGTATTACTATGTCTAAAAATCTTTAAAAAATATTATCAAAATTAATAAATTGTTGAAACATTCTTAAGTTAATTAAAATAAATAACTATAATTTCAACTTAAAGAATTTATAATAAAAAATGTATGAAAATATAAACAGCAATAAAAACTTTCATAACTTTTTTTTTAAGTACATATTCATTTATGAAGTTCGTATCTCTCACTTGTTAATTGATAATACTTTAGAGAATGAAATTAATTATAAAACTGCAAATTCGCTGATTTGCATTCTTTTATACTAATGTTCATGTAAACAATGCTCATGTAAATAATATATGCAAATAAAGCTACACCTCAGCAAATATATTTCTTGCGTAGCGTTGCGATAATAAAACATTACGACACAAAACATAAATGTTGATCAATAAAATATATTCATAACATTGCAAAAGCTACCGTAAACATTGCGATAGCTGCCGTACGACCAAAATTAAATAAACTATATTTTATAAAATTAAATAAGTCATATTTTACAATCATTTCTTTACTTGTAATTTGTTTCTAAATATCCAAATTATAAATATCCAGTGCTTCGTACATTTTTTAATACCTCATCAAAAATATTTGATTTCCATTTAACAAAACCTGCTATCATTATTACTATTATTACTATTCTCATTGTTATTGTAAAAAAAGCTCTTATTTCAATAATTATTGTTACACTGATGCAGTATTGACGAATTGCATCATATTCACCTTTGTCCCGCGCATTCAACGCGGTATAAGATGAAACGCAACGTATGGAACGCGTATATAGAGATATTTCTCGCTCATTTCCCAAAAATGCGATTTCGGAAAATAACTTTATTATATACTGTTGTATTCAGCATAAAATGCTCTTGACTTCATATCTTTATAAAAATTAAAAAATTTTTTGAAATTAGGGAAGAGGATGGGGGGCTCAAAAATATAACATTTTTAAAAAATTCTAATAAATCGTTGTAAAGTACTTGCAGCCGCAAAACTTTTGTTTAAAATTTTTCTTGATATCTTTAATGGTTTGGACAATATTTACTCAGGAAAAAAAAATCGATTTTTTTCAAGGGGTGATTTCATCCCCTTAACGTTCGAGAACGCAGATAAAAAAAAATATGTCTATTATTTTTGTCCATATTTTAACATATTCGAAGCTCATTAAAATCGAGGGGGGAGGGGGGACACTTCCGATACTTCCCTTGTTAGTATTTTTTTGTATTGAAGCATGAATTTTATATATTGAAATTTAATTTTTTATTGCTGATATTTTATTTTTGATTTCTTGTTCCTCATTCTAATAAATATGCAGTATAATGTTCTCTTCTTTGATTTTCCTATAATTTTGTAAATTGTGTATTGTATATTTTCACGCGAATATATTCTGAGAAGGAAAAGCATCACTCAAATCCCGTTTTTTCTTTTTAATTTCAAAGTGTTTTGATATTTGAACTTTAATCCACATAAAAAGAATGAAAAAAGTACAAATTTTGAATCACAAACTATTCTCTGCTACAATTTAAGTTATATAAGAAAATAAATTTTGTGTTTTTATTAAAGCAGAGAATATACACACATGGATCATAAATTATCATTTCCTTACTTATCAACATCAAAAAATTTTGAAAGTAAAAAATCAGAAGCGATGATTTTTCTTCTCAGAATATTGTACGTATGAAAATACAAATTTACAAAATTACAGAAAAATAGGAGCGTTATAATTATCCTTATTTCTCTTGCATTGCGTTTAGGTGTCCTAAATTACGTCCTGCATGCGTCGTATTACACACACACAATACATTTATTTCTTGTTTCTCTTTAATCTTTAACTAAACTGAATATTTTATTATTTCTTTTTTATCATTCACTCGTTCATTTCCTTGTAATCGATTATGTGATATTATTCTTTACATTCATTAATTTATGACTTTCAAAATTTTTAAGTAAAGTAATTAAAGCCCCTTCCGAATAATAGTTTCATCAATAGACAGCCTACAATTTAGCTGCATTCTTGAATAAGATCATCTCCAAATCAATTCCGACTGGTAAAAATTACATAAAGAACAGTTTTGAATTGTTTAAAAAATTATCGAATATCAGGATTGAAGATAAATTTTCATTAATATCGTTAGACGTTGTGTTTTTATTTACCAATATTCCGATTGATTTGGCGATTGAATGCTTAGCTAACAGATGGGTTTTTATCTCCAAGGACTGTAAAATACCAAAGGATGAATTTTTGGATGCTGTACGGTTAATTTTAGAATCTACCTTTTTTATTTTTGATGATCGGATTTACAGAACTTCGGGACTCATGGGCCACTTTCTCCGATTGTAGCTGATATGGTAATACAAGATTTAGAGAAATGGAGTGCTTGAGACATTTGATTTTAGTATATCCTTTTTCTATAGATATATGGATATTTTAATGGCAGTACCAGATGATCACGTCCATGACATTGCGGGGAAGTTTAATTCAATATACTTGAGATTACAATTTACTTCGGAAATTGGTGGTAGCCAGATTAATTTTTTAGATACGTTTCTTTTCATTGAAAATAATACTATTATATTCGATTGATATCACAAACCAACATTCTCGGGTAGATACTTGAATTTTATCTTATATCTCAACATCTCATCTCACAGAAGAGCGGTACGGTCATCGGTATGATAAACAGCATTTTTTATTTCTCACATCCACAATTTCACGGGAAAAATTTTGATTAAAACGCTCTTACAAAATGATTACCTTTTGGATTTTATTTTTAAAACAATTAACAATAGAATAAAATTTTTAATTTATAATTGTAAGAAAAAACACAATAACGACGACACAACATACATTGTTAATAACAAAACCCTGTAGTTTACTCTACCTTATGTGAAAGATGTCACTGAAAAATTTAAAAATATATTAAAAGATGCAGAAACCAAATTAGCCATCAATAAATTAAACAATTTTATTAAGGTACAGAAAGATCCTCTTCCACTTTCGGATAAAAAAAATGTTATTTACAAGCTACAGCCCACTGATTGCGATGCATCTTACGTGGGACCAGTAGACAATTGAAAACGAGAATCAATGAACATCGAAGTCACATAAAGTGGAATACCTCTACACATTCAGTCATTACTGACCACAGGGTACACACAGGACACGATTTCGATTGAGCTAAAAGTTCTGGATGTGGAGAAAAATTGCAACAAATATTTAATTCTAGATTAATTCTAGAAATACTGCACATCACACTATACAAAAACGGTATCAATTTGCAAACAGACACAGATTTTCTTAGCCATATGTACACCCCTGTCATAAACAATATGTAAGCGTGTGACTGTATTCACTCCATAACAATTTTTGACTTTCTCCTCGTTATTTATCTTTTACATTTTAATAATTGACTCGAAACAGTTAAGACGTGTTTACTTCTTTTCTTTTTTACTAACCGACTATTATCTTATATCACTGTTAAAAAAATTTTTTTTTATTTAATTGTGACCATGCTATTGCAATATACTATTGCAGTATTTATTTTCTTCTGTGTATAAGTTATTGTCATAATCGGCGATATTATCGAGGTGGTCTCCAACAGTTTCTATTTCTTCTTATTTTTAGACATATTAAAAAATTTTATTTTGTGAATATATCATAAACGGTTCAAATGATATTGATTATACAATGTTTTCTACATCAGCTGTGAAACTGTTTGGACAGAGGCCCTCGAGATATTGCACCATTGCGTTTATCGATGCGAAGAAGTCATGAACTAATACGGCCTCAAATTATTCTTATCATGTATGTATGTATATATATATATATATATATATATATATATATATATATATCTACTGAAGATGATTCGAAAATGGATCGAAACATTTGGAATATAAGAAGAATCTTAAATACAGATAGGATTTAACGGATAATTATTTGTATGCGTAATCATTTACTGCGCTTGATTCCCATTGCCTTTATTATCATTTTTATTTGTTTATCCAATTAAAGGAATCCTTCTTTTTTAATCTTATTGTAAGGTAATTTTTTAATAATTTTTTAATAATTTTTTAATAATTTTTTTTATATTTTTTTTTATTTTTTAAAAATATTTTTTTTTATAAGAAAAAAATAATTAATACAATATTCAGTTAAAGAAGATTTAAGAGTGTCCCATCTTTAGTTAAAGATTAAAGAGAAACAAAAAATAAATATAAGATTACAAGATTATAAAATAATAGCACGTATTTATGTGATATTTAATTTATGTCATATTTATAATTGCTGTTATTCAAATCTTATTGATATTTTTTATTGATATTATTGTATATAGATATGTAGTAATGAACTCGGACGAATTATAAATTTACTTTATTTTAATTATAAATTCATTTCTTATTCGTTTATTCGTTACGTTTGTTTAACAATAACATCAATTATTTTAAAATAAATATTATCTTTTAAAAAAAATAAAAAATAACGCCAAGAGTACGCGCCTCTTTTCTTATTTATGTAAAAGAAAGAATTTTATACGAAAATTTCCATTTACAAAAATCTTTTTAGTAATAAATTTTATATTGGTACAAAATATGTGATATCAAGAATTGGCGCCAACTTCTAATTTAATAAAATAAAAAAGACTTTAAATACATTTTATTTTGTAGTTCATTTTTATTTGAAAAATCGTTTCATTATTTCTACAAGAAACAAGATATAAAAAAATGGCCCAAACTTTTAATCCTATAAAGTAGAAAAGAAATTTTGCAAAAATTGAAAAAAGATGTTATCAATCCAAAATTAATGTCAGTTTGTAGTTGTCAAAAAAATTTTATTGAATTATTGTACTTGTGTTTATATAAAAATAAAATATAAAAGAAAATCTGATGTGTAAGAAAAAAAAAACGACGTACAAAAAGTTGGCGGGTCATCCGGATCGCATTAAAACTACTTTTAATAATAACATTGAATTATGACAAACAAATAGTTTTAATATTTATTAATAAATTTTTTATATTTTACATTTAAATTTTTATTAATATTAATTTATTAATAAATATTAATTAATAAACTCTTTTTAATATTATATGTTTACATATAATGTTAAAGAAAATTATATAAAAAATTTTATTTATAAATATTTTTAGAAGTAATATTTACATGATTAATGTAAAAAGATAAACAGTAAGAGCGCAATATAATACAGTAAGTGTGTATGTACATGTTTTAATAATCCGGGCGTGCCAAGTTTTTGCATGTAATTTTTTTTTTTACACAGATTTTTTACTTAGATTTTCTCTTATATTTTATATTTTATATTTTTTTATCTTTTTTAAAAGGTAATTTTGTTAAGATATCATTCTTTTTTTTAGTAACTATCTATTATTATTATTTTAGTAATATCTATTATTTAACATATTTGAAACATTTTTATACATTTTTATATATATTAAAAAAAACATACAATCAGTAATTATTTTTTAATAATCTTTTGTAAAAAAAATATGTACACATTTTTGGCTCCTCTAGGCCATTTTTTCTTGTTAATTTGCGCATCATCAATGTCTATCTATTAGACGTTTCATCTCTACATGTACTTGTATAATATAATGACCATCTTCAATAGATGATGAAAAATGGCATTCATTACCTCATAAAATTGTCCTCCTACTGATATTGTAGTTGTTGGTACTGCACGCAAATTAAATCGATCTATTTTTATTAATTTACCATTTTATTCTGAAAATAATTTTAAATGAAAATAATTTTAAATGATATTTCATGTCAATGTTAATTTATTTTTAAATATTGTATCTTTCCTTATACAATTTTTATACAGATTATGAGAATGATACTTCGAAAAAGTAATGTTTAATAAGATCGTAATTATTTTTCTTTAAATTAGTAATGAAATAAGTATTATCAGTAATAACAATTGTATTATCACAAGTTTTGCACCGTAGAACGTATTTGATGCTTACCTAGATTTCTTATAATTATATTTTTCACAGATAGCTATGAGAAATTCAGATGCATCTTGTTTTCTTGTCACAGCTGGAAAAATTACTTCCTAAACCTTATCAAACTATAAATGTATTCAAATCAGATATTTCGTTTTCATATCGAGTCATTAATATACCTAAAACGTTTAATTTAATTACAGCAGTTTCTTTATTAAAATTTTGTTTTATCCAACATTTAATAATCTTAATTAGAAAACTTTTCCCAGTACTACCATACTAATATATAATCATAATACTGATTTATCTTAATTTAATTTAATAGTGCTAATAACTCTATCAAATACTCTCTTTTGATCTGTGTTTAATTTTCTTATTATTTCAGAAACATCATCTTCTTTAATTTTAGCTCCAAGATCGTCCTGACTTACCAGGTGTATGCATAAGTTTTTTCCGGTTTTTTAGTAAAAAAAGACACGTAATTTTCAAGGGAAATTAATTTGTTTTTTATTCAAAATATTGGCCATCGGCTTCTACACATTTCGCCCATCTTTCAGGTAATTTATGAATACCATGCCAGAAAAACTGCTTGTCTTTTGCGGCAAACTATTCGTCGAGCCATTTTCCAACTTCCTCGAAATTGCTGAAGTGTTGCTCTGCGAGCGCGTGCCCCATTGATGCGAAGAGGTGATAGTCAGATGGCGCCAGGTCTGGGAAGTACGGCGGGTACGGAAGGATGTCCCATCCAAGCGATTTCAAGGTGTCTTTCACTGGTTTTGCTGTGTGAGACGGCGCATTGTCGTGTAACAAAATCACTTTGCCATGTCTTCTGGCCCATTCCGGTCGTCTTTCGATTAATGCGTGGTTTAAATTAATCATTTGTTGGCGATAGCGTTGTGTATTAATGGTTTTGCCGGGCTTCAAGAGTTCATAATACACAATACCGCTCTGGTCCCACCAGACACAGAGCATGGTCTTCTTGCCGAAGCGATTTGGCCTTGGTGTTGATGGACCGGCTTCGCCAGGTGAAAGCCACGATTTTTTCCGCTTCGGATTTTCAAAATAAATCCATTTTTCGTCACCCGTCACAATCCGATACAAAAATGATTTTCTTTCGTGGCGTTGAAGCAGCATTTCACAAGTGACTTTGCGATTTTCCATTTGACGTTCATTCAAATCGTGTGGGACCCATTTACCGAGTTTATTGATCTTTCCCATTGCTCGTAAACGTCTGCTGATTGTTTCTTGTGATACATGTAATGCTTCTGCTAATTGCCGTTGAGTTTGAGTTGGGTCATCATCCAATAACTCCTGCAATTGCTCGTCTTCGCATTTTTGTGATCTACCAGAGCGCTCACTGTCTTTCACATTGAAATCACCACTTTTAAATTGTCGAAACCATGTCTCACATGTTCTAATCGATGGAGCGTGTTTACCATATGTTTCTACCAGCAAACGATGACTTTCAACAGCCTTTTTCTTTTGATTAAATAAAAAAAGCAATGCGTGCCGCAAATGTTCTTTTTCAGGCACAAAAATCGACATGATCACTGAACGATAAAACAAAGACGCTAGTTTTTGGCGGACTCAACTTGTGTGTGTTTGTAGTTTTAAATGTCAGATGAACAAAATGATTATGTGTCAAATTAATACGCTGCGTACTTTTCGCTGGCGACATCTCTTAGTTAAACCGGAAAAAACTTATGCATACACCTGGTAAAGTCCTGACTTTACCCGCTTCTATATTTTGCACACCTACTTTTGAATCATCTTGAGATGCATCCTATTGTTTTGCAACTCTTTATCTAGATATTTCTGAATTAACTTTTGCAACTTTTGTTTCAAATTTGTTTTGCAGTTTGTTGATTTTTAAAATATTGAATATAATGATTTCGTTTGGTCTTAAACGTATAAAATTTTCTGATATTAAATAATAATTCTTAAAAATTTATTTTCATAACATTACATATTTTATTAAATGGAATAACGAATTAATATCACTATGATATATAATATATATATATATATATATATATATAAATATATATATAAATATATTTATTTAAATATAATGTATTAATGGTATTATTATCTACAATCATGATTTACAAGATATATACATATCTTGTAAATCATGATTGTAGATAATAATATCATTAATACATTTAAGTAAATATATTTATATAATTGGGTACATTTTGACATAAATTAATTTTAGTCAACATTTTCTTACAATTTAATATAAAATTATTTATTTTGGTGGACCGATTTGATTATTTCTTCAATGTATTATATTACAATATTATTTACTATTATATGTGACACATATTATATTTTCACATTATATTTTCTATTTTATTAATCAATATATACAATTTCACATGAAGGACATCTGTCAAAGACATATCAAATAAAAAAAATGGGCGCTGCAAGAGCTGTCATACGTTCATTAGCACCTCTTGCGACAGAAAAAAGAAAAGTCGATGACCAGAATGTTTCTTAAAATTTACCAATTTGAACTTTGCGTCACGATATCTTAGTTTGTAGAACACGAAGAAAAAAATAAAAACATTTTTCTTATATAATTTGATACTCAGCTATCGATTAAGCATAGTTAAAACTTAATCGATGTAGTCGCTGAGATATGGAAATGTAAATCGAGTCCCGAGGTCTCGCCGCCGTTCTACGCGAACTTCGCTGTGCGTGAACTTGGCGAGACACCACCCGTGTTTCTTGATACACAACACGCAGTATTATAGTGACGTTACGCACACAATCATTTGTTTAATATCAGTGAGCACGTGAAATGCGCGCTTACTAACATTGTCGACGCGGACAAGTTTCCGTTTAACTGCAAGTGGTTAGTTTTAACTTATATCTCAGAAATTATTGTTTGGAACGAAAAATAACAAATACATTAATAACTTATTTTTTCGAGAACTTTCTTGTTATGATATTTTGATTCGCGAATTCCGGACACCCATATATCAGGAGACAGTGTCTCGGGTGTCAAGTCAACCGAGAACACTGTGTGACTTTACGCGAGAGTCGGCGAGATACGAGCATCCGAAATTCTCGGATTTCAATGATGGCTAAATCAAGTGGCCGATCAAGTTCTAAGTTGGCTTGATCGATATCTTGAGTTCGACTTACATAATAAAATATTTTTATTTTTCTGCTACGCACCCTACGAGCGGAGATATTGCTACATAAAGTCCGATTTGGAAATTTTTACTGTAAAAAACATTATTATTATCGTCGCCCGATACGCATGTACAGTTACAATTCTGTCACGGAGACGCTATTGAGCCCAAGTAGATCCAATGTATACTGTGCGACAATGATTCGCGTAGTCCCGCCGGAGCTCTAACTTATCGGCCTGATTTACTCAGGCAGGGTCAATAATATTGATAATGCTGAAGGAGATTGAAATTAAAATAATTAGGTAATTTATTAAAATTAATAACAAGTTTCTCAAAAATATTCTTTTATTAGAAATAAAATTATGCGTATCTGAATAATCGATCTAGTATTTCTGTGCAATTGCTTGCTGTTATCGTCTTTCCAATGAATTGCTCAAATTTCCATTTTCTTATACATTATTTAACTATTTATTACAATTTGTTGTCGTTTATATCTATTTGAATAAATGTTTAATTCAAAACGCATATATTACGAATTATATATTTATACAGATAAATATAAAGATGCATGTGACCTGTAACACGACCGAGATATAATTCATGCATTTTTAAATTAGAAAAAGAAAGAAAGATGAAACAAATAAAAAAATAGTCAGTTTTATTATTTATTATATTTTTATTATTTATTACTGCATGTGTCCTTTCGATGTGCATCTTTCTGAAGTACGTGCGTTCAGCATTATCAACATTATCGATCCTTCCTGAATAAATCAGGCCGATAAGTTAGAGCCGATAAGTTAGCTCCGGCAGGATCACGCGAATCATTGTCGCGTAATGTACACTGTCCGTCAATGATTTGTTCGATTCTACAGTGGCCCTGACTTATCGGCCTGATTTATCCGCAGAGTTGATAAGATCTAATGATAAATACGTGCGCATTGAAACGGACACATTAGATCTAGAAAAATAAGAAAAATAATAAACACCTATAATTTTTTTTATTTGTTCCATCTTTCTTCTCTCTTTCTCTAATTTAAAAAGAAATGCATAAATATTTTATCGTTATATTTTCATCGTTATATTATTCGTTCGTACCGATTTTTATATCTATATATACATATATTTCATAACATGTTGTACTTCGAATCATAAATGATGCTAAGTAATTGGTCGAGTATTCTTCTCAATTACTTGCAATCATAATTTATGCACTTATGAATGTTTCTAAATTACTACTAATATATCCCTTTTGATAAGCGCATATTTATCATTATTAATCTTATCTACCCAGCGGATCATTAGATCGATAAAGGATCACTGTAGGATCCAAATCATTGGCGAGCAGAGTACAATATGTCTTGTGAAAAATTGGGAAATGTACCTTTAATTACAGTCTCTGCTCCTTATGTCACGATTCAGATTGACTGATTATCAATAAAAGATTTCTATCGAGTTTAAGATTCCGCAGTGTTCGCAATGATAGGTACGCATAACGAGAGTAAGAAAGTAGAAAACAAAAGAGTGAGCGAGATAGTATGCTTGCTTTTTTTCCGCATGTCCGATTGGTGGTCAACGATGTTGAGTTTCGCAGCGAATTTGACAGTTCGTGATAATTTGTTTCGGAGTGTAAGTGATTTATGTTTATATTATATTCATATTGTGTCTATTATATATGTCACAAGTAAGTTCTAATAAGAAGCAATATAAATAGTGTCATTTTATATTTCTTACGTATCTCCAATTATCAAAGCTACAAGTGTTTAGATACTATAGTTGTGCAATTCTTGATATTATATACCTTGATATTATACCTTCTTAAATAATTTTAAAAACATCATATACTAAAATTTGTCTGTGCTAAGACTATATATCTATATCTATATCTATATCTATCTTTATAATTTATTCCTATCTGTAAAGACATATTCACAAGACATATTTTTTATATTTTTTTTTCAAATATCGTTATTATCTACATATATTTATATTGTAAATCTTAACTAAAATAAAATAAAAATAAATTTTATATTGTTTAAATTTAATATCATATTTGTTATTTATTCTTTAATCTTTAATATTATATGCGAATTACACATTAAATATTTAAACATTTATGCGAATCACACATTAAATTCTCACAGATTTAAAATATAATGTATAAATATTTAGATTTAATGCATTATAGTGCATTATCTTAACTAGTAAATATTAGATATACAAATAAATTTCATTCAAACAACAATTTAGTTCAATTTAAAATTCTTTTATAACTTTTTATAAAATAAAATTTTATATTCTCCTTTTAATTATTTTCTTTTTTCTATTACATCATAATTATTATCTACTTTGAGCATACTTTTCTTATAACATTCGACATAAAATATAATCGACAAAGAAAAATATTACCATCAAAAACTAGCAATATATACAGATAAAAAATGCAGGCATGTATGTCGAGTATGTGATAAAATAATGTTATATCCCATTATATTTTAATTTATTAATTAAACTTGTATTTTTAAAATAATCAGGAGACACGGTAGTGTCTCGGGTGTCAAGTCAACCGAGAACATAGTATTTTACATGCTCGAAAAAAATATTAATTCTATAAAATATATATAACAAAATTAAAACGATTAAATCATATAATGTCTACATAAATTTATGTATTATAATCTGTTATTTTGCAAGTAGATTCTAAGAAACAATATAAATACTGTCATTTTATTGTCCTTTTACATACGCGTTTGTGCTTTTTTTCAGAAATCAAAGCTAAAAGTGTTTAGGTATTATGGTTTGTACAGATTGTTGTGCAACTCTTGACCATATTATGATATATTTGTTTAAACAATATATCAAAAAGAGAAATTTAATATCTATTCATAAAACTGAATTATCTTTTTAATGAAATTATATTAATAAAAGTATAAAAAAATATATTGCACTTGTACTAAAATTACATGTATCATACATTTTCAGGATATTCAGAAAAAAATTGTAAAACAACATCCTGAAATTCAAATTTTAAGTAAATTAAGGAAAAATATTAAACATTAAAAAAAGCATAAACATATACATACGTAACAGTATAATACAATAAAAAATACAATTCAAAATGAACAGCATTCAAAGACAGTACTCATATTGCTTAGAATTTACCTACAAGATAAATTATGTCATACAAACATCACTTACACTCCGAAATGAACTATCAGCAATTGTCAAATTCGCCGCGAAACTCAACGACATCCGACAACATCGACCGCCAATCGGACGCATAGAAAAAGAGAAAATATGTTATCTCGCTTGTTCTTTCATTCTCTATCCTATTTACTCTCTTAAGTTGTGCTTATTATAGAAAAAAATGTCAAGTATAAAAGTGTCAAGATACGCTTTTCAAACATAGAAAGATGGTTAATATTACAAAATGTCTGATATCACTATAAAATTACCTTTTTACAAAAAGGTAAAAAAAGGATATCAAGAATAGTAAGATTTATCTAAATCGCATTTATTTAAGTATTCAAGATCATAAAAAAATAGAAATAAAATCTAAGTACATATCTTAAGAGTTTTCCTATTTAAACCTAAATGTTATATCAAAATTTTATTAAATTCAAGTAGTATCTAATATACAACCCTAATATGTATATTATTTATATAAAGGATTTAATATAAAAAATGTGGCGCCAAATTATAGTTTTATTACTTTGAAAGTTAAATGTACAATTGCTTTTAAAAAATATAAATCAATCAATGATTCGTATCTTTGTATTCCCATTAAAATCTTCTTATTCTAAAACCCAAGTGATAGCTTTAATTCTTTTTCAAAATTATGATATCATAATTATTATTATTACATTATTGTTATTTTATTCAATTATTATCTAGTTCACCCTTCTCCTCAATCATCGGATTTAAATCTGATTGAAAATTTATCATCAGTTGGATCGTAACATTCGAACAATACGCATAAGAACAATAACGGAATTGAAAGAACGTTATCAGAAGAATGGGGACGGAAATTTTTACACATGAAATTTTTATTGAAATTTTTTACATATCATTTCTCGCTTCTGACGTCATAATTCAATATGGCTGCAGAGAGACAACCGAGTCTTAACGCACAAAGTTTTTTATATAATAAGTGATAAACTAAATAATGTCAAAATTTAACATCGTAAAAATATTCGGACAGTAAGCAAATACACATAAATATATACATTTTTTAACAATATTATTGAAGTATTAATATTTTGTAGGTTGTTTTATGATTTCCTATAAACATTTGGACATATTAGATATAATTTTGTTTAAATATTTTTTTATAATATCCATACCATGTACATTATTTATATATATAAATATTATAAATATATTTTACATATTTGTAATGTCCAATGATATATAAATTGTTCATATTTTTAAAGATACACTCGACTGATAAAAATTCACAAATATACAGCGTCATAACGTTTTTATTTTGCAAATAAAATGTTATTAAAAATTTTTTATTCTAATTAAATTTGTCAGACATTAGTCGTATATTTTATGTTGTAAGAAAGATAAAAAAAAGAAGATATGAGCAAATAGCATATCTCCTAATGGAAAGTGGCTGGGGATCAAACTCCAGCTTTTCATATAAAAAGTCTTATATATTGCACTCTATCAACGTAGAACTTCGTTGGTCATCGCTTCGATTCTGATATTTTTATTGTATACATGATTGAAATAGTTAACAAAACATGCAACAGACATATTTGCGAAAAGGACTATACTTTATTGTATTATTACACATACAATTTATTACATAATTTATTCTCTTTTTTACTGTCGCACATAAAATTTATTTCCGATAAATTTATTTCTCGAAGTCGGTATAATATAAGACCGATGCGAGGCGTACACCTCCCCCCCCCACACATACAAGCGAGGCACGTACATGTGTGCTCAGCGCTTGGCACGTTGGCTGGCCGAAGAGAATAGAAAGCATCCTACTCTCTCGCACCGATGCGCTGTGAGTAAAGAATAGGAATATCGTTGTGTTCTCTCGCGCTCTCGACGCATATGAGAAGGAAATAGAAATATTATCGTACTCTTTCGCGCTCCATGCATCAGTCGTCGAACGTCTTCGACGTTATCTGGTTACCACTCGTTATTGTTGATATATATAATATAAATTAAAAAGAGTAAGCAGATATGAAAATGTATGAAAAATGTATGAAAAAATTCAAAAATTGTTATATGCTTTACTTGTCATACTCATAATGATCTGTTACATAATTTTATAAAATTATAATAACTAAAGAGTCTAATAAATGAGTGAGAATAAGTATGAAATTATTTTCTTATTACACTCTTATTGTATATATTCCGACTCTTAGAAATAGAAAATTTATATTTCAGATAATTAATTATAAATTTAACAAGTTGCGCATATTTTTGCTTATATCAAACAAAAAGGAGAGAGAAAGAAGAAATAATATAATTTGATTATTTCATTTATCGTTCAATAAATGTTTTGTCGAATTTGTAAGTAATTACTCAAACTGTGAATTTCTTGAAGACTTTCGAAACATACATTTATACTGAAAAAATAATTTCATAGACATATTCTTATTTATTACACAATTATAATTTTTATATATAAAATTATATACAATTATATATAATGATTTTCGTTTCTTTTCATGCATTGTTAATGTCTGTTTATTCTTTTTAATTCTTTCGTTATACTACGTTAGCAATAATGAACGATAATCAAAAGACGCTGGATCATTGCACGGTGCATTCTGCGCGAAAGAGTACGATAATATTCTATTTCCTTCTCATACGCGTCGCGAGCGTGAGAGAGTACAATATTCCCATTCTCTACTCACGGCGCTTCGGTGCGAGAGAGTAGGATGATATTTCTATTCTCTTCGGCCAACCCACGTTGCCAAGCGCCGAGTACACATGTACGTGTCTCGTCTTTTGTGTGCGTGCCTTGCGCACGTGAACCCGTCGCGATATGGTCAAAACAATTAGAATCAAGACAGAGCGTGACACGAAGTTACGTGCTCGGAAGAAAGCGCTCTTTTCATAACTATTTTATCCATAATTATATTCTTATAATTAGTGTCATGGTGAAAAGTGTTTCGTCAATGTCAGAAGCGTCTATTTGGACGGCACTGATAAAAATTATAATCAGAAGCGTCTGTTCTGACGGTACTTGCAAAATGAATGCCAGAAGCATCAGTTCTGATAGTACTGGTTATTACAAATAAATTATATGTAAACAATCAGAGAGAAAGAAATTATCAATTGCATTCTCATAAGAATAAAGAAGTTCATTCGATATTTCATACTACAGTGATTCGAATAATAAAAATCAGAAGCGTTTATTTGGACGGTACTGATAAAAACTATAATCAGAAGCATCTGTTCTAACGGTATTTGCAAAACGAATGCCAGAAGCG
Source organism: Pogonomyrmex californicus (assembly GCA_024349325.1). Lineage (NCBI taxonomy): Eukaryota > Metazoa > Arthropoda > Insecta > Hymenoptera > Formicidae > Pogonomyrmex > Pogonomyrmex californicus. Next base: position 1,370,118 of record JAECZD010000026.1, read on the forward strand.
TCAGTTCTAGCAGTCTGGTTATAACACACACACACACACACACACACACACACACACACACACACACACACACACACACACACACACACACACACACACACACACACACACACACACACACCACACACACACACACAAACCACACACACACAAACCACACACACACACACACACACACACACACACACACACACACACACACAAACCACACACACACACACAAACCACACACACACACACACACACACACACACACACACCACACACACACAAACCACACACACACACACACACAAACACACACACACACACACACACACACACACACACAACCACACACACACACAACCACACACACACACACACACACACACACACACACAAACACACACACACACACACACACACACACACACACACACACACACACACACACACACACACACACCTTCTATGTAGTGTGTGCGCGCGCGCGCTTGTGTGTGTGTGTGTGTGGTGTGTGGGTAGTGGAATATGCAATGTTATCGCAAAATCTAATAAAATTATATACATGTTTGTACTAGATATCGTAGACAACTAGTCAATAGCAATAGTACATAGTACAAATAGTTTCATGTCTTTTTATAGCAAAGAGTCGCTTTACTACGTATGTGCAATATATACATGTTCTCTTTGAGAAAAATACATGTAGTGTCCTTCGTATCCTGGTTTATAAGGATATTGGACATAGTGAACGTCATGAAGAATGACTACTGCATTGACAATACATGTATACAATATATACATGTGTTTTCATTTATTTAGTAAAATGATAAGGTAAAAATTAATATGAGTAAACGGAATTAGTCATGTCGATAATATAGACTTTTTAAATTGTCGATAATATTGACTTTTTAAATTGTCGATCGTTACCGACATTTCTTTAATTCCGTTTAGATGGCATTAACGGACGGCCGTCGGAGTTCGTCCTTCGCTTTAGGATCCCTTTAAGAATACGAAAATATCATGTTTTTAAGGGAAAAGTATAAGATAAAGCTATACGATGCAAGAAACTTTTTACATGTCATTTCTCGCCTCTGATGTCACACAACCCATGTCGCGCCGCAAAAGAACCGAGCCTTAAATAAATAAAGTTTATGTTTCTATTAACTACAAGAAATGTTTTAATATATTAAGAAACAATCAATTCAATAACATTATTATAAACAAATATAAAACAATAATCTCACAAACACTGTGATGTCCGAATATTAATGCGAGCCACAGTAAGTGTAATATATATGTTTTAAGTTTGATGAAAACGAGATAGAAAATTTTACTGCGTTCTAGTGCCACAATAAAGAAAAAGCTTCATATATTGTCATAAAGAATAAAAAAATTAATGAAATCGGAAGTTGGCTTTCTTTCAGTAATTATTAGTTATGTTAGATAATTTTCAAACCACGATGTAAATAGAATGAATAATAAATATTATGTGATAATGATAATATATCTTACGATAATAATATCAGCCAGTAACTTTCCTGGAAGTCATAATAAAAAAATAATAGGAAGAAATGTACACAATATCATTCTAAAGGACAATATCGTTTAATAATGCATGGATTATGTATAATGTAATCATTTCCTTATATAAAGGAAATAAAAATATGTATTATATATTATGAATAAAAATAAAAAAAAGAAATATGTTCTAAAGAAGCACATAAAAGATATCACAAATATATTTAATTTCTTATGAAAGTGATTCTCAGTTCGATTACGTTGTGGATTGCGTACGAATCGCAGTACTAAGCGCGCGTTTACATTTTCCGCACGCGACATACGAACGCGGAAAGATAATTGTATTAATAGTAACATTACCCTGGATGGGTAAAGGGCGATGTTGTAAAATCGATCGCTTGAAAGTGTCCTTAACACAGAGATAATATCTTAATCGCGCGGATGAAAGTTGCGCAAGCAATTATTTAATTCCACTTCCAGAAAGATGAAACAATTGATACATAAAAAAAGGAGTCATATATCATCATTTTGCAATTGTTAGGAGAGGTAAGCGTCAAGTACGAATAAGCAAATTGATTAATGAACTTACTTGTATTGTGATACGTTACATAGAATTTTATCTGTTTTATCTAAATATCTATCTATTTTATCTAAATTTTTTACAGATAAATGTGAAATAAACAAAAGTAAGGAAAGAAATTATACATAAAGATTTAACTTAAAGAAGTCATAAATTTTAAATATCTGATTTCTTTATAAAAGAAATAGAAATAAGAGAGATTGCCAAAAACTTAATAATATGATATTATATAATTATATGATATTAAATGCAATATAATCCAAATTATATAATCTGTTTTGTACGAATATAATCTGTTTAATTTACATGGAAGTTCTATCCAAATTCAAATACTGGCAAACGTAGTTTAAGACAACACATGGAATGTAAGACTCAAAACACGAAGCAAGAAGTAAATGGTGTGTGCAAGTGAGTATTAATTTAATTGTAATAAGACTAGCATAACAATAAATTTTCATATGCATCGATTTAAGTGTGTACTTCAAGGAATTGGTTTAAATATATAATTTAAGATAATCTGTGCAGAAAGCAAAGTCTGTTCTGAAAAAGAGAAAAGGGTAGTGACAATTTCATAAATCAGTATAGAACCATATTTTTACAAAAACTAAAATAAAATATATATAGAATAGGAAAAAGAAGATGCAAGCATAAAATAAAAACTAGAGCGTGATTTTGGTAATTGAAAGATAAAGAAAATAATAATAAAAGAAGTATTATAATAATTTAGACATGGAGCAATGTCCAGAGGAGGGATAACAGTTAGGAAAAATTATTTGCATTGGGTAAACAAGTAATTGCATTTTTATATGATTATATCTACAATGTACAGGCTCGTTTTGTTCAGGTTAGTGTTATTTTCGATGAGAGTATCAGAATTGCACCTGGCGAAATGTTGTCCTCTAGGCGAAGTTTTATCACGATATTTCATTGTGGAATGCATTTTAGAGCCAATAAATGCGACGGAGCTTTACATTCACTATTGGAATACTGCCGCGACATTTCCAAGGAATTCCTCAGTGCGACGAACCTAAAAATTTTGTGATAACGTCATTCGATGTTTTCGATTCCAACATTATTTTGGAGGTAAATTGTGAATAATAATTGAATTAATCCTCTATTCTAATCTTTAAGGAGAACTGCATATTTGATGATTGATACTTAACTAGGTAGAAATCAAATATCTTCAATAAAGAAGTTAGAAAAAAATATTTTCTTTAATTTCTAGTAAGATGCATAATCAAAATTCACGATAAAACGCATAATAAAAAATAGAATTAAATGACACTTTTTGTTGTTGTTTATTTTGCGAGTTACATTTTGATTTTTCTTGTTCTTATCGTTATATTGAAAAATTGTGTGATATTTTGATATATGGTGAAGTAGAATTTAAATTTTTTTAATAAAAAATAAAAAGAAACACATTTAAAAAATTTATAATAAGACATAGAAAGACAGAAAATATTTTTTATAATTAGAGTAATTTCAACAGTTCTTAACCCAAGAATAGTCACTTGGAATATTTTCTACACCCCAGCGTCGAAAAAATGAAACTTACATCACAGCTACTTAATCATAGCTAACTTCTTTTTCCATTTGTTTATTATTTTCTTGATTTCTTCTCATTTTTTTCAAAAAATGTTGATTAAACCTATATTTATAATGTCTTTAGATATTAATAAATTATAGATAATCAATAATTTACAATATGTAATGAATAACAATTTTGACTTTTAATTGGGGTGAAAAAAGTCACCCTAGGTTTATGCAAAAAAATGATTGTTCTCGGGTTAATTATAAAAATTACACTAATTATTCCTGAAACAGGTAAAAACGTCTCTTTAGATTAAAACATCAATTAATTAATCAAATATTAATTACTTCTTTAATTTACTGAATAGTTGTGGTGCATTTTTCCTCATGAAGAATACATGTAGAAAGGTAAGTAATAAAAGTTAAATAAATAAATATATATTTATGCAAAAAAAGTATTTTAATTTTATGAAAATAAAAAATAAAAAAATTTAAAGAGAAGATCTAATATTTAATATATTAGAAGTGTAATTCTACACTTCAAAATTTACATGTTGGTATTATCATAACAATAATAATATTGTTGCGTGATATAATCGGCTATTTCAAAAATATTGTCATTAATAATGTCATTAAAAAAAAGTGCTCTATAAATCTAATAAACTATTTGTAGGTGCCAGCTTGCTTTGATATTTCACGAACAAACAACTGGAAAAAGCATCATAATAGTCGTTCATTGTTGATTGAACAAAGACCGACAGTAAAAGTAACACATTTTTTCCGCAACTCGCGTACTTCAGAAAATGTTGTCCTTACGACTGCATACGACAGCCGCATGAAAGCTTGCGTCTCTTAATTAAACAAATCAGAGAGATTCGTAACATTTTTGCTAAATGAATCTGATGCAGATCCTATAGTGATAATTATCGAAGATCCACCCACGTGCAAAGAACCGATCATCGACTATAAAATCGATAGAAAGGATGTCTTATGGAAAAATTCGATTAAGGCAGGACTAAAACTTTTAAAATAGTTTTCCAGATCTTACAATTTTATATTAATTTATTTGTAATCTATTATCTCATATAGCTTAAGAATTCAATTTTATCATAAACGTGAAGATTGCATAATTAAATACAAAAAAATTAGTCTTAAATCAATATAGATTTTCCTATTTTTTATATAAAAAATTATAACCTATAACTTTTATATAGAAGATAAAAATGTTGAGCAAAAAATTCTCTCAAAAATATTACTTGCACCAATATTTACGTTAAGAAAATAAAAACAAGTAACTATTTTTTCAGATTACCCCCTACTTTTTGCTTGGCTATCGGCATTTACCTGGCTGAATGTAATGTGTTTCGACATTTGGCGAACGTTCGAGTCTTAAATGATCGCGCCATCGAGACAACATAACTAACATAATCAGAAAACTGGATGAATATAAAATTTAAAAATAAAATTAATAATAATTTCTTTTATAGATGACTTCTGAATAAATTAGGAGACGTTTTTTTTTTTATAATTTTATGACAAGTAAAGTTTGTTAAGAAAAAGACATTGTAGAAAATTTTATTTTTTTATTTATCCAATGGTTATCTTGGTATTGTCTCAATTGTCTTGTTACGTTGTCTTGTTCCGAGGTTCGAGAGAAGAGCTAATATTTTTGGTTAGGAGAGGGAACTCGGATGGACGCACGGAACTGTTTTTGCTCTCCCAGATTGATGTCGTGGAGTCGATCCGCGAGTCGAACGCGCCTTAAGAGCAGGGAACGGATCAACGTTGATGACGCTATAACCTTTACCTGCGCTAGCGCGGTCGGTCCGTTTTAAGATTTAGAGAACCGAATCTCTTTAACCAAGGATGAACCTCATGCGATCTTCAAGGGCCCGAGAATGGTTCAGGGTCAAGATTTTTTTTTAAAATAAATAAATTGAAACGCAATTCGGGTTAACTATGATTTAATAATAAAAAGAAGAAAATACAGACATTTTAACTCTCCTATGAAATAGCAATCGAATACGAAGGTTAGAGTGTACATTTGAATATTTTCGTTACATGGAAAACTTTTGTTTACAAAACCTTCATTTACAAAAGACTTATATAGTCGAAATACCAAACTTTCATTTACAAAAACTTATATAGTTGAAAATCCGGTATAAAACTTTCATTTACAAAAACTTATATAGTCGAAAAATCCGATCTCTAAATTCCCAATTGCTCTAATTGGAGCAAAAAGCTACTTATGGCGAGCATGTCAACGGGATCGGGTTGAAGGTGTGGCGGAGGATTAGGGTGAACGCTGCGAAAAGCTTTCACGAGAACGAGATAGGGAAGAGGGTCACGGGAAATGTACATTGAGATAGTATCGTGAAGTTGATGAGATTTGTTCCCAAAATTGGTTGTCGAGCTTAAATTTTCTTTTTATGTAAAAAACTCCCGGTGGTGGATGAGTGGGAGAGGAAATTGGCGGACGAGCTGGTAGAACTTCTCCACGTCGAAGTTCTCTGGAGTGCACTGATTCTCGAATTCTGCGGAGCGGAGGGCGGTGGCATAGTCTTGTAAAGAAATATTCGCGAGTCTTGGTTTTATCTTGATTAACCGTTCCGCGAGTTCCCCGGCGTGTTCAATTCGTCGAATTCGCTTGTTTTGTTTCTCCCGACGATGTTCGCAATGCCTGCTTCGTTTATTTATTCGGGATGGCCGTTATTTTCGTTTCGTTCATTATGATAAGTGTAAGAGTGTAAGTTAGAGAGAGGGTGAGTGAATTTGAGAGAGGTAAAAGAATTGAGGAATGGTGGTAGGGCAGCTTCACCAAGTCAATCGGCGGCTTGCCAATTTGAAATGTTGAAAAATCGGGGGAGGCAGCTTCACCGAGTCAGATGGCGGTTTGCCAATTTGAAATGTGAGGAGTGATTTAAGGAAACAATTAAGTTAAGATTTAAGTTTGCAAATCAAACAGCCAGTCAACCGCGGAAAAGAATGATAAAGACGGACTTACTTTTGTTGTGGCGGGCCGCAGGTGGCTGACGAGAGCTGAGGTGCCTTGGCTGGATCGTGAATCACACAGAAAATAAAGTTTCGCGCACAGATTCTAACTGGGATATTTCTGCAACAGCTTCGAATGATCCCGTCTGTGAAGGTGTGGAGCGAAGAGAAGAGAAAGCAATCCGCTCCAAGTCACGGTTTATAAAGGGTTCCGGAAGGGTGGGAATATCTGAGGGCGTGATGAATTTCCGCGTTAGTTATCGAATGATAATTTAGAAAAATTGCGAGTATAGAGGAAGGAGAGGACCGGTGTTCTGTGGATATTCGTTGTTTTTATGTTTCCGGATTTCCTAGCGAATGACGGAATTAGTTAGTGAAAATTTCATCCGCCATTCCACACCTTCAATTATTCATTGGTGTGCCCGCCAATGATCGCTAATCGCTTCTTCTTGATTGGCGTTTCCTTAGTTTCCCCACCAGTTTGGGGAGTGTCGCCCTCGAATGATCCGACGCGTTTCTCATCCGTCAAGAATTTGATTTTTAATATTTCGAATTTTATAAATCTTTTGGCGCCGACAAAGCTGTCTTTCACGAAAAATTATTTTTTGATAGCGAGACGTGTTTCAAGAGGAATTTTTTTATATTTGTTTAGAATCTTTCTAGATCATTCGAGGCGCTTCGTTTCTCGATTAGCAGCCGTTATCTTTCTCCGAAAGAGAAGAATTCGTGAAGTCCCCCGGACGTAACAGTCTCGTTAACCTCTTATAGAAATGTCTTATAGAAATGTCAATAATTTGCAATTTCGATTAATTGCTTCTCATTATTGTCGGCATCCTTAAATTCATTTTATATTTTACCGCGGTTTAAAATATCTTAACATGTGGAATGAATCTAAAGAAATTTCTTTATCACTCTTATTGAAACATTTTCGTGAGATATATCTCGAAACTACACACATTGCTCTCAAGAATATGCCTTTATTCTTATTCTTAATAAAAGAAGTAATCTATTTTATACCTAGAGTCTTACGCGGGAATAATATTGCTAAAACACATGAGCATAGAAAAAGATTCCTGTTATACTGTTCATATGCATGGGGCGTTCTCCTCTTGGTGACAATTCTGGTTATCATCACTGACTTCTCGAGATCCTGTCATATTATTTGCAGCCCCGTATTGGCATTGAAAGCTGTTGGTTATCTCATAATTTATTTACAATCAATAATTGTTTCAGATGATATAACGTCCATTTGTCAACGTTAATTATGGAATTTTTCACAAAGATTACCGACCATATTAAAAGAGATTTAGGTATTTCTTCGCGTTACCTTGCTATAATTTGTAATTGTAATTTAAATGTTGAAAATGGATGAAGTCGAAGATTGATATATTAGGTGTACAAAAAAGTTCTGAGCTTTTTTTTGTAAAATTCAATCTTTATTCAAAAACAAACAAAAAAATATTAATCAGCGAAATATTCCCCGTTTGTATCAACGACCTTTTGCCATCTTTCGGGTAGCTTGCGAATTCCTTGACGATAGAAGCTCACCGGCTTCAAAGCGATAAAGTCATCAATGCATTTTCGTATCTCTTCAAATCTCACGAAATGTGTATCAGCCAAATGATGTTGCAGTGACCGGAATAGGTAGTAATCGGAAGGTGCCATGTCTGGGCTATATGCCGCGTGCGGGAGAAGTTCCCAGCCTAATGCAAAGATATGGTCCTGAGTCGCTTTCGCAATATGTGGTCGAGCATTGTCATAAAGCAAGATCACTTTACGACGTTCTTGGCCAGTAAATGGCCTCTTTTCTTCTAATGCATCGCTCAAATTGGTCAATTGTTGTTGGTAGCGGTCTGCCGTGATTGTTTCACCCGGTTGTAACAACTCGTAATACAACACACCTTTCCAATCCCACCAGATACAGAGCAAAACCTTCTTGGCATGGATATTGAGCTTTGGCGTCGATGTCGAAGATTGACCAGGATCAACCCATGATTTTTTACGTTTAGGGTTATCATAAAGAATCTACTTTTCATCGCCTGTAATGATTTTGTGCAGAAAATCTTTTTTCCGGAACTTTGAAAGCAAAGTGAGTGCAATGTCACGCCGACGATTTTTGTTGTCTTCGGACAATTCATGCGGAACCCATCTGCCTTCTTTCTGAACCTTTCCCATCGTATGTAAACGTACGGAAATGGCACAAATGCGTAGAAGTAAAAATCACAAGTACTGACAACTGTTACAATCAGCTACCGGTCATTCGGGGAAACGAAACCTATTATTTAACGCCGCAAACTCATGTACTATTGCGACAAGAAACTCAGATAAATTGCAACTCTTTCGCACCCACTATGTATCACCTAGGAGACTCATGGTATAAACTCATGCCTAAACCTGTGTAATCATTACCGCCCACAATTATGAAACCCATGACCAAACCTACGTGGAAATATGTTAGCCCTGGATCGTTCGCTACAAGCGGAATATACACCGAAAATGATTTCAATGATCTACGAGACCATATTGTTCCCTGCTGAACGACCGGCGGTGCTCAACACGGTAGCCAGGCGGATGATGGGACAACCAATCTCTCTGAACGAGGGGTCACTCTCAAATCTATTAGACGAAGCATCCATAACAAAAATAGCTGCATCCGCATGGAAAAAATTTTGGAATAAATTCTTAATTTTCGGCAATATCAGTGCTGGGGTAATTGGAATATACCTCACCGGGAGAATCATAATACTAATAGTAGACACAATCGTACATGGTTACGCTTTGCATACCGTATATGGATGGTCCATACATCTATTGGGCGCCATCTATTACCCATCTCTATTACCCATCTTTTATTACTGTTGGGGACAAAAAGGTTTCAAAAACCCGAAGCAGGCCAGCGCACCAGAGTCTGACCTGTATAATAAGATTCCCGAAAACCAAGTACACCCTTTATTACCACCAGAGGAAAAACCAGGATTTTCGTTCGAACTAAAAAAATAATAACAACAAAACAACTTCTTTTCTTTCCTTCTCTTATCTACTATTCCCCCTCCACAACCACCTAATAATCATTAAACTTTTTAGAAGTGAAGAAAGTAAAAGTAAAAAGGAGAAGAGAAGAATGGAAGCCATCGATATCAGCCGTTTGACTCGTGGGCGTCTCGAGTGTAAGATTCTACGAATGGAATCTCCGCTCCTGTTTTGGGTGCGGTTAAAAAATGGAGAATCAGCTCTGCAAGATCTATCGGAAGAACTTAACTTCCGAATGAACCGCAAATCCAAAGAACTCATTTGCTGGCCCAACGACATAGAGGAAGACAAGCCTGTTGCCATAAAAGACGGCGACGTATGGCAAAGGGGATTGATTACGGGAGTCAACCCGGCCCAGAGGACCGCCCGGATCGATCTCAGGGACATAGGACGCCAAGTGTGGAGACCATTACATCAAATTTTCCGCTTAGAAGGACGTTCCAAGAATTATGCTGGCAGGCTCTTACCTATGGACTAGCCTACACAGGATCAGCTAAACCAATCAGATTTTGGTCCAGGAAAACTAGAGCCTTGTGCCGAATCCTAAGGACACAGCGGATATATTAACATCGTGCGTCCACTGGAAAACGCAATGGTTAAATTAGTCTTGCCGCACGAGGACGACTGGGGGGTCACGAATCTTCGTGACGCACTGGTATTTCTAGGGGAGACACGAATCGAGAAAGAGGCCCGAATCGTGGATACCTTCCCAGCGATCTAAAAATATGAGTCTATATACTCAGTTACACAACCTTTGTTTCTTTTAATTATACCATCCTTATTTCTCTTAGTTATATCTTTTTTTTTCTCGTATACTTACTTAGTTAATAAAGTAATGTTTAAGTTGAACAATCGTAAACATTATAATTTAATAATAATCATAATAATTTTGATAACAATTACTTAAGTTCCTTTTACACATATATCATCCACTTCCTTTATTATTAAACTTATTATAATAATTTTTTCTTTTTGTGGCATAAAGAGGGAGGAAATGTAACCAAGTCGATTAATTCTTTATTCATATCGATACTACTTGAATGATACTACTCTACTGGAGAGCGGGAGCGCTTATTATTTTTATTTTTCTCTCCTCATCTGCAACCACCAACACTCTAAACTACAGCATAATAATATTAACAAGTTGGTAGGATAATAATCCTACACATCTAATTGCCCAATCGAATAAATTCTCATGCGAACGTCACCTTACCTAGTACAATAAATCATAACCAGACGATACGCAACGACTGAGGCAGGTAAAGAGCGCTAAAACGCCTAATGGCCACGGCTTGGCTATTTGTACTAAGACCCCTGAAAAAAAAGAGGGGGAAGAGAATAGGAAAACCATCTTGGAGTGTAGAATATGGAGATATAATTCCAAACCAAGCGAGATGCGACTAGTGGTACTCACGTAATATAACATGTTGTTAAAAAAAAGAAAAAAAAAGGGAGGCAAGAATTTGCTGATCGTTTGTTATACAAAATCATTTTCTTCCTCTTCCGCTATATAATAAATACGATAGAGTTAAGCCAAAATTATCCTTAATCCTTTCGAAATTCTTATAATTCCTTCGAATTTATTTGTAATAGTAATAATAATAGTAATAATAATAATAATAATAATAATAATAATAATAATAATAATAATAATAATAGTAATAATACTCTTCTATCGAATCCAAGCACCTTCGCATCAAGATTTTGCGTATTCTTTCAACCTCCTCTCCAACAAGGAGAAATAAGTTCTTTCAAAATAAATACGCATTAACAAATTTTAGGCATGAAACACTTAAGATATTTTTCTTTAAAAAAAAGAGGGAGGGGAGAGTGAGCGATGCGCACAATTTAATTTTAAACAGTATTGAGAATATAATGTAACGTTAATTAATGTAAGCGAAGATGAGGAAGAACGAGGGAATAAGGAAGGGGTTTTGGTGATCGCCTGTTCCTTCCTTCTTCTTCACAAAAAAAAGGAACCGAAAGAGAAGAATTATTATCCTGTTATATTGTTGCAAATGTTGTGCACCCCCAACATTTGTCTAAGGCGGGGTGTTACGTCCAGGGGACTTCACGAATTCTTCTCTTTCGGAAAAAGACAACGGCTGCTAATCAAAAAATGAAGCGCTTCGAACGATCTAAAGAAACCCTAAATAAATACACAAAAATTCCTCTCGAGATACTCACTATCAAAACAAAAAAATAATTCTTGGGATAGACAGCTTTGTCGGCACCGACAAGTTTATAACATACCAATAAAAATAAAAAATATTAACAAAAACAAATTCCTAACGGATAAGAAACGCGTCGGATCGTTCGAGGATGACACTCCCCAAATTGGTGGGTGAAGCTGCCTCCCCCGATTCCACAACATTCTAATTATGTCGAGATCGCGAATCAAACAGCCAGTCTACCGCGGGAAAGAGTGATAAAAATGGACTTTTGTTGTGGCGGGCGCTGGACGAGAGGTGATGCCTAGGCTGGATCGTGGATCGAATCACACGAAATGAAAGAATCGCGCACAGATTCTAACTGAGAAAAGAAATTTTTGCGACAAGCTCGGATGGTCCCATCCGTGAAGGCGTAGAGCGATGAGAAGCGAGAAGAGAGCGATCTGCTCCAAGTCGCGGTTTTTAAAGGGTTCCGAAGGGGTGGGAATATCTGAGGGCATGATGGATTTCCGCGTTGGCTTGTCGAATGATAGTTTAGAAAAATTGTGAGTATAGAGGAAGAAGGGGAACGGTGTTCTGTGAATTGTGGTTGTTTTTATATTTCCAGATTTCCTAGCGAATGATGGAATTAGTTAGTGAAAATTTTCCCGCCATTCCACATCCTCAATCATTCATTGGTGTGACTGCCAACGGCCGCTAATCGTTTCTTCTTGATTGGCGTTTTCCTTCGTTTCCTTAAAAACACTCCAACATTCCAAATTGGCAAGCCGATTAACTCGGTGAAGCTGCCTCCCCCGATTCCACAACATTCTAACCTGGCAAGCCGCCGATTGATTCGGTGAAGCTGCCTTATCACGATTCCTCAATTTTTTTTTACCACTCTCACCTCACACTCTCTTTCATCTAACTCTTATATTTACATAGTGAACCAAACGAAAGCCATCCCGAACACGCAAACGAAACGGGCATTGCGACACCGTCGGGAGAAGCTAAACAAGCGGATTCATCGCGAAACTGGACACGCCGAGGAACTCGCGGAGCGGTTAATCGACATAGAACTGAGACTCTCTAACATCTCTTTACAACAATACCCCACCGCCCTCCGCTCCGCGGCAGATTTCGAGAAACAATGTACTCCAGAGAACTTCGACGTGGAGAAGTTCTACGATTTCATCCGTCAATTTCCCCGCTCTCCCACCCATCCACCTCCTGGAACCTTTTACATTAAAAAGAAATTTAAACCCGACAGCCAGTTTTGGGATCAAATCTCAAGACACCAAGTTAACGATACCATCCCTATGTACATTTCCCGTGACCCTCTTCCCTACCTTGTTCCAGTAAAGGCTTTCCGCAGCGCTCACCCTAATCCCCCGCCACACCTGCAACCCGATCCCATCGATATGCTCGCGATTACCAATTTTTTGTTCCAATTGGAACAATTGGGTATATAGATACCAGATTTTTTTTGTTTTGTTATTATTATTTGAAATTTTATGTATAAAATTTTTCCATATTTAAATGTACTTCCATATTCAAATGTACGTAGTAAAATTTGCACCACTTCGAAAATTCTTAAAATTAACATATTGTATTTCCTTTTTTTTTTTTATTATTATTAAATCAGTTAATTCGAATTCTGTCTCGATTTATTTACCCAAAAACTTGACCCCGAACGTTCACGACTCCCTGAAGATCGCACGAGATCCATCCCTGGTAAAAGAGATTCGGTTCTCTGACCAAAAAACGGACCACCGATAGCGCTGATGCAGGTAAGGGTTATAACGTCACCGACGTTGACTCGATTCCTGTCCCCTTAACGCGCGTTCGACTCATGGATCGACCTCATGACGTCGGTCTGTGAGAGCAACGAAGGTTCCGTGCGTCCACCCGAGTTCTCCTCTTCCTGACGGAAGGTATTACCTTTCCTCCAGAACCTCGGACGTAACATATGCGCTAAAAATTTTTCGTGTGGTCCAATATCGAATATTATAAGACAGTAGAATCTGCGCAACATAAAAAAAATATTGACAAAGATGTATCATCATCTGATAATGATAACGTAACTTTTGAACAAAAACCATTGCATCCGAATGTATTTAAGCAGCAATGGTTAGAGATCGAGCAATTTAAGCCATGGCTACGCGAAGTGCAAACGATGTAAATTCATTTGCATCATGTACGATTTGCGAAAAAACTATTGCTGGCGGTTTATCGCAAATCTACCGTCACGCCGAATCTAAAATACATAAGAATAATTGCGAAAAGTTTGATGAAATAACAAGCAAATCGAATGAAGATTGTAACATAGAAATTAACGAACTGTTTTCGTCCTTTGAGGAGCGAAAAAAATTCGCGGAGATTCGATATGCTGTTTTAATCGCTGAAAAAAATATTTTACACGCAAATGCAAAAATAATACTCGATTTTTTTAAAGACATAGGCAAAGATTCTAACGTTTTGAAAAGCATGACTATGAGTCGACAAAAATGTCGAATATAATTACGAACGTTTTATATCCAGTTGAGACGGATCGTGTGATAGAAAATATTCAAAATACAAAATTTTCTATTTTTATAGATGAATCAACAGATATTTCTAGTGAAAAATGGATGACATTTCACATTTGATACGTTCATATTGAAATATTAGAAGTTCATTCGCAACTAGTAAAATTAATTGATATCGATGCAACAGATTGCAGCGCGGAAAAATTGTTTAATGCATTTAAATATGAAATGTGGAAACTACAAATACCTTTTTCAAATATTGTTGCCTTGTCATGCGACAATGCGTCCGTTATGGTCAGAAAACATTTATCTTTCAAGAAAAAATTGAAAGAGATGTGCAATAATGTATTGACATTATCATGTCCATGCCATTCTGCTTCATTAGCTTCGTATGCCGTGTGCTGATACCTCAAGTGTGTGAGGAATTCTTGAAAAGAATTACAAGCTATATAACCTGTAGTCCCAAGCGATGGTCTATTTTCACCGAATTAAATGAATGTTTTGAAGAAAGGACTCACAAAATTGTAAAGTTATGTAATACACGATGACTTTCTCACTACGCGTGTATCGACAGACTTTTTCAATCTTGGAATATGATACAACATTTTTTGAATGAAATGATCGTGAGCGAGAAAGATACATCTGTAGAAAATTTGTTACATGTCGTGCAGAATGTAGATACAAAAGCATATTTGCTATTCTTAAAATATACATTACATTTTTTTTAATGTATTTAATGCATTTTTCCAAGCTGAGGATACATCTGTTACAGTCAAAATCAATTGATTTTTTTAAAAAAAATTTGTACAAATTTTATAAAACCAGAAATTTTGAAACATTTGCCAAATATAACATTTTGTAAGACAGAAAATCATAAATCTTTAAATGATATTTTTTTAGGATCGGAGTGCGAAGAATATCTTTATCAATTGATAAAGGATGGACACGCAAACATGCAACTATTCGAGAGAACTGTTTGCGATTTATATAACTGCAGCCGAAGAAATTTTCAAAAGATTACGAGTAAGTGATACATTTTTATCAAAATTACAAATTCTTTTACCACATATAGCTTTATTGAGTACTGATAAAGAAACATCATTTCATGATCTTTCTTTTATTGCTGCAAGAATGGAGGGTTTTGACGAAAATGATTTAAAGAAAGAATAGTTTGCCTTAAATTCAGATTTTTCAGTAACAGAGAAACAAGATTTGCTAAAATTAAATTTTGATAATATGTGGAAGGAGATTTTACAAAGACAATATTTAAATAATGAAACCAAATATCCCAATTTAAGAGCCTTCTTGAATTCTACTAGAGCATTCCCAAATTCAAATGCAGCTCCGGAAAGAATATTTTCCCTTTTAACAGATGTTAAAACAAAAAAACGAAACAGATTATTGTCGACTACTGTAAATGCCATTTGTGTATTGAAGTCAGCATTAAAAGCAAGAAACGAAACTGCTTTAAACATGAAGCTCGATGAAAAGCATTTATCTTTTATGTCGGCAGATAAATTATATGTTACTTCTTCGATAAAGCAAAAGAAAAGTTTTCACCTACATGCTGCAGATGATATTGCTCGTCCATCTTCGTCTAATATGCAACAATAAAAAAGATAATTGCTTGTGTTTTATCAAATGCATTAAAGCATTAAGTTAAATAAATACTAATAATAATAGTAAATAATAATAATAATAGCAATAAGTTTAAATAAATTGTAACGGAGCGCATCCTTCCGCTCCGTTCCTCCTCCGTATTTCCCCCGACCGACCATCAGTCGGGGACCGCCGAACACCAGGCGGAGTGCGGCAGTGGCCGCAAAGAGGCAAAAATGCCTCCTTTTTAATCATTATCAATACGCGAACTCCGAAACATACGTGTTTTCGTGGTATTTCCCCGCACCGCGCCAAGCGTCGCGCCAACAAGCGCGAACGTACCCCGTACCGCGCCACGCACCGTACCACCGAGCGCGAACGCGTCCCGCGCCGCACCGACGCCGCGCCACGCAACCGAGCGAGCGTCCCGCACCGCGCCACGACCGCGTCCACAAGCGCGTAACCATCCCGCGCCGCGCCGATTATCTTCCCACCGAACTCCTTCCCTACCAAAAAACCCATCATCCCCCGATCCTTTTTTTCCGTTCCTGGGGAGAGGGATGCTAACCCCGAGATCGACCAATCCGACCGATCCGACCGAAAATACCGAGGTCGATCTCGGGTATAAAAAGGCATCACTCTCCGCAGGAAAATCATCCGATCTCACACTCACGCTCCGATCACTCCTGTTCCTAGTTCGTTTCCGAGAGCTCGCCTCGAGGAAACGATCTTCCGAAACCGGTAGCAAGCCTGAGATTTGTTGGGGTTCTCCCCAACGCGCCAAATTCGCTTGGCCTGGCCGAAAGCCGTCTCCGTAGCTCGCACGGCAAGCCGAGAGTTGCTGGGGTCTCCCCAGCGCGTCGAGTTCGCTCGACCCGACTCTGCCGTTCCGAGAGTTCACCGCCGAGTATCGAGGTTCTCCTCGATACTACCTCTCCGAGCACCAGGGTACACCTTGGTCGGCCGAGTACACTCGGCACCTTCTTCTCCGCACACAGCTGGGGCCCTCCCCGGCTGGCCGAGCTCACTCGGCGTTCACGCAAACAGACGAAGGGCACACCCCCCGTCAGCCGAGCACTCTCGGCAGGGAACGGGCACACCCGTTCTCCGATCTCAACGATCCGCTGTACTCGCGAAATATCCACCCTCGCGACAACACCCGCGACAAGCGACACGCGTTTAAATCCACGCCGATTTAAAGGCCCGCGACCGAACACGTGCGACACCGCCGCCGCCGCGCGCGCCCCGCGTCACCGAACTGCGCGCCGCGATCAGTATCGCGCCGACCGCCCGAGCGATCTCTTATTTTATATTCACGCGCTATCCACGCGCCGATCGCCGTCTCGCCCGCTCACGGCCACAAACATTCAAGCGAAATTTCGGTGCATTCCATCGCACCATTATTCAGTCAAATAAACATCGTTATTTGTTTTAATTATCGCCTAACGATTTACTAACGCCTTTCTGTCTCCAACGTCCTCGCTTCCCCTCCTGGCAACCGACTGACCGCTCTCCGCGCGGGAAAGCGAGACCGTTATAAAATAATATACAATATCTATAAAGAACATCGCATCTGCACAAGACTTTATCTTGTTTTAATGCACATATTATACTTGTTACAAAGATAAATGTGTAAAAAATATAATAAAAAATAATATTAAAAAATATAAAAAATACAAAAAAGTACAAAAAATACAAAAATACAAAAAAATATAATAAAATTTTTTATTTTTCTAATTTTTCTATCTTCTATTATATCTATTCTTTATTATTTTCTAATTACAGATATAACTCTTTCTAATAACAGATATAATTTCCATTTTTTTTAATATAACGAACATTGTATGTCAATGTTATTAATATAATGCTTACAACTAGCGCTAAAGCGAACGTAACCTACATCGTAAAGCGTGGTCGTTTCGATGGTCAGAAATCAGAATCGCCGAACGAGCAGGCTAGTTGTGAGAATAAAGAGCGAAACAGTCAGGACTAGGTTTGCTAGCCTCGTCTATTATCCGACGCCGGCCGAACTTCCGAACTCTCACGAACATGCTTTCTCCTTGTGTGCGGCATCCCTACTCCCTGACTCTCTCGTGACTCTCGTCTTGAATCTAGCATCACTGCATCGACGCCAGCCGGCAAGGATACTTCACCTACGCGTACCACTATCAGCGCAGTCAGCTGGCACACCAGCTTTGGCAATGGCAACCATACGAGTACATCAATGTATCTATTACTGTAAGTCATAAAATATTTTATTAAAGCGAATGTTTAAAGCAAAGGACACTGTAGCGCGTGCGACCTGGCCAAAACCATGACCAACATATACAAACACAAACGTGAGGCGCCCGAACATTATTTCTGCGATAGATACCGCGGTAGATAGAAACGCGTTAATAGAAATATGCGATATCGTATATTAAGATATACGATAGCGACGAAAACGTTCACATTATAACTGAACGCGAATTTCCGTTTGACCGTAGAAGACTTTACTTTACTTACGTAAATCACTCCGATTCTCAAATAGAAGCGATTTACATGTACAACGCCGACGAATTCACTAACGTCACGAGACGAAGTATGTACAGTGGGAAATTTGAATATGACGATAACTTTATTAATTTAATGAGCCGTCTATTTCCACCATCACTCATACAAAAGAAAATACAAAAATGCGCCGGATTGCTAAGGACACACCGCCGTGCAACAACGAACTAAACTCGCGAATGTTAATAATGGCCGCGCCTTCTAGAGACGCTGTTCACAAAACAAAGAAACTTAAGAGTACAGCGCGCATTAAAATTTAAATATAAAATAAATACTTATTTGCATAGATAGATTATAAAAACTAAACATCCCGCCCGCGTTGCAAGATGATCTTGCAAAACATAATAAATCAACGAGAATGTAGTTACGGTTTAATTGGCAAAATACAAAGTTTAGGAAGGCTACGCTGGAGTACTTCATTTGCTGTTTTTCACATCGACGATTCTAATTAATCCATCGTTGCCAGTATGCATAGCGATGACTCTTCCTAACCACCACTATAATGGAGGAACGTTGTCAGTATTACCATCGTATCAATTTTAATTTTGACGTCGGAAATATGCGTTTCTGACGTTGTTAAAGATTAGTCAAATACTCGTTAGACTATCTTTTCCAAAAGTGTTGCATTTGTACTAATAATTGATGTTTGCTTAATCGATTAATTAGCATTCCAGTCAGATCAAGTTCCGGAGGAGAGGTGAGAGGAACTCCAATTATAAAATGACCTGGAATCAACACAATTAAATCAGCAGCACTGTTCGACATCGGATAGAGAAGTCTTGAATTGAGGTAAGCCTTTATTTGTGCTAATACAATAGACAACTCCTCATAAGTCAGAGGAGTGGTTCCGATTATTCGTCTTAAGTGAGTTTTTGCAGACTTAATGGCCGTCTCCCAGATTCCTCCCATATATGGAGAGTGAGGAGGAATGAAAGTCCACTTGATAAAATTTTCAAATTTCTGATAGAAAATCCGATATCTTGATATGTTCCGGATTTCGCAACTTCTCATAATTCATTGTTTGCTCCAATAAAGTTTTTTGCATTGTCCGAATAAATATTGGCACATTTGCCTCGACGTGCTATAAATCTTTGTAGTGCTGTCATGAACGCTGATGTATTAGGTGTACAAAAAAGTTCTGAGTTTTTCTTTGTAAAATTCAATCTTTATTCAAAAACAAACAAAAAAATATTAATCAGCGAAATATTCCCCGTTTGCATCAACGACCTTTTGCCATCTTTCGGGTAGCTTGCGAATTCCTTGACGATAAAAGCTCACCGGCTTCGAAGCGATAAAGTCATCAATGCATTTTCGTATCTCTTCAAATCTCACGAAATGTGTATCAGCCAAATGATGCTGCAGCGACCGAAATAGGTAGTAATCAGAAGGCGCCATGTCTGGGCTATACGCCGCGTGCGGGAGAAGTTCCCAGCCTAACGCAAAGATATGATCCTGAGTCGCTTTCGCAACATGTGGTCGAGCATTGTCATGAAGCAAGATCATTTTACGACGTCCTTGGCCAGTAAATGGCCTCTTTTCTTCTAATGCATCGCTCAAATTGGTCAATTGTTGTTGGTAGCGGTCTGCCGTGATTGTTTCATCCGGTTGTAACAACTCGTAATACAACACATCTTTCGTAATACAATCCCACCAGATACAGAGCAAAACCTTCTTGGCATGGATATTGGGCTTTGGCGTCGATGTCGAAGGTTGACCAGGGTCAACCTATGATTTTCTACGTTTAGGGTTATCATAAAGAATCCACTTTTCATCGCCTGTAATGATTTTGTGCAGAAAATCTTTTTTCCGGAACTTTGAAAGCAAAGTGAGTGCAGTGTCACGCCGACGATTTTTGTTGTCTTCGGACAATTCATGCGGAACCCATCTGCCTTCCTTCTAAACCTTTCCCATCGTATGTAAACGTACGGAAATGGTTTGCTGCGTAACGCCAAGCTGTTCTGCAAGCTCCTTTTCAGTTTGCGCAGAGTTTATATCCAGCAGTGCTTGCAATTCGTCCGTTTCAATCTTTTGAGGGCGTCCAGCACGCGGTTCATCTTCAAGACTGAAATCTCCTTGGCGAAATTTTTGATACCATCTTTTACATGTAGTATGACTTACAGCGTTCTCTCCATATGCAGCACAAATCATTGCAGTAGCTTCAGCAGCATTTTTCTTCAGATGAAACTCGAAGTGGATGGAAAATCGAATATGTTCTTTTGTTATTGCCATCGTGAACACTACTGATTTTTGAGGTTATGTGCATCAAACGCCAAACCGTATGGCATTTTAAAAAGCCAAATGTCAACGCTTTAAAACCGCAAAAGGGCGGGAAGATATATAAAATTTAAATTGTTATTTCGGTTGTATGAAATCTAAAGCTCAGAACTTTTTTGTACACCTAATACTTAAATCTATAACTAATTCTATATGTATTGCGCGTGTAATAAAACATACAAAAATACACATGTTAGCCTTATCAGTTTTATTCCGCAAAATCTTTATAACAAACGGTCCGCCGTCGATTCCCACGTTTAGAAATGGCCGACTGGTGGTGATACGTTGCAGATAAATCTCTCATTCGTTGATGTAAAATTGAAGGTTTCGAAAAAAAAAACGATGCATTTTCGCAAGACGTTTATTATTGCGCATGAGCATGAAGTGACCAGAATTGCGTTCGAATTATTGTCAAGAGTGCTTGAGGACCGGCGTGCAAATGTTTGCAATAATGTTGCAATATAATTAAGCGAGTCAACGAATGTTTTGAATCTAGAATAATCGGATATTTTTGTAGGGAATGGATGCATTTGATAGTCTCCCTCCAACTCGTATCACCTTATGTTTATTTAAAAATGGAAATAACGAGCATAACCTACTTGTCTTACTTACTTTACCGTGTGATTTTAAATTTCATAGATTGTCCGCAAAATCATGTTGTTGCGCCATTAAGACTAATATTGACATTGCATCGTTTAATTCGGTTACCGTTAGTGGTCTTTTAGTTCTTGATTCACGATGTAATGCATTTTTCTTAAACAATATGCCATTACAATATGCTTTAATTTAGATAAAGAGGAATATTTCAAGAACAACTCATTATTTTCGTATGTTTGTGTATGGCATGTCTTCATCGACTCTTGCATCTCGTGTAAATCTTCAAAATACATATTCTCGTCTCGCAATAACCAATCCCTTGTTTGCAGCCATGCCGGCGCATTCCACCAGAATTTACAAATTTTTAATTCATCGAGGCATTCCTCTGGATATAACATCTGCTGGATTATCGTGTGAATTGACATGGCTCCATTTCGCTTGATTAGTTAATCGCTGTATTTCCGCGACTCTGTTTGCGACAAATTGCACTCATCTTGAGGATTCACCCTTTATGTGAGGATAATGATAGAGTCACTCCATAAGTACGTTGAAGTGGGTGTGGTTAAAGCTTGAATCACCTGTTGAAATAAATTGGCAAGCAGGAGTACTGCAGAGTTCCAGTTTCGGCAACGAAATGTTTTTCAGAGGCGCTATTTTTGACTTGGCGCACAATAGTTTGACAGTTGCAAGTCCGCGTGTGTTTATCGTTTTAAAATAGAAGCAACCGCCATAAGCAATTTCTGACGCGTCACAGAAATCATGTAATTCCATAGAACCATATTCAATGTTGAAGGCATGTAGTGGAATTGATATCTCATAGATCGAAGGTAATTGATCTTGAAGTATATCCGTTTAGACTGTAGTTCAGTAGGGATTAGATCATCCCATTCAATTCATAATCGCCAGATCTTGAAGTAAGAGTTTAGCTTGAACGATTACTGGTCCGATTAAGCCCAGCGGATCAAATATTTGCGAAATGATCGATAACATGACTCGTTTTGTTACCTTCGATGAGTGAGTCTTCCAGTTAACGCGATACTGAAAGGTATCCGATCTAGGTTTCCATATAAGACCCAATATATCTATCTTTTTATCAAAATTCACGGATTCTGTATACCTCTTTATCATTATCGTCGAGAACTAAGTACTCATTTAAGTTCCACTTATGCAGTTCGAATCTGCCATTGCGCAGAGTCTTTGTGATATCTTTTTTCAATGTTTTCAATTGACGTAAATTATTTCCACCTGTTATTAGGTCATCGACATAAAAATTTCGCATATAGATTTCTTACATCAGGTAATGTAGCTTTACATTCCAATGCTAACTGGTGTAGGTATCTTATCGCAAGAAATGATGCGCTAGCTAAGCCATACGTGACTGTATTTAAACGAAACGTTTGAATTTCTCCAGAAGTCGTTCGCCAGAAAATTCGTTGGAGATCTCGTTGATCTGATTGTAATAAGATTTGTCGGTACATCTTTATCACTTGTGAGGACATAAGTATGTTGTTGGAAGCGCAAGATAATATTAAACAAGATAATATTAAACAGATAATATTTTGAATCGTGGGTCCCACACACAATATCGGTAAGGGATTTGCCTGATGAAATTCTGCAAGACGCATCAAACACTACACGTATCTTTGTAGTAGTACTTGTTGACAACCGCATGATGTGGAAGATAATTAGCACTTCCATCCTTGGCCTCAAAATCTTTTACTCTGCTCATATGACCTAAGTTTTCATACTCTTGCATGAAGCTAATGTATTCCTTCTTCAATTCGCCGTTTTTCTTAAATTTTCTTTCTCTTAACCATAAACGTTTTTCTGCAATTTCTCGAGAATCTTCAAGAAACCCATCCTTCAATGGTAATTGCACGATAAATCTTCTGTCTTTATCACGTTGGTGCGTTAAAACAAAATTATCCTCACACATCTGCTCCTCTTTAGTGTAAGGGCTTGATTGTTTTATTTCTTCCAACTTCCAACTTCAAAATCGTTCGAGTTATTCTTGGATTTGCGCATTTAAAGCTAAGTAGTATTACCCTGAATCAAGGACTTGCACGGTGTAAACATCGCTAATCCAATCCAATTTCGTTTCTTGTAATACTGGTTGGTTACTACGTAAGCTTTTCCTGCAATAAATCATAAAACAATGTAACGCCAATTAATAAATCAATCCTCGCTGGCACATCGTATTTCGAATCGGCTAATATTTTTAAACACCTTAAACTGATGTGTGTCGACCTTGCTTGACAGTAGCATACATGTAATCGAATCAACAACGAAGCACAATATTTCCGCTTGATAATTATTATATTTCGACTTTATTCTAGTAGATTTTACTATTTATGATTACGTTTATTTGACCGAGACCGTTAATTAGATGATCAGTTCTGTAAGTACTCAACTTGAGTCGGTGATATAAGTCCTTCGTCATGAAGTGACTTTGAGACGCTGAATCAAGCAAGGCTCGACATTCCTGGTACTCACCGCTCTTATCGCGTATTAAAACAATTACTGTGGATAATAACGCTTGTACACCTTTAGTAGTACAATGTATTAGCGGCAGTTTGAGCCGAAAAATCGCCGCTCTTTGTATTTAAAATCTCTGAAGTGCTGTTCGTTTTAATACGTGAACCATCGTTGGGATCAAAATATAACATTGTGTTATATCGCCGCTTGTACTGCTGGCAGCCGCCGAACGTATACTCACGATCGAGATGACAACGCAAACAATTTAAGCACCTTTAGTCGTTTTGTCTCCCGTAGTCTTCCGTGATTCGATAATTTGCGAAATGACAGACATACAACCAATGACGATTCTTGCACAATGGACATTGTTTTTCCGTTGAAGATTGGGCTGCCAATGCTATTGCCCTTTTATAAACCTTTGTCAAGCAGTAAAGCGCGTTCGGCTGATTAGACGATATTAATGTTTCTAAAATAGAACAACGCTTATTTAAAAATTCAATAAATTCTGTCATCGATGATAATGATGTAAAATTTCGTTTAAATTCCCATTTGTGTTTGGATTGGGCATCAAGTTTAGGCGTAATTAGATGAATTAATAAGGTATCCCAAGTTTGCACGAGTTGATCGAGTTTAATCAATGCGCATAAATGTTGTTGTATATCATTAATCAATTTTCTAAGATTGACGCACGACTCCCTTGAAAGTATGGGAAGATCCAGTAAGGCTTGTATATGATGATGCATTATGAGTCTTTTATTTTCCACGATTTCAAAAGTCATGCCACGTCATAGTTCTCGTTTGATAAGTTTAATGATTGAAAACATTGTGCAGCGCGACTTCACTGCTGACTACAAATAATAAAACTTTTGAATTTTCATTAAATTAATATTAGAATCGATAATGGCTTCAAACATATCGCGAAATATAATCCATTGATCGTATTCACCATCAAAAATTGAAAGATCTATATTAGACAATTTTAATAATGAATTTGCATGTGTAGTTGCATCGGATGCTGCCAGCCTTGCAACTTCTCGTGACGAACTTGGTCTTAATCTAGCTGCCACTTCTCTTCCTAACATAATAACTATATAATATGTATCCTCAAACCTGGTACGCTCTTCGATATCGAAATCATTTATTATTTCAATTTGACTCTGAATTTCGTTATATTCAGACAATAGATTTTCCGCGCAATTTTTTCCAACTTCAACGGTAATTCTTGACTCTGACAAATCTCAAGTTTTCTCAAAAACGAATGAAACGTAGTTAATTTCGCCTTTACAGTGGCTCGCTTCCTCGAAAGTTCATCGGCGGACATTTTGAATTAGACAATATCGTAATGTTGAACGAATATCGTTATCGAAATAATTACCGAAATGTATCTGAAGCACACGAGTTGGTCTCTACGCAGCGCGAAGTACAATAAGTGACTTCTAAAACGAATAATTCTTACACGTCTATAGGGTAACACGGTTGCCGCCGCAGGCATTCGTATCTGAATACATGTCGTCGATGCTGCACGCCGTCATAAATCCCGCAATCCCTCTAGTTTGCTGAAAGATCTGACTCGAAGGACTAAATTATGTACGGTGAGAAATTTGAGTATGACGATATCTTTATTAATTTAATGAGTCGTCTATTTCCACCATCACTCATACAAAAGAAAATACAAAAATGCGCCGGATTGCTAAGGACACACCGCCGTGCAACAACGAACTGAACTCGCGAATGTTAATAATGGCCGCGTCATTTTCTACCTCTGTGCATCGTCGCTTCTTCTAGAGGCGCTGCTCACAAAACAAAGAAACTGAAGAATACAGCGCACGCTAAAATTTGAATATAAAATAAATACTTATTCGCATAGATAGATTATAAAAACTAAATAAAGTATATTTGACTCTCTCGACATATATCAAACGAAAAAATGACACATTTATCCGTTAAGAACCAAAATGAAATCGATAACGAAATCTCGCAATTACGGCATTCGATAAAGCGAAACGGTTTATGACAAGAAGAAAATCGAACGAACCGTCGTGTCACTTTTGAGACATCGCCTGATAGTATTATGCTTCGTGAACTAAGACAAAATACGAGATCTCCGCTTGCAAATAAACGGACTTAGCCGGCAGACACGATTACCGGGGGGCGAACGAACAAAAATCTCACAAGATTTCTTACCTCACCCATTAAATTTAACTTACAGACGTTCGTATTAAGACATACGAAATCAACCAGAAAACGCGCTAGTATTTCTAACTCAGATAGATACGCGTAATATGATTCCTGAGAGAGACGGTACGTCATGAAGCTGCGAATTCTTGAATGTGAGCACATACGCAATAAAAAATATATATCCGGCAGATGAGCAGTGCTTAATAAAAGCCATCCTTTGTATCAAATTTAAGGACAAAACGATGATGGATTTCCGCATTCGCGATATCGTAAACAATTAAAAAGAGAACGAGAAAAAGAATACTTAAGTAAACGAAGCATCATACACCTGCAACGAATTTAATTCAAACAAAAATCAAACGAAAGTGCACAAGAATTTGGCCGACGAATCGATAATATCGCCATAGAATTGTACGAAGTTTTAAAGAAAATCAAAAATCATATGAACAGCGGCAAGCTATTTTAGAAAATATAAAAGAACAGGCGCTCCATAATTATCAAAACAGGTTAATTACATGAAGATATTATTAAATTAATCATATAATCGCAACGATACAAGATGCTGCAGGAAGCAATCGCGGGAGCATGCGCGGAAGAAAAAACGCGAGGATCTAGCATGCCAGCCCTATCAAAATTGATCAATCTTTGGTTCACAACTACAAAGTCCGCGTTGCGAGAAATGCGGAAGACTAGAACACTACGGACGCGACTGCGTAGTGTTCCGTAGCAGTAGATACGCTAATAGA
The DNA here is from genome assembly GCA_024349325.1 of Pogonomyrmex californicus. Taxonomy (NCBI): domain Eukaryota; kingdom Metazoa; phylum Arthropoda; class Insecta; order Hymenoptera; family Formicidae; genus Pogonomyrmex; species Pogonomyrmex californicus. The sequence goes on from JAECZD010000026.1 coordinate 1,396,849, forward strand.
TTTATTTTGCCAAAATCTGGAAGGCAACCACACGACCCGAATATGGTCGAGAAGCAATGTAGTTACTGCAAAAAAATAGGGCACTTACGCCAAGAATGCTGTTCATTAAATGGAAAATTGGAAAAAAGTGGTAAAAATTCGCAAAAAAAATTTTTACAAATTCGTGAAAAGAAAATTCCGCAAAAAATTTTAAGAATAAAAAAGGCGAAGGCAAGCCGCAACCGCTCCACGTCCCGCGTCAGAATGTCATGTTGCACACATCAAGGGGACATTGCTTGTCGACACCAGACTGGATGTGATCACCTTACCTATTACGGAGACTATAGGCAGAAAAATAAACAAAATAATTAGTTATAATAGAGGCTCGAAAAATAATAAATCGATAAATAAATAATTGGATTATATAAGCCAAGCCAGATAATGGAGGTTAATGATATATTTGAAATTATCAAACTATATATAATAATTCTAAACAATATTTCGTTAATCTAACAAATAATAAACATGACGAATTAAAAACATACGTTTCGACCTTAAATGCGGTCTTCTACAGTGTTTAAAAAGATGGGTTATTCACGCAACGAAATTTATAGTCAATTAAAATAACGAGCGCCTTACAGTTGTCTAATTAATAAGAGAGTCGTATTCCTATCCGCTGTGGAAGAGTTCCGAAAGCATTCCATTTGAGATATTGTATATCTTGAGCAGGTGTGACCAGTATTAAAAATAATTTGGATAATGTAAAGAAAATTATGTCTAAGATTAAAATTTAAGGATGTGGATGTGGAAGAATCTAAGCAAGGGATAGAATAATAATCAAGCCATTAAAAAACTTGTAACGTCATCCGACTCACTCCCATTGTTTAGACAATACGAAATCGCTCCGACCGATCAACCGTCGGAGTCACGACACGGCGATCCTTCCGCGATCCCACCGTCGTAAAGTCACGTCGAAAACCAGACGTAGCCAAATTAAAATCGCATGGCTTCACGTGCACAGCGCGTGACTAAACAATAGACGCGCCGATTGGGCCACCGCCGCCGGCCCCGCTACCGACCGCGCCATCTTCGCGAAATCATCGAGCATGTTCGGCGAATTGTCGCGAATATTCCGGCGAGATCATCCTTCGAAATCGCCCCGACCCGAGTTCGACCGACCAGTACCCGACTACTCCCGACCGCCGGCTGACTCGGGTATATTAAGTGACTCCGGTGGATGATCAGGAACTATCACCAGCGAGTAAGGTATCCAGTACTGCTCTCGATATCTCCATTCCTATCTAATACAAGCAAACTAGGGTGCTTCCTATCGCGTCAGGAGCTTCTGGCCGTTCGCTCCTCTCATCCCCTGCGCGCAAGCTTCGTCACAGATTGAGGAGCTTCTCAATCTGAGCTCTGAAAGCAAGCTCTTGTGCGTACTATCTTCCGCTAACGGTCAAGAAGCAGGGAGCTTCCTGCATCTCACAGCCACCGCACAACAACCTCAGTCAATACGAGACGCACGAACAGCTGATCGGTCACGCGCGCCGAAGACCCCTCGCACCGTCGCGCCCGCGCCACGTCTACCGTGAACACGTCGAATTCGCGGAACAGACAGCGAGCGAAATCTATTATAACGATTCCCGAAACTCGCTCCGCTTTTCCCGAAACATACGACCAAATTCCGGGACAAATATATTGTAAATATTGTACCTAACAACAACCCCGCAGCAAAACTGTAAATACTTCAAGCTAGCGATAAATATAAATCTTTGTATGTAACGTAAAGAGGCTCTCGATATTTTATTTCTCTCCGCATAATTCTGATCACATCCGACCGACGCTATCCCGCGAAATACGTAGAAACCAAGAGCCGCGACGAACAGGGGAAACGTTTTAAACTAATGGTCCAATTATAAAAATCGTGTATAATTATTGAAATAAGTTAAAGTTAAAGTAAAAAATGCAGATACATTTTGTGTAAGTTGTAAAATGTAAATTGTAAAATATGAGGCTTGAAGTAAAGAGTGGTCATATCTGGTCAAGTGCAAATACAGGTTAAAACAGTTATTAGTAATGTTTGAGAGGTTACAAGTTTCTCTTTAAGTGCGATAGAACATGTGGACCGAGATCCAAGATGATTAGTTGAGAAAGAGTAGAGTTAATAAAGATCCTATCAAAAAAATCATTAAGGATTTGTAACATTCCCAAGGATGAATTTTTGAAAGCTGTCTTTTGTTTGCATTCTACTTATTTTATCTTTGATAAATAAATTTATAGGCAAACTTTCGGATTACCGATGAATTCTCCATTGTCCCCGATCATAGTAGACTTGGTAATGAGAGAGGAGAGAGCAATCGAGAAATTGGGGTTAGTCCTACCATTTTATTATCGATACGTGGACGATATTGCATTGGCTATCCCACTCAATATGGTTAATGAAACACTTCGGATCTTCAATTCTTTCCATTCTAGACTGCAATTCACAGCTGAGATGGGTGACCGTGAGTTGAACTTCTTGGAGGTTACCATAAAAATTGTTAGCGGCGTCGTCTACTTTGATTAGTATCATAAACTAACTTTCTCAGGGAGATTTTTAAATTTTTTTATCCAACATCCTCTGTCCCAAAAAAGGGGATTGTATACGGGTGGATAGAACTCTTTCATTATCACATCTCCAATACCATCAGCAAAACCTTGATTTGATTTTCTCTATCCTTCTGAATAACGATTATCCTTCTATTAAACAACTCGTAATACAACACACCTTTCCAATCTCACCAGATACAGAGCAAAACCTTCTTGGCATGGATATTGGGCTTTGGCGTCGATGTCGAAGGTTGACCAGGGTCAACCCATGATTTTCTACGTTTAAGGTTATCATAAAGAATCCACTTTTCATCGCCTGTAATGATTTTGTGCAGAAAATCTTTTTTCCGGAACTTTGAAAGCAAAGTGAGTGCAATGTCACGCCGATGATTTTTGTTGTCTTCGGACAATTCATGCGGAACCCATCTGCCTTCCTTCTGAACCTTTCCCATTGTATGTAAACGTACGGAAATGGTTTGCTGCGTAACGCCAAGCTGTTCTGCAAGCTCCTTTTCAGTTTGCGCAGAGTTTATATCCAGCAGTGCTTGCAATTCGTCCGTTTCAATCTTTTGAGGGCGTCCAGCACGCGGTTCATCTTCAAGACTGAAATCTCCTTGGCGAAATTTTTGATACCATCTTTTACATGTAGTATGACTTACAGCGTTCTCTCCATATGCAGCACAAATCATTGCAGTGGCTTCAACAGCATTTTTCTTCAGATGAAACGCGAAGTGGATGGAAAATCGAATATGCTCTTTTGTTATTGCCATCGTGAACACTACTGATTTTTGAGGTTATGTGCATCAAATGCCAAACCGTATGGCATTTTAGAAGGCCAAATATCAACGTTTTAAAACCGCAAAAGGGCGGGAAGATATATAAAATTTAAATTATTATTTCGGTTGTATGAAATCTAAAGCTCAGAACTTTTTTGTACACCTAATACAATGCTTGCAAAGCAGAGCAGCGGTGTCTACAGAGATTGCAGAAGCGGAGTAGCGATAGCGAGTGATACAGAGGTCGCAGGAGCAGAGTGACGGTATTTTACAGAGTAGAGATAGCGATAGATACGGAGCTAGCAGAAGCGGAATAGCGGCACTTATAGATGCCGCAGAAGCGAGGAGCGATAATTACACAGATCGCGGAAATGGAGTAGCGGTAGCGATAAACTTACAACTTACTTAACTATGTATACGGCTCAAGAGAGAGAAAACGCGGGAGATTTACAAGCTAACTATATACAATATGTACATGCCCAAGCGAGGGCAGTCGCGCGTGCGTGCGCAAGCACGCTACCGACGCCGGGAGTCCCTGGCTTCGGAGAGGTAGTACCCTCCGCGGTAGCGTCAGGAAGTCGGGAAGACCAACGCCGGTGACACCCTGGCTTCGGAGAGATAACACCCTTCTCCGTGGTCTAGACAGAAAGTCAGGAAGACCAACACCGGTAACATCCTGGCTTCGGAGAGGTAATACTCTTCTCTGTGGTCTAGGCACAAAGTCAGGAAGTTCAACGCCGGTAACATCCTGGCTTCGGAGAGGTAATATCCTTCTCCGTGGTCTAGGCAGGAAGTCAGGAAAATAAGGAAATCTCGATCGAGGCTCGGGAACACCCTGAGTAGTCTCGCTCGAGATGCACGGGAACTGGTGCCGACTCGAACTGGTGCTCGTCCGGCGAGCCGGCTTATATACCGCTCCGGCTGTCCCTACTTTTTCGATTTTCTCGATGGAGGGGAGTTTCCCACGGTGGGAATTACATGGGTAGTGGCGTTCGAAGAGCGCCGGGCTGATGATCGGCCCTACGACTAGTGACGACATGCGTGCCGTTACATCACCCCCTTACGGCGCGGGGGTGGAGTGGCCGCGTCTAGACGGCGGATGGCCCGCACTCTGCCGCCGGGATCAAAGCGGATGATCCATTTGCTGGTCGGTCGAATGACCCGGTACTTCCGTGCCATCGTGGCACTTCGACAACCATATTGTCGTCGAGTCGGACCGTGATAGATAGTGGCGTCGGTGAGAGTCGCAGCGGCGACGGCGGGCACGCTCGGTAGTGCTGATCCACTGGTTAGCGTGATCCGGTGGCACGTCTCCGGCTGGCGCCAAGGTCGTCGCTTGCTGATCGGAGTTGCAGCAATGGCGCGATCTCGCGTGGTCTCCGGGGCCGGGGTGATGATGGCTTCTGTTGCGGCAGCGGTTCCGGCGACTTCTTCGTCCGGCTGGGAGGTCCGGGCCTTTTTGGTCGGCTGGGGCGGAATTTCCCCGACCATGCGCCGTCGTTTTCGCGGCGTTGCTGGTGGTGGCGACACCAACCAGACCGCCTTTCGTCGGTGATCAGCATCCGAATGTTGGCAGGGGCAGATGGACGCCCTGTCGGCCGCTCGGCTCGATCGGAGACACTGACGGTGTCGGTGGTAGTCGGGCAGTGACCAGTCGCGGTCTCTCCTCCGAACTGTCGGACAACTCCCCAAGCAGCTCCCTCATCACTCGTTTTTGCTCGCTCGTCATCGCTCGCTGTTGCTCCTTAACGTTCGACATGGCGCTCGCTATGGCGTGCTGTGATTGACAGGTCGCTGACCGGCGCAGCTCCTTATATAGGTCAGCTTGTGGGCGGGGTAGGGTAAGGCGGGTGGTGTGTCTCCGCTCTACGGGAAGCGCCTTTTACTCGGCGGATCGAGCGGCGCCGTCTGGAACGAGGTGTCAGGGCCGTAGTGCGTGTGCCCGAGAGCCTCGGCGAGCTCAGGGCCGTCTCACTAGATTCCGGGTCTCCTCCCTTTAGTTTTTCAGGGATGTCGTCTGGGATTGGTGGAGCAGGTTTAAGGTCCTTAATGTGGACCTGCTTGTGCCACTTTCCCCGGATATCGCGCAAGATAACGATAACCGGGGACAGAATGCGACGCACTTCCATCGGGCCGGCGTATCGTGGAGCTAGCTTAGCGTTGAAGGCGTCATCCTTTCGAGACAGGGGGTGTTCCCGCTTCCACTCCAATTCGTGGTCGCCATTCCCGTCTTCGTAGATTATAATATCGTTCCTGCCGGTGAAATGCCCGTGCCAGGTGTATCCGGGTTAGCTCGAACGCCTCTTGCTTTTAGTTGCTCTTAGGTAAGGTGGCGGTGACAGGTCTGTTCCGGTCGCTTGGATGGAGCCGCGCGAGTTCACGTTCGTGATTGAGGTAAGCCGGCGTCCCGTAGCTTCGTGCTGAGCGATATTTACGGCGAACTGGAACGCCGCAATATGTTCGTCCCATCTCTGGTGCGGTCTTTCCATATATTGGCTAATCATGGTTTTTATAAACCTAGCCCGTTCTAGGGTTGCAATGTGGCGCATATACTGGTGTAGTCCGATGATGGATGCCGAATGTTTCTAAAGCAACGTGGAATTGGCGAGAGGTAAATTGCGTACCGTTGTTCGAGACTAACTCCTGTGTCGGTATATGATACGATTGATGATTTCCCGTGCGAGATTTGCTGTCGTGGCTTTTCGAAGGGGCATCATTTCTATTCATTTGCTGAAGCGGTTTTGGGCGATCATCAGGTATGCTCTCGCCCCATTCGGAGCAGTAGTCCTACCAGGTCTACGGCGACTTGCTGCCACGGTACCTTGATCGGAGTGATGTGGAGGCGGTTTGCAGATGGTTGTTGCACCGGTTTGTGGGCCAGGCACTTGGCGCACCGTCGTACATATTGCGCGACTTCGGAATATTCCCGGCCAGTAATAGAGCCGAGAGACGCGGGAAAAGGTTTTCGCTATCCCCAAATGTCCGAAGGCCGGGTCATCGTGCATCCGTCGCATTCCGTCGCATTACGTCGAGTCGGTCTTCCCGAGGCACACATTATTTCCATTGTTCCTCCGCTGGTGTTTCGCAAAAGTCTAGGTCGTGGAGAATGTGTCAGTAGAGGCGGCCTGCGCGGATCTGCTAGTCAGGCCACTCGGTGAGCTGCGTCTTTATTTCGGCGGCGATTCTTTGGTACCATGGACAGCGGGGGTTCCGGCCCACGGTACAGACCTGTGGCTCACGGAAGAGAGCATCCGCTACCTGATTGAGAGTCCCCTTGCGGTATCGGATCTCAAAGTCGTATTGCTGGAATTCAAAGAACCACCTTCCCAGCCCTCTGGACGGGGCTTCAAGTTGATGAAGTCACTTGAGTGATTGGTGGTAATCACGGTAAATCGGTATCCCTTGAGATAGTCGCGCATCCGTCATATCCCCCATATCACAGCGAGGCATTCCAGTTCGGTGGCGCTGTAGTTGGTTGCTCCGCTGCCAAGCTCCGCTTGGTTGAGGGTGCGATTAGCATATGCGATAACTCGCTCTCCATTGTTCAATTGTTGCGTCAGCACCACTCCGAGGCCATATGAACTAGCGTCCGTCTGCAGGGTGAACGACCGGGAGAAATCTGAACAGGCTAGAACGGGCGTTGTGAGGGCCTCTTTTAATTGCCGGAACGCCTGATCTTCGGATTCTTCCCACGTCCACTTCGTATTTTTTTTGTGAGGTGAGTGAGGGGGGCGGCCAGAGTGGAAAAGTTGGCAATGAACCTTCGGTACTAGGAGGCTAGTCCTAGGAATTGTCGAACCTTGCGTACCGTAATAGGTGTTGGCCAGTCGGTTATGATCTTTACCTTATCCGAGTCGGTGCGGACGCCTTGCCGATCAATGATGTGTCTCAGATACCGCAGGTTGTCCCGACAGAATCGACACTTGTCGGGATTTAGCCGAAGCTTAGCTTTACGGAGTCGACGGAAGACCTCGATCAAATGCTTCAAATGTTCCTTAAATGATCCACTCGCGATGATTATGTCATCCAAGTATACTAGAATGTTCGGTTCCAGTCCGGCCCCAGGACACTATCCAGCAGCCTTTGAAAAGTGGCGGAGGCGGAGTGTAAACCGAACGGCATTACTCGAAACTGGAAGAGCCCTCGTACGGAAGAGCTCCTGGTACGGTAAAAGCGGTGGTGGGCCGGGGTGCGAGTGATATCTGCCAATATCCACTTTTTAGATCTAACGTGGAGAGGTATCGGGCTCCACGAAGCTTGTCAAGCATGATGTGTGGCAAGAGATATGCGTCTTTTTCGGAGGCTGCGTTCAGCTTGCGGAAGTCTATGCAAAAGCGACGTCCCCCATCTTTCTTCCGCACTACCACTATCAGTGAGCTCCAAGTGCTTAGAAGGCTCGATTATCCCTTCTTGGATCATTTTGTCGACTTCTTCGTTAATTGCATGGCTGGATTCCGCGGCCGGTATCGCTGCTTGATAGGGGGGCCTGGCTTGAGTCTGATTGTGTGTGTTGTGCGGTCGGTCGGTCCAGTCACTGAGTCAAATTTTAGTAGTTCTGCAGCGAGGAAATCTTGAAGACGATCGTTTTTTCCCGGCGTGCACGAGGTGATCCCGGCAGAGTTCGGGTCGTGAGTGGTTCGAAGATTTCTGAATACAGGCGGCAGTCGCAAATCGAGATATTGAGGCGATCCCACAAGTCGGTGCCGAACAATGCCTGACTGCCCATTTGCGGTAGTATGAAAAAGCGGTGTTGGTACGTCTTGTCGCCTAGAGTGAAGGGCATCTCGAGAGTTTCGCTAATTGCGACTCTGGTATCATCGACTAGATTGACTTGGCTTGTAACCGGCTTCCGTTGGAGTCGGTCAGGGTCCAGCCGTTTCGGCATTCAGAAAAGAGATTTCCGAGCCCAAGTCGATGAGAGCCCACAGTTTTTGATTTTGGACCCGAATCTGGACGTGTGGTCGCGGATTATAGATTAGGTGGAATCGGGTCGGTCGATAACCGCGGCTTCTCCGACCCTTGGTCCGTTTCCCTGCGGCGGGTGACAGTCTCGGGTAAGGACGCTGTCCTTCCCGCACCGGGAGCAAAACTTCTTCAGGGGGTGTTTATATTCTCTCCTCGCATGCCCCCGTTGGTTACATCCGCCGTCATCTAATGGTCCTGTTTCTGACTTTGGATGACCTCTATGCGAGCTGCTTGAATACTCAGCTCTTTTATTGTGGAGGCATCATTAGGAACAATGCAAAGTTGCAAGTCCAGGTCCATGTTTTCGTATAACTGATCTACTCGCTCTTGCCCCGTATATCCCCGATCCGCCGCATCATAGTCAGGAGATCGGTCGCGTAGCTAGCGGACGTTTCTCCTGGTCTTTGGTAACGGCCCTGCATATCGCGTCTTACTCGACGATAGTAATCAGGGGGTAAAAAGCGGATTCTGAAGCTGCGGCTAAAGTCATCAGGTCATCAAGGAATCACTATAGTTCCGATACCATACCAGGACCTCGCCTTTTAACATTTCTGGTAGGCCTTGTAGTAGCATCTCCTCGTCGAAGCCATAGCCGTGGTGTAGCTCGTCCACGCGTTCTAGGAATGCGAGGGGGTCCTTCCCTTCGAAATAGAGGCCCCATTTTCGGATCTGGTTCAGGATCTTTGTACGTTTAGTATGGTTGGCTGGGGTACTTTGATCGGGTCGCAGGGGACATCTTGTTTCGCCATTTCGCTTGGAGAGGCGGTTGCGGGATTAGCGGACACGAACTGACGCAATCGCTTTCGCAATGAATCAAGATTTGCGGTTGTATCGACACCAAGCTGATTCATATAATTAAATCTGTTTTTTGAGTAGGTTATTTATCCATGAGCTCATGAGGGTTGTGTAGGATCTCCACGGAGCAGGTCCCTGTTCGGGCGCCATGTAACGGTGCACCTTTCCCGACGTCGCGGATTAACTCGCCGATGCCAGGATTCGGGAGAAGGGAGAGATCCGAGCTTACTAACAACACAGCAATTAACTAAAATATAATATTTATTGCGAGACTAATCATATATACAGAGAATAGGTGGGTGCGTGCGTGCGTGCGTGCGTGCGCGCGCGTGTGTGTGTGTGTGTGTGTGTGTATGCGAGTGTGTATTCAGGCGCAGTGTATGGTTCCGGCACGAAAATATTTTACAATGATAGGCGGAAATACAATGCTTGCAAAGTTATCAGAGAGCTACTTGAAAACAAGATTGTCACGTCTTTCGATGATGATCGAATAGAGTTACGAACAGAGGCCAAGAGGAATATCGAAAAGGTCTAGCCAAAAAACAAGAAGACTTACGACAGGAAGAGAAAGGAGCGGCTGCTCTAAGTTATCGTGAGGGAGACCTCGTTGCGATCAAGCGTACGCAGTAAGGCCCTCATCTCAAGTTGGCGCATAAGTATCTCGGATCGTACGAGATCATAAAAGTCCTGCGCAATCACCGCTATCTTTTGCGCAAAGTTGGCGAAAGCGAAAGTCCCATGCAAACATCGTCTGCTGCTGATTATGAAGCTTTGGATACAGGACGACGACTACGATGACGGAAGACGACTATGATGAGTCGGAGGATGGCGAGAACGGCGAGCGGTCGAGGCGATCTTAATTTCAGAATGGCCATGTGTGGGATGTCAAATTTGGCGATTATTGCGCACGCGGCATTGATCAGCCGACATTGATACGAGAGTGGATATCGCGTATATGCGAGAGTGGGTTGCGCGAGGCGAAAGATAGAAGCGAGCGAAGGTTTGATGAGCGAAGTAGCGAGTGACACAGTCCGCGAATTACCGAGAGCTATTATCTTTATATTGTAAATCACTTCTAACTATCGATTAAACGATTACATATTAAAAGATCTAGCCTCCGCTCTATTTATCCGCATATTAATAACTTCCTACAAAATTTGGCGACATACCTATGACATTATATTAATGAGGATCAGACGAATTGAGACGAGTGGATCCCGTACGTGATGTTTGCCTACAACACAATTCCGCATATCGCCATGGATTTCACGCCGTTTGAACTAGTCTACGCACAGCATCACTACCTACGGCCTTAACTAATTCATCCAAATCCTCGTATACATACAACTATGCGCAAGAGCTCCGCGAAAGGATACGAACCGCGAATCAAATAGCAAAAGAAAGCATTAAAGAAAAAAAACAAAAGGCGAAGGAACGCCTGACAAAAAGACAAAGACAAAACAATTTAACATAGGAGACAAAGTACTGTTACATGACGAGACGGTACGCAGAGGACGATCGAAAAAACTAGACGCAATATGGATAGGACCCTATGCAATACTAGAAAAAATAGGCGACGTCAACTATAAAATAAAAATAGGCCGCCGAACAATAAATGTATACGCGAACCGAATCAAAGCGTTCGTTGAGAATTAAAAAAGGGATCGAATAAAAGCGCATAATAAAAAATAAAAAACTTACCGACAGAAAAATCCCAGCAGATTCAGATGATGCAGATATACAGATAATAGTTCCCAATAATAAAACCATATACTAAAAATAAACTAACAGTTAGTACACTACACTAAGAAACTATACTAGAGCACTACACTAAAAACTAAAAGTAACAAATGGCGGGTTTTCGGGGAACTATCCGACGGGGGCGGGAAGATCGTCCTCGTCCAAGTCGTTGGCCGACGCACCTTTCCAAGGATTGTCCGCCAAATCCTCTGCATTTATAGAGGGGAAACCAATCTAAAAGTTCGTATAATTCTAAAGACCACGGTAACTCTACAGGCACCCGGGTCATTGGGAATATACAAGATATTCGATCTTCGTCTATTTGAAAAATACCATCATTATAAAAAGTTTTTATAATGTACATCTACTCTCGCACGCGATCGAAAAATTCGCGATTCGCAAAAGCGCTTAAAAAACGATCCAATTCGGGATCGTCACCCTCGGGGATGACGAATTCCACCTCAGGCGACATTTCGCGATCGGCGGAATTGCCGGACGAACTCATCTTAATATCAAGAAGATTCAATGATTATCGATATGCAGTCACAGGGCCCATCGCAAATAATGAAATACTAGAAGGTTTACATGGACAAGCACAAGTTATCGTTACAAAGACACCATGAGGAATGATAAACGCTATAAAAAGCAAACTCAATAGATCCAAAGGAGACACTTTTTAATTAAGAAAGCGAAATAAGAATCAAGTAACATTATGCCAGAGAATCCGATAAAAAAGAAACGTCTACTTCGAACCGCAAAACTCTTTATGAGAAATAAGAAATTTTTTTTAACATTACAGAATAAATGTATGGATCATCAATGCAGCTATGGAGAAAGAAAAGAAACGTTTAAAATAGAGAATTTTAAACATCACCCCGGAGTATACTTCGAGGAGATAGGAAAACTAAATGTAAGCGAATCATTTTGGAAAATAGTTATAAGAATAGATATTTCAATCAAAAAACGAGCAGAGCAAATAGAAGAATACATTTTTAAGACACAAAACGTATGTACCATGTTAGAATTTACAAATAAATGTTCGTGTTACAACTATAATAATATAAAATAATTACCAGCGACTAAAACATTTAATGAAAAGAATAAACTCTCTATATAAGACGAAAACAAAACGAGGACTGATCGATGGAATAGGAACCGTTGCTAAAACATTATTCGGAACGATGGACAATGACGACAGGAAACTAATCAACGAACAATTAAATATTCTACATAACAAACAACAAACGACAAAGCACATAATAAAAAATTAAATTAAAATTATAAACGCGATAATAGCGTATATAAATAATCAAGAAAAAATAATCCAACGAAAACGTTTTAGCGAATGCAATCAAAAAACTAAAAACTATAATAACAACGGAAATAAATTGCGAGAATATCAAGGAACATTTTATAATTACAAATACAGTCCTCGACGAATTGACACAGCACGCAAAGATACACTAGAATATCTAATTGCGATCAAAAATGGAATATTACACCTGCGACTAATACTACTAGAAGAAATAGTAGAAAATCTTAAAGAAGCAACAACACAAATACCTCAAGATTATATTTCCCATTTAAAATAAGGGAAGAAGATTGGATTACGATGGAAAAAGTAATGACGATGAGCGCATACTGCGACAAAACAGACGTTTACACAATCCTACATTTCCCATTAATTTCACTTCCAATATACGAAATAAACTTAAACATAATACCATTATCAGTACCACACAAACAAAATATATCCGCATTAATAGAAATCAATAACCCATTGATAGCTCTAGACACTGACACACACGTACGCAAGCTGACTCAAGAAAAGTTAAAACAATGTAAAGAAATAAATTCAAATTATTTGTGCGAGCAAAGTTTCTCGATTAATAACATTAAGACCGATCCATTATGCAAAATAAATATATATATATATAGAAACCGATAACCATTATAAAAAATTGTAAAATTATATATAACAATATGATGTTGCGAGCGCCGAGAACGCAATCACGCCCATCGCTGACAAAGCGGATTGCGGCAAGCGATACTTTACTCGACGAATTATTATTTTGTCAAGCGATTGCGATTACCAACGCTACCGTGCTAATCGCGCATTTATTGTGTAACCGCTTCACGTGAAGCAACTGCTAACCGGGTTGCGCGGCCCTTACGCGGAAAGCCGCCGCGCGACCCAGAAATATACCGCGAACGCTGACGAACATTTTGATGACACGGCAAGGCCCGGCCATCTGGAACAGGATAAAAACGGGAGACCGGTACTAGGAGAGGACTCGTCGAGATCCACCTTGCCGTCACGTCTGTCGCGGTCCGAATTAAGAAAGACAACTTGTAATTTTAATAAAGTTTATTAAGTGGTAAACAAAGTGGTGAGCGCCTCCTTCCCGCTAACTCCTTGGTCGATTCCCGAAACGACTCGCACAACAATATAACAATAAAAAACAGTATATGGATAACCTTAAGTAATTCATACTCTTGATTATATTTTACACCAGCGAAACAAACGATTCATGTAAAAATAACAGAGAAACGCATAAAATTATCACAAATACGGGAAAAATAACACTATCAAATGATTGTAGAATAGTCACAGTGGATGCGATAATAAAATAAAAAAATATAAAACACAGGAAAGAAATAAAAACTTATCTATCAAATTATAATATTACAATACTGGACGAGACTCCCAACACAAACAAAGCGGAAAAAATTAAATTAAAGGTTGTACAAGACGCGATAGGCCTAACAAAAAGACTAACAAAAAATTTAAACAAAATAAACGACGAAATAAATACTAAAGAAATATCGCTCTTTCTACAAAAGCACTTTGTATATCCTATATCGATAAGTAGCACCACATTAATAATAGTCATTGGTGTGATGGCGATAATAGTTGTAATAAAAAAAAGCAACAAAACACTACTAAACAAATACTAGTAGAGCTAGAAGAAATAGTGAATTACGTAGTATAGACCGCGTCGTTAGAAGAAGCAAAAGTACACGATTTTATGCAAACGATTATAACAAAAACTGTATCGGGAAAATTTTTTGTAAAGCAAAAACCTCGTACCTTCGTTTTCTTTTACTTCTTAACGAGGGGGAGGGGATGTTGTAGCCAGATCTACAATTAATAAAAGTAGTTCGCATGACAAAAGTAGTACAGTAAGTTTCGAAAAACGTCTTTCGAAAGACATCAGAAGTGTAATATCGTAAAAATGCAATCAGTCTTTCGAAAGATGAAGAAACACACTACATACCATTGCGCAAAGCTGATCAACAAATTCCTCAATTTGCTGATCGAACCAAGCGTGATATTGATCAATCAATATTGCGCGATCAATCGATGCAACCAACCAGAATGCTGATCGGGCATCGATCATTACTATATAATCGGTTACACAAGGACGGGAACGTCGAGTCATACGAAGTCACAATTATAAGTCATTTGAAGTCGCGAAATATTAACAAAGTCTGTCGCCAAGTTTCACGCGAGCCACGATATCAGAATCTCGAATGTCATACCCAGTCGTCGGCCGCCAGAATAATGCGAAACGCGCCGAGCCGCCCGACCTTCAATCGCGTGTGAAAAATATAGCATTTGTAATATTAACGATTGTGCCATTATTAAAATAAATTAAGCAATTTGAAGAAAAGTGTGTGTCAGTGATTTCGAGAAGAACCCTTCACCCAGCGATCCTGCTCGGGATTCTAACCCTTGGCGAACCCGACTATCCCAGATAATAAGGTTGTAGCCCATCTCGGGTATAACATTTTGATGGCAGTAGTGGAATCGTCAAAAATCATCCCTTAAGAGCAACAGCTTGAGAGGACCATTGCTTACCAAGCTAGCGGAATCAAGGGATAAGTCCTGACGTACTGAACTACGAGCAAAGGGGGAGAAAAAATTTTTGGGCCGAGCCTCTATTAACATGGCATTATCTTAACATTTATAGCTGAACGAGCGATTGGCGGGATTAAATAACTGACGCCACGAAGGCGGCTATTCGAGTGCGCAGCCTGTCATGGGAGAAAACAAATACTTATTTTGGCAGTTTATGATTTTCCGTCGTCGCTAGTACACTAAGGGTTTCTTTACGTTCGACATATGTCTGCCAAGTGTTATTTTAGTTTAGTTACAATTCGATCGGATTTTATAGTTTATTTGTTGGTTTGAAAAGCGAGTCCTCAATAGTCTGAGGATCACGTGTTCGGCAAACTGGCGTCCACGGAGCTTGAGCTCGTAAAAATTATTTTAGTTTATTATTCGGGATTTTTTTTACGCTGTATCGGAGCTCGCCCATTCGCTCCGAAAAAGAAAAGAATCGTGAAGTCCATTGGACGTAATACCTCTCCACCTTAGACAAATGTTGGGGGTAGACAACATTTACAAAAAAAAAAGAAAGAAATATAATGATTCTTTTCTCCTTCTTTTTTTTTATTATATATTAATGAATTATGTTATCTCTTCTTCGTAAGTTAAAGAATCTATATTTAGATTTTATCGCTTACATGAGCATTCTCAAAGAAAAATTTTCCCTTTTTTTTTTCTTAGAAAAAAGGAGAAAAAAGGTTATCATTATTATTGTTATTCTCTCATCTTTTCTATGATTTTTTTTTTATATACCTTTTCGCTGAGGTATGTTCCTAAATTGAACGAATATATACATTAATTGTTACATGGAAAAAGAAAGAAAAATGCAATAAATATGCTACAATTAAAATTCACAAATACATAAAAAGAATGATTTTCGGTTCAGTAAGAACCACAAGCCCCATTTGACAGGATTAATTAATATATCTCAGCGTTAATACGCATACAAACATACATACACACATAGTAACAACAATATACATAAATAAGAATATAATATAATTAATCCTATCAGTCTCTTTTGATTTTCTCTTTTTTTTATATATGTACAATATATTTTTTATGTATTATCTTCTTAAATCTTATTTTACTATATTGTTTAAAAGAAAAGCAAATATGCTACGCAAATTTTGGGCAACTTAGTATTACTAAAACTTAATCTCTATGTTGGTCTCACACAAGTATAGTGAATGTATTATATATATATATATATATATATATATATATATTATACATTTTGAGGGCTCGCTTTATATATATATATATATATATATATATATATATATATATATATAGGTGTATAAGAGTATATAATAATGTACCATAAGTGTATAATATGTAACCAATATATATTTTTGATTATTCAGACTGATGGGAGTGTATTTCCAATCAAATATTGCTCGATGCGAGTATGTCCGGCTTGGACCAGTGCTTGACATAGTTTACAAATCCATTTCCTGCTTAACGATGCGAGGGCTGCGCCGGCGAGGAGATGGACAATTTGAATCCATCTCTCCCGTCCTGCCAAGATTCGGCATAAGGTCCTCATGTCTTGCGGCCACAGGTTACAAGGAACGAAGAGAGCCAGTTAATCCGCAGGTAAGAGCTTGCCACGATAGCTCGCGAAATATGTTCTCCAGAAAATACACATCTGAGTATCTCCTGTAAACGACTCGTCCCCCAGTCACGAAGGGCGACTCCGGGCTGTTTTTGTGTTGGGAAGGACCGCGGTTACGAGGCCTCTCCGCCATGCGTTTCCCTCTTTAACGGCTACTACTCGTTTTGTTTCACGTCACTCAGGTAACGCAGCTGGTCCTGTTTTATGATCATCCTCTGATTTAACTCCTAATGGAATTTTTTCAATGCAGCTTCGCCGTTCTTTAGCCGGACAATAGCGGCGATTCTTTAGCCAAAAGAGTAGCGGCGATTCCACTTGCAGAACTTTCACGTCTAAACGTCCGCGTATCAAGAAATTAGTGTCATGTGATTCGATTTCTATTTTTGTTGGTCTAGAAGAAAAATAGAAATCGATTATAGCAAACAATAATAATAATAAAAAAAGAGATATTGTTAGGTAGGAAAAAGGAAATTAAAGAAGGTTTTTTTTCGAAGGTACTGATGTTATTTCTGGTTTGCTGCCTGTGTAAATGGATGCAAGTGTGGAGGTTTCCTTAGTAGGGAGGGGAGGATATATGGGTTGTAGGTCTTGTTGTTAGCTTGGTTGTTCGAATGTGTTTTTTGCTTATCTCGCTTCGGCTGGGGCCGAGGGCTTAGGATTTTCAGGCTTATTTCTCTTTTTTCCTAAGTATAGTAAAAGTATAAAAGTTGGGTTAATGAGTCCCTTATGGCTTCTATCGAGTATTGACCACCCATACACGGTGTCCAGAGCATATTCGTGAACAAGAGTATCTAGTATTAATTTTATTATTCTCCATTAGGTATATACTTCAATGACTCCGGCGCTGGTGTTTCCAAAGTTTAAAAATTTACTCCAAAATTTCTGTCACGCAGATTCAGATATTTTTGTTATAGATACTTCGTCCATTAAATTTGAGAACGATCCTCCGTTCAAAGACGTCGGTCGTCCCATCATTCCCCTGGCCATGGTGTTACTGTCGGCCTCTCGGCAGGGAACATTATATGATTGCGAAGATCTTCAAGATCGCTGTTGGTGTATATATCCAGCTTGTTGGGAGCGCTCCAGGACTAATATATTTCCATATCGGTTTAGTCATGATGATTGGTGGTTGTGCATCCACCTGTTTTAGCATTAATTTATATTATGCATCTCCTAAGAGATACACAGCAGATGTAAACGAATTACATCTTACTTGAATTGATGTAAAAGAGTCTGCGAGATTAAAAAATAAGTAACGTTTCCTCGAATTATAAGTAGCTGGTCGTAGCAATCGTCAGTTCGTGCAATTTTCACTTCGACGGGTACACACTTTACGATGTGAATTACTTCGCCCGCCATATATCTCAGTTCTTTCATTAGATGGTAAGCAAAAATGTCTGGTGATTACGTGGCAATAGCTAAAGCATTTTACAGCATTTTATGTTCTAGTGTACATTGCTGTAGTAAAATATTTTGGTATAATTGATTTATTTGTATGCGGATATGTTTTTCGACGTATACGAATTTCGAGTTCATATAGGTAAAGATGTTGAAGTTAGAAACGCGAGATTGTTTTTTAAAGACTACTACGCCAGGTGAAGTTTAAAAAATAATTAACTTGGGATGTTCGATGCGTGTAAGCATATATCCGCATGTTGTGTACTTTCCTTTGGTTGCTAAAGCAAAAACAGTGTCTTGAGCGGTTAAAGAATAAACCATTAGGGGTTGTTCGCTCATATTATCTATTATTTTGTTTGCATATTCGCTATATAATACTCCGTAATTATTGAATTTACAAGAATCTGCGGACACTGGGTCCTAAAAGCTATCGCCTCTTTCTATACCTGCACAATGAGTAGCGTTAAGTTCACAAGTTACTCCCGATCTAAGTAGTACTCGATTCATATTTATTCGTACATTGGTTATGTAATTTTGTAATATAATCTTTACACTGGCGAGTACGACAACGTCTGTCCACGTACCGTACGGATCTGAATATCCATTGCCTGCTAATGTAACCTGTCGTGTTGATTTAGCTTTAATCCAGTATACATGTTAATCCATATACATGTTGTGTAATTGATAAGTCATCGAGAGAATAGGACCATCATCTCTCTGGAGTACCGGTCGTGGGGATTCGAGAAAAATATACATATATATATGTATATTGTAATATATGTATATGTGTGTATGTCATTGTATTGTTGTTCTAAACACGTTATTACGATAAATATCATTACATGCCTCGGTAGTCGAAAGGATAAGATGCCTGCCCGGTAAGCAGGAGATCCAGGTTCGATTCCTGGCTGAGGTGGTATTTTTTCGCAAAATAATTACGAGTTTTCACGACTGGTTCGTGGTCGGGCCCCGTCGTGACGCACACCCTCCCTTCTTATTTGGGTTGACAGTTTTCGAAAACGCGATGTAATTCTCCTTAGTCAGCGGTAACAAGTCGACTTTACCTTCGAAAGCGTTCGCTACATCCTTGATAATAAAATGCGCATTGTAACCGGATAGATTGTGAAAGAAAACGGGAATAACAAACGCGTTCTGATAGTACAAATTGCAGCTTGCGCGGGTCCTCTGTAACGTCCGGTAAGATGACAGTGATCGCGCACGCGAACGTCGTACGGCCCAAAGATCTTTCCGCACACGTGACAATTTGTTGCCCTTTGAAAAGCGCTCCGCTCGTCCGGCGTGAGCTCCGACATCGATACGCTCGCACAGAGAATCTTCCTCACACGACACGCGAGAGCGCGCAACTCCTCGACGAACTACGAGACGCAGTCGTCACCTCGAGAGCTATACACGGATACGATTTCGTTGTACGTGCTACGCAAATAATATCCCACGCTGAATGCCTTGTGATATTGATAGGCGAATCTACCGTCGAGATTCTCCGCGAACTGTTGATTTCCCTTTTCTAAAACGCACTCTAGATCGGCGTACACGACGAATCGTAGTCTCCCTTCTGTGTGATTGCGGAAGGAGAGCCACTTGTCCGAGCCTCGCTCGGAAGAATAATGGCGCAGTCGTTCGTTCTTCCACACTCGACGCTATGCGCGACCAATTTCTCGTTCGAGTAAAAGTAATGCAGACATCTGAAAAAAACAATTTATAATTAATACAAAAATTTATCTCGCGACGAGCGTAGTCTCTCTCTCTCTTACGCTTACCGATCGCAAATGTACTTTTTCTTCTTATGCTTGTTTATTTGTGATGTTAACAGTCGAGACAGATGCTTTATCCATACGAAGTGATCGACGTTATCCCCGCGCCGCTTGTTCAACAGATAGAGCAAATTCACGTGCGTAGTCTTCTTATTTCCTGTGAGCAACAAGGGAACGACCATACTGTTCCTCTCCCTTTTCTCTCGAATGGCAAATACATTAATAGACAACTTGTTAAGACGTTCAAATCTAGCGATGTTTCGTAGCGTCATAGGAAAGTCAATACCGTCAAAATTCAACACCAACGAATAGTGAGGATACGACGAAGGTCTGTCCGGATGTAGATCGACGGGATACAGAGTGACCATCACCGCCCACGCGAAGCACGCGTTGTCGTTTGAACATATATTGATCACGGCTCTCTTATATCTTATCTTCAGAGGAAGTGACATCCAACATCCAGCATGCATAGGATTACACTTGTTCACATTGATCATCAAATTTAATATCCGAAGTAACACCCAATCGCTGTCGCGTTCCTGAAATTCTTCCAGCGACTTCAAGATAATCTCCTTAACATCTTCGTCGTACCATTCTCGTAAACCGGACATACCGAATAGCTGATAATTTCTCGTGCGAATGTTCTTAACAGCGCTCTTATTATTCGCGACGAACTCCCCGTGAAACGCGGTGTTGACCTTCAAACACGCGTGCGTCTCGAGATCGACGCGCACTCGCTCGAGCACCGTGTCTCTCGTGTCCTCAAGAAACTGTCGGAGTTCAACGTACTCGATGTTTACCACCGCACTCGTTTGTACGCGATTCGCGAAGGTCGTCTCGATATCCACTCACTCAAATCCTTTCGAACCGTCGTACCCTGCACCCGAGTAACCGAAACATCGACTCAAAGCGAGTCTCACACTCTCCAACTGCGCTACTCGAGAGACCAGAGAATTTATCGTTCCGGTAACCGTAGGATCGATTCTATTCTCGCACCTATTTCTCAAAATCTCGAGACGCACTCCCATTCCCAAACACGGTAGGCGCACCCCTTCAACTCCCGCCGCGCACTCGAGAAGATCGCGACTCTTCTCCATATCGCAACCTCCACACGGTGTTACCCCGATCGTCCGTAGGAACGACAAATTTAACGTCTCTCTCTCTCTCTCTCTCTCTCTCTCTCTCTCTCTCTCTCTCTCTCTCTCTCTCTCTCTCTCTCTCTCTCTTCTCTCTCTCTCTCGCTATTCTCTCGAAGATCACCGCTCTGTCGCTCAGAGCGAGCAACGTTTCGATCCACAGTTTCTCTCGCGGGCTCTCCGTACAGATCTCTCATCGCAAGTGATACGTGGCCACATTCCAGCGAACGTCCTTTCTCACCACGATCCACTCCTCGTCGTTGCTAGGGGCAAGTTTCGTGACACTCTAAACTATCGTCACTCTCGGTAACCGACTCGCAACTATCGTCGTCACCGATATCACCGTCCAGATCGCAATGCGTCACGTTATGTGTCGAACGCGCATAAAAGCGAATCGTCGCTCTCGCTCGAAAACGAACCGAAGCGCGACTCGTTCCATATATCACATTCTTAACAATGAAAAGAAACTGCCTCTCGCGACTAAATATATACTCCGAGATAGCGTCGAAAACGCGCCAAACCGCGATAACCGCGACATCCTGAAATAACAAAACGCGCGGCATCCTACATAACTAGAACACGTGCCTTCCTGTCACCGCGACAAACAGGACGCGCTAGGCCCCGGAAGACGTCTAGACACAGGACGCGCGCCTAATCGCAGCATCGTACAAAAACCTCTTTCCTCTTTTTACATTCCTAATAAAATATCCTCTCATTATCATTAACACTCCTACGACGATTTCCTCCTCGCGCGACTCCAACCTCTCGTCTCTCATACGTTCCCGATAACGTCACCCTCGGTATCGCAAATTGAAAACTTCCGGCGCATCGCCGATCCGCCTCTCGTTTCTACGATATGTAAACGAACGAGGAAAGGAAAATCTCTCCGTCTCTCTCGCGATTAGTTAATTGCTGCAACAACAACGATGCGTATTAATGGCAATTCACATTGTTTTTTTTTTATTTCAGCATATCTCGTACATATATTCGTTGTTTTAGCATATCTCGTACATATATTCATTGTTTTTTTTTATTACTCAATATATACTTATACGAATTCATATTCGTATACATATTCATATTCGTATACATATTTGTATTTATATTCGTATTCATATTCTTATACATATATTACATAGACATAAACATAGACATATACTCGTGCAAATTCGTACTCTTTACCACAATCAATCTCTCTCTCGCGATAGGAATTCGCGTGAGCATCATAGTGATACATCCTTATTCGCTGTCGCACTCGACGCTTCTCGCTTCCCCGGGCACTCTCCCTAGATCGTCGTAGGCCCGATCTATCAACTGTCGCACCAACTCCTTCTTCCGATCTGACGCGGAGTTCAAAAATTGAACTCTCAATTTCACGTGTTTCCACCAATTGCGTCTCTTCTTCTTAACTATATCTTTGATGTTATACACGTACATTCGAACGAACTCACAATCGGTCCGCCCGGAGATCTCGCCTCGAGCTGTCGCCCAACTTCGTCACGTACTGAACGAATCAGTCAGTCTCCTCCTTGTCTCCAGATAGGGACGCGAACAACGCGTCTAAACCGCTGCCACAACTCTCGTCGTTCCTCCTCCTCGCCGTATCCAAACGCGCAAGATACTGCTCGTATTCATTGTCGAGATTCCTCTTCGTCGTATTCAGACGCGATACTCCCCGTACTCTCGTATCTAACTCGAGGAAGCCTCCCTCGCTATCTCGATCTCCAGCGACGCGCGCTCGTCCGACGTCGCGGAACTCTCGACGCGAATTATGCTCTCCCCAGAACAGTACGAGTTCAACGGGCCTTTCCGACTCCACACGTCGGTGACGATACGCATAGCGTTCCTCATACACTCGGCCTCGCGTATACGCGCGATCGGCTCCGTTTCTCGACGAAGCGCCAGATGTCTAGACAAAAACGCCATCATCAGCCGCAAATTACACGTCGTCGAATGCACAGACGTCCACATCGCGCGCATCAACTCAAGAGAGTCGATCGCGTCGCTCTCGGCTTCCGCCGATACCCCGTCCTCCTTTTCCCGCTCGATCATCGGTCGTCTCCCTCGTTCCATCGTCATCGCGCATTTCTCCTGTTCCACCACCTCGCGCACCTTTAGATTTTAGGAAAAAGATTTAAATATTATAAGTTTTTAACATTCAAGGATTGTTTAAATTTTATACTCTCATCATCTAATTTTTACATAACATTTATATATACAGAAACATGTAATACTACTTCTTTAATAATGTTTTGAAATTATTTACTATTTATATATTTTATCTGCTAAGTTGTTTTTATTAATTGTATTTAAGTTGTGACGTGGCGTTCTGAGATCGTCCGTCACAAGGAACCTTTGTTCTATTCACTAAGAGTTACTGGGTCCTGTGTCCACCCGTTTGAGGGGAGAAAGTTCGAGCGGCTCTCGAAGTGGTCACTTATATAATATGTTAGCGTGAATCTCTTTGTTTCCCATCTTTATTATTGTTTTCTACTATACTTTTCGCTTTTATTATAATTCGGCGAGATTGACGATTATCGGGATACTGATGTGTGGCCGGATGCCTCCTGACGATCAGCTTGGACCAGATCAGAAGAGGATGCCGCCACCGGACGTAAGAAATGGACAGATCGTATCACTCTAAATAATTGCTGAAATGTATACACAAAACTGTCGTTGCTTTAAGTAACGAAATTACAGAAACCATGATGCCGACCGCTGCAATGAAGGGACGAAAGAGCGATTAGAGGGGAGACGCCACTCCGTGCAAAGCTGCGAGGAGACCCCGAGAGGCTGGCCGGAATCTTGAGGAAATGCAGAATCAAGTCGGAAGAGAGAGCTACTCCTTACTGGAAACATCAATTAATTGCGGAAGAATTCTCAAATGTCATAAGTCAAGCCAAAGATAAAAGACCGCTCCTTCGAATCTCCTGTGAGAAGATGCGGGCCATCCAAAGTCCGCGCTAAAACCGCAATTTATCAGCCGTTCGCGGCGCTAATTCGGGAAAAGAAGGGCATGACGACCGTGTCCGTGTCGCAGCAGGATCGCAAAAAAATCACTTTACGTGCGACATAATTGTGTGGACGCAGGAGCCATTCCGAAGAGAGTCAGGAGAGGACCGAAGGAGAGCGAGGTGTCGTTGTTCGGTGAGATAAATTAAAAGAACTTTTGTAAAGCCGTCAATTTCGCCGGAACATTCGGGAGAACCATACGAGTGTAGGTTGCCGAGATTTCGCGGGAGAAGCGTTTCCGATCGCGAGAATTTTCACCTTTTTATCGCTTTATTTTCTCGGCGGATCAGCTACGTGTCGTTCTTCCCGACAAAAATTTTCGACTTTTAGTAACGTTCTCTTTCGCCCTAGTCATTTCGGAGAGCCTAGAGATAATTGTATGTTTGTTTTCACGTATTCGTTGTTATTGTGTGATGGTATTGTAAACATAAGATCAAATAGATCAAATTACGTTGCCATCTCAGGAATGTATTAAATCGGATTGGAATGTACGTCGCGTAATATAATAGCGTAAAAACAAAATATCGTGGATTAATTGAAGTTACCGTGCGAAGATAGGTTTGAATGAAACTTAAGTATAAGTAGCGTGAGCTTGGATATCGTTGGGCGAAAGCACCGAAAGCTTCGATATCACTATTGTGTGTCGGATTTATCAGCTCTCGTGCCGTTATGTTCAATTTACATTCTTCTGAAGCCTTACCGTTTTTGTGATTTAAAATTCTATTGAGCATTGATGTAATTGGATTCAATTCATTGTAACTATTTACGTTGCTATTAAAGATACTCGGAGTAATTATCGTAATTGATTGTTGTTATATTAAATCTATCCGTTCTTTCCTTCTCTCTCGTCCATCCCGCGAACTCCCCCCCCTCTACCATTTATAATCTGAGCTGCCGGATTACCGTTCACGTCCGCGATTCTCAGATTGCATGAGATAATAATGAAAATCTTTTTGCGTAATTGAGTGGCACATGCTCGTGCCTAGCGTTCAACTTACCGCTCAAATTTCGATTACGAGACCGATCCCAAAGGCGGCGGTCACAGTGTATAGAAGACTTATTTATCCATTTATAAGAATAAAATGTCAAGTTTCTACAATAGTAGTAATACTGAAATGCAAATTATTAAAAATAAAATAATTTTTGTAATTATTTTAGATTATGTCTCAAGTATAAACTTTTATCTTGATGCGGTATCCAGATAGCATCGCATTGCCTCTCCTGTTCAATTCCTATCCTCACCTTCACGAAGCGTAACAGAATTACGCGGTTGAATCCCAGAAAACCTGAGCAATCCTTCCGGAGATCGGGTATCCGATCCTAGTGGAAAACAGGATCAGGGCGGACGAAAGAAACAGCCTTCCAGAAGAGGGTTGATCGTGGGGCTAACAACTCAACACCGTGAAAAGAATCAGTTACGGAAATTTAAGCAAAGCCTCGGAATTCGGAACGGATAAATGTCAAACGACACGGCAAACGAAAAAAAGGATCTGATATTAGGCACATGGAACACACGAAGCCTGTACAGGAGCGGAGCACTGAAAAAATTAATCAGAGAAATGCATGCATATAAGGTTAACGTACTGGTGGTTCAGGAGACTAGATGGACCAGGAATGGCACCTTCAATACAAAAACGCACTCAGTATTTTATAGTGACGGGGATAGACATGAACTAGCGTAGCTTTTATAGTAGAAAAAACCGTCAAAGAAAATGTACTCGACTTTAAAGCGATAAATAAACGAATATGCGCATTAAGATTCGGAACCAAGTTCTTCTATCTATCCATAATCAATATACACGCTGAAACGAAGGATAAGGATGACATTGCCAAAAAAAGTTTCTATCTCATACTGAAATAGGAATATGACGCCCTCTAACGTCATCAAGATTGTCATAGGCGATTAGAACGCCCAGATAGGCAAGAAACCAGGCGTAAAAGGAGATAGTAGAACACCTGTATTCTGAGAGTAATGACAATGGAATACACAATGGGCCATAGATTTCGCGAGATCAAAGAACATGATAATAGCCTCTACACGGTTTCCCAGGAAAGATATATACAAGTAGATATATAATAGATAATCCCCCGTGGTGAATATCACAACCAAATAGACTATATCCTGATGGACAGAAGAGGGACATCCAGCATCATAAACATCAGAATCTACAATCCGATCACTTAGTATGCGCAAGATATAAAGGCAGAATAACAAATAGAAAGCAAACCAAGCAACCACAAGCACCAAAAATCCGCGACGAGAAATTGCAGTCGTAAGAGAAAAAAACATGATTCCAACAAGTACTAGAGGAGATTCTGTTAATCAGGCACTAGTGACACAGAGGTCTCAGTCGAGGCAATGGCTAAAAGAAAACAGCAACAGTTCCTGCAAGCAGCAACATCAACATTAGGTATTGAGTTGTTGGAAAAATCATGACGCATTTTTGTAACAGATGGCGCTAATTCATTTTTGGAAGTACTAGAGTCATTCGTATCTATGTTATTGCTATGTCATTTGACAGATGACAGTTCTAGCTTCATTCTAAAAAAAAATTGAGCGATTTGGTTGAGTTTTGGAGATTTTGGAGATAATAAGTTGAAGATGAAAAACCAAACTGTGCATTTCCGCCATATATTATTGTTTTACTTCCGTAAAGGGAAGAACGCGCGTCAAACTTATGAAAAATTGCGGTGACAATGCTCCACAAGAAGCCAGTACCAACGAAATTCCATGCTGGTGATTTTGACCTCAACGACGCTCCTCGTTCAGGAAGGCCCACCGAGGTTGATGACGACAAAATAAAGACATTGATCGAGTCAAACCCACGTTACACAATACAGAGATTGCAGAAACATTGAACATCCATCATTCAAGCATTCACGACCACCTGAAGAAGTTGGGATACGTAAGCAAGCTCGATATTTGGGTTCCTCATGAACTCAAAGAAGTTCATTTGATAATGCGTATAAACATTTGCAATATGCTTATTAAACATGAGGAAAACGATCCTTTTTTGAAGCGACTGATAACTGGTGATGAGAAGTGGATTGTTTATAACAATGTGGTGCTCAAACGGTCTTGGTCCCAACGTGATGATTCGCCTCAAATGACATCAAAAGCAAACATTCATCGGAGGAAGGTTATGCTCTCAGTGTGGTGGGATTTTAAAGGTGTCGTGTTTTTGAACTCCTACCAAGGAATCCAAACAATCAATTCGAATATGTACTGTCGGCAATTGGACAGTTTGAACGAATCCATCATCCAGAAACGTCCAGAGCTCGTTAATCGTAAAGGAGTTATGTTCTATCACGACAATGCGAGACCAGACAAGTTTGACCACCCGTCAAAAATTATTGGAACTTAGATGGGATGTGTTGCTACATCCACTATACTCGCCTGACCTTGCGCTGTCAGATTTCCACTTATTTCGCTCTCTTCAAAACTCCTTGCATGGTATAACATTTAATTTAAATGATGCTGTAAATCAGCAACTTGTTCAGTTTTTCGCCGAAAAAGACAGCTCCTTCTATAAACGAGGAATTATGAAACTCACTGAAAGATGGCAAAAGGTTATCGAACAAAACGGGCAATATATCGTTGATTGATGTTTGTTCTTTATATAAATAAATGACCTTTGAAAAACAGAAAAAATACGTCGTGACTTTTCCGACAACCCAATAATAATAGAAGAAACAAAAATTGGTTTGACGAGGAGTGCATGGAGGCGGTGAATAAAAGAAATCGATGTAGAAGCGTTTTCCTGTATGGTAGAGTCGAACAAGAATAAAGAAACAAGAATACATGAATGCAAGAAGAGAAGTCAAGAAAATCAAAATCATAAAAAGAAAGAAGAGGGCTTTCATCATATTAAATGACATCATATTAAAGGCAGAACAAGACTTTAGGGGAAATGATCCACGAGAGTATAAAGACATCAACTTCTTTAAGAAAGAGTTTGCACCCAGCACTACGTTGTGTAATAGTGACTAAGGATGGCACAATATTAATCGCCAAGAAAAGAGTAATGGAGTGATGTAGACAGCACTTTGGTGAGCTTATAACGGTGTTTTTTTTTTATGCACCGTCCCGCGACGGTCGATCCGCCGCCAAGTAATATCCGACTGACGATCCATCGGGCAAAAGGTACTTTGCTCATTTTTAATCTTTACTTAATTAGGCTCACAAAACAAATTGCGAGACGATGGTTGATTGTTTTGCGTAGCGCCGCCGAAACCGAACGGCGCAGAGCGAATCTGAATGTGAGAAGAGATCCCAGCTCAGCGAGAGCAATTTCCGAAAATAACTGAGCATCGCCGAAAATAATCGGAGATAAAAAAGAGCGTTCGATTAATTAGAGCGGTGGTGGCGAATTAATTATCGCTCACGATCCGAACCCAACCGAATATCGGATCGTGGAGATATAAAAAGCCGTTCTCTGCTCTATTAAACCAGATCTTCCCTGGATCGAGACTCACTCCCACGAGTCGATCCGCGCTCTGCTCCTAAAGAGAAGCTGAGCGAAATACCGAGGTGAGAATATCCCAGCGTCACCAGGAAATTCCCGACTACCGCTAAAAAGCTCTCTCATCCGAATCGATCACAATTCTCCTACAAATGCGAGAAATACACGAGTTGGGGTGTTCCCTACTCCGTCCAAGTAACCGGCACGCAGTTGCTAAATCTCGAGATCCATATCGACATCCGCTCAAGAGACCGCATCACCATAGGTGAGGATAACCCGTCTCCGCCCCGGTATTCCCGGCCGATCGCACTTTTTGAGCTTCCAAATAAAAGCGCATCGTCGTGGCCATAATTACCAAGTTGCGTTCCGATAAATACCGCGCTCTGGTGATCTTGCCGAAAAATCGTCTGCGAGTATCCGCGCTATATTCCGCATTCATAATTATGATTAAATCTTAAATTGTCATCTGCGTTTGCATTTTTGTTATATTAACACTATTTTTGTATATTCTTTTATTTATTTTGTTATTACAATAAATTATACCTATTGTTATTTCGAAATTAATCTCTAATAATTATTTCTAAGACCAAATCCATCTCGCCGGCGAGCTATTCCACCCTCAACCAAATCGCACTCCGTTTTAAGCTACTCAACGCAATGGCAAGAGGACAGGAAGAGGTAGATCCAAGGAACAGAAAGAAGAGGATATAGAAACAGAACCTTCTAGTGGAAGAAGTAATAAGGATAATTAATAAACTAAAAAGCAACAAAACCCTAGAGATCTATGATATTTGGAGATACCTGGAGAACTATTCAAATACGGAGGGACACTGATAGCCAACACGCTGCATAAATTAATTAACAAAATATGGACAACCGAGACTATACCCGAGGAGTGACGGATAGGTGTACTGTGCCTATAAGAAAAGGGATAGACTTATCTGTGGAAATCATAGGGGGATATCGCTCATAAGCACCACATATAAAGGACTTACTGCGGTCATCAGAGCCAGGTTTGAGGGGGTTATACCAAGAATATCTTGGGAGAATATCAGGCAGGGTTTAGACCGAGCAAATCGACGATAAATCAGCTGTATACGGTGAGAATAACAGCCGAGAAGTGCTGGGAATTCGTGGACGTCTATCTGCTGTTCGTCGATTTCAAGCAGGCGTATGATGGCAGGGACAGGAATAAACTGTACACAATCATGTTGGACTTTAGAATATCAATTAAACTGGTGAGAATAAGGGCAATCATGCGGGATTTGCAGTGTCGGGTGAAGGTAATAGGCGAGTTGATAGGAAGTTTTGGAGAGCTTGGAGAGTAAGGTACAACCATGAGTTGTGTGACTTCTACAACGAACCCAGACTCTCGGTACATATCAAGCATATGAGACTTCGATGGGCAGGACATGTTCAAAGAATGCCAAACACGCATGTACCAAAAAAAGTCCTAACCGTGTAGTCTGGAGGAAAGCAACTGGTTGGTAAGCCGAGACTGCGATGGGAAGAGAGTGTTGCCAGGGATGCCAGAGAGATTTTTGGCGTCCGGAGCTGGAGGATGCTCGGGGAACCGCGACGGATGGAAGAGAAGGATTGAAGAGGCCAAGGATCGATTTGAGTCGTAGAGTCATTGAAGAAGAAGTCTCAAGAATGGACCAGCCTTCATGATATTATCAAAGTAATACAACATAATAAAAGTAATATAAGAATGGTTGCGGCGCGCAGGAGATCGCATCAACTATGCATCAAAAAAACCAAGTGGTAATGAGAACGCAACGAAAAAAAATGTTAGTTACAATAAATTCTTTCATTTACATATAGAATAGCTTTTACAAAATGTTATACTATGTTTCATAATTTATTAGAGATAGCGACAATTCTTTTCAGATAGATTTTTTTATTTGTTTTCATTACTTATCGTTTTTTTATAAAATTTTAGGGTTACATTAACTTATTTCTTTTTTTCTTTTAAAAAATATTTATTTTTTAATCGCCGATTGTCTGAAATTTGCGCATTTGTTGCACTATTTAAGAAAGAACTGGTAGACTTGCCATTGACTGCAAAGTCACTCGCACAACAATCACTCATGCGACACGCGTAAATAAATAGAGATCGTTTATAAAAAACGAATTTTAATAAGTTCAACAACTATTTACACACCTCGTTATACAATTTCAAAATTTCTTAAAACCGTCCCACACAAATTTTTTTCGAATTTCTTCAATCAATAAATCAATAATCCATAAACAACGGCGCGTTGGCAAGGAACGATCTTCTCAACATTACTCGAGGACCAAAAACGGACCACCGCTATCCAAATTTTAATGATTTTCGGAGAAGGAAAATGTAAAGCTTTTCTGAAAGATTTGTACTCCAGGAAGCTTCATTGCAATTTCACTATAATCCTGACATCACTACTAATGAAATATCAGTTACTGGAAAACAATCCACAACAAAGCCCGCATTTAAAAAATTAGCGCAAGCAAAAATAGATCTGCAATAGTTAAAGATGAATTGCAAATTAAAAGAAATTAGAACAAATTACTAATTAGAATGAGCTATTTGGACCGTAGTCATACGAATGATAGACAGTTTTCGCTTTATTATAAATTTTTATTTGTATTTCCCTTTTTTTTTATTCAATTAATGATGGCAGAAAAAGTGATATGCGATATACACGGCGTTTATCACGGCGGTACGGGAGCAAGCGCGAAAAAGAATGTTGTGCGATTTATCATAACTTTAAATCCCCAATTATTTACATAATTAAGTAAAATCTGCTCGCAAGCCTCCAAACAAGAAGAATATGACAAGTATTAATGAAATTCATGATATCCCCCGTTTACTTTTAGAGGAAAGAGTTTGCATCAAAGTTCGTGATCAAATTGAGTTCTATAGTGTTAATTGAGTGTAATATATAATTACAAACTTATTAAATTGCGGCAGTATATCAATTTATGTTGTGTTTGGTTCTGATAAGGCGCCTGTCGCAACTGTCCGGAACCGATTTAATTCTCTTTGAAATATGTTATTAAATACAAAAATCTAAGAGAAACATGTTTTTTTATATCTGCCCAATCTGAATTTTAAGGAGTGAAACAACCACTCAAGACAACACTCAAAACAACACTCAAAGGCTAGCATATATATTTGATTCCCATCAATTATCAACAAAACAATGATACATAAAAAAATGGTTTTAGACAAAACTTTTATAATTTCTTATGCACTTTATAACTATTTATTTAGATGTAACGAAGCGACCTCTCTCGCTTTGTTCTTATTAATTTCCTTCGACCGACTAACTGTCGAGGACCAGTCACCGGGCGGAATGCGACTTGCCGTCGCAAATCGGCGCTTTACGACCATTTTTAAGACATTTAAACGAAAGGATTCTCCGAGTTATCTCGGAGAATTTACATGCTCATTCGGCGAATGCGTGCTTATTTTCGCCAAAGTACTTTCCGCGCCGCGCCGAACACCGCATCACGGAGCTAGCGTGTTCCCCGCATCACGCGGAATACCGCGCTACGAAACAATTGCGCTCCCCGTACCGCGCCACTGAGCGAAAAATATTCCCTGCTCCGATTCCGCTTCCTACTTTCGAATTTCCTATCATCCTGTGGAAGGGGAGTCCAATCCAAATCCGTTCCGCACCGAAATATCGCGACCGATCGGATAAAAAGGGCTTACTTTCCACAGAGAATGCCTGTCCCGTTCCTCGAGCATAGCATCGTGCGAGAGAAGCCCAGAAATATTCCAAGTCCGAAAATCGAAAAGGTAAATCGAGAAGTATTGGAATACATCCCAGCATGGCCGAGTGCGCTCGATCACGATTTACCATGCCATCTATTTCCTGGTGAAATCGTGAAGTACTGGGGCACATCCCAGCTCGACCGCGATTTATCATTCCGTTTACCTCACAGGGAAATATATTGTATTTGTAGTACTGAGGCACATCTCAGCACGGCCGAGTACGCTCCACCATAGAGATCCTCCGTCCCTGATACTTTTCGAAACGTTATCGAGGAGCACCTCGACACGGTCGATAAACTCGTCAGGGCTCTCCCTGACGACAGTCAAAACATTAGGGTCTCCCTGGTGGCGTCGAGCGCTCTTGACGACGAGCACCAAGGTACTCCCTGGTCGCGTCGGGTCACTCGACACACTCTTTACCTTAGTTGACGGGATAAAAGCGAATCGGGAGCTTCCGATATTCGGCGGTCAGATTGACGGCATCTCCGAGACAATTATCCACGTCGCGTCAAAATTAGCTGTTCCGAGACAGCTCGCGTGAACCAGTCACGCGTGCGCCGCGTACTCTGAGAAACACAGCTGATCGCGCCGGCAATGCGCCGATAGAAAAACACACCGATCACACGTCGCAGCATGCCCCGTGCCGCAAAATGCACATACTTAACGATATATACAGCGACACAAGAACCAATATTACACGAAACGATCTATCGATCATTATTGTTAAAAGATTTCGCAAGATATCACGAATATTAATTGCTAATATATAATATTGTTAATATATTGTTACGACCGATCGGTGATCCACTCGTCGTTGTCTTCGGGAAAATCAATATTTCAGAAATCGATATTTTAAGACAGAGAATCGTTCCCTGACGACATGTCGTTGGTTGTTCTGTGTAACGCGCTATTTCACGTTGCTGTTTCGCGGGGATTGGTGGCGGACGGAGGTGTGTCCGCGGCGAATTAATTGTACAATTACCTAAATAAAGTTCCGATTCTTTGTAAAGAAGTTGTTATTCCGCGCGCGGCTCATCCACATAACACGATTCATAATCGTGACCGTCGCGAGCGCGACATTTTGGAGGCTCGTCCGGGATCGTAACAATTCATCGGACCGATCGTTTTTGATATAGCGGAGAGTCGGGCGCTGGCGGGTACAGAATGTGTGACGGAACAGCGAGCGGAATCCGTGAATTCCGATAGTGCAACGGAGAGGCGGATGGCTAGGAAGAGAACTTGTGTGTGTGGACGGAGCAATCGGAGGCGACGGATATGGAGACAGTTCCCAGACTCACATTGGAAGAACTTCATCTCATGAGAGCAGAGTGCTATTGCAACAAAGATTGAAGACTCGTTTGCTTTCCGATAAACAGGGAGAGTCAGGACAGCGTTCGGAGGAGCAACACTACATATCAGGCCAATCTAACCCCAATTTTAATTTTGTTTCTGTAAATGGTCTCGGTATTAAAACCAGATATCTTTGACGGAAGTGTCCCGTTGCGAGAATTTTTGACGCAGTTTAATTTAATCGCGTGTGCGAATAATTGGGGGAATGCGGAAAAAGTTGTTGTATTAACATCGTGTCTTAGAGGGAAGGTGCAATCAGTTTTAGAGGAAGGTACGGAATTGGAAAATTCGCAGTTCGATGATTTGGTTTCACGATTAGAATTGCGCTTTGGAAAAAAATTTTTAGCACAAACTTATATGCAATTCATAAATCGAAAATTTTTTGGCTCGGATTTAGAACGTTTATCTCGTCTTGCTTATCCGGAATGTTCACCCGGTTTACAGGATAAAATTGCATGTTCGCAAATCATTGTTGCGCTTACAAAGGGGAATATAAAACAGATTTTACAGTTAGAAGAGTTCACATTTTTAAGAGTTCACATCTTTAAGGGCTGCCGTTGAAAGAGCAATGGCGATAAAAGCCATAAAAGATAACAGTTTTGAAAAAAAAGATATTTATAATTTTTCGAAAAATTGTAATTTTTCTAATTTTAACAGGAGAACTAAGTTTGGAAATGTACAGAACAAAACATTTGAAAATCGAAAGATATGAATTTTAAATCATAGGAAACCTGAAAATTTTAAAGAAAAAAGAAAATTTTTCCGAAATGTAAATGTAGGAAAATGTTAGCAATGCCGAAAACGAGGATATTTCCTTTCGGAGTGTCCATCCCTTTCTGAGACGCAAAAGGGAAATTAGGATTCGCCGAGTTTTGGGGCAGGTTGAGGACAGCCCTGAGTTGTATTAGGCGTTTAAAAAAGGGTTACGCGAGGAACAAACGTTTTGTTTTTCGCGGATTTCTAAATAACGAAGATAGTTTATTTAAGCTAGATACAAGCTCCGATGTAATACTAGTGAATAATAACTTTGTAGGAGTTAAGGGGAAACGTCTTCTAATAGGGAGGAATAATTTGAGATATTCCACAGGGGAAAAGATCCTGGTTAGATTTAAAGTTTTAGCGAAGATAGAGATTGGCAGGTTTTTATTAGAAATTCCTGTGCATGTATCAGAGATTGTATCCTGGAGGATTGTATCCTGGACGCAGATTTCTTCTCGCGTATAAAGATGCAAACAGCTTTAGAATATTTTCTTCAGGGAGGTCAGAAAGAAAGCTTTTGTCGTCGGATAATGCATATTGAGGAAGAGGTACCATTAGAACTGAGAGAATTCTTCAGAAATAATTCCCGTGACTTGGATGAGAGGCAAAAAGTAATTTTTGTCGATTTATTTCAAGAATTCCGAGATGTATTTTCCGAGTAAATTATTGCTGGAAAGTACGAAATTCTTCAACATGAAATTAAATTGCAGGATTGTCATTCAATCAAGCAGGCTCCGAGAATTCCAATTCATATGTGTTCAGAGGTAGAAAGAATCATTGAAGGGATGAAGGAACAATATAGGAGTTATAGAGGAGTCCTTGGGTCTCTCCGGCAGTTTTGGTAAAGAAAAAGGACGGTTCTTTTAGATTTCGCATAAATTATCGGAAATTAAATGCGGTAACAAAGAAAGATTCTTATCCATTGCTGAGGATCGATGATCTTCTCGATTAGTGGTTAGGTTAGGTAATGCTTGGTCTTCTACTTTAGATTTGAAAAGTGGCTAGCAACTAAAGATCTGTTCTGAGGATAGAGAAAAGACTGCTTTTTCTGAAGGGCTCTGGCAATTTATGCGAGAGCCTTTGGTTTATGCAATGCCCCTGCTACTTTCGAGCGACTTATGGAGCGAGTTCTTCGGCAATTACTTTCTAAAATTTGCCTGGTTTATTTAGATAATGTGATCGTATTTAGTAAAATCTTCGAGGAGGTGAAAGAAAATTTGAGAGAGGTTCTTCGTAGGTTTCGTGCTGCCATTCTTAATATTAACCCTAAAAAGTGTAGTTTATTTGATAAACAAATGAAATATCTGGGACATATTATTTCTTCAGCAGGGATCTCAACGGATCCCAAGAAAACCGAAGCAGTCACGGAATGGCCGGTACCTCAGAATAAGAAGCAGATTCGGAGTTTCCTTGGATTCTGCTCTTATTATCGGAAATTTGTAAAAGATTTTTCTTCTATTGCAAGACCTTTCTTTAAATTAACAGAGAATCAGAGTAAGTATATCTCGACTAAGCAGTGTCAGAAAGCATTTCTTAAGTTAAAACAGGCATTATCGACAGCGCCTCTTCTTTTTTTTCCGAAAGGGGAAAGGAAGATAATTTTAGATTTTGATGCTTCAGGTTTTGGTATAAAAGCGGTACTCTTACAAGTTCAGGATGGCAATGAAAGGGCAATGAATCATGCTTTCCTTTTCACGGCGGATCTTTGACAGATATGATAATTCTTAATGTAGGGCATTATTAGAGGTATATGATTAGAGGTATATGATTATCTGCTGAAACCCTAATAAACATAAAAGCCAAATGTTTTGTTTTTTCTATAAAAAATAATGCGTTATCGATGTTCATTCCGATGTTATCTTTTTTTTTTCAAAAACATTTAGGATTTACACATTTTTATGGATGTTCTTAATGTAAGGCACCATTAGACCGTACTATGAATCATATACAAATAAGTATTTCCAAGTCTTTGCGCCATTCGAAAGCATGTCAAGTATCAATATGCATTCATCCATGGTAAATATTGTTCGGAATGCTGAGGCCCATTGTTTCAAATAATATTGTGTAATATGTATCCTATTTGCACAAAGTGAACTTTTGTGAAAGACATATATTCAGAGTATAAAAAACAATATTTCAAAGTATTTAGTGACTATAAAAAAGAACATAGTATGGAGCAAACGGAGCGTGATTTAATAGAGCAAACTACTCGACTGAATACGTCAGAAGACTTTATCACGTGGGAATAGCGCTGTGATGAGTTCATCGAATCACTGGATGAACAGCCGAATTAAATAACTGCGATTATCAATCGGTGTGACAATCGGTAATCGCACGTATCGTACGACTCGAAAGTTTGAAAGATTCGGTGCGCGGAAGATTCATTGTATGCGGGCGCCGGATATAGTGTGAGACTTCGATGGCATGAGATAGATACGGCTTTCGAAAGTCGTATATTGATAGGCATGATAATCAATTTCAAGCACATTGAACTTCATCAGTTTCTTGAGGATGCACGAGAAATTATACTCGAGCATATAAAGTGTCATGCAGAAGCATGAGAATGTAAAGGTAAATGCTATATTTAACAGCAAATTTGCGGGTAATAAACGCGCCAATAAAAGTATCGCTACGAGAAACTGTGAACTGTATCGATACTCTGATCTGCAAGAGTGGTACCAATTACGCGTTATCGAGCGTTTCATTGCATCGCTTGAGAAATTTCGGGAACGCGATAGTGGCTGGGCTTTGTCGCGTATACTAAATTTAATTGTAAATGTGAACAAATATAATCTCATGCATGCGGGATGCAACGTCGAACTAGAAATTAAGATGAAGAGAGCGGTTAACGTGCAATCTATGGACAATGCATGTTGTGCGTGATCAGTGATGGCCACTCTACATCCCGCAAAAACAAATACAGATCGAGTATTCTCATATCCTCCATATTCAACAGTGTTGTCTTAAAGATATTAAGTTCCCGATGACTTTAAGCCAAATAAAAAAGTTTGAGAACTTCAACGACATTTCAGTAAACATATATTGTATCGAGAAGAAGAAAAAGAAACTCTTAATTTTTCTGATACGGCTCACTGATTGAAAGATGGACAAGCACGTAAATTTGTTATACCTGCAGAACAATGACAACGAGGGGCATTTCATGTAGATAAAAAATCTGTCTCGCCTCGTGAGCTTTCAACTCAGTAAAAAAAAAAACATAAGAAATTCTTTTGCGATCGGTACGTATATATTTTCAAAAATAATGAAATTCTTTTCCATAAGAATAATAAATTAAATTATAATTAATTTTTTCTTTTGCAGATGTTTGCACTACTTCAGTTCAAATGAAAAGTTGGAGGCTCACATTGCAGATTGTCGAGATATTAACGAGTGTGCTATTAGGTTACCGAGCGACGAATGGTTAAATTTTAAAAATTATTGTAGGAAGATACGAGTGCCATTTATTGTTTACGTCAACCTGGAATGCATCCTAGAGGAGGAGGAGGAGGAGGATGAGGAAGAGGAGGAGGAGGAGGATCTAAAAAAAGCGAGTTACATATATCAACATCATCAAGTGTTTAACATAGGATATAGTATAGGGATACATACACTATTCGTACGACGAATCGTTATCAGTGTATCGATTTCGTCGCGATAAGGATTGCGTTGCATGGTTCGCCGAGGAACTTAGAGGTTTAGCGCATAATATAAAATCTATCTTATCCGCTAACGTACCGCTACCCATTGTAGATTTCACGCGAGAGGAAAAAGTTAGCTTGATTGTTTGATAGCGCCACGCATTGTCATATATGCGAAAAATTGTTTGTGCTAAGCGACACGCGAATACGCGATCATTGTCATTTGACTAGTCGATTCAGAGGTCCTGCGTATTTAAATTGTAATTTAAATTACAAAGATTCGCATTGATTTCCATTGATACAAAGATTTCCCATAATTTTTCATAATTTATCCGACTATGACGCACATTTTATCATCAAGAAAATAGCTACAGCGTATGAAGAACATATAAATCTGCTTCCAATAATTAAAGAAAAATACATTTCTTTTACAAAACATGTCAAAGACATTAAATGATTGGAAAAAACGCATAAAATTGCGATTTATTGACTCGTATAAATTTTTCAGTAGCAGTCTTGACAAATTGGCATCTTTTCTCAGTAAGGATAAGCTACGGATAATGCAGCGCGAATTGTAATTTATTGTAATTTATTGTAATTTATTTGCAGAAAATTTCAATTTATTGACACGAAAAGGCATCTTTCCATACGAGTACATTGACTGCGTCGAAAAATTGGAGGAGATCGAGTTACTGTCGCGAGAATCATTCTACAGTTCGTTAGGCGACACCGTGTCCGAAAGCGATTACGCGCACGCTGTCAATGTGTGGCAGCGATTCTCCATCCGGACGCTCGGTGACTATAGCGACCTGTATCTTAAAACTGATATCTTATTGTTGGTCGATATTTTTGAGAACTTTCGCAATAGTTGCATCGCGAGTTATGGACTCGATCCCGCTATTATACTTTATGCAATATTAAAGTTGTGCTATTTATTTTATTTCAGGAATTAAAAATTAAATTGGTAGATTTAAGTGATTTTTTTAATATGACAGAAAGATTGAAATTAGAAAGTGAAATTAAAGATAAGATAAGAAAAGTTGAATTATTTGGGTTTTTATTATGATGATTTAATTTAAATTTGAATAAATTTTTTGAATAAATTTGAATAAATTTGAATAAATTTGAATAAATTTGAATAAATTTGAATAAATTTGAATAAATTTGAATAAATTTGATTTAATTTAAATTTGAATTTATAAAATAAAATATTAATTTGTGGGATTAAAGAAATGGAAGATATCGTTTTAAATTATTATTAATTATTATTAATATAATTATTTCTTTTATATAATATAATTATTTCTTTTATTATAATTTATTATTTTATTTTTTTTCATTTATGTTAAGCGTATACGAAGCATACGAATATCAATTTTAAACTTCTCACCGACATCGACATGGTCATGTTTATCGAACGCGGTATACGCGGAGGTCTTAGTCAATATTCCAACAGATACGCGCAGGCCAACAACAAATACATGCAGTCGTACGATCCCTCGAAACCATCGTACCTGATGTATTCTGATGTATACAACTTGTATGGTTGGGCAATGTGTCAACCATTGCCCTACGCAGATTTTCGATGGTTCGATGATGTAACAAATTTTAACATTACGAATATCGCGCTAGATTCTATGACAGGTTACATTCTCGAGGTGAACTTGGAGTACTCGCAACATCTTCATGCACACACTAATCTACCGTTCTGTCCGATGCACGATAAACCGCTCGGCAAACGACAGACTAAGCTCCTTGCAACGTTATACGATAAGAAACGTTATGTCATACATTATCGCAATCTGCAGCAGTGTATTCGCGTAACAAAGATTTATCGCATATTACAGTTTGCACAATCTCCATGCCTTTGCGATTATATTCAGCTCGATACAAATTTTAGAACTCGAGCCAAGAATGATTTTGAAAGAAAAAAATTTATACAAATTAATGAATAACGTAGTTTTCGGCAAAACCATGGAGAATGTGCGCAATCATGTCGATGTGCGGCTTATCACTAAATGGGGAGGAAGATGTGGCGCTGAGGCAATGATTGTGAAACCAAACTTCCACAGTCGAAGCGTTTTTTCGGAGAATCTGGTAACGATAGAAATGCGCAAACTCGAGGTGATGTTCAACAAACTGATCTATGTAGGTATGTGCATTCTCAATATATCCAAGACATGTTTATACGAATTTCATTACGAGTACATGGTGCCGTTGTTCCGCGAGAAATATAAAGTTATATACATTGACACTGATAGTCTTATCTATTACATTGAATGCGATGATGTATACGAAATTATGAAACGTAACATCAATAGATTTGATACAAGCGATTACGCAGCCGATAATGCGTATAGTATTCCACTTACCAATAAAAAAATACCGGGTTAGATGAAAAATGAAAACAATGATGCAATCATAACTGAATTCGTTGGACTTAGAACAAAGATGTACGCCTTGCACGTCGATGGTAAGAAAGATGTGAAAAAAGTTAGAGATGTTAAAACATCGTAGCCAGATCGATAACGTTCGATGATTATATGCAATGCCTGCGAGACAAAATTGAAATGACACGACAGCAGTCTTGCATAAGATCGAAATTTCACGAAGTGTACACTGTATCTGAAACGAAAATTGCTCTAAGTCTATATGACAATAAACGATATATTAGGTGTACAAAAAAGTTTTGAGCTTTTTTTTATAAAATTCAATCTTTATTCAAAAACAAACAAAAAAATATTAATCAGCAAAATATCCCCCGTTTGCATCAACGACCTTTTGCCATCTTTCGGGTAGCTTGCGAATTCCTTGACGATAGAAGCTGACCGGCTTCGAAGCGATAAAGTCATCAATGCATTTTCGTATTTCTTCAAATCTCACGAAATGTGTATCAGCCAAATGATGCTGCAGCGACTGGAATAGATAGTAATCGGAAGGCGCCATGTCTGGGCTATACGCCGCGTGTGGGAGAAGTTCCCAGCCTAACGCAAAGATATAAGATGGTCCTGGGTCGCTTTCGCAACATGTAGTCGAGCATTGTCATGAAGCAAGATCACTTTACGACGTCCTTGGCCAGTAAATGGCCTCTTTTTTTCTAATGCATCACTCAAATTGGTCAATTGTTGTTGGTAGCGGTCTACCGTGATTGTTTCACCCGGTTGTAACAACTCGTAATACAACACACCTTTCCAATCTCACCAGATACAGAGCAAAACCTTCTTGGCGTGGATATTGGGCTTTGGCATCGATGTCGAAGGTTGACCAGGGTGCCCATGATTTTCTACGTGTAGGATTATCATAAAGAATCCACGTTTCATCGCCTGTAATGATTTTGTGCAGAAAATCTTTTTTCCGGAACCTTGAAAGCAAAGTGAGTGCAGTGTCACGCCGATTTTTGTTGTCTTCAGACAATTCATGCGAAACCCATGCCTTCCTTCTGAACCTTTCCCATCGTATGTAAACGTACGGAAATGGTTTGCTGCGTAACGCCAAGCTGTTCTGCAAGCTCCTTTTCAGTATGCGCAGAGTTTATATCCAGCAGTGCTTGCAATTCGTCCGTTTCAATCTTTTGAGGGCGTCCAGTACGCGGTTCATCTTCAAGACTGAAATCTCCTTGGCGAAATTTTTGATACCATCTTTTACATGTAATATGACTTACAGCGTTTTCTCCATATGCAGCACAAATCATTGCAGTGGCTTCAGCAGCATTTTTCTTCAGATGAAACGCGAAGTGGATGGAAAATCGAATATGCTCTTTTGTTATTGCCATCGTGAACACTACTGATTTTTGAGGTTATGTACCTCAAACGCCAAACCTTATGGCATTTTAGAAGGTCAAATGTCAACGCTTTAAAACCGCAAAAGGGCGGGAAGATATATAAAATTTAAATTGTTATTTCGGTTGTATGAAATCTAAAGCTCAGAACTTTTTTGTACACCTAATATTGTACATGATTCTATCGACACGCTGCCATGGGAACATTATAAAATACTATTATAAATAAAAAACTTATATATATTTTTTAATCGTATTTTTAATAATAATTTAAAATATAAATTTTTGTAATAAAATATTTTGTAATAAGATATGTTATAATAAATTTATTTTTATAATACATTAGTATAAATTTTGTAATAAGATATCTTATAATAAACTTTTTTTCATTTCTTTTATAACACATTATCCTCATGTATTCAAGAATTGTGTGAATTGTCAAATCCCAACCATTTTACATAAACCTTATCCCTTTTTTTGTGCAATATTTTTTCTATAAGATATACATTAGGATTAATGATGCGATGCAACTCGTACTCGTAGAATCCTCCAGCAACAGGTTTTCCCTTATAATCTTCATCATCAATAGATACGTCACGGGATTAGTTTTCTGCACTTTGATGATTTTAAATACCTCCGTGGTCCAATTTGGTATGTAACTTTTCTCAAAGGTTGTCTTGAATTTATTAATGCGTATTGAGTCGCCCACTTTGAATCGTGCAGCTGGAGCAATTTTTACGCGACTGTATACAGTGGGTAAGAGCTTGTCAGCGATCGCGGGGGGTATCAGTCTCGCATATTGATAGTTCGATAGTTTTCGTGCGTTGTACTCTGACACGAGACGCAGTAACAAATCGATCCATTTATAGCTTCCGTTGAGCGTAAATTGCTTCCACATGTCGTTTTTCAACGCACGGTTAAATCGTTCGACCATCGAGGACCATCATCTTCTGGATCGTGGAGATTCGAGAGAATATACATGTATATATTATATGTATATTGTGATATATGTATATATGTGTATCATTGTATTGTTGACGTGTTATTCTAAATACGTTATTTGCGATAAATATCATCACATGCCTCGATAGTCGAAAGGATAAGATGCCTGCCCGGTAAACAGGAGATCCAGGTTCGATTCCTGGCTGAGGTACTTTTTTGCAAAATAATTAGGAGTTTTCACGACTGATTCGTGATCGGACCCCACCGTGACGCACACCCTTCCTTCTTATTTGGGACCGCCTTCATTATGGAATACGTAGAATAATGATTACTGTTATATTTCTTCAAGAATTTTTGCAAGTTTGCGTTGTAAAATTCTTTTCTCGTGTCGATTTGCAAATTTTTCGGACATCTTCCATTATTTCGAATTACCTTTGCGATCGCCCGAGCCATTTCAT
Source organism: Pogonomyrmex californicus (assembly GCA_024349325.1). NCBI lineage: Eukaryota > Metazoa > Arthropoda > Insecta > Hymenoptera > Formicidae > Pogonomyrmex > Pogonomyrmex californicus. Next base: position 1,439,669 of record JAECZD010000026.1, read on the forward strand.
CTCCACTCTTGATTTTGAGCGCTATGACCCACGCATTCTTGCTCAGTACATCAATGACGATGAGAATGTAGTGGTGAGCTTTGTTGAATCGTGTATAAGGACGCATCTCAACTACATCCGCCTGTCACAAGTCGTATCCGTAAATGATCACGTATCTTCGTGGAAAATTTCTTCTCGCCGGAGCATGCAGTTCCTCTACCAATCATCTTGGTCTGGCCGAAACCGTTTCTAATACCTTTCACGGCAAGCCGAGAGTTGCTGGGGTCTTCCCAGCGCATCGAGTCCGCTCGATCCGACTTCGTCGTCTCCGAATTCTACTGCCGTGTATCGGAGTGCCTCCCGATACAACTGTATTTCCATCCGACCAATTCCGAACACCGGAGTACATCCCGGTCGGCCGAACACACTCGGCACAAACACCTACGTCTTCCGCCACAGCTGGGGCTCTCCCCGGCTGGCTGAGTTCACTCTTCATACAGACGAGGGCACACCCTCCATCAGCCGAGTACTTTCGGCAGGGAACGGGCCCACCCGTTCTTCGACCTGAACGATCAGAAAATCCTCTCGGAATTCCACCCTCGCGACCGAGCCAACGCCCGCGCTTCAAACACGCATACGCGATTTAAATCGCCCGAGAATTAAAGGTCCGCGACAACACGTACGACATCGGCGCCCGCCGCGCACGCCCCGCCGAGTACGCGTAGCGATCTCAGTATCACACCGATCGCCGATATCTCAGTTACATAAAAACTTATAAACACGCACCGAGCACCGTCTCGCCCGTCCATGACAAATTCTATTCCATTCTTTCCGGCGATTCGTGCCTTTCCATCCGGCACTATTTTATTATTATTTATTTCGTTATTTTAATAAATGATTATTATAATATATTTTCGCTTATGATCTAACTCGCATCTACACCAAAATTCTGTTTCCAACGTCCTCGCTTCCTCCACCTGATAACCGACTGACCGCTATCCGCGCGGGAAAGCGAGACTGTTTTATGGCGCCTGAACAAGGATCGGAAGATAAAAAGACCAGAAAATGAAGACAGAAAATGGAAGCGAAATGACCGATGACGAACTAGACCAGTTGTCCAAGATCGAGTTACAAGAACGGCTCGGACAATTTCAATCGGATACCGCCGAAACCGTAGAAGCATTGAGACTAGCACCTTCGACGGTGTTCGCACGACAATGCAACTCGAAGTCCCCGAGCGCCATGACCAAAAATACTAAATAAAGGCGATCGACCGACCGATCGAAAACAAACAGATCAAGCTGACCGACCGACCGACTGACCGTGACCGAGCAATACATCGACCATACCAAGACCATCCGATACAACGGCCGTCAGAATTCCACCGGTGCATCTTCCGAACGGGGAGCTCAATGTATCGAACCGAACCGAACCGAATCCGTACTTAATCGAACCGATGCACCGACCGAGCCGGAGCGCGGTCTCAGGATCAGCGCACCGATTGGCCGAGCCCAGGGTGACCGAGAATCGCTAGAACGACTCTAGGAAACAACGACGACCGATACCCCAACCGGCTGATTAACCGCCCGACAGACTTGCACCGACCGATCAACGGAAGTCGAACACAGATCGACCCAGCACCGATCGACCGAACCGACGATTGAAGACCGAACCGTGGCAGAATCTATCATCGGACATCCCGACCGGAACCGATGTCGACTCCAACGCGATGTCCAGGCAAGACCGGGGCCTGAAAATCGGCCCACCGACTGAACTGAACCGAAACCGAAATAAGCCGAACCGAACGCGCTGATTGACCCAGACTCCGGCCGCAGGACCACCGCACCGACCAACCGGAACCGAGACAAACCGGATCGAAGGCCGGACGGACAAAACCCTGAAACCGTTGCCCGGCGCGCCGAAATCCGACGACGCATCTGCCAAAGGCGAGACCGAATCCGACCACGCTGCCGAAAACAAGACCGAATCCGACAGCGCCGCCGAACGACGACGCCGATCGTCACCACCATCGACGAGCCCCCGGCAATCGCGACAAAAAGAAGGGGCAAATCGCGTAATGTCAAAGCTAAACAACGTCGAGGCCTCAGGTGTCGCGGAAAAATTTAAGCTAACAAGTAAATAGCTTAACTGCCGAAAATGGCAAAAGTAGGGGAAAACGCGACCGCCGACGAACAAAGCGGAGAATGATCCATCTAATCGCAACAGATCGGTGTCTCGCGAGATGGAATAGTCGCTATTGTAGAAGAGATCGACGCGCTACTCGAGGAGCGCACGCCCACCACTGTACGACCCGACTCGACCAGGGCTCGAGGAAATGTACCTCGACCTGTTTGAATCGAACTCGGATACAGCGAACGAGCCGCCGACAACCCGCAGGCTCGACAAAACCGCCGCCACCACGATGACGAGGAAATCCGTGCTAAAGGTCGGAATCAGCATCCAACGCTCCGACGCGGCACAAAGACGCAAGGCAGTCTGACTCGCCGAGGCACCGCCGCCGCCGCCGCCGAAACGATCCCGCCGGGCAACCTCCGAGAAGTACGCCGTTCCGTCGCCGGCAAAAAGGTATCGGTGGCAACGCCACCAGTACAGAGACCGCGAATGGTGGATGCCAGCATACAGACCGTCGTCGAACCGATCACTCAGCCGCTATAACCAACCGGCCCGATACGGCTACCGCCGATTCCGATGGAAGTTCTACGGGACTATTATCCATGCCGCATTTTGCGGTACATAAAAACAGGAAGTACTGAGCCGATGTGAGGGGACGGAAATTTGTCTTATGCTTCAATGCCAACGGGACATTGAGGTCGAGCCAACCGGCATTGAGTTCAATTAGTTATTTATGTTAAACGCGATGTGTGTATATTATTATTGTGTGTGTGTGTGGGGGGGGAGGGTGTAGAATGTATCATATCTCTATTTTCCTATGAATACGCATAATTTTTTGCTTTGATATTATTAATATGTCACAGATAACTTTATATCAAATGTTATGTTTCGTATATTCGCAAATCGTAATAGGAAAACATAGATATGATACAACACACACACACACACACACACACACACACACACACACACACACACACACACACACACACACACACACACACACACACACACACACACGCACGCACGCACACGCACGCACACACGCACGCACGCACGCACGCACGCACGCACGCACGCACGCACGCACGCACGCACGCACGCACGCACGCACGCACGCACGCACGCACGCACGCACGCACGCACGCACGCACGCACGCACGCACGCACGCACGCACGCACGCACGCACGCACGCACGCACGCACGCACGCACGCACGCACGCACGCACGCACGCACGCACGCACGCACGCACGCACGCACGCACGCACGCACGCACGCACGCACGCACGCACGCACGCACGCACGCACGCACGCACGCACGCACGCACGCACGCACGCACGCACGCACGCACGCACGCACGCACGCACGCACGCACGCACGCACGCACGCACGCACGCACGCACATACATTACATATTAGATTTATATATGCCATTTTAGGAGATGAGTATATATATATATATCAATATATCCAAATATATATCCAAATAGACACTTCTGACATTGACGAAACACCATTGCACTAATTATAAGAATATAATTGTGGATAAAATAGTTATGAAAAGATCGTTTTCTTCCGAGCACGTAACTTCGTGTCACGCTCTGTCTTGATTCTAATTGTTTTGACCATACCGCGGCAGATTTACGTGTGCGAGGCACGCATACAAAAGACGAGACACGTACATGTGCGCTCGGTCCTCGGCAACGTTGGGTTGGCCGAAGAGAATAGAAATATCATCCTACTCTCTCGCATCGAAGCGCCGTGAATAGAGAATAAAAATATCGTTATACTCTCTCGCGTTCGCGACGCGTATGAGAAGGAAATAGAAATATTATTGTACTCATAATCGGCAGCCAGGAGCATAAAAGCGGAATAATTAAATGTGTAAACGGTATAATTTGTTAGCGATAAAACAGATACATGGATAAAATTATAATTAAAAGTAAATAAAAAGAATAAATTCAAATTAAAAATAAAAATAAAAATAAAAGTTTCATACCAATTAACGACTAAGAACACAAAAGAATAGATTCGTCGATGGTAACAAAACTTCAGTATGTGACTGATAACAACAAATTCAAATTAAAAATAAAAATAAATTACAAATTAAAGACTAAAAACGCAAACGTCGTTTCAACCTTATATTAGGTCTTCTTCAATGCGATAATACAGCGCGATGATACGAAATAAAGACAATTAGCGACATAATATATGTACAGAGAATGTCAAGTACAAATGGCTATTAACTTAAAACTAAAGGCATGATCGTGTTAGGCACTAACCGGCTAGTGCGCACGAATGTAGTGTTCAGTATGTAATCTTATCATACCAACAGATGCTCTCATATTGCATATTGTTGTGGTCCGAAATACGTGTAATCGCTTCGAATCTGATCGCCACCAATCTTGCTCTTTTTTAGTTTTCCATGAGCATTTTCCATGTTTAGATAGCGCGGACAGTCCCCAATGTATAATGCCAAAGAGCGTGGAAAGTCATTAGTGAGAGACGTTCTTCATCCAATTTTGACGACAATGTATTCACTAAATTGTATTGTTACCTAACGTATTTGAAAGATAAATATAGAATATAGAAGATAGATAAATATAGAATATAGAAATATAGAATATAAAATATAGAAGATAGAATTGATCTTAAAAGAGTCTCGACATTTTTGAATTAGATAAAACAATGCGGATACCTTGGAGACAATCCATACGGTCAAATTGTGAAGACAGATCGGAGCCATGGATAGTTAATCTCAGAAAGAAACTCACAAATGTATCAAACACAATTATCGTCGCTGAGAAAGATCGAGATGTTCCGTTAAGGAGGGGGAATTTTGTGAAAAGGAGGGACTATTAGGAAGCCGGGGATAGGTTGAGGATGGGAAAATAGCTCTCGGGTAACAATTCCGTGTCACTTTATTTATTAATCCCTTGAGGCTGTTTTTTAATGTGAATCATTTCGGAGACAATCTTTTTGTTACATGACGATTCTTTGTCTAGAATCCTGATATTATCCCAATCAAACTCATGTTTAAAATTCATTCTATGAATCGAAACCACAGATGGGGAGCCGGTAACTTTTTTAATGTCACGGATATGTTCATTTATTCTAGTTTTAAGTTGTCGTTTGGTTTGTCCGACATAAGTAGCCTCGCAATCCTTGCAATTGATTCTGTAAACGACTTCCGGGTGTATCATCGGATCTAATAAGTCTTTGCCCGTTTTAATGAATCTATTCAGAGGATTAGTTAATCGATAACCTAATTTTAGGTTGTATTTTTTAGTGATTGTTGCAAAATTTTCAGATATGCTCTTGACGTATGGAACAAGAAAGAATGGCATGCGGAGCACCGTAGAATCAACGCGTCAGCAACCCTATCATATGCAATCCCAGAATTCAATTTTGTGAAATATTTGATTCTGTTATTAATAGTGGTAAAAATAAAATCCAATGGAGCTGTTGAGCAGAGTGATGATCAATTCATTAAGATTTTTCTCATGAAACTGAGAGTGGGAAAGTAAAAGAGTTCTGTCGATCATTCCGAAAATCACACCTCTTTTGTGGGTTATAGGATAGTGATGGGAGTGGAAATTTAAATATCTACCTGAATTCGTGGGCTTCTTATAAAGATCAAAAATTAGTCCCTTATCACTCGCAATCACACGAGTATCAAGAAAGCTGATACCGCCGTTATTCCTGATCTCCATTATAAATTGCAGTCTTTCATGGTACGCATTAAAATTCTTTAAGATATTGTCAAAAAATTCTGGGGGTGAAGCTGGCAAAATGTCATCGACGTATCTGACATAAAATGGAAGATCTATTGGAATCCTGGCAATAGCATCCTCCTCTAAGTCTTGCATAACGATGTCGGCTATGATTGGTGAAAGGGGAGAGCTCATAGGATTGCCAAAAATCTGTTTGTAGAATGAGTTGTTAAATTTAAAATAAGTAGAATCCAAAATTCAAGATATCGCATTAAGAAATTCGTGTAAAGGAATGTTAGTGTAATTGGAATGTTAGTGTGATTGGAAATAAAATCCCATCTTTTCTCAATACTTTTCAACGCTAGGTCTGACGAAACATTCGTGAAAAGAGAGACCATGTCCAATGATATCAGCTTATGATCAGAACATAAATGTAAACCATTTAGCTTCTTAACCAAATAGAAACTGTTGCTGATATAACCGGGCGGTTTTAGGGATGCTTTTGGAAATAATGAAATGTAAAAAGGAGGCTAAAGGATATAATGGGCTGTTAATCGATGAAACAATTACTCGCAGCGGAAATTCTGGTTTATGGATCTTTGGCAGTCCGTATGCTCTGGGAATAATCCCATCAGTGACTAACAGTTTTTTATAAAGAGTCGAATCTACGTAATCATTTTCCTTCCATCTTTGTAAGAGGGAACGAGTTCTAGTCGTCAACTTTCTGGTCGAATCAGATAAGATTTTTCGGATTCACTTCGGATTTCACTTCGGATTAGTTTAAAGAACAATACTGAGCTTGTAAAATTACAATCAAAAGCCTAACAAAAAAGATCTAAGCATTAACAGTATGCGTATAATTATTTCTCATTTCGATGACATCGTCCGTCTTTCTTTTCGTGTACTCATCCTTGTCTTTCATCAGAATCAGATTGCAACGCCGTGATTTTATAGTAGATGGCTTTTGATTGTAATTTTACAAGTTCAGTATTGTTCTTTAAACTAATCCGAAGTGCGGAACTATATCATTTTGTACATACAAAGCTGCAAAACTTTTATATTCGTCGAAATAAGACATCGTGTTTCTTCCTTGCATAACGTGTAAGGCATGAAAGAATGGACCAATCAGAGTCCTTCATTCCGTCGAAGTGAGAAATGATTATACGCATACTGTTGACGCATAGATCTTTTTTGTTAGGCTTCGGATTGTAATTTTACAAGCTCAGTATTGTTCTTTAAAGTAATTCAAACTGCGGAAATCATTTCGGAGATTAGGAGATTATGCTATCCGCCCATACCTTCCAAAATTCAAAGTTTTAGCGATAGACGATTTTATATGCGCGTTACGCAGGCAGAAGAACACGTAACGTGTCCCTCTACTCGAACTCTTTTAGCAGTGTTTTACTGTGAATCAAATTATATTATTAGATTATATCAAACAGATGTTTTCTGATGTGTATACAATATATCTCTGTATTTTGTATACGTGTTTATAAGTTTGTGTGAGTGTTGTTGACAGATGTTCTTATAAAAAACTAACTAAATATTACGGATTAGCAATAAGAAGAAATATTGACTCTGTTGATAATATGGAAAAAGCTATAATAGCAACATTTCATCATTTATGCTCCACAAATGAAAAACCGATACATGAGAATTGTCCACCAGGACCCGATAATGGCGTAAATGGCGCGTTGCTGAGACCGCGGGTAAACAGGAAGACCACCCTCCACTTCATGCAGATGTACGGAAACATATACTGCCCATTTATAAAGATTTATCAAGAAAAGATTTTTTTAAAAGATGTTTAGGCGGGCACACTCAAAATGCCAACGAGAGTTTCAACTCCACCGTATGGCATTTAACTCCTAAACACTTGCATTCTGACATAAAAATTATTGAGATCGCAGTCTATATTGCTGCAGATGTTTTTAATGAAGGCTATTATGCCATTTTAAAAATTATGAATATATTTGACATAAAAATCGGACAACAATGTAAGTTTTTTGCCGATATCTGGAATGCGGAGCGGACGAAACGACAGGAGCGTAGCCAAAGCAGCTCAAAAGAAGCTTGAACAACTCATAGGCAGCAATAAGCTGAATTGCAAGATTTTTATAAGAAAGTAGAAAGTCTATTATATGGATCTAGAATAGCAGATTAACTGTAAGTATCCGAAAACAGTTACTTTTCCATATACAAATCTTTAAACACGTTTTTCTCAAAACCAAGTTTTTCGAATTAGCGTGCAGCATAACTCAAAAAATATTCAACCATTCGACTTCCGCTAGTGCATATATATAGATAACTAAATTCCCCTCTAGACAAACCTACTTATTTGGTGATATTATTCAATTAAATAATTATTATCGCATAATTAATGCGAAAATTTTTGATAAAAATTAAAATATTTTTTTTAAGTCTCATAATTTTTCTAATTTTGCATTTTTTACTTTGCAAATAGATTTGTCCATAGCGAAATCTTATAATAAAACCAATATATTTTTTTATTTTTGTTTCAGATAAATATAAAAAAACGCTACATTGCACGCCAATTGCAATGTCCGATACCGAGGCTTTAGAGAATTGTCTGTATATTTACGAATATATGCACTATTTTACAACGGAAAAATTTTTTTATATCTAGAAATGTACTTTTAGAATATATTAAAAGTTTCGAAAAATTTTATCAACCTATTTTGTTTAAAAAAATTTCCAAAAATCACTTTCTTTTCTGCGTATTATATAAGGTTCCTCTTTTAAGCCTTTGGAATAATGGGAAGGGATCTTTATTCGAAATTATTGTTTGATTTAATTGAAATCTTAATCTTTTTATTTGAATTCTGCCCCTCTTTTGGACATGAATGCTTTTTGAAATTAATTATTTATTAGTTAAAACTCTAAATTCAAATTATTTAGTTGCAACACTATTAGCTGCAACTAACTGGTACGTTACGCTCTTTGTCAATGACCGAATTTGGATTTAGAATTATTTTCTTGATTTCATTAAGAAATGTTTGTAGAAAGGAGGTAAAGGTTTCCACGGATTAGAATCGTAATATCTTATTATTATGTTTATTACGGCTAATATTTACAAGTGTGATCGTGTCAGTGTTCTTTGGTAATTATTTTTTGGTATTATGGTGACTCCGAAGAGCCTGTGATCTTAGGGAGCCTTGGATCACGTGGAGGAGACGCTTCCGAATAACTTCTTAATACGAACCTGAATTTTTTGGTTCTTGCGTCGCCTCTTCTTTTTTCTATCAAGCGTCCGGACGAGATGTAGGTGTCACTGGATCGTCTGAGATCGATATCGGCCGTGGCGGAATTGAAAGCTGAGCTGGCAAAGGAGGCTGTGGGCAGACTAGCCCACAGCCTCAGACTAGAGTAGTCGCGTCGCTCGTTAGTGGCTTATGGAAGCAAGTGCATAACCACGGGCTCATTTGAGTGGCCGTCGTCGTCCCTGTAATGCAAAACTCTATCAGGATGAGCCTCTACGGTAGGAAGGAGACATCTTGATCTAGGTAAGCTTCTTCAGGTCACTGAGGTGATAGTCACGACTGCGTGAAGACTCTTGGTGCCTCGATCAATAAATCAATATTTTTATCATACTGCACTCATTCTTTCATTTAAAATTATTAAATTTAGATAGCCGTGACACCTTCCCCCTTAAGTCATATGTAATACCTTATGTTACTATGTATGAATAATACTAGTTTATTTTGATACAAAATTTATTTATTTATATGTTAATAAAACAAAAATTAGCTATTATTATTATTATATTTTATTTATTATTTTTTATATTATTATTATTATTTATTATTATTATTATTCTTTTAAACAAACATATATTTATAAGATATATTAATTATATTAATTATTTCTATTGTGTTAATAACTTTATTGGATTAATGAATTGATTATGTGATTAAAAAGCAATATGATTTAAATGCGAAATATGCAAAATATGCGAAATATGCTCTATTTTTTCCTTTTTTTTCAACTTTTTTTTTACAAATTAAAATGTAAAATTAAAATGTATTTTTAAATTTACCTGATTTTTTTTTGTAAAGTTATTTATTATTATTATACTATTTTTAATTCTTCGTTACAGCAGCTCTTTGCACGGCTGAACTTCGACTGATTATTAATTAACTCTATCATAAAAATTTGCTCCTGAGTGTTATTTTAATTTATCGTTTGATACATGTTTTGTTTAATGTCGTTCGATATAAGATTCGCCTTTTGTGCTCTTCGTTATCTCTTCTTATTATTACAATCGCGGGTATAGGGGTATATTTGAGCAGATATATTTGAGCTTCATTGCGGATAAAAGTTTGACTTGAATTTTTATTTTCATTTTCAATGTGTGTTTGTTGTTGTGTAGGTATGTATATTAGCTCTTGTTATTTATTTGTTTGTTGATTTCCTTCTTCTAGACTTCTTTCTTCTGATTTTCTTTCTCCTTGTGATTTTCGTTTGACCAGATGTGATAATAAATTTGTAACTGAGTCCCAAAGCGCTTCGATGAGATATACTGACCAACTATAAATCATGTGAAGTGCATAACCATAAATTAGAGTGTCTATTATTAGCTTGATTGTTCTTATGCAAAAATATAGTCCAATTAGTCCTGCATTTGCATTGCCGGTAGATAGAAATATTCTCCAAATTTTCTTCCATGCAGATTCAGTAATTTTATATAAAGAATTTTCGTCGAGAAGATGAGAAAGTGATATTCTTTGAGATAAGATCGGTTCTCCTATTACGCCACGAGTTATTGTGTTTAGAATTCTGTTCTTCTCCGCTGGATGTGGTCTCGTAAATTTTCGAGTTCGTTATTTGTATATATGCCGCTTGCTGCCAATGATCCAGAATCATTATATTGTCAAGTTGATTTCCTCATCGATGTCAGTTTTAATGGAGATTTGCTGTATTCCAGAATACAGCAAATCTCCGAAATGGTGTAATTTTATACCATCCGTCGTTTAAATAATACATTGTTGGAATTATTCTGTTGCAAGTAATTTGTGTTCCGGTTTTGAAAAGAATGTGGGTTCGTAGTGCTAAAAAGTGTTTCATTTCCTTTTAATACTGATAATTGTTGATAACATTCCTTCATATGATGAATTTTAACTTCGACTGGAATACATTTGATTATATGGACAACTTCTCCTGATATTACTAACATATATTCAGGTTTCATAATTTAATATGCAAAATCGTCTGGAGAATGTATGCTAAGCGCATCTTTCATAATTTGTTGCTCCAAATTGCAGCGTTGTTTAAGTACATCTATGTATAAATAATTCATTTGTGTTCGTATATGTCTTTCTACATAAACAAATTTTGAATTTACATAAGCAAAAATATCTAAATTTTCAACTGATAATTTCTATTTGTGAATTTGAATTATTATAATTTTATGAATTTGATTCATCATAATTTTCTGCATCTTCGTAATTTGAAATTTCTGAATCTAATGTTGAGTTTTGTTGTATATTGTTTTCTGTGCTGTTATTAAATAAGTTTTTTGCGTCAGTTTCGACTCTTTGATTTAGTGGGTTATTATGTATTTCTGTCTAAAATGTATATTCACAACATAAAAGTTCATTTAATTCTTTTTTATTAAATGGCACGCTTTCTCCTTCTGACTTTTCTGTATTACGCGTCTGCATTCCTGAAACTAATGGCTCTGGTTCCTTCATCATTGTTCCTCTTCTTGGAGAAGATGGTAAAGTTCTTGCGTTTCTGTATCTTGCTTCCTCATCCTCTGGACACTCTTTTATTTCATCGTATTGAGGTTGTATTGAATATATATTTGTCCTAAGATTTTTAGATAAAGCATCAGCATTAGCATTAATTTTTCCTGGTTTATATTGTTACGACTGAGCGGTGTTCCGCTCGACGCTATCCTCATATTGATTTCCAACTTGAAGATCGTTTCTTGCTGACGCAGTCGTCAAGCGGTTGTCAAGCGTTGTTTGGGAGAGAGAGTCGACGGCGCGACGCATGAGTTTGAACCGGTGTCGCGGTGAATTCCGATATTATTAAAGAAAGAGTTCTTGTGTTATTGTAAACAATAAAATATGTTCCTCCGTTTTCTAAAAACTGTCTCTTTCTTCCCTGGCGTGAGTGTAACGCGAGTGAATCCATCGTGAGCGCAACATTTTTGGGAGCTCGTCCGGGATCGGCAAACATGGCGAAGCGTCAAGCAGGATTGTGATAGAAGGATTAGTGATAGAAGTGGGACAAGAAGGAGACAGGTTGTCTCGGCCAAGAAGAGAGCGTGCAGGAGGAACCGAAAATGACTCCGAACCTGAAGACGGTTCTCCGTATAACTATGGAGGAGTTTTGCTTTTTTAGAGAGGAGCGTGCGGAGCGACAACGCGGAGCGGAAGAGTAGAGAGTATCAGTGCGGCAGTCCAAGGAGCATGAACTACCCATACCAGGCCAGTCAAATCCAATTTTAAATCTCGGTCTCAGTTTAAAATTAACATATTTGACATATATGACAGAAGTGTTCCTTTACGAGAATTTTTATCTCAGTTTGATTGCTTGGGCAAATAGATGGAAAAATAGAATTCGGAGAAAAGAGTCGTATTAGCTTCCTGTTTAAAAGAGAAAGCGCGTTCAGTTTTAGAGAGAGGAGGGGGGAACGGAATTGGAAAATTCACAGTATAGCGAATTAGTTTCAAGATTAGAGTTACGTTTTGGGGAAAAACTTTCGGCACAAAATTACTACATGCAGTTTATAAATCGAAAGCAGAAATTCGGGGAAGATTTGGCTACACTTGGCTCGGACTTGGAGCGTTTGTTCGGCTCGTTTAGCCTATCCGAAGTGCCCGCCTGGCGTACAGGATAAAATTGCGTGCTCGCAATTTATTGTTGCAATGGCAGACGGTTTTATTAAACAGACCCTTCAAATGGAGGGGCATACATCTTTAACCCATTAACGTCCAAAAGACTCGATTTCGACATCTAAGTTTAAATTGTCGATATGTAACGAATTCAAATAGCAAAAATTCGGGAACCACTGTCTCCTATGTTTTGAAGGGTGCTCTTTCCAATGGTGATAGTTAAAAATCTCCCAAAAAAAGTTTTACCATGGAAAAATTAAAAATAAAAAAAAAATCGTGATTTTTCAATCAAATTTTATGTTTAAAATTATTTTTCGTTCCTTTTACATTTTTCTATATGCTTAAAACCTATCTAGATCATGGCCTCGATGTCTAAACTTAAAATAAATGGAGCTATTTTATTGTCTAAAGTTTTTGGTGAAACAAAATGGCGGCCGAAATGAAATATTTTTCTTTTAAACTTTACAAATTTTTTTTCTCGAAAACTATAGACTTCGATAAAAATTTTCTCAGAACAAAAATGTCTTAGAATTAGTTAGAGTATACTCTCAATTTTTTTCAGAATTTTTCGAGATAATTTTTGATTTTTCGAAAAATCACGAAATCGAAATTTTTAAAAACGTCATAAAAAATTCTGAAAAATTTAAGAGTATTCTTTGATTAATTCTAAGACATTTTTGTTCTTAGGAAATTTTTATTTAAGTTTATAGTTGTCGAGAAAAAAATTTTTAAACTTCAAATCGCATGAATTTTGATATATTCATATAATCATATATTAGTGTACAAAAAAGTTCTGAGCTTTTTTTTGTAAAATTCAATCTTTATTCAAAAACAAACAAAAAAATATTAATCAGTAAAATATCCCCCGTTTGCATCAACGACCTTTTGCCATCTTTCGGGTAGCTTGCGAATTCCTTGACGATAGAAGCTCACCGGCTTCGAAGCGATAAAGTCATCAATGCATTTTCGTATCTCTTCAAATCTCACGAAATGTGTATCAGCCAAATGATGCTGCAGCGACCGGAATAAGTAGTAATCGGAAGGCGCCATGTCTGGGCATGTCACGCCGCGTGCGGGAGAAGTTCCCAGCCTAACGCAAAGATATGGTCCTGAGTCGCTTTCGCAACATGTGGTCGAGCATTGTCATGAAGCAAGATCACTTTACGACGTCCTTGGCCAGTAAATGGCCTCTTTTCTTCTAATGCATCGCTCAAATTGGTCAATTGTTGTTAGTAGCGGTCTGCTGTGATTGTTTCACCCGGTTGTAACAACTCGTAATACAACACATTTTTCCAATCCCACCAGATACAGAGCAAAATCTTCTTAGCGTGGGTTGGGCTTTGGCGTCGATGTCGAAGGTTGACCAGGGTCAACCCATGATTTTCTACGTTTAGGGTCATCATAAAGAATCCACTTTTCATCGCCTGTAATGATTTTGTGCAGAAAATCGTTTTTCCGGAACTTTGAAAGCACAGTGAGTGCAGTGTCACGCCGACGATTTTTGTTGTCTTCGGACAATTCATGCCCATCTGCCTTCCTTCTGAACCTTTCCCATCGTATGTAAACGTATGGAAATGGTTTGCTGCGTAACGCCAAGCTGTTCTGCAAGCTCCTTTTCAGTTTGCGCAGAGTTTATATCCAGCAGTGCTTGCAATTCGTCCGTTTCAATCTTTTGAGGGCGTCCAGCACGCGGTTCATCTTCAAGACTGAAATCTCCTTGGCGAAATTTTTGATACCATCTTTTACATGTAGTATGACTTACAGCGTTCTCTCCATATGCAGCACAAATCATTGCAGTGGCTTCAGCAGCATTTTTCTTTAGATGAAACGCGAAGTGGATGGAAAATCGAATATGCTCTTTTGTTATTGCCATCGTGAACACTATTGATTTTTGAAGTTATGTGCATCAAACGCCAAACCGTATGGCATTTTAGAAGGCCAAATGTCAATGCTTTGCGCAAAAACCGCAAAAGGGCGGGAAGATATATAAAATTTAAATTGTTATTTCGGTTGTATGAAATCTAAAGCTCAGAACTTTTTTGTACACCTAATATTTATCTAAATTTATTTAAGAAAACTAGAAAGATTGGGGATCGTTGGATTCCTTTAGGATTATTGGCTTACAGATCTTCTAAGCATGAGGTCACAGGTTTTACTCTTGCAGAGTTGAATTTGGGAAGAGAATTAAGATTGCCTATAGATCTTCTTCGTGGTTGTCCTCCTGAATTGGGTAATGTTTTTCAGGAAGGGAGATATTCATTTAGATTGAGGGAGAGAATCAAATCCATAATGTTGTGAGTCAACATATGGATTTAAGGTTGCAAAGGACAAAAATGAATTATGATCGGAAGGATAGGCGACTGAATTTTGTGCCTGGTCAGAAGGCTTGGTTTTATAATCCTCGAAGGATGCGAGGTAGGATTCCCAAGTTGCAAAGTAGTTGGGAAGGACCTTATAAGATGATTAGGAAAATGAATGACGTAGTTTATTGCATTTGTAAAACAAAAAGATATAAAAATAAAGTGGTACATTTAAATAGATTAGCTCCTTGAGGAAAGGAAAAATTTGTAGGGAAAAGAATCGAAGCTGAGTCTGTAAATGTGTAAAAAAGAGATATGTGGATATTTCATTTTTGAGGAAATAATTAATTTGAAATAGAGTTCTTTAGATAGATACTGTTTATGTTTTCGTTTCTTGTTTGAGGTTTGTTGGCACTACTTAAAGAAGAAGATCTTCTGCTTATCGAACATCAGGCTAAGGAAATCCTTTTTATTAAAAAGTCTGTCTCGCCCGTGGTTTTTCCAAGGGACTTAGGGCGAATGTCGAAGCAGGGACTTGGGGTATCCAATAAGATGAAAGGGTCCTCGGAAGCTTCCTCCCTCCCCTTGTTCGAAGATTCAAGAGAGAAGTGCGCAAGACACAAGCACGAAATAAAGAAGCATCAAACAAGAAGAGAGAAGATAACCTCACAGCAGTACGGAACTTCCGAAAGGAGTGAAGTTTGGGACTGGTTCGACGCTCGGTAACCCGCAGCAGCAGCTTGGGGTAGAGCCGGAAGCCGACAGATTCCCTGAGAACTTCACCATAGAAGAAGAAGCCAACTTTTCTGCGAGGGAATTCCCTGGAATTGTCGGGACGACAATTTCGAAGAGGAAGGGAGTAGTATTACGACCGAGCGGTGTTCCGCTCGACGTTATTCTCATATCGATTTCCAACCTGAAGATCGTTCCTTACCGACGCGGTCATCAAGTGGTTGTCAAGCGTTGTTTGGGAGAGAGAATCGACGGTGCGGTGCGCGAGTTCGAGCCGTGTCGTGGTGAATTCCGATATTATTAAAGAAAGAGTTCTTGTGTTATTGTAAACAATAAAATGTGTTCCTCCGTTTTCTAAAAACTGTCTTTTCCTTCCTTAGCGTGAGTGTAACACGAGTGAACCCGCCGCGAGCGCGACAATATATTATTTCACAATTATATTCAGCCAATTTTATTTTCTATCTTGCTAAACGAGAAGTTGGATTTTTCAATTTATAAAGCCAAATTAATGGTTATGATCGGTAATTAAGAAACATTTTTTATCATAAATATAAGGTCGAAAATGTTGAACAGCATATACAATTGCTAATAATTCTTTTTCTATAGCTGAATAGACATATCCTTCCTTCAATCCTGAATTCGCGACTCTAATATACATTTGTGAAATAGACCTAACAGGAATTGTAAATTCTTCTTCTTGTTCGTCTTTTAATTCAAAAGATATAATAATACCGTTCCATTCTAATTGATTTTCTTGTTAATTTACATTTACTTGAAATTGTTTAAAGAAGTCTGAACCAGAATCCCATTCTGTGGTATCGGAAAATCATCTTCCAAATGAAAAGAAACTGGATATCCTAAGATATCTATCAGTGCCAGCCTTAAGGTGGTTACGTGATGCGTTGTAATTTTACTTAGTTTCAAAATTTCCCATCCACGAAAGTATCTGGTGTTACAGTACTCTTTTTAATTATATTCGACCCTCATCCATTGTCTACGTCTAAGGAAATTTAGAGTTTCTTTAAAATTTAAGTTTTCTAATTTTACCGTTGGTCCTCAATATAAGCTAGATTTATTGCTCTACATTTGATTCGACTTGAGCATTAATTTTCTGTGCGGGGCGAACATTGGTTTTTCCCGGGGCTGCCCCATTCCTCATGGGAATCTGCCCGGTTCCTTGAGTTTGTAAATTTTATCTAAAATTATTTCCGTTGTTGTTATTGCTCATGTTATTATTATAATTATTATTACAAATTCCATTGTTATTATTGTTGTTATTATTGCTATTAAAAATTCTTTTCCGACATTGCCCTAAAGAGGCATGTGCCCTAATTTTTTACAATATCTGCAAGTTATTATTG
Organism: Pogonomyrmex californicus; assembly: GCA_024349325.1. NCBI lineage: Eukaryota > Metazoa > Arthropoda > Insecta > Hymenoptera > Formicidae > Pogonomyrmex > Pogonomyrmex californicus. The sequence goes on from JAECZD010000026.1 coordinate 1,456,753, forward strand.
AATTTTGATTATTCGAATTCCAATTTGATTGAAATCGCGGAAGTGCGGGTTACTCGATTATTATTTCTATTATAATTATTGTTATTATAATAATTATTAATATTTCGCATATTTTGTGAAAATCGCGATCTATTTTGATTTTGATTCTTATTAATTAACCAACAACGATCAGCTGCATGACCTACCTTACGACAAAATTGGCATGTTATTATTTCAGCTTCAATGCGACAGGTCGAAGCTCATTTTTCAGCCGATGCGTTCTCTGCGAGTACTACACGTTTTATCATGTTTACGGTTTCTAATTCTTTTTCTGCGTCAATCGCTCGTTCCTTTTAAATGTTCTTTCTTTTGATATTATTATTTCTCTACTTAGTTCATGTAAGAAGTTCATTTTTAAATGTTTTTCAATTGAATTTCGAAATTCCAAACTTAATAACTCCGGTTTCTCTTTTTTGTGTATCAAGAATTCGTTTTCCTAAATTCTCTAACTTGATTTGCATATGCTGCAATCTTCTCGTCCTTCTTTTGATATATAAGACAATTGCCCTTGCGCTTTATAAACTGTCTCTCACGGTCCATATTTTGCTCTCAAAAATTCAATTAATTCTTACATATTTTCAAAAGTTCTTTTCAATATCGATCTATGCACATCCCTTTTTAATTTATTACGTATTACTCGTCTAAATCACTAAAATCACTTCCTGCGTGGGTGCGACCATACTTAGTGCTTCTTCGCAACCCTCGATGAAGTAAACAAACGGAATATTTTCTTCATCGAAATTAGGCTTCTAACGTGTCTCTGATTAAAAATTGTAAAAAGTTACTTATCGTTTCTTCTGATGGCAAATTGGTAGCTTAATTTCGTTGCTGTTGCTGAAACTGTTGTATTATTCGTTGCTATCCAATTAGCCTCCGCAATTCATTCATTTCTATCTTCCCTGAGTTTTCCATGGTATTTCTTGATGTTGATTGGCCAGATACCTTCATGTCCTTTAATTTATTGTTCTTTGTTCATTTTTTCACTGTTCATTATCGTTTCTTTCCACAAACCGTTTTAGTATCCCATCACTGTCACCAAAAATTTTCTAAATGTTACGTTCTTATTGTCCGTTTTTGAGTCAATACATTTAAATACTTTACCCTGGGATTGGACCGGTTTGTGATTAAATCAATCCCAACCAGGTAACGAATTTTATAAATTTTGTATCGCGGATCTTTCCTATTAATTCGATTGTAATTTGGATAGTTTATTTTAAAATCGATTTTATTCAATTTAGATTTAAGAATTTGTTTATTTGTTTTAATTTTAGATTAATTTTTCTAATTAAGCCTTTGGAATGATGGGAAGGGATCTTCGAAATTATTATTTGATTTAATTGAAATCTTAATCTTTTATTTGAATTCTGCGCCCCTCTCTTTTGAGCATGAATGTTTTTTGAAATTAATTATTTATTAGTTATAACTCTAAATTCAAATTATTTAACTACAACGCGAAACATGGCATTTCCTCGGCAAGCAGGATCTTGGTTGCTAAAGTTTTTTTTAATATGAAATAAATTCAATTAATTATATTACCCATCACGTGCCGCTTTGGTTTAGCAGACTTTCAACGTAGTGGTTCTATAATAATTCGATGATCAATATTATTGATATCGATTAAAATCCCCTTTTTTATTATCCCCTCCATCAGAAATATATATTGCGAAAAATATCATCTCAGCCAGGGATCGAACCTAGATCGCCTACTTTCCGGGCAGGCATCTTATCCACTAGACTACTGAGGCTATGGTAATATTCGCAATATTCAGATAAATAGTGTGTACGCGTCTTTTTCAGCCAACGCGGGAATAAACAATACATAGATATAAGCCGAGTAATTAACAAACTACAACTACAGGAAGTGTCATGTTTCGCGTTGGTGGGCGCACGTGGTGGGTAATATAATTAATTGAATTTATTTCATATTAAAAAAGACTTTAGCAACCAAGTTCCTGCTTGCCGAGGAAATGCCATGTTTCGCGTTGTAGTTTGTTAATTACTCGGCTTATATCTATGTATTGTCAAATTATTTAGTTGCAACATCATTGGCTGCGACTAATTAGTACGCTACGCTCTTTGTTAGCGACTAAATTTGGATTTAGAATTATTTTCTTGATTTCAATTAAAAAATATTTAAGAAAAAAGAATAAAATTTCAATTCTTCTATTGTTTTTAATTTAAAATTATCTTTATTTAGTTAAGGAGGCTTTTAACTTAGATAGATTTAAAATCTCCTAAGAAAATTATTACAAACAGTAATTTGTTACGAATTTAAAAATTTGATCCTAAGGTCTACGATAATGACAATATGACAATAATTACGCCCGACTTATGATTGTGACTGAAACTACTCTCTGATTGACTTTAACAATAACTGCGCTAAACAAAACGAAAATTACTGCTACTAAAACTAAAGCGCTTTCTCCGCACGCATATTTATAGGTGGAAATAGTCAGAACTCCCCGCGCTTCTCACCACTTCCTACTTTCGAACGCATAATTAAGAAGGGGAAAATTCTTTCTCAGAGGTATCATTCGAATCTCTGTTGACAACAGGCGTAGCCTGGTACCAACAAAAATTCAATCAATAAATCAGTAAATCAATATTTTTATCATACTGCACGCATTCTTTCATTTAAAGTTACTAAATTTAGCCGTGACACTAAAAATGTTTTAATAATATAAAAAATAACTATATTATATAAAAACAATAATTATCTTTGAACGCGTTGGTGCGAATTAAAATAATAGATGATAGACAACTTCATAAGTGATAGTTTCAGCACTTAATAATACTATTATCAAAGAGGAATTCGTAAGAATTCCGAAGAAACCGAAAGTATAGCTTGCTTCGAAATGATGCCCTATCCCATATCTAATGGAACACCCGCAGTGCGGGTTTGTAGAGATTTAGGATTTTGCGATCAAAACGCCTGCATCAGAAAATGCTGTGCCAAAAATAAGTTTCTTGATGACAAGAAATGCAATAACGGACAAACTTTTACCAGGCTTTCACGAGCGCCGTGAGTCAAACGAAATTGTCCACTTTCGATACAACCAAAGGTTTCTTGAATGATATTTAACCGCTTTTTTATTACCATTACAAGAAAAAAATTAATTTTTCATTTAAAATTACTTGTTTATTTATGCAACAAATTATCTAGAAGATTTTTATGCACTGATTTAAAAGACTTTCTTAATTATTTACATTACGGTGTCCTGATTGGAAATCCATGTAAGTATATGTATGTTATATATCCAAAAGAAAAATAGTTTCTGACATCAGAAGGACATATTTTTTTTGGTGATGATTATTTAGATCAGAACATCTATGATCAGGACAATTACTGTATGGATTTCCATTATAACATTTGGTAACTTTGAGTTGTTTATATACGTCTATACGGATGAGTAATCTTTTAATAATGAGATAAATTAACCATTTCTATTTTCTTCGATTGTAAAAATGTATCATTCAATATGTACTTTTATTTTATTTTATTGGTAATTATCTTGCTAAAATCAAAGAAAAGAAATTTTGCGCACAAATTATGTTTTCAGCGTCCTGAGGATAATAATTGAGTATTGCTATAATGTTTTGCAATATCCAGAAGAATTATTTCAGAAAAGTATAGGTCTGCGTTGAGTTTCTTACGAATTAAAATAGAGAATGTATTTCATTTGATTTCTATTGACGCATAATTCTAGATAATTTCTGTGCACACAAACTTTGTTTCTTTCACTGCAAATTCTATCAAATTTGATAAAATTTAGCAAGCTTGATTTATGTAAATTTTCCAAAGTGAAATAAAACATGTCGCACATTGCGCAATAATTATTTTATTTGAAAGTTTTAAATGTTCTAGTCGTATACAGATGTATAATGAAAAGTAATTATCTACAAAATTGATAAGTATTAAACAAATTTGTTTTAAAAGGTTTAAATGAAGGTATTATATGAAGAGTACAATGTGGAATGCATGTTTCTTGACAGCCAGTATGTGAGCGTCACACTGCAAATCATCAGGTGTATTTTCCTGCTGATGACTCTATTGATATACGCGTGCCTACCAAGTTTGAAAAATCTTCATGGTAAAATGCTCATATGTCACGTGAGTAGCCTCCTCTTGGCTTTCTTCTGTGCACTCATCAACAGTTTGATACTAAACTATACCGATTAGAGATTCACAAATTAAAATAATGTGCAAAGCTACAGGTAATAATACGCGAATATCTTGGGAAATATTTACACAGGAACGATATTAGGAAAACAAAAACAAATAACTATTTTTTCAGGTTTCACCCTACTTTTTGCTTCGTTATCGGCATTTATCTGGCTGAATACATATGCTTCGATATTTGGTGGACATTCGGGTAAGTCATATGTGATCATACAATCAGGACAAGTGGCACAATCAAAAAATTGGGTGAATGTAAAATTTAAAAATAGGAAAATAAGTAATAATTTCTTTTATAGATGACTTCTAAATGAATTAGCAGGCGTTTTTTTTTTGATAATTTTATGACAACAAAGTTTGTTGAAGAAAAGAACATTGCGGAAAATTGTATTTTCTTATTTATCTGATGATTATCTTGGTATTATCTCAATTGCCTTGTTGACTTTTTATAAAATGTCTCACCGAATATTTTCCATTTCCATTAACACCTTTCATTACTCTCCGCATCCTTAAATTTATTGCATTCTACCGCGGTTAAAAATATCTGAAGGAAAATGTGGAATGAATCTAAAGAAATTTCTTTATCACTATTTTTGGAACAGTTCTCAGAGATATATCTTGAACTTACACACATTGCTTTCAAGAATATGCTTTAATCCTTAATAAAAGAGGTAATCATAATTTATTTTATTCCTAGAACTTTAAGCAGGAATACTATTGCTAAAACACACGAACATAGAAAAAGATTCCTATTATACTGTTCATATGCATGGAGCATTCCTCTCCTGTTGACAATCCTGGTTATCATCGCTGACTTCATGAAGACTTTGCCATATTATTTGTGTCCCCTTATTGGCATTGTCATTGGAAATTGGTTTTCACCAACTAAGTCATTTACTATCAATAATTATTTGAGATGATATAACGTCAATTTGTCAATTTTAATTACGGAATTTTTACAAAAATTACCAATCATATAAAAAAAGATTTAGGGATTTCTTCGCGCTACCTTGCTACTGTAATTTATATATTGGAAATGGATGAAGTCGAAAATTGGTACAAAATAAATTGTATCAATTAGAAAATGTATTTGATATTTGAGTATCAAGGAAAAAGCAAAAGTTTCTTTTTAACCGTTCATATCATCGTTTCACAATTATCCGATAATTAAACGACTTCTTAAACAACTTTATCGTTTGCTAGTGTAAATTCAAATATCATTGCACTTTGATATATAAAGTGTAACAAAACTATAATTAGTTCTTGTAATAAGTATCACTTGTATCGCCAATTCAATAATAATCAACAAGTAACAAAAACTTTTAATAAACAATTCTTAGGAGTCAAAAGGAAGAAAGTTATCAAAGTCTTAGATCATTATTAAATTATATTTTTAATGTTATTCTTTAATTAATCTTTTATAATGAAACACGTAAAATTAATTTTTTTGTTACAAATGATATTAATCAAATGTAATAATTAAATGTAATAATTAAATGATATTGTGCGGAATTGAGACGCCATTCGCTGGAATGACCTCGACTGAGGATCCGATGGGTAATAGAATGACGAGAATTCTTGAGACAAATCACACTAATTTAATAAATCAGTTTTTTACAATGAAATGTATAGAATATAGAGTCTGATGTGGCGTACACGTTGATAAGATAGAACAGATGTTCGCTAGACAGATTGCACTGGGTTGAATAGTTTGTATGAATTGCGTGGTCACGTGAGAGAATGTCCGCAGCGTGATGAGAGAATGGTCGCAAGCTCTTGCACCTTGATTGAATTTAACGAATGACGACATGCTGCTTCGTCAAGCTGAGATACGCGCACTTGTCACTGAGAATTCGCTCTTCGAGAATACTCGCAGTAAATATTCTTGTCGAGTTCGAGGTGGCACTAGAATCTCGATGTGACGAGAGAGAATGTGAACTAGGGATTCGCCATGATTCAAAATGTTTCGCCGAAAAGTATGTCGCAACGACAATTTACGTAACATTATTACGAGACAAGTGAGATGACAAGTCTAATTTATGACACGTACTTACGAGTACGACAAGAGCGATAGAGAACGACAAGAGCACAGTATACTTTCCAGGAACAAGGATTATGGTCGACTCGCAGAGAATTTTGGTAACGAGAGCTTTTCGAGAAACTTGCGGGATCATCCGATCGATTTCGTCCTAGCGATTGACACGATGAATCATGTGATTTTCAGCCAATCTATAGCACACACATACGTCCCGTCGATTGCAAAACAACGCCGCCCTTGAAGGCTGATAAGCATAATTACTTCCGCGTGATAGGTATCGATGGGCTACCTGGCCAATCGGATGATTTAGGGCAGGGATCGGCAAATGGGCACTGCTCGCTGGCGCCCAATGCTCGCGGGCAACAGTCGAGCGCGCTGGGACTAGCATTAGGCGGCTAGGCGCAATAAAGTGAGGAGAGGAGATAGCAAGAACGTGTTCATTGAACGTGCTGTTCAAGGAATAAAAAAATATTGTGTTACACAAATTCAGACCCAGAATTAGCATAAATTAATAACTACCTATTTTAAATAAACAATTCTTACAATAATATTAAATAAACAATTCTTATAACATTTAATTAGTATTTGATTCATAGTTTTCCGATATTATATACGATTATATACGATATATCAGGTATTATCGTTTTGGCAACTTAAACGAATTATTGCAAAATTCAAATGTGAATCTGTTAACTGTTCGCGTAATCGCGATTTATTTAATTTCATAATAGAAAATAATTGTTCACATGAATATGTAGAACCGAATATACTCATTATTTTTGTAGCACAAGCATGTAGTCGAGGCATGTAGTCGAAACGTTCTTCTTGAGATATATATGAATAAAATTGTACGATGTCAGTCATTGTATAAAAACGATTTTTAAGAGCAGTGTCACATTTTAAATCTATTAATTCTAATTGTATATCTGCGGGAACAATATTAATATCAACAGTAAAAAGTGTCATAAAAATAAGTAAGTCTTCTTCTAAAACATGCATTCCTAAACCAATAATCGAATTCATTATGTAATAATTGAAGTGAATTTATATATTCTTCATATTACTTATCTTGAATGTGCGTGGCAACAGATAATAAATTTGAAAAATGCAACAACTGTCGAGACAACAACGTTCGATTGAAATTGATTGATCCATAAATTAAGTTTCATTTGGAAATGCGGAACTTTATCCCAAGGTACTAAAAATATTAGATACACTCCTGAGATGTGCATAACAGGCGGGCACTCGCGGGCGCTCGCGGACGCCCGTGCCCAATTTCAGCGTTTTGCCGACCCCTGATTTAGGGTAATCGATCGCCGTGGATCGTCACATGCGCTTCGCGTGTTCCGTGTCTCGCTTTCAGGCGATTTACTTAAAGCAATTTCGAACAGACATAAATTAAGTAGAAAATAATTTCTTACATACAATAAAAGTTTTTCGTAATGCCCAAAAAATACTTTTTTCTAAATTTTTTAAATTAAACATTACAGTAAATAAGGAATCATATAGCGGAATGATTTTCTATATCATATCCGTAATGATTTTGCTGATATCCAACATAAGATTCTTTATTCTTACGTCACGTTATTGCAATACTTTTTATAAAAAAGTAAAAAAAGTCACCAAGTGTACGCGCAGTGTGTATGTAAAAACTTAAGTACATATCTTTGCACCAAAAATTCAAATATTATATTACAAAATTACATCATTTTATTGATGTTCAAATAATAGATAATAATATTCAGCTGTAATAATATGTATTATTTGTATAAAAGATTTGATATCAAAAAGTGGCGCCAAGTTATAATTATAGTTACGTTATCTCGAAAGTTCAATATACAACTGCTTTTAAAAAATAAAACCCATGTAATACGTATCTTTATATTTCCATTCTTATTCTAATTTAAATGACAGTAGTTCTAATTCTTTTTAAAAAATAATGATATCATGAAATTGCATCACCTAACTTAAATCAAATAATATGTATCCAATCTAAGTGATATATTTCTCAAATAATACCATGTGTTTGCGTAAAAGATTTGATATTAATAATTGGCGCCATGTTACATAAATTATTATATTTCAAAGTTTCGAAAAATAAGACCTAATAATTATATCTATAAAGGATTTGATGCTTCATATAACAGTAACGTTTCATTAACCGTATTAAACACTAAACATATATTTTCTAACTAATAACTATTAGAATTCTAAAACAGTTTCAATATTGCACGATATATATAATTGCATTATTCTGCCACGCATTCTGTTATATATTTTAAATAAAGCGATATATTTAGATAATAATACATATTATTAGAAATATAAAGCGATCTTAAAATCAAATAGACACAAAAAAACCTGGCGCGCCCGGGTCGCATTAAAACACGCACATACACATTTACTGTATTAAATTATACTCTTACCGTATAACATTAACTTATTTTTTTGCATTATGTATTTTTTAAGTAATACACACACACACACACACACACACACACGCGCGCGCGCGCGCGCACGCCAGCACGCACGCACGCATGCACGCACGCACGCACGCACTACTGTGATCAAATATAAACAAGATTTTTGTTATAGAGTGAAAAATCTTTATTTATTCTTCAAAATCAAATTCGTCGCCTTCAAAATAATCCCCTCCCGATGCAATACATTTATGCCAACGCTTTTTCCAATCCTCGAAACACTCTGAAAACTCTTTTCCGGAATGGCCTTCAATATCTTCTTCGTTTCGGCTTGTATCTCCTCAATCGATTTAAAACGGTGTCCCCGGAACGGTCTTTTGAGTTTACTGAATAGCCAGAAGTCATAACACGGTGCTAAATCAGGCGAATACGGTTGTTGTGGAACGATATGGATCGAGTTTTTGGCGAAATGGTCACGAAGAACCAGTGCAGTGTGAGATGGCGCATTATCGTGGTGCAAAAACCATGAGTTGTCTGCCCATAAATCTGGCCTCTTGAGGCGAATAGCTTCACGCAAACGACGCATAACTCTCAAATAATATTCCTTGTTGACAGTTTGGCCCGGCGGAAGGAATTCATAATGCACCACACCACGATAATCGAAGAAAACTGTTAACAAAACCTTGATTTTTGAGCGACTTTGGCGCGATCTTTTTGGTCTTGCCTCACCTTTTGCACGATATTCGCTCGATTGGTCGGTTGTTTCCGGGTCGTACGCATAGATCCAAGTTTCATCTCCAGTTATCATGCGTTTTATCTTGTCCTGGTAGTCAAAAATCATTGTTTCACACACTTCAACGCGACGCTGTTTTTCCAAAAAATTGAGTGTTTTCGGAACCAAACGAGATTTGACTCTTCTCAAGCACAAATGTTCTTTCAAAATGGTCTGGACTGATCCAAATGAAATGTTTACAGTATCGGCAAGTTCTCTAATTGTCAATCGACGATTTTGGAGCACCAAATCCTTGATTTGCTTCACGTGTTGTTCATCAATTGATGTTTTTGGTCGTCTTTGATGTGGTTCGTTTTCTACGCTTTCTCGACCATCTTTCAACATTTTATACCAGTCAAATACTCTTGATCTTGATAGAACCTGGTCACCAAAAGCCTTCTGCAACATTCTGAATGTTTCAGTAGCAGAAATTTCATTCCTCAAACAAAATAAAATACAATTTCTTTGCCCAACAGAATCACACATCATAAAAATCGAAAAAAATACTTTTGGATATTCACAAAAACGAGCGTTCACTATTAAACAAATGAAGAGAATGACATGAAATTTCACACAGATGTCAAAGACAGTACTACCAACTTAATAAAAAAAATATTTGTCAGAATCGATGAACCCGCGCAGTTTAAATTTAAAAATCTCGTTTATATTTGATCACAGTTTTGTATATATATATATATATATATAATATAATAATTGTCTAAACATGAAAAATTAGTATTTATTAATATTTATTATTCGTACATGGCGATGTGATTATTTATTATATTTATTTATGATTTGTTTTCATTTTTTGTAATAGATCAGCGAAAGCTACGATGTTGAAATCACAGAAGTTGTAATCTCCTACGCTGATAATTACGAGTAATAAAGATAATTCTGAAAAAATTTCATTAAATAATAAGACATTACATAATGCCTTATGTAATGTCCTCGATCATTAAATAATAAGTCATTACATAATCGCCTCGATCGAGGAAGACAAAGACAGCGGTTTTTTAAGTTTTGATTCTTTTGTCATCTGATATTTCAGATGAGTCAAACAATCTTATATATATAATGAACGCGAAAAATTCGTAACAATATACAAACAAAAACTTCACAACAAATTACCAGAGCATGTTGATCAATGGACTACTGAGAAGCAATACAAGCATATCAGTAAGCATTATCATCCAGTATCTTTCAGATATCTTTCAAATATCTTTCAGATATATATATATATATATATATAAGTCTCTGAGGTGAGTCTTACCAGTGATTTTTGAGAATGGTGACAAATGCAATGAATGAAAGACAAATGCAAAGCCAGAACGGTTGTATATGGAAAAGTTCTCTCGCGGACAGCGCTTATCCAGCGTTATTTTTCTGCGATCTCCATAAGCAGCTGTAAGATTTAAAGTTCAGACAGATCAGGGATCAGGATTAGCGAACAGATTTATATTCAATAAATATTCTCTTGATTTGTATAACAAAACAACGTAACAAAGTCTTTATTTAATTACTTGCGCACACGCAAAATACATTCCACCGATAGTCACACGCAGACGATAACTGAGACTCAGTCGACAGACGTGTAAGGGTTTCAATCATCGGTTTATCCTATCACGAATTCGATCCGAACTTTTTACTACTTGACTTGATCCGATCGGCACCGGATTTCCAAGTATTGGAGCACGAGGAGACGAGCGCCTGATACACCGGAGTCGAGCTTCGTTTGCTCCTTCACCTGACCGTGACCTATGTCCCATGTGGGCTCCGCTAGCGCCGATATTGTCGGAGACGGACACTAACATACTCGGTGTCTTTTAATTTCTTACAGCTTCGACCATCCTGACACCGCATTCGACCCCGAATGCTATATATATATATATATATATATATATATATATATATATATTTTGTTTTTTTTTTGTACATAGTTATTATAAGTGAATTTTAATATCTAATCTTAACAACTACTTTCAATAACAAATTTTAATACCTAAATATATCACAATTATTTCAATTTTTGCACTGATTTTATCCAAGGTTTGATTTTATCGGTAGACAATATAGTATTATAAGGTTTCTGTGTTATGTTGAAACCTGGAATGTCTTTTACCACATATCTATTATTATTGAGGACTTTAGCGATCGAGTACGGTCCTTTATAGTTCGAGTTAAGCTTGTTATTTATTCCGACTTTCTTTTGTAATTGTCTAACGAGGACGAAGTCACCTTCCTTATATTTCGAAAGTTTCCGATTATGTTTGTCGTAATACATACGGTTGTATTTACGAAGTTTTTCCGATGCTTCAATCGCCGCATTCCTCGATATTTGTCTATTATCTGCTGGCTCGACAAAAGTATTTGATATTTGTTTTACCAATATTTTCAAGCGATGGTCTTCATAACCTCGTTGATCATAACCGAAAAGAATCTTGGAAGGCGTTGCGTTGACCGCCAAGTGCGTGTTATTTAACGTATATTGAATCGAATTTAAATATTCCTTCCAGGAATTGGGTGTGTCAATTACTTTAGCCAATGAACTTTTTAAGAATCGGTTTACACGTTCGACAATTCCGTTGGCCCACGGCGAGGCCACGGCTACTTTTCTTAATTTAATTTTCGCGGCCTTTACAAAATCTTGAAATTCTGTCGATGTGAATGCCGTACCGTGGTCGATAATGATCTCCCTAAGATAACCCATGAACAAGGTTTCCAAGGAGGAACATGCCTCCTTCGCGCCCGTCGATTTGGCGGGGAAGAGCCACATATACCTAGTGAATGCATCTACTATTACTAGTATATGCTTATAACCTTCGCACGTAATTTCAAGTGGGCCGAAGTGATCTACGTGAAGGGTGTCATACGGTGTCGTCGGCCAATCCTGCGCCTGTGATTGCCCTTCAAACCGGTGGGGGGAATTATTCGCAATCAGGCAAGTTACACAATTATCTATATAATCTCTAATTCGTTTCCTCATCGAAGGAAACCAATACGTTCCGATAATCCCTTGGAATGTTTTCTCGACACCGCAATGCGCCATATCATCGTGATGAACGCGAATGATAGCATAGTTTCTGGTACAGCGTGAATCGTGCGCGGTCCTTATCTTTCTTATAAACAAGACCGTGAATTAGATCAAACTTGTCGTTTCCGTTGTATTCTAGGTTGTGCGCTATTTCTTGCAAGCGATGATCTTGCAATTGGCGGAACACTAGTTCTTGCTCTAGGGGCAGTGATTCCAAGTATAAGACTTGACGGCTCAATGCATCCACATGCTCCATTTTCTTATCCGAACGGTGAGTTAAATTGAACCTGTAATTTTGTAGCATCAGAGTCCAACGCGCAATTCTCGGGTTTAAGTTGGCTTTATTCACAGCATGCACTAATGCATTACAATCGTGAAATCCAACCCGTAGAGATACATATGAAATCTATCAATTGCCCGTATTGCAAACATCTCCAATTCAAACGAGTGCTAATTCTTTTCTGCTTTGTTCAAGATTTGGCTGAAGTACGCGACCGGAGATAATTTCCCATCCGATTGCTTTTGTAACAAGATCGTCCCCAAGCCATCCACGCTTGCGTCTGTATGCAATTCTGTGGCTGCCGACGGATTATACAGCCGTAACACCGGGTACGAGGTGAGATCTTTTTTTAATTGTCCGAAAGCTTGAATGGATTCTTCGCAACAAATACCAGGTGTATGCATAAGTTTTTTCCGGTTTAACTAAGAGATGTCGCCAGCGAAAAGTACGCAGCGTATTAATTTGACACATACATCATTTTGTTCGTCTGACATTTAAAACTACAAACACACACAAGTTGAGTCCGCCAAAAACTAGCGTGTTTGTTTTATCGTTCAGTGATCATGTCATGAGTTTTGTGCCTGAAAAAGAACATTTGCGGCATGCATTGCTTTTTTTATTTAATCAAAAGAAAAAGGCTGTTGAAAGTCATCGTTTGCTGGTAGAAACATATGATGAACACGCTCCATCGATTAGAACATGTAAGACATGGTTTCGACAATTTAAAAGTGGTAATTTCAATGTGAAAGACAGTGAGCGCTCTGGTAGACTACAAAAATGCGAAGACGAGCAATTGCAGGAGTTATTGGATGATGACCCAACTCAAACTCAACGGCAATTAGCAGAAGCATTACATGTATCACAAGAAACAATCAGCAGATGTTTACGAGCAATGGGAAAGATCAATAAACTCGGTAAATGGATCCCACACGATTTGAATGAACGTCAAATGGAAAATCGCAAAATCACTTGTGAAATGCTGCTTCAACGCCACGAAAGGAAATCATTTTTGTATCGAATTGTGACGGGTGACGAAAAATGGATTTATTTTGAAAACCCGAAGTGGAAAAAATCGTGGCTTTCACCTGGCGAAGCCGGTCCATCAACACCAAGGCCAAATCACTTCGGCAAGAAGACCATGCTCTGTGTCTGGTGGCACCAGAGCGGTATTGTGTATTATGAACTCTTGAAGCCCGGCGAAACCGTTAATACACAACGCTATCGCTAACAAATGATTAATTTAAACCACGCATTAATCAAAAGACGACCGGAATGGGCCAGAAGACATGGCAAAGTGATTTTGTTACACAACAATGCGCCGTCTCACACAGCAAAACCAGTGAAAGACACCTTGAAATCGCTTGGATGGGACATCCTTCCGCACCCGCCGTACTCCCCAGACCTGGCGCCATCTGACTATCACCTCTTCGCATCAATGGGGCACGCGCTCGCAGAGCAGCACTTCAGCAATTTCGAGGAAGTTGGAAAATGGCTCGACGAATGGTTTGCCGCAAAAGACAAGCAGTTTTTCTGGCATGGTATTCATAAATTACCTGAAAGATGGGCGAAATGTGTAGAAGCCGATGGCCAATATTTTGAATAAAAAAAAATTAATTTCCCTTGAAAATTACGTGTCTTTTTTTACTAAAAAACCGGAAAAAACTTATGCATACACCTGGTAAATTCTACGGATTTCTTAAGCAACTTTTGTAACGGTCTCGCTTTAAGTGTATAGTCTCTAATAAATTTTCTAAAATAATTGGTTAATCCTAAAAAGCGTTGCAGTTGTGAAACTGTCTTCGGTCGCGGAAAATCGCGTATAGCTTGCGTATGACGAGTACTCATGGTAATTGTACCACTGGTAATTATGTATCCCAAATACTCTATTTTCTGTACATAAAAACGAGCATTTATCATAATTTAATTCGAACCCGTGGGTCTTGAGCAATATTAATACCTCTTTTATTATTTCCAGATTATCTTCTACAGATTCAGACGGAATCAATATATCGTCGGTATAGACGATTACTTTATCTAGGCGGATAAGCGGCTGCAAGATTTGAACAATCCTACATTGGAATTCAGCCGGAAATTCTGAATAAACAGTAAGTGAACATATTCAAATTGCCCATCAGGCGTAGCGAACGAAAAGTATTTTGTCGAGTTGGGATGGACTTTAATCTGGTGGAACCCGTCTTTCAGATCCAAAAGAGTGAATACTGTTTTATTGCTTAGTCTAGCGAGACAATCTTTTATCAGCGGGAACGGATACTTCTGTTTTTGTACTCTTGCGTTTAACGGTCACAAATCCACACACAGTCTCATGTTACCGTTTTTCTTTTTAATTGGTACTATTCTCGCGCGGGGAGCGGCTTGATTGAATAATTCCCCGCGAGAGCAAGTCATCAATAATTTCACGAATTTACTTCCGTTCATGTAACGCAAATTTACGAGGAGCATAGGCGTACGTGGAATCATTAGAGCAACTTTGACGCAATAATTGTCCTCCACGATAGATAAGTTCGGTTCTTCGCAATCTTTCAATAATTCTATTAAACTACATTTAACCGCGTGACTAAAGTCTATTTCTAAATTTTCGAACCTTGATTTCGAATCCGTACTCGCACAATACGCTTCGGTAGGCAACAGTAATTGCGTTACTTGTCTATCGCTTTCATTTGAAGGATCATAAATTAATCGACATTTTTCCTTTTTCAGAAAATCACCACCAATAATGAGATCGACGCCGGGAAGTTCCAAAGCCGATATATAAAAGGTAAGTAAAAACTCCCTATTTGGCATGCCTTCGAATTTAATTATCAAATCTGTTTTGCCCACAATTTTCATTTCCGAATTATTAGCCGTTTTAATCTTTTTATCCGTGACTTCTACTGTTAAAAATGACTTGTTTTTAAAACGATTAAAAAGCTTGAGCGCAATTACCGAAATCTGCCGATATCGATCAACGCTTGCAAATTACAATTATTCCCGCAAATATCAATTACATTAATCAATGGTTTACGTATCTTTGCAGTTTCTGCTGAGGCTTCGGACATCGCTGCCACAGTGGACCCATTGGTGGACTGGTCGCCGGCTGACTCCACCATAGCTGCAACGATTGGCTGCCAAGCCGATTGCCGCAACGGGATGCCGGTACGTTCCTTTCTCTCTAGTTTCGGGCAAACCGCGACTCCGATGCCCTGGTTCCCCGGCAATGGTAGCACATCTCCCTTTGTGGCGATCTCTGGAAGTCTTTCGGTTGAGCATCTCGATGTTGATCATTGCTGGTCCTGCGTTGCTCTTGCTTGGTTGCACGGAAAGGCAGTTCATTTCTATTCTGTAGATCCTTGATTCCCTCGGTATGTGTTTCATTTCACTCAAAAATCAACCGTTAGTGATTTGAGTGCCAGAGCGGTGGCACACAGAGAGCTCAATATTATTCTTCGGCACAGCACGTCGATTAATTCTGACTGATTCAACTTCAAATGATGTGCTATCGCCATCTTATCTAGAGCATATTGGCGGAACGTTTCTCTTGTATTATATGTTGCCGCCTTCTAGCTTCTGTAACGCCACATAATAAGGCATTCTGCTGTCAGATATACGTAATATTTCCTGTTTCAAGTTGCTCCAGCTCTCTACGACTGTTCTGATTGTGTCTCGTACCAGTTTTTTGCTGAGTTCGCTAATTTGGATAGCTGCCAATAAAATCACCTCATCTGAGGCCCGATAGACCTGTGCAATTTTTTCAATGCGACTCACCAGAAACCAACATTTTCGTTCTCTCCTCCACCGAATACCGGAATTTGCGACGCCACTATCGTGACCAGATTCGAGTGGATGGCCATTCCATCCATAGCTGTCCGCTCCGAAAACCTTGACTGCGAGGCGTTTCGTTGCCCTCGTCCGCCGTCGGTTCCTCCGCTCTGGGTGCCGGTTGTTCGTTTTGCGGCAAAGGTCTCGCATTGGCTGCAGCCATTTGTTGCAGCAAATCCTGCTGCGCTTGCTGACTCTGCAGCAACTGTTGTTGGATTTGCTGGCTCTGAAGAAGCTGTTGCTAGAGCTGCCGTTGTATCAGCAGCATCGGTTCCGTAACTGCGGAGACAGCGGCCGCTAATTCTTTTCCTAGTTCCTTCCTGGCACTCTGCGCTCTCGTAGTCGAAGCAACATTCGTACGAGTTACAAAGGAAAACTTTTCCTCTACGTTAGGCGGAGCAGACTTTGGTCCGCTGAGATCCGCGGAACCCCACCTTTTGAAATGCTCCACAAGAGCTTCAATAAGTGTATGCCGGTCATCCATGACCATAATCTGGTATCTTCTTGTTTCCTCCTGAAGCTGCTCCAGGGACATGGCTTCCTTCAATGGCAGGATCTTCCTGTCCATCGTCTCTTGGAGAATTTTACCTGCTACGTACTCTTTTCTACCCGCCGGACAATAGCCGCGCCACGTGCTACCGAGCGCGTATTTACCGTCGGAAATCGCGTGCCGGATCGCGAAATTAAACGCGAGGTTTACTGCGAGCTGAATTCCACTTCTGACATTTAAACTCTGTAAGATTTAAGGTTCAGACAGATCAGGGATCAGGAATAGCGGATTTATATTCAATAAATGTTCTCTTGATTTGTATAGCAAAACAACGTAACAAAGTCTTTATTTAATTACTTGCGCACACGCAAAATTCAAGCCGATAGTCACACGCAGACAATAACTGAGACTCGGTCGACAGACGTATAACGGTTTCAATCACCGGTTTATCCTATCACGAATTCGGTTCGAACTTTTTACTACTTGACTTGATCCGATTGACTCCGGATTTTCAAGTATCGGAGCACGAGAAGACGAGCGCCCGATACACCGAAGTGGAGCTCCGTTTTTCGCTTGCTCCGGGTCACCTGACCGTGACGTATGTCCCACGTGGGCTCCGCTAGCGCCGATATTGTCGGAGACGGACACCAACATACTCGGTGTCTTTTACTTTCTTACACAGTTTAATATATCTGCTACAAATATTTAGCTTCTCGGATGATCTAAAATCTCTAATTCTCAATCAAAAGTCAAACACTCCACACAGAACTTTCAAGCGATATCTTGCAACAATTAAGACTTTCAGAAACTGATACACAAGCAATCCTTGGAGCAAAGGAACGCCGGCTTACGACGACATTTCGTGGATGCGAAGGTTACATCATGCCAGGAGACGAAAATTATGTAAGAAAGACGACAAAGAAATCGATCAGGACAGCGAAATTCCAAACGCGTAGTGTCCTGTGTTGGCAAAAATTAAGAAAGATTTCGCAAATATATGCCCGATGGCGAAGAACCAGCAATGTCCTTACTTAATGATGAGAACAAAATCAGGCGATATGTCGGGCATACAGTTAAATAGGTTTGATAGTGCTATATCCAGAGCAATTCGGAATACATAATGCCAATGATGATGATTTAGAGACTTTCTGTCATCTCTGGCGCGGATTGGGCTACCTGTTGAGCATCGAGGACCAGTACAACTTCTATCGCGATAGCCTGCATGACGTACGCCAGCGAATTAAAGATTTCATCGAGAAGTAGATAAAATCAAATTTTCACACCAAATGGGAGCACATGACTATGTGTCTGAGTGAGGGAGTCGGTTATATCGCTTACTTAAATAACTACAAAATACTTCTACTCCAACTCTGTGACATACTTGAATTCAATATGTCGTGCTTGTACAATTCTCTTGGTCTAGTCGAAAAAACACTTTACATTCTGCAAAAGTACCTGTTTTTGTATTTACTAAAGCTGGTATCTTCTCTATTTTGAATGCAGGGTTAAACGCGTGTTTGGATCAGGCGACAAACTTCGAACAGGAAACATGTTAATTTTAAAACACAGGAAACATGTTAATCTTAAAACATCGAAAACATGTTGATCTTAAAAACAAGTCATTCAACAAGATCCCAAAAATTATATAAGTTTTATTTAGTCAATTAAATTAGATTTTTATAATATATTAAGTTCCTATGACATTTTTCAGTTTTTTACAGAATTTGATTTTTATAAATTGACTCAGTAAGAAATATTTTTTGTTATAGTTAAATCACATGTTTCTTATTTATTTATTACTCATGACAATATGAAAAAGTATATGATATTGTAATTCAAATGAATATTCAAAAGATAAATTTGAGGAGAATAGAGAAAAAATGTGGAAATATTAATAAGACTGAAAAAACAGAACTTATAGTATTTCTCAAGTATTGTTTTATTTTGTTGATTAGGAAAGATATTAATATTGTAAGAAGTTCCTAAGAAGTTCCTAAGAGAACCGGAGGATAGCGCCAAGAGTGCTATTCAGCGACCAACAAGAGCGCCTCTCGATCGAACACGACACGAGTGTATGATACTTGGAGAGGACCAATCGGATAAGGGCTGATGCAATCCGTGTTAGCTTTAAGATCATCGAACGTGCTCCGATGTGCGGAGCGGCGAGCGAAGGTAACTCTCTCCTCAGTCGGCGAATGAGACAGACGTGTCATCTGCGAGAGTTCAAGTCGAATAGTCGGAATCAAATAGTAGTCATAGTCGAGATATCGGGGGAATCGATATCAGAATAATCGTTGTATTTCGGGCAGAGTCAGTGAAAATATATATATTCTTTATTATACTACGAAGTTGTCTAAAAGTTATTGTGCCTGCTCCATTATCCATCACGTGCCGATCACCTTTCTCAGTGCGTGTATTAAACGATCAGACAGTATTTGTAATAACGGACACTAATTCCTGACAAACGGTTACTTTATTCAAATTCAAAAATTACAAGAATCTTACAATATATATATATATATATATATATATATATATATATATATATACTGTGAAATGTTTAATTATTTAACTTAATTAATTAACCTAATTTAACTTAATAGTTTAAAAATTGTATTTATGAAAATATAATTTATATTTTTAATAGAAAAACTAGTTATTATATAATGTTATATTTATTTATAGTTATGCCCATGTATGTCTCGTCCGGATGGAAACTATGTAGTCGTGCTCCTGCACGCGTATCCTGACAACAGATTTTAGAATACCGCCAAAATAAAAACGGTAACTCGAGTATTCCGCGCAATACCGAGCGTCCCCTGCGTTCATGTCGCGCGTCTATCGCAGCTTCTGTGTGTTCTGTTCGTTAGCTCAGACAACAGTGCTTTTTCTTCTTTCCATTAATTTTTTTCTAATTACAGATTTTCAGTGCTATGTCGAAGCACAAAGCTAAGAAGGGAAGCTCGAGACACTCGAAAGAAAATAAAGTGTCTCGAAAACATTATCATTGCTCAAGAAGATTACAAGATCGCTCGCAACATCGTTTGTGAGATGATAGATGTCGTAGTCCTCGTTCTTCGATGGATTGGCAATCATCAAGGGACTCTTCTTTTTGGCACTCTCTCTCTAAAGAGAGACTCAGGGTAATATTCGATCAATTCTACGAGCTTCTTTCCCGCCAGAAGGACAAACCTAACTTGCACCGCGAACGGTTGCAAGAGATTAGGAGGACGGCAGAGGAAGGCCCATGTATGGAGGAGACTTCAAATCAGGGTCTAGAAGAACCGACAGTCGGTCGTTTAAGAAATTTTTATAATCATTGATCGGAAACCACTACTGATCCAGCAATACAAGGCTATTGTATTCCTTTTGCGATTTTGCCTTCAACAAGAGCTTACCTCTCCGAACCGAATTTTTCTCCATCTGATGCTTTGTGACGCAGAAATAGAGCGTCTACGGCTCAAGGGAGCCATCGTTCCGATAGAGCTCTCGATCAATTCCTTTCGTCATTTTTTTTTATAGATAAATCATCGAGCGGCAAACGTTTTATTTTAAACTTGCGGGAGTTAAATACTTACATCAATCCACCACACTTTAAATTAGAAGATTGGCGAATGGTTATTCTCATTCAGGATGGCAAATGGCTACCCTTGATCTGAAAGATGACTACCTTTTAGTGCCAATTTTCGAGGATCATAGAAAATTTTTACGTTTTCAGTGACGTAAAACAACCTATAAGTTTACGGCGTTATCTTTTAGCCTTTCTACGGCCCCTTATATCTTCACCAAAATTCTTCAACCTGTGGTCACATATCTACGTAGTCGGAGTTACCAATCTATTATCTACTTAGATGATTTCCTCCTCCTAGATTCCTTCGCCAACGAGTGTCGAGCCAACGTTATTACATCTTTAAATTTTCTCCAATATCTGGGTTTTATAATCAATTTTTCAAAATCTCTCTTGGAACCGTCTTCAAAATGCAAATATCTAGGTTTTACTTTTGACTCTATTGAGCAGTCTATTTCGATTCCTGCTCCTCAGCGAAAAAAACTTCTATCTAACAATAAATATGGTTAGGAAAACAAAATGCTCCATAAGGGATTTTGCTTTTTGTTGGCTCCCTTGTCTCAGTCTATCCAATGATTCAATATGGACTCCTTTATACCAAGACTTTTGAGAGAAAGAAGTACTTATCCCTTTCTAATAAAACAATAATAATGAGAATTATTCAGCAATAATGGAAATTTCCCCATCTTCAAAAAGTTTTCTTATGGTGGATCAACGTTTTCTCCAATCCCAACCAATCTAATAAAATTCGCTCGGATGGTTTCATCCGAGAAATTTTTATAGATGCTTTCTTGAGTGGTTGGGGCGCGTCCTGCGGAGATCTACATACACACGGGTGGTAGTCTCACTGCGATAAATCGCTTCATATAAACGCTTTAAAACTTAAAGCGGCCTTTAATGCTCTTCGATGCTTTACAGTGGATCTCCGCAATTGTGACATTTTACTTTGTATCGATAATACAACGGCAATAGCCTATATTAACAAATTTTGATCCATCCAGTTCCCACATCTTTCTGCTATATCAAAACAAATTTGGCGTTGATGTGAAAATCGAAATATTTTTATTTTTGCTTCTTATATATCATCTATAAAAAATTCTGTGCCGAATTTCGAACCTTGGATCCCGATATGGAATGGTCTTTGTCTGACGTAGCATTTAGTGTGTTCAAGACTTTTGGGCCTTTTAATACCAACTTATTCGCCTCTTTAATTAATAACAAAGGCGAAAATTATGTATCCTGGTTCCTAGATCCGGGTTCGATCGCAGAAGATGCATTTATTTTTTTATGAGAGGGATTAAATTTTTATGCTTTTCCTCCTTTTATTTTATTGCCACGAGTACTGAGAAAAATAGTGGACGATGAAGCTACAGGTACCTCTAGTGATACTTTGGTGGCCATCGCAGGCTTGGTTTCCGCTTTTTCGTCGTCTTTTAATATCGAAATCATTAATTCTTTCCTCTTGTGGCGGTTACTGCCATACCACGACGATAGCACGTGGCCCAGACATGATAACGATTCACCCGCCCGCCACGTGGCGGCGAAGCGCAAGATCATCTTCTCGCGTCCAACTTATTCCGTCGCGGATATATAAAGAGCGGCACTGTTCTTCGCCACAGTCGCCAAAGCCTACTCAAGTAGAGAAGCGCCTCGACTAAAGCCAGCCTTCACAGCAGTCAACGCTGTCCTGGAATCCACTCTTAGCAGCCGTCAACGCCGCTTCAACACCGTGGGACTCCGCAGCAGTCAACGTTGTTTCAACCGCCCGTTTCCGAGCGACCCTCTCCGCAGCAGTCAACGCTGCGCCAATCGCCCGTTTCCAGGCGACTTTCTGCAGCAGTTAACGCTGCATCAACCGCCCGGGCGTTCCCCACCGCGGCAGTGAACGCCGCGTCATCCTCGGCGGCCATCAACGCCGCGGCATCATTTTGTCCCGGAGGTTCCCTCGCGGCTATAAGCGCCGCACTATTCGCCCGTGTACGGGCGAACTTCTTGAATAGGTAAACAAGGGAGGCTCTAACCCCCTCGGGGCGTCAAGGGGGGAGGGGCAGAGGGGGGTCGTAGAATCCCCAGGGGATTCGTATTCAGAGGAATATCCTCCTGAGTCGGTAAGAATGGTTTTCTTTCCTCAGGGGGTTCATATCCGGGGAGCATGGTTTTCTTTCCTCAGAGGATTCATATCCGGGGAGAGAAGGTGAATCCCTCTGGCGGTCATCGAGATAGGTTTATCCTCCTCGGTCGGTAAGGCGGTCGCGGGGTTTCCCCGGGTCGGTTTCCCCCGTCTTCGACGCCGCCCTAGCGTTTTTTTCCGCGCGATCTGGCGCCTTCCGCGTGATTCCCGGGGCGCGTCTTCGACGCCGCCTTAGCGTTTTTTTTTGCGCGGTCTGGCGCTTTCCGCGTGACCCCGGGCGCGTCTTCGACGCCGCCCTAGCGTTTTCCGCGGGGGATCTAGCGCGTGCTGTTTCGCGGGGATGCCGCGGTTTGTTACGTCGCCTTAGGCGTGTCTAATCTGTTTTCATAATGTTGCGATTTGACGCGTCGTCGAGGTGATTCGCGTTTGAGCGTTTTCCGCGGGATCTAGCGCGTCCTGTTTTGCGGGATGCCGCGGTTTGTTACGTCGCTTCAGCGTTTTCCGCGGGGTCTGATGCTTCCCGCGTCTGGGCGTTTTCCGCGGGGTCTAGCGCGTCCTGTTTGCGGTTTGACGTGTTTTTTTATGCCGCTTTAGAGTATTTAACTAGGAGTATCGACGATATATTGTTAGTTTGCGAGATGGAGAGTCAGTCTAATATTTTGGAGAGTCAGTCTAATGTTCTGGAGAGTCAATTGAAGGATCCGGAGATAATATCGCTCTTAGACGATTCGCTCGAGCTCTCGAGAGAGATGGAACGCGAGATAGTGGAACGGGAGAAACGCGCGATGACGATGGAACGTGAGAAACGGCCTATGATCAAGCGGGAAGAGGAACTCGAGATATCGGCGGAGGTCGAGAGCGACGCGGTCGACTCGCTCGAGTTGATGCGCGCGATGTGGACGTCTATGCATTCAACGGCGTGTAATTTGCGGCTGATGATGGCGTTTCTGTCTAAACATCTGGCGCTTCGTCGAGGAACCGAGCCGATCGCGCGTATACGCGAGGCCGAGCGTATGAGGAACGCTATACGTATCGTCATCGATGTCTGGAGTCGAAAGGGTCCGTGGAACTCGTACTGTTCTGGGGAGAGCATGGTTCGCTTGGTCGAGAGTTCCGCGACGCCGGACGAGCGTGCGTCGCTTATGGAGATCGAGATAACGAGGGAGGCTTCTTCGAGTTGGATACGAGATTACTGGGAGTATCTGGCGCGTTTGAAAACGACGAAGGGGGGGTCTCGACGACGAGTACGAGAAGTATCTTGCGCGTCTGAGTACTACGAGAGGGAATGACGAGAGTTGTAGTAGTGGTTTAGACGCGTTGTTCGCATCTCTATCTGGTGACAAGGAGGAGGCTGATCGATTCGTTCAGTACGTGACGAAGTTGAAGGGTGGACGACAGCTCGAGACGAGATTTCCGGGCGAGAAAGGGATCGATTGCGAATTGGTTCAAATGTACAACGTCAAGGATATAGTTAAGAAGAAGAGACGCAACTGGTGGAAATACGCGAAATTGAGAGTTCAATTTTTGAACTCCGTGTCGGATCGGAAGAAGCAGTTGATGCGACAGTTGATAGATCGAGTCGCCGATGATCTGGGGAGAGTGCCCGGAGTGCGCGGGGAAGCGAGAAGCGTCGAGTGCGACAGCGAGTAGGGATGTATCGCTATGACGCTCGCGCGAATTATCGTCAGAGGTATCGATTGTGGCGAAGAGCGCGAATTTGCGCGAGTATATGTCTATGTAAAAGAATATGTACTAATATATCTATGTAAAAGAGTATATACTAATATGTATTTACTAATATGCATACTAATTACTAATATGAATATATGTATAAGAATATGTACATGTATGAATATTGTTGTACCCCGGATAGGCTACAACGATAATATTAGGGATAGTCGGGTTCGTTAAGCCTAAGGAGTTGGGACTCCGAGCAGGATCAAAAGAGTAAGGATCTTCTTGAAATCACTAACACACTTTCTTTATTTTAATTGATATATTTAATAAATGCACAAATTCTTGAGATTAGTATCTCTTATTTTATTATTTTACACACGGTTAAACGTTGGCGGGCGGCTCGACGCGTATCGCGTTACTCTGGCGGCCGACGACCGAGTATGTCACCTGAGATGCTGATAGTACGGCTCGCGTGAACTTCGCCGCGCTTTCGTAATATCTTGCGCGATGTTTATAATAATGAATCCGAATGACACGTTATTCTTGACTCTCTCGACTCCGCCTTGTGTAACCGGTTATATAGTCTGATCGATGCCCGATGGGAGCGTTTTCACGTAAAAACTCTCGGCGAATACAGCGATCTATATTTGAAAACGGATGTGCTTCTCTTGGCGGATGTTTTTGAAAATTTTCGAGATACTTGTATGGAAAATTACGATTTGGATCCAGCGCATTATTTCACATTACCGGGATATACGTGGAACGCTATGTTGAAATACACGAACGTTCGATTCGATCTGCTTATCAATATCGATATGGTGATGTTCGTAGAGCGCGGTATACGCGGCGGTTTAAGCCAATGCTCGAACAGATACGCGCGAGTTAATAACCAATATGAATCGTCATATGACTCGTCTCAGCCGTCGTCGTATCTCATGTACTACGATGTGAACAATCTCTACGGCTGGGCCATGTGTGAACCTTTACCGTATGCGGAATTTCGGTGGGTCGAGGATGTCGAGGGTCTCGATATTATATCCGTGCCATCTGACTCCGATATCGGTTATATTCTAGAAGTCGATCTCGAGTATCCGCGATATCTTCACGACGACCACACGGCTCTTTCGTTCTGCCCGACGCGCCGGGAAATCGAAATGAAAAGCTACTCGCCACGCTCTACGACAAGTCGCGTTACGTGACGCATTATCTTCAGCAGTGCGTGCAACACGGTTTACGCGTGACGAAGATCTATCGCGCGTTGCGGTTCGCGCAATCTTCTTGGTTGTGCGCGTACATCAAGCTCAATACGGAACGGAGAACTCGCGCGAGCAACGAATTCGAGAGGAATCTGTATAAGCTGATGAACAACGCAGTTTTCGGCAAAACAATGGAGAACGTGCGCAATTACGTAGATGTGAGACTCGTGACGCGTTGGGACGGAAAATATGGCGCGGAGGCGCTGATCGCGAAATTTTCACAGTAGGAGCATCTTTAACGAGAATCTCATGGCTATCGAGTTGCGCAAACTTGAGGTTCAGTTTAACAAACCAATCTACGTCAGTATGTGCATTCTAGAGATATCCAAAATGCGATTATACGATTTTCATTACGATTATATGATGTCGCTCTATCGCTCTAAATGCAAAATCATGTACACGCATACCGATAGCTTGATATATTTTCTGGAATGTCAAAACGTTTACGAGAATATGAAGCGAGATATCGCGAGATTCGACACCAGCAATTATCCCGACGACAACGCGTACGATATACCGCGCGAATAAGAAGGTTCTTGGTTTGATGAAAGACGAGAACAACGGAGCGATCATGACGGAGTTCATAGGACTTAGGGCGAAGATGTACGCTCTGAGAGTTTTGGGAAAAAGCGATACGAAGAGAATAAAGGGCGTCAAGAGGAGTACCGTCGCGAAAACGATAACGTTCGAGGATTTCGCGCGTTGCTTGAACGAATCGTCGCAGCAATCGAGACGTCAGGCGTGCATACGCTCGATGCTGCACGAGATTTACACCGTGTCCGAACTAAAGCTAGCTTTGAGTCCTCACGACGACAAGCGATACTTAATACCCGACTCCACCAATACATTACCGTAGGGTCATTATATATAAGATACCGTTATTAGATACTAATGTAGTATAAAAAATTTGTACCAATGTAGAATAAGTAATACTGTACACTCTTTATTCATTACAATACAACTGTTTTATGAATCCAAGAGTTATATGTATTGTCCATTCCTAACCATTTGACGAAAACTCTATCGTCCTTTCTACGTAGCACTTTCTCTACGAGATAGATATCGGGATTGGAAACTCGCAGTAACTCGTGTTCGTAAAACCCTCCGGCTATTGGCTCTTTACGATAGTCTTTCAGCAGATACGTCACGGGATTCGTGCGTTGCACCTTAGCGATTCGAAAAATCTCAGTCGTCCAGTTAGGCGTATATCCCTTTTCGAAAATCGTTTTGAACTTGCTGACGCGTACCGGATCGTTCACCTTGAATCTTGCGGGGGCTGTGATCTTCAAGTGACTATATATCGTGGAGAGGAGTCTCTTGGCAATGGCAGGAGTTACGTCTGCCGGTCGCATTCCGATCGTTCGATGCGCGCGGTTGTTATACTCCGAGATTAAACGCGGTAGAGCGTCGAGCCATCTGTACGATCCGTTGAGCGTGAAGAGCTTCCACATGTTGTTCTTGAGCGTGCGATTAAATCGCTCCACAACCGCCGCCTTCATCACCGAGTACGTCGAGTAGTGGCGTATATCGTACCTATCAGTAACCGCTTTTACGGAGGCGTTGTAAAACTCCTTGCCCTTGTCCGTTTGTAGATTTCGCGGATGTCGAGCGTCGTCGCGAAATATCTTGCATAACGCCGCGGACTACCTCGCTTTCGCTCTTGCTCTTCAACGGCACAGCCCACGCGTACTTGCTCAACACGTCGATGACCGTCATCACGTAGTTGTAGCCTTTGTTTCGTCGCGCGTACGGACGCATCTCGATGACATCGGCCTGCCACAGGTCGTCGTAACCGCGCACCACGACTCGACGACGCGGAAAGTTTCTTCGCGTGGACGTGTGAAGCTCCTCGACGAGTCTCCTCTTCTCGACGCTCATCGCTGATTTTACGAGGAGGCGCGATTCGCGTTGGTTTTATTCGTGCGCGTTCGCTCCTGTTCCTCGTTCCAAACATTAATCGCGTGTTTCATGGTATTTGGAATATCCATTTTAGTGCGACTAGTAATTCGTTTATCGTTTCTCTAGTCACTATTTTATCCACGTTCAACGAGGCCAGCGTATTGTCCAGCGTCTCTCTCGTTACCGCTTTATCCGTCAGTTCTCTCGCGATTCTCGTCAGATCTGTCACGCTACGCGCGAGATTCTCCACGTTCGTCGATATTCTCTCGGCTCGTCGACGACGCGTCGAGCTCGTTTCGCAGGGATTTCTCTAGATTTCGCAGTGATTCCTCTAGGATCTGCATTCCTTTCTCCTGAGCGTCGCCGAGCGTCTCGACGGTCTTTCGGATCTCGCTCGAGTCTTTAGTTCGCACCTTGTCCTGTTTTTCCTCCGTTCGTCCCAGTTCACGTTAAAACATGAGCAGATCTTTAATTCGTTGATTGTTTCGTTTATCGAGCGCTTGTTTCGTTTCCCTTATTCGTTATCGAAATCGACGAGCGAGGCCTCCCTCCTCTCCTCGATCTGTCGCAGTGATTCCTCTAGATTTCGCGTTCGTTTCTTCTGAGCGTCACCGAGCGTCTCGATGACCCTTCAGATCTCGCTCAGATCTTTCTTTCGCGATTCGTCCCGTTTTTCGAGCTCTCGTTCCACCGCGTCTCTCGTCTCCTCTATTCGTTTGTCGTGATCGACGAGCGAGGCTTCACTCTTCTTCTCGAGGTGTCGCAGAACGTCCACTTCGGTTTTTACGTCGTAATACTGTAGGAGAATATTCCGAATTCACTTGTTCATATCTTCCAGCTGTTTTCGTAGCTCGTTCGTTAGAACTTTCGACTCCTCGCTCCTTACGCGAAGCGCGTCGTCGACATAACCCTTGGTCGTCGCGTCGGTATCGTCGATCGGTGTAGCCAAATGGCATAATGGCGCCAATTTTGTCTCTATCGAGCAATAGCGGCGCGATGATGTGCTTGTACTTGAAACCTTTATTTCCTAGAACGGACATAAGTGCGTTGTGGCCACGCCGATAGGCGTTCGTAGTTAACAGTATACTCTTGTACGTTTGCTTGTCGTTCTCCGTGTACACGGCGTCGTCGGGAAGTCTCTTGAAGATCAACTCGTATAAGCCCGGGGTACCCGGATATCGCGTGTCGCCCACGATCACGCTGTCGTCGGCGGTCACATTGAATCACCTGTTGCCAAGCATCGAGCCGTCCAAGTCGAAGTATACTCCGTAAACGTGATCGATCTCGCTCTGTCTGTTCCCGCTTAGAAGCACGCCCATATATTTGCGACCTAACGGTCCCCATTGCGCGTTCGAGATCGATTCTTCCGATTTGTTTCTAATCGCGGGACTCACCGTCGCGATCAAGGGCGATTTCATCGAGAGGCGTCTCTTCGTCGATCTAGACGGTGACTCGTCGTCATCGGTCTCGCGTTTCCTCTTAGCGCCGACGAACGCGATCGGGTCGATTCTTTCGGTCGACTCGTCTCGCGCGGTGTTCTCGGCGATTCGTTTCAACGGCTGAACGATCGGCTTGAGTCACCTCTCCAGCGCGATCTCCTCTTCTATCTCACCGGTCTTTAACTCTCTGTACTTTTTACGTATAGAGTTCTGAGTCTTCGCGATCTCTCGCGCCGTTTTTTCCTGCCGAGCGACGTCCGTACCAGCCGCAGCGTCAACGTTCATACTCGCAGCAGCTTCAACATCTATCCTCGTAGCACAACTGATCGCTTTA
This sequence comes from Pogonomyrmex californicus, assembly GCA_024349325.1. Classification (NCBI taxonomy): domain Eukaryota; kingdom Metazoa; phylum Arthropoda; class Insecta; order Hymenoptera; family Formicidae; genus Pogonomyrmex; species Pogonomyrmex californicus. The sequence continues at coordinate 1,486,123 of JAECZD010000026.1, forward strand.
CACCACGGCGAAATCGTTAAATCCTCGTCTGTATCTACCATTCCTTAACGCTCTGTCTTTATCGATGACTACGAAACCATATTTGCGTTTCCAACACGCGCGACACAAGGCGTAAAAATTCTCATACGACATATCCGTGTTCACGTGCTCGTTGTAAACGTGCTTTAAGTTAGTACCATCCTGCTTAAACAGAATCAAGAGATTCGCGTTGTCGCGTATCAGGTGTTTTGGAATTTTAGCGTATGTCTGACAAAGATAGAAACAATCGATGTTCGAATGTCGACCCATGGCGAATATTTCCTGATCGCGTTCTGCTTGTCACAGGCCACGTCGTCAAACACGAATAACGTCGAATCGGGAAGCGCCTCGCTCGGTGGCACGACGTCGCTATTATTTGAGAACGCGCGATAGCCGATCTCGTCCATCGACTCGAGCAGTTCCGCCAGGTATCGATACTTTGGTTGTTGCAGGGATTTCGAGTAGACGTACACGTTCTCAAAGCGCGCGCCGTGCGGACTTTCGAGCATGCTCATCAACACGTTCGTTTTACCACAATTGGAGGGGCCGCAAATGATGCAACGTATCGTGTTCGGTAGTAAAGGGTCTGCGCGCCTTCCCGACCGCGTCGTCCGAGATTCGTCGAGCCTTACGGTCGAGATTGAGCACACCTATAGCCGGCGACCGTCGAACGAATCGCATTTACGCGCGCTCGCTTCGAGAAAACGCGACTGATAATCGCTCCACTTATACTCGACGGCGATTCGATCGCGCACAGTGATCGGTATGTTTCCCCTATTGACGGACAAACGCGATATTCTCAATCTATCCACCCAACAGTTGCGACTTATCCCGAAGTTCTCGTGCGCGATTTCGACAGATATGTGGAGCTACTGTGGAACAGACTATCCGATCATCTGAGAGCGGACCTCGAGGTGCGCGTTGTCGCGTGTGTCTGGAGCATTATAATCATCCGTGGCAACAATCGCATATAGACGGTCCTGCGCCTCTTATCAAAAATTGTAACGAATGCTTAGCGGCGCGGGATTACTCGATACGGCGATAAACGCGCTTCCCTTCGAACTACATATTCTCGGGTATCAATTTTGCGGGCTCGGCATCCATCTCGCGAAGCGATTGGCGCGCGGCGATCGAGGCGTAAACCCGTTGGACGCGGCGTGCCGCGAGCACGACATCGCCTATTCGCGAAATAAGAAACTCGCCGATTGCCACGATGCCGACCGAGCTCTCGCTGAGAAGGCGCGCGAACGTATAACGGCCGGAGATTCCACCTTCGGCGAGAGAGCCGCCGCGACCACCGTATGGACTGCTATGAAAGCAAAGACAAAGCTAGGCATGAGTTTGAGAAAGAAGAAGAAGAAGACGACAACGAGGAGGAGGATACTTCCAACGGTGAAACGCGGAGGCTTACCCATTTTTCCGATATTAGGCGCACTCGGTTCTTTAATCGGTGGCGCGGCGGGTGTCGCGAAGGCGGTGAACGCCAGTAAAACCGCACGGCGTCAACTGGAGGAATTGCAACGTCACAATCGAGCGATGGAGGGTCACGGATTGCATCTAGCGCCTTATAAACGTGGCAGCGATGTGACGAGAAGAACGAAAAAAAAATCATGGAAGGAAACGTTAGGATCGCTCGAGTTACCGCTCTCCGGCATTACGACGAACGAACAGCTGAACCGCTCGGCGCATCGTCTACGAGTACCCTTTTTCAGAGGAGTGTTTATGCGTGACGTATTACCATCGAAGGCACGACGTAACGAGAGCGGCATCGTGAATCTCGACGACTCGATGGGCTCGGGTACTCACTGGGTCGCCTATGCAAAGAGGGGAAACGACGCGATTTACTTCGACGGTTTCGGCAATCTTCGACCGCCAAGGGAACTCGAGAGATATCTCGGCGGCGTAAATATAACGTACAATCGCGAATTGTATCAGACGTACGATCAGAGCATTTGCAGTCAGTTGTGCCTGCGATTTCTCTCGAGAATCGGTCGCGATGTCGCTGAGCCTTTCGTTCACCGGTAAGAGTAGCGTTCTCACGGCGTGCTATTTTCCCGCTTTAAATCTGACGACGATTACGAGTTAGGTCTCACGAATTTCGAGACGTACAACACTATACCGAACGTCGATTCCACGAATAATAAGTTCTATTACGACGACAAAACGATCGTGATTCCCGAGGGTTCGTACGAATTGAGCGCGATAGATATCTGAACGCCGCTATCTCTAAAAAACGAAAAATCGACGAAAGCAAGAGGACGAGCGATGATGACGAGAGCGACGACATCGTCTATGACGAGAGCGACGAGGGCGAGAGGGGCGCACGGTCTCTGATCATTCGAGCCAATGAGAACACTATGAAAAGCGAGATCAGGTGCGAGCATCAAATCAATTTCGCGAAACCGAACATCGATTCACTCCTGGGATTCTCGTCGTCGCGCGTGCTATGACCGAACAAATGGCACACGTCCGACGGACCCGTGAATATCATGGGTGTGAATATCATTCGGGTGGAGTGCAATATCACCGCTGGTGCGTACAGCAACAACGAGCCGGTTCACACGATACACGAGTTTTCACCGAACGTTCCTCCGGGATATAAACTGTCGAACGCTCCGACATCGATCATTTACTTTCCAATCATCGCGCGAAACGTTACCGATATCATGCTTCGAGTCGTGGATAAAGACGGGCGACCGATCGATTTTCGCAGAGAGGAGATAACGGCACGACTTCACGTGCGACGACGAAGACATTAGAGAGAAATGCGCGAGAGTGAAAGATGCTCGTTCTGAACGAGTGGTACGCAAGAGGAGGAGGAGACGCAAACATTACATCCGCGATCCTACCGCAAAACGACGCGACAAGGAAGGTGCGCGAAGGAAGAGCGAACGAGTTGAACGTCGCGAACGTTGCGTTCTTAAGATCTTTAAGTTTCGTCGTGAAGAATCGACATGGCGAGCGACATTTTAAGTATCGGAGGTGCCCCGATCTTTGACGATCGTATCGTGAGAATAGAAACCCACACTTACAATCCGTATGCTAACACCACGTTCGGATACAGCGACGAGATATGAATACCTATACAACAACAGGATCTGTATACATTGCCGTATGAAAGTTTTCTATACATCGAGGGAAAATTCGCACGAGAGAGAGCGCGAAGGAAGGCACGGCGAAGGAAGTTACGAGAGCGAAGCTAGTCAACAACTGCGTCGCGTTTATGTTCGACGAGATTCGATACGAGCTCAATGGCGTGGAGACTGATAAGAGCAGAAACGTCGGCATAACGACTTTGATGAAAAACTACGCATCGTTGAGCTACGAGAGAGATAGAGCTTTACAGAACACCGGATGGGAAATACCGCCTATAGCGTTGGATGATTTCAACTTTTGCGTGCCTCTCCTCGGTTTCTGCGAGGATTACAAACGCATAGTGATAAACGCGCGACACGAACTCATTCTGATACGCGCTCGCAACGATAACAATTGCGTCGTGGCGCATTCAGACCAGAGACCGAAGATTACCTTGTTGAGAATACAGTGGCGAATGCCACACGTGATACTTAATGACGTTAACAAACTGTCGCTTCTGCGAACGTTAGATAGTGGACGATATCTGAGCATGGGCTTTCGTTCGTGGGATCTGTATGAATTTCCGCTGTTGCAAAGTACGACCAAGCATTCCTGGGCGGTAAAAGCGGCGACGCAATTGGAAAAACCGCGATACGTGATTTTTGCGCTACAGACCGGAAGGAAAAACGTACCGTCGGAAGACGTTTCTAAATTTGACGATTGCAAGCTGACTAATGTAAAACTCTATTTGAATTCCGAGTTCTATCCCTACGACGATATGAATCTAGATTTTGAGCGTAACAAGTTCGCAGTGCTGTACGATATATATCTGAAATTTCGAAAGACGTACGGGTGCGAGACCTGCGAACCGTTCATGACTGTTACTAGATTTCTGCAATACGGTCCGCTCGTGGTCATCGATTGCTCCCGCCAGAACGAATCGATCAAGAGCGCCACCGTCAACGTTCGCGTAGAATTCGAATGCAAAGAGAACGTTCCGGATAACACAACGGCTTATTGTCTCATCATTCACGATAGAGTTATAGAGTATAATCCACTGACAAACGTCGTACGTAAACTCACGTAATCGCGGTTTTCCCCATACGAGAACGATGCCGAACATACCGATCTTCGTCGATCTGCAAGGTTTTACCGTTCGGGAGAAATTTATGGTTAAAGAGGTGGCGATATTAAAAAATGGAAAAGAGCTGATTCATCGAATGTTTCGAGAAGCGATACTCTGGAATCTTCTTACAAAGACGGAAAAATCTAAAGCGTGCTGGATAACCTCCAATCATCACGGCCTGCAGTGGAGCGACGTCGCGTACAGACTCTCGAAGCACGTGATTCGAAATGGCGTGTGCAATCAATCGCGAGACGCGCCTAAACGAGTGTATGTCAAAGGCTTGGAGAAAAAGAAGTGGTTAGAGGAGATTCTCGACTGCGACGTCATCGCGGATCACGACGTGATCGTCGAGATTATCGACGCGGATTTCGAGGATATAGGGCGCCTAAGCACTCTGGACGACGTTCAAGCATTTCACTGCGAGCGTCACGCGAAGCATTGCGCTATGGAGAACGTGTGCAAACTATACGACTGGTGGTCGAAACGACGGAAATGTATCACCGAATTGTATATCGCGTTAACAACTTATATCATATGTCAGATTGGTTTTCAATTATTGTATCATATATTAGATTGTTTTAAACTATTATATCAGATTCAGTGCTTATATATTATAATTAGATTCATTGCTTATACTATAATCGAATTATTTTATCGCTCGTTATACTTATATACATGCTTGAGGAAATACAAATAACAAAAACATTTTTTTACAATATATCTCACTTTATTTCATCTCAATCTTACATCCCAAAGTACAGAGCAACGAGTTCGCAATCGATAATGTCGTTACGATCGAAGACATCGCTATCGCGTATAACTCTCGAGATATTTTCCGTATCCTTAGCGGTGAACGCGATATCCTTGAAACGCGCCAATTTCGCATTGATTTTTCCTAATATCTTAGTCAACGAGATAACGAGTCGGCTGACGCAATGCTCGAGCTCGAACATGTTATTCACTGTTTCCTTCGACATGGCCAAGCGAGCCGCGGACATTTCCAGACGTAATATCGTTAAGTTGTTGATTTTTCCGAAACGCAAGGTCATATTTCCAATATGCGACGGGGCTGGAAAGGATGGTTCTCCGTTGGTACTCTGCAGATACTTCGAGAGAACGTGCCGTTGCTCGACAAGCTGCCTCCACGTATCAGGCGACATCGAAACCTCCTTGCCATGACTATCTCCCAGGATAATATTCACGCGCGAGGAACGTTCAAGAGTGACACATACATTAAGAAACTTGTATCCCGTCTTAGTCAAGGGATATTTTCATTCTAGAATTCTAACTGGATTATTCGTACAACCGGCGTTGTTGTGACTCGCGATCGGCCTGTCATCGTCTAGCGTCCTCTTTCTCCTCCTCGCGTCGTCGCTCTTGTCGACTCGGCGCGTCTCGGAATCCTGCGAGTGCTCGATATCGTACATTTTTACGATCAAAGAGATCGCGCGATACTGTAAACGTAAACGTTTCATATCCTTCGCTCTATACACTATACGAAAACTTCCGTGCCTCTTCCTCCTCCCTCTCCTCTTCTAAATCATCCTCGAAAATACGTTCCTCATCTGAGCGAGTCTTTTCAAAAAAGCGCGCAATTGCTCTAACAGTCCGTCCCTTGGACACACGATACCAAAAATCTCCGGATCGAATTTACCGGCCATAGTTACACTTCTGGTAAATTCGTTGTACTTGAAGAACTGTCGTTTAACGAGAAAGTACAGATTACCGTCGATGTATCGAACGGCGGACGTTACAGTGGTTGGAATCCCCGGAAATATCGCGTGCAACGAGTTATGTCTGACGGCTATCATCGAGCAGTCGTCGATCTCGGCCACGATCTCGTCGTTGTAAATCGCGAACGTTCGTCCCGCGTTAGTATTAACCACAGCGTTGATTTTCGCGTTAGGAGGAAGATTCATATTCCTCAGTTTCCTCGGCCAACCCGGTACTAGCTCGAAACTCGGATATTCTATCATGTAAACCGTACCGTCTACGAACAATACGAGTTGGCCCGAGGGTTGATACGCGCCCGCCAAACGCATAAAATTATCGGGAAGAAAACGCAAATAGTCCGTCAGTAACAACGACTTGCCGTAAGATCTTTCGTTTAAGTCGACCGACCATAAGTGGCGTCGATACGCCACGTACATTCTATTTTCTAACATCAACACCGCATCGACGCGTCGCAATGCGCACAGATCCGCGGAATCTCCCGTGTCGCGCGTCGCGATCGTGGTCGTCGCTACGGTCGTCGTAACTGGTCTCGCAATTTCGTTCTTATTTCTTAAACCAGTCCGTCCAGCAATGGACATATTCGGCTACCTCAATGCCGAGGATCTACGAACGTGTGAAAACCCTTCCGAAACGATATCACGATATCGGGATTCATCGAATCGCGCTCGAACGTCAGCGACGAATTCGCAGCCCACATCTCGAACGCGACCTCGGTGACTCGTAGAACGCTCTCGCTCGCCAGGTGAAAATTCCAAGCGAGATGCGTCTTCGCCCATTTCCTCGGAGACTTGTCCAAGTCACTCGATATATCTTTGATACCGCATCGCGGTTTACGCATCTGTTCCAATGTAGCTTTGTTAAGAACACCATCACCAGGTATACGGTAATACTCTTGGAAAAGCGCAATCGCGTGTCTCAGAGTCAACGTCGCTTTATCTGATATCGTTTGTACGTTATCGCCGTCCAGATATCCGTAGGTTTGCAAAAACCGAATTGCCTCCTCGTCGCTGTCGGCGGCGGAGTCGCTATCGGCGGCGGAGTCGCGAGTCGCCGCGATAACGGCTATCGCGCACGCGATCACGGCGATCCCGCGCGCGGGTGTCATCGCGCGAGACGGGAGTCGAATCGACACTGCACGTCGCCGATCAAAATACGCGCGAACCGCTCGATCGATGTTGCCATCGGTCGCGAGAAGGCGGAGACCGATGCGATGAATCGATCCGAGTCGTGAATCGGAAATTTCAACCGCTTTAATTTCTATTCTCTATCGCGCGAGATTATTCTATCGAACGAACCCAAATATAGCGCGATTACACGCCAACGAATGACGATCTCGCTAAAGATCTCATACGCAATATCATTAAAAAGTATATAATAGAGAACAAAAAGTAAAAGCATGACAACGATAGAATAGCGATAGAATAGAAACAAAATAAAGAACGACGAAATAAACGATAGTTTATTTCGTCGTTCTTTATTTTATTTCTATTCTATCGACTAATCTTCTATCGCCGTTGCGGTCAGACTTCCCGTAGTCACGCGTAGCGAGCGCGAAAATGACGCATCGCACAACATTTATATTCCTAATAAAATATTCCCTCATTATTAATACTCCTACGACAATTTCCTTCTCGCGCGACTCCCACTCTCGTCTCTCATACATATTCCCGATAATATTACGTCACCCTCAATATCGCTAATTGAAGACTCCCGACGCGTCGCCCGAGCCGCCTCTCGCCTCCGCGATACGCAAACAAACGAGGAAAAAAACTCTATCTCTCGCGGTCAGTTAATCGTCACAACAACGATGCGTATTAATGACGATTCGCATTGTTCTTTTTTTTATTTCAGCATATCGTACATATATTCGTTGTTTTTATTACTCGGCATCATATTTGTACACACTCTTACACATATATTCGTATACATATACGTGTACATATTCTTATACATATATTCATATTAGTAATTAGTATGCATATTAGTATATACATATTAGTATATACTCTTTTACATAGATATATTAGTACATACTCTTTTACATAGACATATACTCGCGCAAATTCGCGCTCTTCGCCACAATCGATACCCCTGACGATAATTCGCGCGAGCGTCATAGCGATACATCCCTACTCGCTGTCGCACTCGACGCTTCTCGCTTCCCCGCGCACTCCGGGCACTCTCCCCAGATCATCGGCGACTCGATCTATCAACTGTCGCATCAACTGCTTCTTCCGATCCGACACGGAGTTCAAAAATTGAACTCTCAATTTCGCGTATTTCCACCAGTTGCGTCTCTTCTTCTTAACTATATCCTTGACGTTGTACATTCGAACCAATTCGTAATCGGTCCCTTTCTCGCCCGGAGATCTCGCCTCGAGCTGTCGTCCACCCTTCAACTTCGTCACGTACTGAACAAATCGATCAGCCTCCTCCTTGGCTCCAGATAGAGACGCGAACAACGCGTCTAAACCACTACCACAACTCTCGTCATTCCCTCTCGTAGTACTCAGACGCGCAAGATATTTCTCGTACTCGTCGTCGAGACCCCCCCTTCGTCGTTTTCAAACGCGCCAGATACTCCCAGTAATCTCGTATCCAACTCGAGGAAGCCTCCCTCGTTATCTCGATCTCCATAAGCGACGCACGCTCGTCCGGCATCGCGGAACTCTCGACCAAGCGAACCATGCTCTCCCCAGAACAGTACGAGTTCCACGGACCCTTTCGACTCCAGACATCGGTGACGATACGTATAGCGTTCCTCATACGCTCGGCCTCGCGTATATGCGTGATCGGCTCCGTTCCTCGACGAAGCGCCAGATGTTTAGACAGAAACGCCATTATCAGCCGCAAATTACACGCCGTCGAATGCATAGACGTCCACATCGCGCGCATCAACTCGAGCGAGTCGCTCTCGACCTCCGCCGATATCTCGAGCTCCTCTTCCCGCTTGATAGGCCGTTTCTCATGTTCCATCGTCATCGCGCGTTTCTCCCGTTCCACTATCTCGCGTTTCATCTCTCTCGAGAGCTCGAGCGAATCGTCTAAGAGCGATATTATCTCCGGATCCTTCAATTGACTCTCCAGAACATTAGACTGACTCTCCAAAACATTAGACTGATTCTCCATCTCGCAAACTAACAATATATCGTCGATACTCCTAGTTAAATACTCTAAAGCGGCATAAAAAAACACGTCAAACCGCAAACAGGACGCGCTAGACGCCCGCGAAAAACGCCCAGACGCGGGAAGCGTCAGACCCCGCGGAAAACACTGAAGCGACGTAATAAACCGCAGCATCCCGCAAAACAGGACGCGCTAGACCCCGTGGAAAACGCTCAAACGCGAATCACCTCGACGACGCGTCAAATCGCAACATTATGAAAACAGACTGGACACGCTTAAGGCGACGTAACAAACCGCAGCATCCTGCAAACAACGTCTAGACACGGACACGCCTAAGGCGACGTAACAAACCGCGGCATCCCGCAAAACAGGACGCGCTAGACCCCGCGGAAAACGCCCAGACGCGGGAAGCGCCACACCCTGCGGAAGACGCTAAGGCGACGTAACAAACCGCGGCATCCCCGCGAAACAGGATGCGCTAGATCCCCCGTGGAAAACGCTAGGGCGGCGTCGAAGATGCACCCGAGGTTACGCGGAAGGCGCCAGACCGCGCGGAAAAAAACGCTAGGGCGGCGTCGAAGACGGGGGAAACCGATTCGGGGAAACCCCGCGACTGCCTTACCGACCGAGGAGGATAAACCTATCTCGATGACCGCCAGAGGGATCCACCTTCTCTCCCCGGATACGAACCCTCTGAGGAAAGAAAACCATGCTCCCTGGATACGAACCCCCTGAGGAAAGAAAACCATTCTTACCGACTCAGGAGGATATTCCTCTGGATACGAACCCCCTGGGGATTCTACGACCCCACTCTGCCCCTCCCCCTTGAAGCCCCGAGAGGGTCCCCCTTGTTTATCTACTTTCTTGCCGTCGCAATCGCCGCGCGGCCCACGGCGCCGGACTTAAACAACAATTACATCCGACCGCCAGAGCTGGCCCCGAAGAGCGCTAACCAGACCGCATCGCCACGGCTCGGTAAATGGAAGCGCCGAGTATCCAGCCTCACTAGAAGACGCCTTGAGGAGCTTTTCAGCTTGGCGTCACCGGGAAGCAGCGATCACCTTTTTGACCAGAGGATTCGCCGGAGAGGGATCACACGGCTCCCGAGTGCCCGCCGACACCGGGGCGCACCCTCTCGCTCCTCATTGGGCCAGCGGCCTCAGGACCAGAGCGATCCTGCAGCCCGCCAATCGCCTGGCGGCTGCATGAAATAGAGTTCGGTCCCGTTCACAGGGCGGCGCCTCGAAGGGACACTCAATTCTTCAACGACGCGAGTTCAAAGAGAGGACCAACCGACGACAAGCGACCGAAACTCTTTACCGGGCATCTGAGACGCAGCGGCGCGGGCGCCAAGGAGCGGAGACGGCAGCGGCTCCGAGAGCTAGCCGCCGCTCGCGCCGAGACTACAGATTACGGCGCACAGTACACTCGCGGAATTCAGACGTGTGGACATTCCTGTATATAAACACACATACATAGACACACCTGTACATAGCACACTAAATACATGGCATTGTTAATAGCACACACGATCTAGTAAAAATTTATTGGAGCGTACACGCAACCTTCACCTCAATGCATTGCATGTGCTTCCCTTTCTTTTCCTTGTCGCTTTGCTTAGACTAAGCTTACGCTATCGCTTTTATTGCTGCTTATTCGTCTTGGTTGCTCAAAATTTTACATCGTTGGCCTACCACGCCGCTGGTCGAAGTTGCTCGGCACTCCGCAAGGCGCACCAATTATCAGTCAGCAACGCCAGCTCACAGCTAACCCGATCCTAGCTACGCACACGCATCAGGCAACACGCAGCCGCCTCCACTCTCTCTCTCTCTCTCGCTCTCGCACGTGACTCTTAACTTTTATTAATATTAGCGTGTAAAGAAACGCACCCAAAACTAAGCATCCTAAGCGGTTACATTCTAATTATTTTCTTCTTTCTTCTCCTTTCAGGGACCATTATCCAGCATGGAGAATACTTTCCCTCGGGGTCGGGAGATTATCAGGGAGGCGTTTAAGATCACTTAGTTCCTCCAGCAGTGATTCCAGCGTTACTCGTTTCTTTATCGGAGTCTACCAAACAATATTCTTATTCGCTGCGTTTTTGGTAGCATTTTTACCAACGACATCAGATAGCTCTGTTTTCTCCATCTGTTTCTCAGATGTTAGACTTCTTAGCTCTAGAATTACCTAATATCTCATCCTACTCAAATTTAAATACTCTAAGATCAGCAGTATCATTAATTTCTCGTAACGAAATTGGAAATCACTCTCTAGTTAAGAGATTCTGTAAGGGAGTTGCAACGCTCAAACCGCCACGTCCACAATACGATTTTATATAGGATTCAACTGAGAATGCTCGGTCTCGGAGATGCGAGAGACAAGTATGTTTGACGAGGACCGAGAATACTCGGTTCCGATTTTCTCGCTTTTACAGAGGTTGATACAAGTGTCGAGTATACTCGGCGGAGATCAGGAATGCCTGAACCTGATTACTGGTATCGGTTGGAGACAGGTCGGAGGAGCGGATCGATCTGGTTCTTTTATCGGGAATCAGTCGGGTTTATATACCCCTCGCTATTGGCTATTTTACGGAAAATATTGCGGATCATCGGCGGTGTTTCGGCGCGCGCGTGGCGTATTTTCGCGCGCAACGGTCGGCGCGTTTGGTGCGTATCGGCTATTTTCGAGCACGGATCCCGAACGCACTTACAATTAGAACGGTACGCGGAAGGCGTATTGTACAAATATATAATTTTTTTATTAAGTTGAAAGTGTATTTCAGTATCATCAATCCATTGCAAATTGCAACATTTCTTTAAACTTAACAATATAACTATTATATAACATGTGTGTTATATAATTATATATTATATTGTAATTGAAAGAAAAAGAGAGAAAATTACATTGTATATAACATACATATTATATAATAATTATATTGTTGTGTGTGTGTGTGTGTGTGTGTGTGTGTGTGTGTGTGTGTGTGTGTGTGTATGTATGTATGAATATAGAAAAATATAATACGTACAAATTCTTTTCTAATCTGTCAGATTGAAGCTCCTCTTCAAATTTTAAAAAGTTCTCTGCTGATGACAAAGAGAACTTAGGTAATAATCCGCGTTTCACATTTTCATTTTCAGTTACAACCGTGGTTATATATGTTGTATCAGAATTTTAAAGTAAGTTTATTATTAAATTTAGCTTCCTTTCCATTTTATCTATTTTTTCTTTTGTTGTTTGTTGTATGGCATGCATCTATATGATATAAAAGATAAGATTATCAATATAATTTATGAAAAATAAAACATATTAATTAATATTGATTAAATATTACTCATCAAAACAGATGTGCAAAAATTATGTGCAACTTTTTATCAAAATCGTAAACGCTTGAAATTGTAAACTGTTTAAATGCAAATAACAAAATAACAAATAAGAAAAATAGAAAAAAGAAGAATAGTAAATATTTTACTACAGCATGTATGATATCCATTTTGTGTCTTGTTTGTTTCATTTGTTGTTATATAATTTTACAAATATCAATATCTAAAAAAGAAAAATACGAAGAAAATTTAAGTGATTTTAATATCAATATTTATATAATTTGTGACCGCCGCTCCTGAGGTCCGTCTCTCGTACGAAATTTACTAATTGTTGGGCGCCAGGCACGAGCGCGTGCCACTCTATTATACCAGAAAGAAAATCGCAGATTTGTCCGCTTACAATAAAGTTTGAATTCACATACGCTATACGACCAGTAGCCCGATTTGATGGTAAAGGGGGGAGCTCGCGGGACGAGGCGCGAGAGAGAAGGAATCAAAATAATGCGACAAGAATTAATTAGAATAACACTAAGAATATCTTTAATTTCGGCTCGAATCTCTACATGCGCTTATCTCGATCGCTTTTCGTGATGTAATACATGTCGAGGAGTCTCGAATTGCAACGACAAAAGGTACAGAAATCTTCACGTTAAATGAGTAAGGCAGCAATGCGATACAGTACTCGGGAATACACACGGCAACGACGTGTCCGAACTACGCCGAGTGGTTCGAGCTCACACAAGATGCAGATTTAATTCACAACACGTGATTTTATATACCCCACGAACAACACAGTTATAATGCTCGCAGCATTGGCAATCAATTTTCGCTATAGTCAATGTAACACTATAAATGCTTGAAACGTTTGATTGTCCAATCAAAACAAAGAATTTTACTAATGCACCAATCAAAAAATGCTTCAAAGTATTTGTAGTAAGTCCTTGACCATGCCATTTGGAATACAGCCTAAATCTAGTACATTTTTATGATATAACACTAAATATTTTTCATTATGGCAACATTGTTCGTCTATTTCATCTTGAAACACTAAGAGGCTTTACACAATGCGAGGGAATAACGATGGGAGGAACAGTGATAAGAATAACATAGAAATCATCTCGTGTAACGTCCGCAGAAAATTAAAACTTGCGGACGTTCATCCGAAATGATGTAGATGCAGTCGAGCGGTATCTTAGATTAACGCATGCGCGATTTTAAATATTAAGACATATAATTTTTATCATTTTACAGTTTTATCATTTTATATATATATATATTTTCCTTTTTTTTATATACCTTTTATTATTAAGATAATTAAATTAATAATAAAGCGAGAACTCATTTTCTTTCGTCTTGTGATAAGATATAATTTTATTTTATTACTATTATTATTGTTTTCTTTTGGGAAATATAATTTTATAACGTAATTTTCTTTTTCTCGAATGGCCTCTTCTTCGGTTCTCGATGCTGCAACTGTAGAAGAGACAAAGGAGCGATCTTAGTTTATATATACTGACGATCTTAGTTTATATATACTGAAGGAGAGGCTTATCGCACTCAAAATATTCCTAATATAAACTTTCCAACGAAGGGCTAGCTCGGAGAATCTTTCTTTGCGCAACGAAAATTTAACTGACGAAAACGTTAAATGAATTCTCGTTTTGCAATAATAAAATTTATTATTAAGCGATATCTCCGAAAAATATTAGGTCTTAGCTTTATTTTTCTTTCTTTCTTTTTCATTTATCTTTTTCTATTTTCGCGTAAATAACCGTAGCACGAAATAAAATGCTCAATCGAGGAGTGCTTTGTTTGCCTCTCCCCTTTGCATCCGGCCCTATCCTAGAGATATGGTTTGGACGCAGACGCGGCAATCGTTATCAAATCGTCAGAGAGTCACTGTCTCAAACCGCTGAATCTTATAACTATAAAGGGAAAGTAAAAGGAAAAGTAAAAGGAAAGCAGAAGGAAATCACTAGAATTCTAATACGTTTAATAACTTACTTCTAACAATTTAAAGTAATTATTGCTTCCAATATTATTTGGAATATTATTTGATTTCCCTATATATTATATTATTTAGTTTTCTCATATTATATTATTCAACTTGCTTATTTTATATTATTGATTTTCATTTCGTTTTAATATCACTACTTAAATAAATTTCAGAGATAACTTAGAATTTATAGGTGTACAAAAAAGTTCTGAGCTTTAGATTTCATACAACCGAAATAACAATTTAAATTTATATATCTTCTCGCCCTTTTGCGGTTTTAAAGCGTTGACATTTGGCCTTCTAAAATGCCATACGGTTTGGAGTTTGATGCACATAACTTCAAAAATCAGTAGTGTTCACGATGGCAATAACAAAAGAGCATATTCGATTTTCCATCCACTTCGCGTTTCATTTGAAGAAAAATGCTGCTGAAGCCACTGCAATGATTTGTGCTGCATATGGAGAGAACGCTGTGTCTAGAATTTAGATTTATCTATACTATGTCTATGAATATTTATTACCAGGACGCAGTCTATAACCTAAACAGAAAAATCCGAACGCTGTGATTGGTAGGCTATAAGGCGATAGACATAGAATTCCAACTCGTCGGAAATTTTATCACTATTGCTTATTCCATGTTCCAATCTACATTGCCACATGCATTTGTGTATGTGGATTCTTCTGTTCTTATGAAGAAATCGCAATCGCTATGCTTATGCCTGTATTTCTATCACTATCGCTATTCCCTCGCATTGTGTAAGGGACTTAAAACTTCGACTTCATTCTCCATTGTTCTTCATCGCCCTGTCGTGTTTTTGCTGAGGTACATAAGATCTTCGACATTGTTTCTGCAAAATTATTTTAATAGTTAATTTTTAGGTCATCCATGTTAGATTTAGGATGTTGCATATATTCTATTTCTATATAAAAATAATGCAAAAAATATTTTAAATTATATTAAATATTAGATTAAGAAACCATGTGCTTCTATAAATTGAATTATCGTTTGCATTGTGCATATGGCGTATTGAATTGAAAAAGATTTTAGATTATATTAATATTCAAATATGCATTAAAATAATGAAAAAATGTACTTGTGGAAATTAGAAGGATGATCTAAAGATGGATGAATCCATTTTGGTTGAAAAATTATACGTAGAAAAAACATATTTTACATATATTTTTTTTTATTTGAGATAAATGCCATTATTTTTTATTGCACTTTCTATGGAAGTATACAATAACAGAAGAAATATACTCTATATATATATATATATATATATATATATATATATATATATATGTGTGTATATATATATATATATATATATATATATATATATATATATATATATATATAGTATATTTCTTTATATATATTTCTTTTTGTACATTTAATTCTTATTCTTAATTATTTCTAGTCCTTAAATTCCTAAGGTATCCCTACACACTTAAAGATGGGTAGGGAGGACAAAGCTACATGGAAATCCAATTACTTTACTAAACTTGTCGTAAGCATCTTGTCATTTATAATTTTGTTCTGATATTAAAATATGTATAATGTGATATTTAGACATGTATAAATTATATCTAAATATTATGTAATAATTAAAATATAACAAAATATTAAAATAATTTTTTTTGTTAAATATTAGCAATTATTAGATGATTATCCAAAATGCTTCATTGTGGGTGCGGACAATGTTGGTTCAAAACAAATGCAACAAATTCGTATGTCACTGCGTGGCAACGCAATTGTATTGATGGGCAAGAATACCATGATGAGAAAAGCAATTCGTGGTCATATCGAACGAAATGCAGCACTGGAGAAACTATTGCCTCATATCCGTGGTAATGTAGGATTTGTTTTTACTCGAGGTGATTTAATTGAAATAAGGGACAAATTGTTGGAGAATAAAGTACGCGCCCCTGCAAGAGCAGGAGCCATTGCACCCTTAAGCGTAATTATTCCTGCCCAAAATACAGGACTTGGTCCTGAAAAAACATCTTTCTTCCAAGCCTTGAGTATTCCGACTAAGATTTCCAAGGGTACTATTGAAATTATAGTAAGTATTTGTTGAGAAGTGCTTGAGTTTGATTTTTTTGGCATCGTTCGTGAGCTTTACGAATATAATTGTGATATCAATTTTTAGAACGACGTTCACATTCTCAAACCTGGTGACAAAGTAGGAGCTTCGGAAGCCACGCTTTTGAACATGCTGAACATCTCTCCGTTTTCCTATGGATTATTGGTCGAACAGGTGTATGATTCTGGCACTATCTTCGCTCCTGAGATTTTAGACATCAAGCCTGAAGACCTTCGTGAGAAATTCATGGCTGGCGTTGCAAACTTGGCTTCAGTTTGTTTGACAATTGGTTATCCCACGGTCGCTAGCGTGCCGCATAGCATTGCGAACGGCTTCAAGAATCTGCTTGCTATTGTTGCTGTTACTGAAGTTGAATTTGCAGAGGCTGCCACTATCAAGGAATATGTTAAGGTATGACTCTGTACATGATGCTAATATTTCATTAATCTTAACATTTCTGAACAATTTATAATGATGAAAATATTACTCGTTTAAAGATCTTAGTCCACGTGTCAGAGTTAGAAATAGCTGAACCCACTGAAACGTCAAGATCACAGTTGAAATAGCGCTCGAAGCGCAATTTGAATATTAAGCATAATGTAAATGTTACATGCATAACTGATCGAGAAGTCACATTTAATTAAGAATAATAAAATTGCTTGTAGGATCCAAGCAAATTTGCTGCTGCTACAGCTGCTGCGGCAGCTCCTGTAGCCGCAGCTACTGACACTCCTGCTGCGGAAAACAAAGAGGAGAAGAAGGAAGAATCTGAGTCCGAGGATGACGACATGGGTTTCGGATTATTTGACTAAAATGCATCAACTCGCCTCTGAAACAAATCTAGAGAATATCCAATAAATTTTGGATAAATTTTATAAACTAGTTTTTCAGATAAAATAAAACTCAATTGAAACGATTCCAAGTTTAATACATTCCTTAACATTCCAACATTAAAATTTTTAATAAATTGTCAAATCCTAATGTCTAATGAGAAAAAAGAATGTTAATTATGGAGAGGGCGTTGCCTACTTCTAATGTTGCAAAAATAAAGTTTAAAAAGTTGGCTGGTGTATCTGAAGAGCTATCGTATAAAAATTTTATGTAATATGTAATATGTAAAAGCGTATGCTTGAACATAAACGGATTGGATTGTGAGATACTCAATTACGTTATTTGATAAAATCTATCAAGCATCTCGTCAATAAAGGTATTTATATTATATTTTTATATCTAGATGTTCAACAAGCTTTAATCTATATCACGCGCATGCATTTAACTCGTTTTACAATCACGGATTTGTATTTATAATTCAAAATTTCTTCGAAGTGTAACGGAATGTTTACACACATATAGCGTTTGATAAATGTACATCAAAAGCTTCTAAATATTAATTAAATGAATGCGAGAATAATTTCGCCTACGCTTTACAGAAAAATTAGTAATAAATGATAAATAAAAACACACGCACGCACATTCTTATTATACTTACTAGAAATGTGTACTATTTTAATAGTCACAAAAAGAAAGTTAAATCTTTTTTCATAAGTGGAATTTTGATTAGAATCAGGGTATCGTCCCATGGAACGTATCGTGCATATCGCGGATCGCGGATATCTGCACCAATCTGACGTTCCGCTATTTTTGATACGCAGCCGCTCCGCCAAATCCATTATTGTAGCACTGAGCGTAACACGCGTCGAATATAAATGGTAAAGCTAAATTTGGAATTTTTTTTAAGATAATAGAGATCGACATAAGCAACAAGGAAGATCTAATTATCGGCAACATTTTGCCAGCTGTTTTCGTCTTTTTTTATAAAAACGGTATTTTTCAAACGTTCCCAAATAACTTCGCAAGTCTCTGACACTACTTTAGAAATGGTATTGTGTCCAACACGAAAGGCATGTGATAATGATCGCATACTGTCTCCTGATGCTAAGTACCTGATAGTTATATGCAATCTTGTTTCAGATGGAATAGCTTTTCGAACCGCAGATTGTTTAATAATCGATGGTCCGACTATTTGTAATAATTTCTCAAAAAATGTCGGTTCCAATCGGAAATAATTAACGAATTTTTCTCGATCTTGTTGCTCCAGTTCATTAACAAGATTATTGCTCGCTTTTTGTGTTAACCGTCATTCAATACTAAATATTGGATTGACCCAATATTTTCGTTTTCCTTTATCAGCTTTTTTTCACTTTTTATTAATGTAGAATAAAGTGCATACATCTTAATAATTTTACAATATATTTCCTGCCTGATGAAAGTATGATGAAAGTATTGTGTTTTAGAGGTTTTGTTAATAACAAAAGCAAAAGCAATATTGTTCTTGATTTCATTCTACACCTGTTAAGTCAATTGCGAATTTTTTCATTTAATTATATTAGATAATATTTAATTAAATATCCATAATGTGTAAGTAAATTTGATTAAATTTCATTGAATATTAATTGTGAATTTAATTAACAATTAATGTAAATTGTTAATTAAATTCACAATGAATATTTAATTAAATTTAATAAAATTTAATATAAATATTAATTGTTAATTAAATTTACAATTAATATTTAATAAAATTTAATAAAATTTACTTACACATTATGAATATTTTTTTCAATTGTTCTCTTTCTTTCTATGGTCTCACCATGGGAAGAATGTATTTCGCACAGGTTTTACAAATAATTAAGTAATTATTTGATGCTTACGCGATTATCTTTAACAATTCTATCAAAAATAAAGAAATGATTGTACAGAAGTCGTTTCGTTTCTATCGCGAACTTTCTGCTATTTTCGGTACGCTAGAGTTTCGTCCCTATGGTGAGTGTCGGTCCACAATAGGTGATTTAGGCTTTAAAAAGTAAGAAATTGACCAATTATAATCGAATATAAAAAGAAGAATCGACTATGATTGGTCAATTTCTTACGGTTTAAAGATTAAATATTTATTGTGGACCGACACTGAAGCGGAATGAGCGTAAACAAATCGGCGGTTTATCAATCACAAAACTGTTTAGATGAAGAGAAATAACGAAAATCATTTATGATTGGCTATACGCCTGATTCGCTTACGCAAATTCATAGTGTAAGTAAATTTTATTAAATTTTATTAAATATTACCCAACATAGACAAAACCCTCCAGTAGACGTCAGTCATGGATATTCGGAACATCCATTAGATGGTCATTAGACTTCCAGTTGACGTCCACAAGAAATCCACAGTTCCGTTTCGTGGAAGTGTATGAGATCGCCATTAGACATCTTCCATAAACGTCTGTTAGACGTTAGATGGATCACTAATAGAGGATCCATGAAGTCTCGGTAGACGACACGGAACAAAAACCTCTAATAGATATCCATTAGAAGTCCATTATGGAGATATGTAACTTCCATTAGACGTCCATAAACCCTCCAGAAGACCTCTACAGAAAAAGTTAATAAAAAGATTTTTTTATGATGCTGAATAAAAATATTTCTTTGAAGGAAACGCACATATATACGTAACGTGCAATGGAACTAATGAAATCTTTTTTTATCTTGTAAATGTCAGTAACGTCACATAATTTTTCCGAGGGTCACCTATCCTTGTAGTATACACAGTCGAGCTTGCTTCATCGTGATCGGCTGAAATCAGATACTAGAATGAAAGATATTTATTAGATTCGGAAAAATAAACGGAGACCGACTAGATTTGAACTCGGGATCCCTCGTTTACTAATCTGACACTTAGTCTGCACGATCACGACGGCTCCTCTCTGTTAGCTGTTTATATTCCGAATCTCTTTCATGACCGCTTACGGTCGTCTAATTCTTACAAGAACAATAATATAATTAAACTTAGAATTTTGATGTAAAAATGTGACAGATCAGTAAATGTTATCACATCTTCGATCAGTAAATGTTATCACATTGTCACAAGATTCAAATAATCTGAATGTCAATGTCCTAATAGCGTGTGTAATTTTTGTAGATAATTTAATTTTATATATATATATATATATATATATATATATATATATATATATATATAGATAAGAAGATTATTATATATGGATTTTTAATATCATGTTCCATGTGAGTAGTGTTTATAAATTTACGTATATATTCTATTTACTCATTTATGATATTTATTGATCGTATTAAATACGTGAGATATTTCTTTTATTCGACAATATATGTTTTCTTGTGTTTGGTATAATATTTTATATACAATCAAATACGAATAAATAAAATACATGCAATAAATTTTTAATTTATTTATAAATATATATTCTCAATTTTTATCATAAAGTAATCATCTACAAAGGATCTAAAATCTCCAATTAAAGCTCTGTATATGATCCATGAAAGTTCA
The DNA here is from genome assembly GCA_024349325.1 of Pogonomyrmex californicus. NCBI lineage: Eukaryota > Metazoa > Arthropoda > Insecta > Hymenoptera > Formicidae > Pogonomyrmex > Pogonomyrmex californicus. Next base: position 1,506,962 of record JAECZD010000026.1, read on the forward strand.
TAAAACATCTATAATTCATCCATACAATCTTCATAAGACGTCTAATGGAGATTTGGTAAAATTCCATTAGAGCTCCATCATGGTAGATAGTATATAACTCCATTAGAGATTTATGTGATTTCCACCATGAAGATAAATGTCGCATGGAGGCCATGGAGGTTATGTGGACCTCTAATAGATGTCATGTTCCGTGTGGAACCACCCACCGTGAAAGTTCGCTGGACGGGTAATAGACATCCACAGTGGAATCTTAAAGCACCATCCACCGTGGAGATTCTTTAGATCTCTAATGAACGTCTATCTGACTTCCATCGTGGAGATAAACGTTCGATGGAAGTTTAATGGAGCCATGGAAATTCAATAGACGTCCACTGGAGATTATGTTCTATGTGGGTAATTGTAAATTTAATTAACAATTAATATTTATATTAAATTTTATTAAATATTCATTGTGAATTTAATTAACAATTTACATTAATTGTTAATTAAATTCACAATTAATATCATAATCAAATTTACTTACACACTATGGATATTTAATTAAATATTTATTGTTTAATATAATTAAATGAAAAAATTCGCATTTGGTTTAACAGGTGTAGAATGAAATCAAGAACAATATTGCTTTTGCTTTTGTTATTAATAAAACGTTCAAAACACAATTATAATACTTTCATCAGGCAGGAAATATATTGTAAAATTATTTAAGATGTATGCACTTTATTCTATTATACATTAATAAAAAGTGAAAAAAGCTGATAAAGGAAAACGAAAATATTGAGTCAGTCCAATATTTAATATTGAACGACGGTTAGCACAAGAAGCGAGCAATAATTTCGTTAATGAACTGGAGTAACAAGATCGTGAAAAATTCTTTAATTATTTCCGATTAGAACCGACATTTTTTGAGAAATTGTTACAAATACTCAGACCATCGATTATTAAACAATCTGCGGTTCTAAAAGCTATTCCACCTGAAACAAGATTGCATATAACTATCAGGAGACAATATGCGATCATTACCATATGCCTTCCGTGTTGGACACAATATCATTTCTAAAATAGTTAAATTCAGTATTTTTTTTATTGTTATATGCAATTGCGCAGTAATTAAAATAATAGAATAGCTCAGTTCATACACCATATTATTTATATTTATTTTCATTTCGAGATAATGCTATGAAATCAGACAATTTGTTTATTTAATCGTAAAGGATGAAAACAATATTAATTTGTTAACTTTTATCATATTTTAAACAATATAGTACGTGAAGTCGTCAAAGATTAGATACTAAGCCGCGCCGGCCTGACCGTTACGCACATATGCGCATTTATTCGTCACTTTCAATTTGATTTACTGTAAAAACTACTCGTCGCATGCAATTTTGCTAAAGAAAAAAGTTGTTTCTTTTAGCATAAAAAATCACGTAGTGTACTCCAAATGCGGAACACTCTGTATAATAAGGAAATGTTCATTAATAAGCAAATCTATTCATTGTCTGTTGCGTACCAAAAGAAGGTTGTACTCAATATTTCTACAAATGTTTCAATAATAATGTTAACACTCGCTATCCGCAAAATAATACACGACAGGTAGTTACATTCACCGCGATACTTACCGAAGATAATGAATCCTCCCAAGGTAGTGTAACTTTGGAATCCAAAATAAATACGGAGACACGCCGATCTCCTCGTAATGATCGACTCTTAAATTTAGTTTAACATTAGTTGTAAGCGACGTACATATATAAGTACCGGTCGTGGGGATTCGAAAGCATACATGTATATATGTATATTGTAATATACGTATATATATATATATATATATATATATATGTATCATTGTATTGTTGACATGTTATTCTAAATATGTTATTTGCGATAAATATCATCACATGTTTCTGTAGTCGAAAGGATAAGATGCCTGCCCGGTAAGCAGGAAATCCAGGTTCGATTCCTGGCTGAGGATATTTTTCGCAAAAATAATTACGGATTTTTACGACTGGTTCATGGTCGGGCGTCGTCGTGACACATGCTCTCTCTTCTTATTCTCTTTTTACAAAACTAAGATCACCAAATATAATTATTAACATAATAAAATGGATTTTTGGAAATTTTGTGTGTATGTGTATCAATATGTTATGAGTGTAATCTCAGAATTAAGTCACCGTATTGTCATATTCGTAATATTATTATTAAGTTATACAAATTGATTATAGTTATATCTGCGAAATCTGAATATATTTTGAAAATATCGAAATATCAAGAAAGATTTTCAATTTAAGGAGGGAAGTGTTACATGCCGCAACTCGGTATTCGAGAACCCTTTTTTTCTTACTTCTTTTGTCGAGTAGATTTTAATTGTCCCGATATTAAAATAATTTTAAATGTCCTTTCCTTTTTTCCTCAACAAACTCGACACACTTTCCAATATAGGCTCCAAATGATTATCCCGACATACTTTCACTTCGTGACCGTTACAAGATTTATTATTTTATTACTTTATTACTAGTCCTGTCCAAACAAATCATCTCAATACACATCAATACATTTTCTAATTTTCACATTGTTTCCCTTTTAGAAAACTTTTCCAATTTCCATGTTTTGTATCAGAACGCGTTGCATTATTGGTTATTACATTGACGAAAATACCGCCTATCTCATTTTGGACGAAAATCTCTCTTGAACACGAAGTTCAGTTCTCGTTAAAGACTTGAAGCGGAAACATTTCAATTCCCGTCAAGTGTATCATGTGCGAAAATAAAGTTCAGCCTTAAAACAGTTCCTTTGATTTCTTACTTCCTTCACATTACGTCGCAACTCGCACGTAACAGGGCGCGGAAAATCACTTCTCGTGGTGCGCTTAGCGAAAGAGGATGTAGATCCGAGAACCGTCAATCTGCCGCGGAGAAGCGATTGTATCGTTGGTGAGCCGAATACCTTCGTCTTGTAAAGCCGTCACCTCCGTCGTATCGTGAACGGCGAGTGAGTTGTGCGAGCGTTGCGGGAATCGCGAATTATGTGAGTGAAAATTAGAGTGCGATGAAATAAATGCCGATGCCTGCGACGGTCGTGGCGATCACCCGTCTCGAAAGGAAGTTTGGATAGCGTCTCGCCCCCCCCCCCTTCCCCAGCGCCCACGATAAGTCACTTCGTTAAATTCCTTTTGTTGTTTCTGATATCATTCGTGTACTGTATCTTTTCTTGTCGTTTACGCGAAATAATTGCTGGTTTGCTACGCCGCGATGCGAAGCGATGCTTAGCCGCGCTTGAAAGCCTATTAAGGATCGCTCGTTGCAATCGCATCATAACGTTATATCGTTTAATCTTGACCAGGACTTACCAGAATATTCTGCACTTCTGACATTGTGATTATTTGCTGTCTTTGTCTTGTCGTGCTGTCTTGCTTTGGATCACGAGTCTGAATTGCCGTGTATTGTCGGTCGCGCGTATTGTCCGAGACGAGGATTGCTGTGCGCTTATTACTGCTTTATTTGCTACATATAATTATTTGCATACTTAGTATTTTATATTTTGCTGCCAGCCTCGCTGAAGAGCTCGTTGTAGCGAATTTCGTATAAGAAAGTCGGTGTCGAGCTACTGCGAATATCGTTGCCGGAAATTTCTCGACATTGCCGATTATCTTTGTATGGTATACTTCGCGCGACCTTCGGGTCAGCCGGGTACCACGTGATTGACGAGATAGAATTTGTATTTCGAACTTGCCACGAGGCTGTGCTGGGAATCTCGCGAATAAAATTGTTATTCGATAACCAACTGATGCTATGATTTGTTGGCCTCTCTCTCTTTCGAGATAAGCGCCTTAACCGTCGAACTACATCCTCTAATTATCGCTGAGCCGTTCTGTCGCCGCGTATCGTGCCCCGGTCCGTATACGATGAAAATTTCACATTTTCGTGGCATGTACTGCGTGCCTGCGTTCAACAACTTTGAATTATTAATTTGCGAACCGAGGAGGATGCGGCTGCATTGTGCTGGTTTTTCGGCGAGTCGGAAAGCGCGGACGCGTGGCATACTTGGGCCGCGCGGTCGCTGCTTGTGAGACCGGCGATCGACGAACTCAGGGTAGCGATCGCAAATTATAAATTAATTCACTTACAATTAATTAAGTTAAGTTAAAAGTTATTAATTTTTTAACTTTATTAGTTAATTTTTAACTTTTTAACTAGTTATTATTAATCCTATTAAAAACTAGTGTGTAATCGATTAGATTTTATTTAAAAAATATATATATGTTGTACTTCTTTTGAAAGACTACGAGTGGATCCTGCTCGAGATCACTGCAATTAACATAACATCTTTGCTCGCAACATCGGGAATTCTACATGCGTTATACTGGTCTGCATCTGTGTCGGTAAATTCGTGATACATATGATGATCTCTGACCCATGTAAATATCACTCTAAAAAATAGAAATGTAAGCGATATCACAAAGAACAATATCATTGTGATACAAAATTTTATTATATGAAAAAATAAAATGTGTGATGTTGATCTTCGATTAATTCAGATATCATTTTGTCCGTTACTTTATGAGAGAAGTAATTATTTACTTGAAAAGCAGCAGTTTGATAAATCATAAGGATTAATCTCATAGGCCATTTTGTTTTGTAAGATCGATGGGACCATAATTTATGAGCATCTGCAGTGACACCTACAATTAAGGATGACAGTTAAAACTAAAAATTTTAAATGATATATAATTAATAAAGTTTGTTTAATAAAGTCTGTAAAATGTAATCTAGATTTATGAAAGAAAGTAAATAAATAAGATATGTACGCCATATAACTAACAAGTATTTAGCCTTGAAGAAACAAGGCAAGCCCATAAGTGCCGGCAAGATGAACATAGAAAAACATAACAACGTTCAAACAATTTTCCATTTGTAATCAGTATTGTCTTTTGTAGTACTTTATCCTTTATAGATTCTTCAAATTTTATAACAGAAATTCCTAATATATTTGATAATAAACAATGAAGAGCAAAGGCATTAGGAGTCAAGTGAAAGAGCGCAAGTAAAAAGTCCATTGAATTACTTCTATATTTAAGGTTCTCTTAAATCCATACGTTTTGATCCACTTTCAGATCATCTTCAATAGATACTGTCTCCATATTCTGAGTTACATGAGACGTGTTAGTCAATAACTTAACGGATTTGCACCGATAAACACGATAATGCAATACCTCGAGAGCTTCTGTCCCAAACAGTTCCACAGCTGATGTAGGAGACACTGTACGATAAGATCATTTAAATAATTTCTGTTACATTTAAAACAATAGAGTTTTTTAAGAAGTGTCAAGCAATAAGATAAACGAGGAATCGTTAGAGACTCACCTCGATGATATTGTCAAATATCCCAATAAAACGCACACAGATGAAAATAAATAATGAATATTGCAAAAGCATGGTCAAAATTAAAAATGTTGTACAATAAATAAGATAAATTGTTAAATTCGGTTAACAAAAATGAAATAAAAAAGCACGTCTTAACTGTTTCGTGTTAAAAATTAAAATGTAAAAGACGGAAAATAGCAAAAGGATAGAAAGTCAAAAAATGTTATGAAAAGAAATATGGTACATGTTTATATTGGTTATATTGTTTATAACAGGGGTGTACGTATGGTTCAGAAATTCTGTGTCTATTTGCAAATTGATTTCATTCATTTGTTGTTTGATATGTAACATTTCAAAAATTAAATAATCGCTTATTGTAATTCCTCTCAACATCCAGAACGTTTTCACATTGGCCCAATCAAAATCGTCCTGTATGTACCCTGTGGTCCGTGATAATTGAATATATATGGAATAAGAAGTTTCTTATGTGACTTCGATGTTCATTGATTCTCTATTTTAATTCTCTACTGTCGCACATAGGATGCATCACAACTCGTGCTGTAGTTTGTGTGACATTCTTTTTATCTAATAGTGGAAGAGGATCTTTTTGTATCCTAATACAATTGTTTAATTTATTGATGCTGTACATTGCCAATTTAGTTTCTGTGTCTTTTAACATATTTTTAAATTTCTCAGTAACATTTCTCACATAATGCAGAGTAAACCATAGGATTTTGTTATTATTAGCGGTGTATGTTATGTCGTCATTATTGTGTTTTTTATTACAGTTATGAATTAAATTTTTTAATCTTCTATTGATTATTTCAAAAATAAAATGTAATGGGTAGTCATTTTGTAGAAGCGTTTTAATCATGAAATCAAAGTTCTTCTCGTGAAATTGTGAGAGATAAAAAATCCTGTCCATCATACCTATGACCGTACTTCTCTTCTGTGAGATGGAGTACTGAGACATAAAATTTAAGTATCTACCAGAGAAAGTTGGTTTGTGGTATCAGTCAAATACAATTGTATTATTTTTAACAACAAGAGGTTTCGTATCCAGGAAATTGATCTGACTACCACAAATTTCCGAGGTAAATTGTAATCTCGGATGTATTGAATTAAACTTCAATAAGATGTCATTAATGTAATCATCTGGCCAACAAAATATCATCCACATAGCTATAGTAAAATGATATACAGAAATCAAACGTCTCGAGCACTTCATTCTCTAAATCTTGCATGACTATATCCGTCACAATCGGTGAGCCCATGGATATTCCGAAGTTCTATTTGTAAATCTGACTGTCAAAAATAAAAAAGGTGGATTCTAAAATTAACCGTACTGCCCCCAGAAACTCGTCCTTTGATATTTTACAGTCCTTGGAGATACAAACTCTTTCTTTGTTAAACATTTAATAACCAAATCAATCGGAATATTGGTAAACAATGACACAACGTCTAATGACATTAATAAAAATTTGTCGTCAATCCGAATATTCGATAATTTTTTAACTAGTTCGAAGCTATTTTTTTATGTAACTTTTACCAGTCGGACTTGATTTGATCTTATTCAAAAATGCAGCCAGATTGTAAAAAGGACTGTCAATCGATGAAACAATAATTCGGAAGGGACACTCAGGTTTATGGATCCTCGGCAGTCCATAGACTCTAGGTAAAATACCGGCGCTACAAAATAGGTGTTTATATAATGTCGAAGATATTTTATTTTTGAAACAATCATAGAAGATTAAAAAATTTAATTCATAACTGTAATAAAAAAACACAATGACGACATAACATGCACCGCTAATAATAAAAAATCCTATGGTTTACTCTGCCTTATGTGAGGGATGTTACTGAGAAATTTAAAAATATGTTAAAAGCCACAGAAACTAAATTGGCAATGTACAGCATCAATAAACTGAACAATTGTATTAGGGTACAAAAAAGATCCCCTTCCACTATTAGATAAAAAGAATGTCATTTACAAACTACAGTGCACGAGTTATGATGCATCCTATGTGAGACAGACTAGTAAATAATTGAAGTTGAGAATCAATGAACATCGAAGTCACAAGATGGAATATATTCCATATATTCAGTTATCACGGACCATAGGGTACATACAGGACACGATTTCAATTGGGCCAACATGAAAGTTCTGGATGTTGAGAGAAATTACAATAAGCGATTAAATCTTGAAATGTTACATATCAAACAACAAATGAATGAAATCAATTTGCAAATAGACACAGAATTTCTGAGCCATACGTACACCTCTGTTATAAATAATATAACCAATATATATAAACATGTGACCGTATTTCTTTTCATAACATTTTATGATTTTCCATCCACTTACTATTTTCGTCTTTTACATTTTAATTTTTAACACGAAACAATTAAGATGTGCTTTTTTATTTTATTTTTGTTAACCGAATTTATTGTACAATACTTTTAATTTTGACCATGCTTTTGCAATATTCACTATTTATTTTCATCTGTGTGCGTTTTATTGAAATAATTGATGATATCATCGAGGTGAGTTTCTAACGGTTTCTCGTCCATCTTATTGCTTGACATTTCTTAAAAAACTCTATTATTTTGAATGTAATAGAAATTATTCAAATGATCTTATCGTACAGTGTCTCCTATATCAGTTGTGGAACTGTTTGGAACAGAGGCTCTCGAGGTATTGCATTATCGCGTTTATCGGTGCGAATCCGTTAAGTTATTGACTAACACGTCTCATGTAACTCAGAATATGGAGACAGTATCTACTGAAGATGATCCGAAAGTGAATCGAAACGTATAGATTTAAGAGAACCTTAAATATAGAAGTAATTCAATGGACTTTTTACTTGCGCTTGACTCCTAATGCCCTTGCTCTTTATTGTTTATTCTCATATCGGAGGAGTCCTTACATTTTAATCTTTAAGTTAATATGTTTGATGTCATGTTGGATAACATGTACCTTAAAAATATCTTCAAAAAGTGCAGTCTCTTTCGTAAAAATTATATAGCAATGTTCTGCGGTATTTTGCAATTATACCAACAATATGGTAATTAAAATTATAATTTTCTTATGATATTATTTTATTTCTGACGCTATGCAATAATTATTTTACGTATTTTAGCATGTTATTTTTTAAAGATAATGTAATGTTCAATTATTTTCATAAATGTATATATTATAAAATATTTTATATTTTATGTTAAAACATTTCAAAATTTTAAAAGTTAACAACAATACGATGAGGCCACTTAAAGAATACATATTTTCTTATTTAATTTGATTAATTTTTATATTTAATTGAAATATTGATTTTTGATATGTTGCATAACTAACTGGAATATGGATGTTATTACAGCTTTTTAATTAAAAGACGGTATTTCTCTTTAATGCAATAGGGAAGATATATTTAATTAAAATATCTTTTATATCAATAACAGAATTAGTTATTTTTGTAAACAGTAAAGAAAACCAATGGCAGCAATAACATACTATGATCTTATATGTATATCTAATACCTTTTTAAAGCCCCTAAGTAGTCACCGCGGCCATATTGGATGACGTCATAGGCGAGAAATGACACAATAAAGTTTATGACGGTAGTTTTGCAAATGAAAAGATACTTGACTAAAATAACACCTGATATGGCTTTAAGATACTTGTGAAAATGGGCAGTTGCTATCCTTTCCCTTCTTAATAATCAATAAATAGCTGTAAAAGGCACGTGAAATGAAACCTGTTCAGGTCAAAAAACATATGATTTGACAGCTGTTGAAAGAAGTGAAAAAAATGCTTTTACATATAATGTCCGACAATAATTTTAGCTGTCGCATTTTTACGAATTTGGTAAGTACGAAACAAGTCATATCTGCATGATTCAGCATACAATAATGAAAATAGCCGTTATAAAAAATTTCGTTGTCCGCATGTCACTTGTATAAAGATGAGCAAGGACAAGGATAAGATGAACAAGGATGTATGAGCTTCTATTTTTCACCGCGACGGTACGTCGCTATCGTCAATGCGAAGTCCTTCGCTGAGTACTCAGGGGCCTTAAAAAAAAGTAAAAAAGGGTTAAGGGACATACGTGCTCTACGAGCGGAGATATTGTTGACACAAAGTCCGATTCGTAAATTTTTATTTTAAGAAACGTCGTCATTATTATTTGTATAAAAGATTTAATATCAATAACTGACGTCAAGTTATATCTTACTATAAAAATTGCGTACTATAAGAAACATCTTATTCCACAAATCCAAGTGATATGTATATGAAAAATTTTTATATAAAAACATTTGGCGCTGTTCAGCCCTCTAAGTATAAAAAGAACATGAATAAATAAATAAATAAATAAATATATATTATATATAAAATTTCGACTGAATGAAAAAAATAAGATGTCATAAGAGTAAAAATATTTGTTAGCATATATATGAGCAAGTTATGCGTTTATGCGACTACAATTAAATATAGAATTTTAATTTTAATTTCTTGCGTTTACTGCAAATTGTAAATGCAATCAGGTTATACGGTTGTGCGAATTAAAATTAAGTATAGGATTTTAATTTTGTAACAGAGCATATGTAACGTTCTGTTACTAAAGGCGCGCTATGCGGTCCACCCGGGGCCGCCCGAACATCCCCGAATACAATCGAACGTCACGCGCGCGCTGATGATCGCGCACATGACAGATCAGCTGTTTTGCAAAACAGCTTAACAGATAGCATTTTGACACGCAGACAAAAATCGAATATATAAACCCGACAAATTCGGCAAAAAAAAACCAGTCCTATCCGATCATCCGACCCATTCCAATATACCAATTCCAATACACCGATCCAATCTGAAACGACACAAGAGTTTTCTCGTTCTGAATACCGAATCGAAAAGTTGGAGTGTTCTCGGACTTTTTCATCTACATCCGGAATGCCGAGTGTTCTCAGTATTTTCGCTTCCTTCTCCGAAAACTTGTATAAAGAGTGTTCTCGGACTTTTCTTCATCGAGCGTACTCAATACTCTTGTTTTGGGAGCATCCCGTTTGACCACATTAATATTGATCACAGTCCCAATTGATCATGTTGCGATTGGCCACCGTCCCGATTGACCACCGTCCGGATTGACCACTTTTTCCCGATAGCACACATTATCTGAGTTAACAACAGTACATTGAATATGATCAATTTCAAAATAGCCAATCTGGACGGTGGTCAATCAGAACAGTGATCAATCGGGACGGTGATCAAACGGATTGTGGTCAATCGGGACGGTGGTCAAACAGGATTGTGGCCAAATGGGGGTGGTCAATCGGAACGATGATCAAACGGGACGGTGATCAATCGGGACGGTGGTCAATTGCAACGTGGTCAATATCAACGTGGCCAATCGTAACATGATCAATTGGGACTGTGATCAATATTAACGTGGTCAAACGGGTGCCACTCCTCTCTTTTTCCTTCCATACAAAAAGTCGGAGTATTCTCGGACTTTTCCCTCGATATACACGTGTCAAGCGAAAACACGTGTCGTGAAAGCGTCTGTGGTTGCCTAGTAACCCGTGCGTTCGAGCGTTTGGCACATGCGGGCCCGGTTGCCTAGCAACGCTGCATATCCGACCCACGCGCTATTTCGCGAGTACACGCGTACGCATTCGATATCCGACCGCGCTATGAATATCACAAAATTATAACACACCACATACGAGCAGCGTCACGTTTCGAAAGACAAACATCTTTTGTTTAAGTTAGCTTCGAACATTTTGATTAAATAAATTTATTTATTTATTTTTACTAATTGAACCCAAGTGTCTACGATTTTTTTTCCGAACTCCGGCATCCGACGAGCATATCTGTCCAATCCGCGTTCTCGCTTTCGCGTTTATTCCGACCGAACAGGGACATACTGTTTACAGGGACTTACAATTTTAATTTCTCGCGTTTGTTGTGAATTGTAATTATCACATTAAACAATAAATATTTTATTTATAACATTGAGATAATTTCATCATTAGTTTTACATTTTCATTATTTTCCTTATTCGGTCGAGCAGTGCCAAGTGTTTTTACATAAAAATTTTTTATATATTATACATATCACTTGGGTTTAGTAAAATAGAATAAGATGTTTTTTATAATACGCAATTTTTATTGTAAGATAAAAGTCACACAGTAGTGTTCTTGGTTGACTTGACATCCGAGACACTGTCGTGTCTCCTGACTTGGCGCCAGTTATTAATATCAAATCTTTTATACAAATAATAATGACGACGTTTCTTAAAGTAAAAATTTATGAATTGCACTTTGTGTAGCAATATCTCCGCTTGTAGAGCATGTATGTCCCTTTACTTAACACCCTTTTTTACTTTTTTTTAAAAAGATAATTTTGTAATAATATCATGCATTTTGTTGTATCTTTTTATGTTTGAAGAGCACGCTTATGCTAGACCTTTATATAACAAATATAATTGACATTTTTTTATATAAATTTAAATATTTTATATAAATTTAAATATTAAATATTTTTGTTAAATATGATTTATTTATATAATGGCTTAATATACATGTTTAGTAACAATTTTTTGTAAAAATAATATATAAATGTCTTTAGCGCCTTTAGGCCATTTCTTTTTTATAACTTGTCATCATCAATTTCAATCGAAGTACTAAGAGCCGATTTCAATCCAAAATGTTCCTTCTCTACATATATTCGTATAATGACCCTTTTCGGTACAAGTTCCGTGATAAAAAATAGCATTTATAACTTTATATGCTTGTCCAATAGCTTTAGTTGTCGGTAGAACACACTATTAATAGCTTTAGTTGTCGGTAGAACACACAAGCTAAATTTGTGTGATATCTTTACAAATTTACCATTTTGTAAAGAAAATGATTAAATAAATAAAATAATATAAAATATTTTAAATTTTATATTATGTCAAAATTAAATTAAACTTTATCGATATTTACAAATTGCTGTTAAATAATTTTTTATTAAAATCTTATAAAATTTATGGATGTTAATGTTTCTTTTAATCAAGTTTAATATCAAGTTTTTGCACAAATAATAAGATAGCTTTTTTCTAATACAAAAATTTTTTTATAAAATCTATTTTTGGTATAGAAATGTGAAATAATGGGAATTGTGTAAAACATATATGCATATTATTAATAATAATTTAATTGATAAAAGCATAAGTTTATAAGATTATGATAATTATAATAAATCGTACTTTAGGTTTTAAATTATAAAACATCTTCGTGTTAATTAATATTTATGTAATATTTATGTATTATATTTATTAATGAATGCTGATAATATGTGGACAATCACAATAATTATATAATATTAAAGAAAATAAAGAAAGAAAGTAAAGTAAAGAAAATAAAATAAAGAAAGTAGTATACAATATTATTTTACAGATCAGATTTATGACAATTACAAGTAGATTAATTGATCTTGATTTTGATTATAAATTAATCAAACCATATCTCTTGATTGATAGAAATGAACATTATATATTATATGTCAACATCTTATTTTTCTATCATAGAATGCCAATTTCAGAACGGTGTTCATAATGCTGCCAGCGCTGACAATCAATTTTCGAACACAGCCGAGCTAAGCCAGCCTCTCGTGACAGAATCTGTAACCGTACATAGACGACGACGATAATAACGATAATGACATTTCTCATTGAATTATTAATTAAGCGCAAATGGCAAATGCTTTTATAACTTATATTACCAAAAAAAGTTGCGGTTAATCTTACATTATTACAATACATGATGTAAATTTGATGCATTATTCTAACTTGAATAAATCTTTTAAAACAGCATTTGATTATAAGACAATTATCATTTTTTAGTTAACGTTTTTTTTATTACAAATGAAAATTTGTCAAAATTTACATTATTGGCACATTATACTTATACTTCACTGCGTTCTTATGTAAGTAAAAACGGCGATTTTCGTAATAGCGTTGAATAATAGATATGATTTTTATCTTTGTTATGGAAAATAACAAAAATTTATTCGGAGAGTTTACGTCTTTAGACTGTTTAATTTTTCACCATCTTTTGATTGGATTTTGGTTTGATTAGGGATGTTAGTTTCATTTCCAACCAGAATACCGAGCGCTCTCAGTAATCTCGAAAAGTCAGAGTATTCTTGGACTTTTCTTCATCTTCCTTTGGAAGGTACCGAGCGTACGCAGTACTTTCGTTTTCCTTCCATACGAAAAGTCGAAGTGTTCTCGGACTTTTCTCTCGACATATGCGTGTCAAGCGAAAACACGTGTCGCGAAAATGTCTGTGGTTGCCTAGCAACGCGCGACGTATCCGACCACGCGCTATCCCGCGAGTATACGCGTATGCATTCGATATCCGATGGCGCTACGAATCTCACCAATTATAACGATCTTATGCGAGCGGCGTCATGTTTTGAGCGATAACACTCAGCATATGCTTTGTACAAACGAACTTCTAGGATTCTAAATAAATTGTTTATTTATTTCTTATTAAATTAAACTCGAGCATCTGCCATTCTTTTTACCCGAACCCCGGCATCCGATGAGCATGTCCGACCGGTCCACGTCCCCGCTTCCGCACCACTTATTCCGACCGAGCAGGGTCCATTACAATTGATTATTTAATTATGATTGCGTAGTAATTCTTCTATTATACATTTTGAAAAGAAGTTATGTGTAAAATTACAACTATCATTGTGGAGACTCATGTAACAGTTTTACGCGCATTTTTAAATTTGCAATGTGCAAATAAACTTCTTGTTATAAGATTTGCTATAAGATTGTAGGATTACATTTACTATTGAATGTAAGTGTAAGTGTAGAAATGATATAATGTAACGTGAAATAATACGTTTACGTATAGAAATAATACTTTTTATAATTATATTATTATAATACGAATTAAAATTTTAAATTTATAATATAATATTCATTTTAAAAATATTTATTTTAATTTTCACATTTTTATTTATTAATAACTTTTTATTGTTATTGAATATAATTTGTCTTATTTTTGAATCATAGTTTATATGTCTCAATCAACTATGCGTCACTTCCGCGGGTCGCTTCCGTGACTCGCTTCCGCGCATTGCTTTTTTCTTTCTTCATTTATTGTTTTATTGCTAGGAGACCGCAATTGTTTCTCAACTTCTTAACTATTTTTTTCTTATTGAATTATTATTGATCGTGGTGTCATAGCATTGAACGGATGCTATTATCGTGATATAACAATGCCTCGAAATTTGTGTCCGGAAATACGAGATCGTATTGTTGGACAGGCTCAGGCAGATCAGTAGCAGAAATGGCTGTTGAAATCCTATGTTCTGAGAAGATTGTCCGACGATGGATATGACGATTTGTTGAAGGTTGTGATCATGCTTTGCATGATTATCGTCAGCATAATCGTGGTCCTTGTAGGACCGGGCCGAACGAAGTTCAGGTTATCGCTGCAGTTGCTGATCAACCATTTGGCACCGTCCAAGAAATCATCAATGCAGCGAACATTCAAGTATCTGAAAGGACCGTTCAGCGACGTCTCAACGAAGCCAGGTATCACTGCTATCGACTAGCTTACAAAATTCTGATTCCTGTTCATCAGGAGCGTGTCGCGTTTGCCCTGGAAAACCTGGCGACGAGCCGTGAGATGGGAGGCAACGATTTGAACCGATGAAAAAGTCTTCGTATCGTCTGTCGATCGTAAATCTCATGTATAGTATCTAAGAGATCAACGGTTGCATTCAATTATGTTGTATCTATCCACAGAAATGAAAGGATTTCTTGTGCAATGTGGGGTTGGATTTCTGGTATTGCAGTCGATGAACTGGTGGACATTCCCATACGCATGACTTCTGCGGAGTATATTTGCATATTGGAAGAAATCTTTCTTCCATCAGTACACGCAATCTACCCTGTAGAGGATATGCCAGTTATCCGACTAGTGCAGGATAACTCTGGAATCCATACCTCGCGTGAAACACAAGTATCCGGAATCATCCGGAGATCCAATTAATGAATTGGCCTGCTGGTTCGCCAGATCTAAATTTGATCGAAAATGTGTGGGCACAAATGGTTCAACAATGGGAACCAAGAAGGGAGAAGACAGTAGCAGCGTTAGTCAATCACGCAAGAGAAATATAGGAAGAATTTCGGTTTCAACCAGATTTTCTCTCAAACTTAATTAATTTGATACCTAATTGACTCAATCAAATCATTGACTGGTCTGTACTATACTATACAGACTATTAAAAGATACTTCCGTGCTTGTCCCACGATCAACCCTTTTCAGGGCCCCTTTTTATATCGCGGATAAAGACGTCTATAGTGACGTCTCACTCATCCGCATAGCGGACTGATCGGCGGTGTCCGGCCAGTAGGCTTATTCTATGCTAACTCTCGACGAGATCGTCATCGTTATGTTGTCGTTGCGCAGGTTTTTTCAACTATATTTTATGCGCAATGACAACATAACGATAACAGTGTGTTAAGAGTTATAGAAATCAGGCGCAATACCGTATC